>JBBBDQ010001220.1:445000-1057500 GCA_037127315.1 Ascarosepion bandense | reverse complement strand
TGACTATATTCTGTTCACTGGTTTCCGAGAACCAGGGATTGTGTTATATCTGGTGCTAGTGCCCAGATAGGTGTTATATGTGATGCCCTGAAGAAGCCAGCTGTAGTATCTAGTGGCCCTGACTAAAAGACTAACACTCTGTGGGAATCAGGGATTGTGTTTTAACTATATACCGTCTTCTTGCAAGCCTGGACTCATCCATCAAGTTGATAACAGGCAAACTTCATTTGGCCGGTCCGAGATCAATCGAACATAACGTGGGCGGATTAGTCGATGTTCTGAAAGGGTTTGTTAGGGTGCGCCTGGGGAACGTGTTATATACAGAAACAGACGAAATTCACCACAATGTCAAAATATTCTTTCAAAATGTCACATTACAAGGTTCATTTTTAAAAGTTCGACGATAAGTGTTAAAAGTTATTTCAAGGTAAATCGTTTCACCCGAAAAGTGTTCTTTTCTCTGGAAATTATTTTGAATTCTCAACGATTATTTTACTCGTTAATTTAAATAATTTATTTTTTATCTGCATATGGCTTATGGCATTCAATTAGGCCATGATACTTTTGTCTAACAGACACAACGGTGCAAACTATTTTTTTAGATTTTTAAAGCGGGTGTCATCTTGAAACATTAAATACTTCTCTACTTTGCGACATTCAAATAACAAAAAATGAACTGAACTATCCGAAAGTAATTCCGAAAATTTTCTTGTCTTATTAAAATTTACTATGTACCATTTCAATAAAGTCTTCATATTTGGTGGATTTTAGAATGTTTTGTCATCTGATAATAAATTTATATTATATATCTGAGAAAAATAATCAATCTGCGCAGTTTTCTCATTTCCAATATATGTACAGCCCATATTAAATTTTAATTCATGAGCATATATATATATATATATACATACAGACACACATATATATATATATATATATATATATATATATATATATATTATTGTCGTCCGCAGACAGATCTGTTTCGCTGTATCACAGCTCATCAGTATGGTTAGACTCCGATTGCTACAAAACCCAGACTCAAAACCCGACAGATTTGGCGTCAGTCGGCAATTCTACCCCTGGGCCACGGGGCGTTCAGTGGCAGAAGGCAGTCTTTTTAGCGCATATCATATTACGCGCCCAATAACTAGAGTGCTCAAATTTCATTTTTACTGAAACGAGCGATATATATATATATATATATATATATATATATATATATATATATATATATATATATATTTACGTGTGTGTGTGTGCGCGCGTGGTGGGTATGTGGGTTTGAATATTCTCAAATATAATCTGTAGAGAGGAACAATATGACTAAAAGAAAGAGACAAGAAGAAAACTGTATTTAGTTTTTCACCGATGTGTTTTGTCCAGTGACGGACTTTATCAATGCAAATAACGAAATGAATGCATTTAAAGTATCTATAAACAAAAAAAAAAAAAAAAAAAACGTTTTTGGTTACTAGGAAGTTAAAGAATAAATATGTATAAGCATTTAATAATTCCCTAGTAACCGACATTTGTATTTTGATTTTTTTTAGAGATACATGTATGTTGGCTTGGGAAAGTAGTAATTCTATCAGGAATGTGAGATTGAGAAAAAATGATACATTTTGTTCCTCTACAGATACCCACTATCCTAAAATAATTTACATGTATCTGTTCTTCTGTATGGAAGTGAATGCTGGTCGATCTCATCAAATATGAAGAAGAGGTCTGAGGCAGCAGAAACGTGGTTATATAGAAGGATGCTGAGGATAACATGGACAGAGCATGTGTGCAACGATGAGGTGTTGAAGAGGATACAAACGAGAAGAAAACTGATAATAAATATCAGAAAGAGACAAATAAGGTTCTTGGGACACGTAATGAGGAAGGAAGGCCTGGAGAACTTGATACTCACAGGTCGAATGAATAGAAGAATAGACAGGGGAAATCAGCGCGTGACGTACTTGTTAGGTCTGAGTAAATCGTTGTCGGAACCGGGCTTTAAAAAAGATACCAAGAGAAAAACTACTGAGAATAACAAAAGACAGAGTCAAGTGAAAGTCCATGATCGCCTACGCCCAGAAGGAACACGGCAGATGAAGAAGAAGAAGAATATACCGGTTGCGATGGATAAATTAGATAAAAATGTAAATAACACTCACATTAACAGACATATTTATCAGAATTACACAAAAATATCTTGATATACTAAACAGTAATTATATTCAGAAATTTACTATTTGCTTAAAACCCTACCTCCATACGACTTCGGAATCTCTTGCAACACTTCTATATGCTTTTTTTTATTTATGGTGTTTAAATTGGTGAATGCTACTATAATCCTTGCCTTCAGTTCATATTTTGGTTTTACAGAGTTTTGTTAGTCTCTGGCTCATAATAATTAAGGAAGTTGCAGTTTGGAGAGTTAGATGGGCAGATGTAAAATTGTCTGACGGACATGACTGGGTTCTCCTGCTTGTGTGACATATCGCAGAGTTTGAAACAAGGGCAGCACTACCTCCTGAAAGCACTTCATGTAAGCCTCTCTGTTAAGTCTGATAACGACTGAATGGTGAGTTAAACAAAATAATGTTATCTTTAAGTAATGTCTGCTTATTTCTGCCTACCTTTATTTCAACGGAGTGTTGAGTTTAAATTTTCTAATGCATTGATGTATTTCAATTTATAGTTATGAAAACTTTTTTTTTATCATTAAAGTTAGTGCATGAACAAAATTGGGTTGATTTATGCAAGGTATTAATGATAATATTGTGGTGATTTGATTCTTTCTTGATGCATTTGTGGTTGCATGAATCTTTTGTGTACAGTTTGTGCAGGCTATTGTTTAGGTCAAAGGTTACATCTAAGAATTTTACGACTTAGTATTGGTTAACATCGTGGGCTTTGAAAAAATTAATCAAATCTTTTCTAAGCCTGTCGTTTGTTGTGGACTTGTTTTACAGAGTATACGTTAAGTCCGGTGTATTTTAACTCAGAGATTTAGAGCTATGCCTTAGGTTAAAAAGTAAAAAAAAAAAAAAAAAAGGCCGGGCAAAAATCAGGCAGAATCATACGCTTCTATAAAAATGCAGAAATAACAAAAATAACTCTGATTTCTTGAGCCCACTCTTCAGTCGTAATAAATAAAAAATCAGGCAGAATCATACGCTTCTATAGAAATGCAGAAATAACAAAAATAACCCTGATTTCTTGAGCCCACTCTTCAGTCGTAATATTCAAACAAACCGGAAAATTCTTCCTAAATTTATTTCACAGACATTTCTGCCATTCACCTAGACTAAAAAAGAATTTTCAACAAAAACAATGCTCAAGTTAATTTCTTTCTTTTCCCCGAAAATATTAATATTAATACTTATGAAATACGCCCTTTTGATTTCATCTCACTGCATTTTAATATTGTATTTAATTTAAAATTTCAATTTCATAACTTTATTTCAAAAATACTAATTTTATTTTTTATAGTCTTTGGCTATTTAACTTTTTACTCTTGTTATTAAGAATGCAGATCCAGGATGTTTTTTTCCACCTGAATCCATCCTGCATATATACAAGTCAACCATTCGTCCGTGCATGGAGTACTGCTGCCATCTATGGTCAGGTGCCCTTGCCGCTCTCCTCAGTGTTCTTGACAAGCTCCAAAGGAGAGTCTGTAATGTGATAGGTACTGATCTGGCGACTCGACTGCAGCCACTTCCCCATCGTCGAAATGTGACCTCCCTTTGTCTCTTCTATAAATACTTTCATGGCTTCTGCTCGGATGAGCTTAAGTCACTGATGCCTTCTCAACAGGTGTTTACTCGTGCAACCAGACTGGCAACTGGGTCCCACCCATTCACAGTCAGGTTAGCCAAATGCAGACGATAATTCTACTCCTGCAGCTTCCTCTCTCGCACTTCCCGCCTGTGGAACTCACACCCGTGTTCTTGCTTTCCTGACGGCTACAACCTCCAGAAATTTAAATGCAAAGTCAATACTCATCTACTAACCACTGGCCTCTAGCTCTCTCCCCTCCCCTGTATAACCTTCCCTTTCTCTCCACCTATATATCTGTTATTGCACCTGCTTTCTCAGCTTTCTATTGTTCCATTCTAACTAGTTTGTACTCCTCACTCTTTTCTAATGAATCTTTTTACATTTATGTAACCCCCTGCACATCAGTGGCGTTTCCGCCTTGCTCGGGGTGAAATGATTAAAAAAAAAAGTTATGACATTGTTGTATAATATCTTGTTTGGTATGGAAATTTGTCAAGAAGTGAATTTTGCACTGGGCGACGTGGGGTGATGTCATTGAATACGAAATGCAGCTGGCGAGAAGATTTTGTTTTAACGAACAGAGGTCAAAACGAGTCAACGTCCACGGTGGGACAGTGCTTATCGGAAGTGCCAGATGTTAACGCGAATATTAAATGACGTCAGTCGTCAGTAGAGAGAGAGTTGAGTTCAGCAGTTTACAGACAGCAATCGAGTTGAGATCACAGAGACAAGGGCATGAGTTCTGGTTGGCTGCTGCTCCAATGTGTGCGTGTTGACAACTATGACCAGACCAACCCTACTACACGTTAAGTTGCCGAAGAGCGAATAAAATATATTAGTATCTTTAACATATAAGTGTTGATGTCTGTAACTTCGCAGGATGAAAAAGCAAATCAATTTGTGTTCAATTTATGTTCCGCCGAAATTATCATAGATAAGAATTTCATTTCAGAAAATGCAGTTGGTGTATCCTTAACCGCAACAGATAGAGTGGAATTAAATGTTGTCGTGATTGAAAGAAATAATAATTCAGGTCTAGTGTCTGTTTAGGATGTGATAAAACTTCCGGCTTAATTATTTTTTTTACCTTGATTGTTTTCAGATGAATTTTGTATTGCTTTACTAAAGAATGTCAATATTTTAATTATTCAAAACTACTCATCTCGTATATATGACACCGTTGTTACACAAGAAAAGTATATAATAAAAATTTGCAGCTGATTGCTTCTTTAGTTAAAGAGAAGCCCAAGATGCCGACTTCAAGTCGGCGATGCAGAAATTTATAAACCTGGGAAATGTTCTAAAGTGTAATACAGAGATCCGAAAGCGTATTGACATGGCCAAGGATACATTCCAGACGATGAATAGAGTATTGAGAGACAGAAAAATTTCACTGGAAATAAAGAAGAGATTACTTGAGTGTTATGTGATGTTTGTCCTTCAATATATCAACAAATACGGGACGATCTCATCAAAGATGAAAGAAAGACTTGAAGCAACCGAAATGTGGTTCTATAGAAGCATACTGGATATAAAGTGGGGATCAATTCCACATTACAATCAATATATAAACTGACCCCTCACTTTGTGGCCTCAGCAGTTTTTATACATTTATATTCCTGAGATCCAAAAGCACAAGGATGTATTCCAGAAGTTTAGTAGAGTATTGAGAAGCAGGACAATTTCGCTAGAAACAAAGAAGAGACTACTGGCTTGCTATGTGATGTCTGTTCTTCAATATGGCAATGAATGCTGTACAATCTCATCAAAGATGAAAGGAAAGACTTGAAGCAACCGAAATGTGGTTCCACAAAAGCAAACTGGACAAAGTGGGGGATCAATTCCATTACAATCAATATATAAACTGACCCCTCACTTTGTGGTCAAAGCAGTGTCTATAAATTTATATTCCTGATATTCAAAAGCACAAGGATGCATTTCAGGAACTGAGTAGAGTATTAAGAGACAGGAAAATTTCGCTGAAAACATAGTACTGGGTTATGTGATGTATGTTCTTCAATATGGCAGTGAGTGCTGAACAATCTCATCAAAGATGAATGAAAGACTTGAAACAACCGAAATGTGGTTCTACAGAAGGATGTTGAGGATACCATGGACGGAAGACATTAGCAACGACAAGGTTTTGTTGAGTATGAATACGAGAGAGAAACTGATACTTAACATTTGAAAATACAGCTGAAGTTTTGGGGTTATGTAATAAGGAAAGAGGGCTTGGAGAACCTGATACTCAAGAGACGGATAGAGGAGAAGAGAGACAAGGGAAAGCAATGCATGAAATACATGATGGACTTGAGCAAGTATTGAGTGAGATAACAGGAGAAGGATTATCAACAGTAACAATGGACAGAGAGAGGTGGATGGCCATGATCACTTACGTCCTGAAAGGACACGGCGCATAAAAAAAGAACTTATAATGGACAGTACGTGTTTTCTTTTATACCAGATTCATATCAAAACCCAGGTTTGATAAAATGGGGCAATCAATTTGATATAAAAGCATACCAATGACAATTTATATTTGTTTTTTTTTACATCGAGTGACAATTTCCAGTGATTTTAACAACCAGAAAATTAATTGATTAATTTTTACGGTTTATTAACTCTTTATGGGCTATTCAAAGTCAAATCATATTTTAGGTTTCTAAGAATAATGCTTTTTCAGAGCGAACCTAGTTTCAGTATCCATTGACTTAAGCTCACTAGGTAGGTTTAGTCTCTACCCCCACCTCTCGCATTTAATCTGTCCTGTGAGTACCAAACTTTCTAAGCCCTCTTTTTTCATTATGCGCCCTTGAAACTTCAACTTTCTTTTTCTGTTGTTGAATATAAATGTCCTATTTTCTTTCCACTTTCGAAAAATATTCGGTGCTCGATGGCATTCACAGTATCTTTCTGTAGAACCACATTGCTGTTGATTAAAGTTCTTTTTTCTCTTTGAGGTGATTGTTCCGCATTCACTGCCGACTGATATTACAAACAGTTCAGTACACTTTCTTTATTTCTAACGAAGATTTTTCTTTGGTAGAAAAATAAGACAAAAAACAGAAGAAAAGTGGGCAAGGGTTACCATATATGTGATACTTCTACAACCCTAATGCGTTACGGGCGTCTTTATCATGACGGCGCATAAATATTCTTCACTGGCCAGTTGTTGTATTTTTATAAAATATATACAATAAACTGTCATGGCACTTAATAAATCATTCTACTAGGGGAGCAGGAACTAAAAAATCAGTTCACGATAAAAGAATATCTTTTAAAGTAAATCTAAGTTTATGATTTATCTATAATTTCGCAGTTGTTGGTTAATTTTAACTTTGCTTATTTTACTTTTCAAAGCGGATATATTTCCATGTAAAAATTCAAGAAAACATTTGTCTTAGCCGAATATGAGGAGCCATTTTTAGGCTCTGTATCGATTTCTTACAAGAAGAGAAAGACTGTAAAAGCATGGAAACGCTCATGAACGACATTAATCTAGTGATATAAACATGTTTCCTGTGACAGAAACACGTGCATATACATAGAGGCCAATACACATACATAGATACACACAGACACACACAGACCCACACAGACACGCACACAGATATATAAATATATATATATATATATATATATATATATATATATATATATTGAGAAAGAGAACAAGAAGAAATCTAAGTTTATGTGTGTATAGGCTGTGTTTGAAATATATATATATATGTGTGTGTGTGTGTGTGTGTGTGTGTGTCTGTGCGTGTATGTATTAGTGATATATATATGTATTAGTGAGATATATATATATGTGTGTGTGTGTAAAATGTGTATATATATATGAACTTTGTTATATATATTATTTATACATTATATATGTGCGATATTTATTTGAAAGCACTCAATATCAGTGATAGAACTAACATATTCATATTGATATGTGTGATTCTGTGAGCCTGTGACAAAGTGACGATCGCAAGAGCGTGAAACCCAGGGTCACAAACACACATCTATCTATCTATCTATCTATCTATCTATCTATCTATATATATATATATATATATATATATATATAGGAAAGAAAAGCATATTAATAAAAAGTTTTGAATTTAAAAATGTACTTTTTTTGGACAGTATTTGTTTATTATTATTATTATTATTATTATTATTATTATGATTAATAAAAATAAACAAATACTGTCCAAAAAAGTACATTTTTAAATTCAAAACTTTTTATTAATATTCTTTTCTTTCCTATACATATTAAGACAGTATACGTGGATCATCCCTATGTATACATATATATATACATATATATATATATATATATATATATATATATATATATATATATAGTCATCCGCAGACAGATCTGCTTTGCTGTATCACAGCTCATCAGTACGGTTAGACAGCCGATTGCTTTTTACCCAGGATTGAAACCCTACCGAATTAGCGTTAGTCGGCGATTCTACCTCTGAGTTACGGGCGCTCGGTGGAAGGAGGCAGACTTTTTAGCATGTATGTTATCATTATACACGCACCGAAGTCGCGCAACATATACTAATATGTTATGAATTGTTATTGCATTTAAATGATTTGAAGATCAAAGTTGGCTGGAGAGTATAGAGCTGGAAGAGGGTTCCACAAGGAGTAAGTGCGAGACCTTACGGCTGTTTTCTCGCCAATTCGTTTTTGAAAATCCTCTACTGGTTTTAAATTCATAAAGTCTACGTACCATAGAAGAATGTTTTTCAGAACAATTACCATTAAATTATTATTGGAAGGCACAGGGAACCGACAATACCATAGTGGCAAATTGACTGAAGCCGATCAGGAAGAAACAAACTTCAGATACTGTTCGTAAGGTTTGTATTTTATATTATTAATTTCTCTATCACACACACACACACACACACACACACACACACACACTCTCTCTCTCTCTCTCTCTATATATATATATATATGTGTGTGTGTGTGTGTGTGTGTGTGTGTGTGTGTGTATACGCACGTAAATTCCAAAAGAACAGAATCAACCTCAGTTGAAACCAACTCAGCGTCTCTACAACTGGTAAGAAAACAGGAAGAACAGCTGTATGTATTTCATCCTCTGCAAGTGTAGCATTGAATAAAAGTGGGTACACTGCGGATAGACATTAATCTAATCAATGTCTCATCGCGCCGACAATTTCCTCAGTACACCTAGCATAGATATAAATACCTCTTGGAAGCCTTTGATTATGAAATAAAAGAAACAGTCTCTCTTTTTATATATATATATATATATATCAGTCAGTTAAGTGCCATACGTGATACATGCTTTAGGCGATCATGTTTTTACAAATAAAATAATGTCTTTAGGATGGGTCCAACGGACGTTAAAATGTTCATAGCAATAAATGCTGAAAAGAGAGTTCGTGCGCCTGTATGTGTGAGCGTTTATCAGTTAGGAATGTCTTTGATGTATCCGCTCCTTTGGTCGGGTAAGTAGCTCAGGGACAGCGAGGAAGAAGTTGAGAGAGAAAGGAAGCGAGCATAATGGATCGCTTGACGAAATCAAGGGACGCGCTAATTATGCTCGCACTTTCTCAACTCTGTTGATGCTTTCTGTGTTGGCTTTTTATTTCGTCTTTGTGGGCCCCAGCAAGTCATTTGGGAATTCACACCCGTATTTGATTCTGGGCTTCCCATTAGATGATAAATAAAATTAGCGTAGGCTCGCGAGCAGGAATTCGATATTTATTAATTTTTGGTTTTCTGCCGGAACATATGCGTGGAGCCGGGTGCGCAAAGACCAATTTCGGTCATTTGCTTTCTGGATTCCAGAGAGCAAGTATCCCGTCCCTCGTTTTGCTCAGTATCACCACAGCTTTACCATCTGAAACTACACGCAATTTCTAGGAAATTCATTTGTTGTAAAACAGCGAGAATATATTCAAGTTCCTAATATATATATATTCATTCCAGAGTGTCGCTGTTTAGTGTAGACTTCAGTGCTCCTTTCTATGTTCACAAAATCTCTGTCCCGGATAATGAGCAATTTTACCATTGAATATAGTTTACCTATAAAATATATTTAATTGTTTAGCATTATGATTTATTAATGGATACTCGTATTTGAGGGTAAAGTGTATTTATTTTATAAATATAGTTAAACAGTACATTCAAATTTCCACTGGCCTTAATCGTTTGAGAAATCGTTTAGAAAATATCAACATTCCGGCAGGAATCGAACCTGCATACTCCCAACACTGGGTCTTACTAATCGACCCAGGAAAGATTTCATAGTAGACAATATTCAATTTAACCGTTATATAGTCATTCTACAGATTCATTTTATCGAACGATTAATATCTGCTCAGATTGTATCGAATTTAAACAAACTCAACCCTAGTCAACATTAGGGAATTAACGGAAATTTACGAAACTTGCATTAGCCGAGATATCTGAATTTTTATTTGTTTAACATTATCATTTTTTAATGGATTAACTGTTTAACTATATATATAAAATAAACAGGCTTTCCACTCAAATACGAGTATCCATTAAAAAATAATAATGTTAAACAAATAGAGACTGAACCTGATGTAAAAAAATACAGTCTAGTTATATAGCGCTGAGGTACCAAAACTTAGAGGAGAAACTGTCGCTAAAATTTTCCATCTTTTATTTCGGGATTTTTATAAAAAACAAACTTATGTCGACAAATGGCGAGATACATGAATTGCAGTACCTTTTCAAAGGTATTCTCTGTGGTTAAGATATTTGCCATAACTACAAAGGTATTTCTATTTTGTCTGTAGTTGATGAAGCTTTTTATAGAATAGTATCAGAGCGACTGCTTCAACATAGCGATAATGATGTGTTTTGAAGACTTCAGTGTAGTTTTCCAGGCTATTAGAACGGTTGAGCATCGGATATTTGAGTCCCATATAATTGCGTACCAGGACACCTTTCGTCCCTAGAAAAATGCCTCCCTGGATTATTCCGTAATTTTAGAAATTTAAAGTTCATTAAAACCTTAGATTACGGAGAAGTTTTTTTTTAATTTCTAAGATCACTAAAAAATTATATATAAAATATAAGAGAGGCTCTAATTATATTCCATTAATTCTTACGACAAAAGAACAACATTAGAATAAACATCAATATGTCATCAAAGTGTCAAGCATATCATCTGCTTATATAAACAGCTGTTTAAAAAAAATCAGTGATACATTAAACTATAATTTGTAAAATTACTATAGTTATCACTAAATCATACGAAGATCATTCAATAAATAAGATGAATGTTTCGGTATAAGGACTTCTACGTGGGTCATTCAATAAATAAGGTGAATTTTTTATTATAAGGATTTCTACGAGGGTCATTCAATAAATAATGTGCATTTTACGGTATAATGAATTCTACGAGCCTAATTCAATAAATAAGGTGAATCTTTCGGCATAAGGACTTCTACCAGTGTCATTCAATAAATAAGGTGAATTTTTCGGTATAAGGACTTCTACGATGGTCATTCAATAAATAAGGTGAATTTTTCGGTATTAGGACTTCTACGAGGTTCATTCAATAAATAAGGTGAATTTTTCGGTATAAGGACTTCTATGAGGCCCCTTCAATAAATAAGGCTAATTTTTCGGTATAAGAACTTCTACGAGTGTCATTCAATAAATAAGGTGAATTTTTTATTATAAGGATTTCTACGAGGGTCGTTCAATAAATAATGTGCATTTTACGGTATAAGGACTTCTACGAGGTTCATTCAATAAATAAGGTGAATTTTTCGGTATAAGGACTTCTATGAGGCCCATTCAATAAATAAAGTTAATTTTTCGGTATAAGAACTTCTACGAGTGTCATTCAATAAATAAGGTGAATTTTTCGATTTTGGGATTTCTACGAGGGTCATTCAATAAATAACGTGAATTTTTCGGTATAAGGACTCTACGAGCCTCATTCAATAAATAAGGTGAATTTTTCGGTATTGGGACTTCTACGAGGCTCATTCAATAAATTAGGTTAATTTTTCGGTATAAGGACTTCTACGAGGCTCTCTCGCACTTCCCGCCTGTCGAACTCACTCCCGTATTCTTGCTTTCCTGACGGCTACAACCTCCAGAAATTTAAATGCAAAGTCAATACTCATCTGTCGCCCGGGATTTAACTCTCACCAGAGATATCCAAAAGCATAAAACATGAGATTAGAACAACTTACCTCCGTCGGCTAAATAAAGTATTCGGTTCGTAATTCCAACAAATATCACCTGAAGAGAGCCGAAGCGTACAACAGCCGAAACGTCGTAAATGTGACAGTAATGATAAGGTCAACAGACCAGACAATGGAAATAGTGAGAATAAAAAAAATGTTTAATTTTAATGTAATATTAATTCTGCATAGCACTGAATACTGGAAATTTTCATTAAGGACACATGGCCTAGTGAATATAGACGTAGTTAGTTTTTGTGACTTGACCCAAAGAGTTGTGAGTTCAATACCAGACTACAGCAGTGGTGAACAGTGTTAGAGGGAGATAACTCATGACTTCCAATAGAGGTTTTACGCAAGGAATGAGGATGATATACCCCAGTGAATGTAATACAGAATTCAATTCGGAATTCCTAGCACCTGATGAAGGCCGGAGCCTCATCACAGAAATATAGACAAATAAGAAAGTTATGACTTTCGGTAATAGATTCGCCCTTCTAGTGAGAATATCATAGACGAAACATGTGCGTAACGAGGAAGTTTTAAAGAAAATGGAAACCAAACTTACAGTTGTACTGAGGAGAAAAAATCCTGAGGCATAGAATATGTTTAGAAAATTTTTAGAAGACAAACACTTAGTCTTACAATAGATCGCGCGCATCCTGAATGGATAGCAAAAGAGATTATAGTCCGGTTACTCTTCTATGTTGAAAGCTCAAATTAATATTTACAAAGATTAGAAAAAAAATTATTTGCGTGATAAACTGAACAGGAATATTTTCTTTAAATGATGATTTCCGAAGAAAGTTGATATTGAGCAAAATTATTTGCAGATGTAAAAATATGAAAACAGGTCAAAAAAAAAAAAAAAGATTAAAAGGAAATGGCGAATAGCGTTTTCAAATTCCAGTATGGTCTGGCCTGAAAATTAACTGATGTCAACACGGTTTCCACAAAAAACTATAGTCAAACAAATTTATTCCAGCTTCAATATTTGTTGGAAGAACCCCTCCGCCAGATTTAACTGTATGTTCGTATCGCTGACATGAAAAGTTTTTACTTTTATTTTTTATACATTTTTCATTTCCCTGACTCTTTTGTATATTTTACCTTCCTAGGCCATCGTAATACTGAATTTTTTCTTGTTTTAAACTTTCTCTTGTTCATTAGTATGTAAATTCATGGTAAATTTCCAGTGTTAGATTTTAGATTTTCTTGCAACTTCTTCCTTAAGTTGAAAACTGAATGGGAATCTTTTTCTCACATAACGCTTTTTTAAGGAAATGGATATTGCGACTTATATTAAACTACAAGTACATAATTTAATGTTTTTGGCAGTAGATAGGAGTAGATAGGTTCACCTATCGTTGGCCTGAACGTCTTTCTCAAATACGAATATCTACCATATTAAAGAACTCAATTCATTGCTGATATGAAATATAATTACATATATATATATATATATGTGTGTGTGTGTGTGTGTGTGTAGTCATGTCTATTGAACAGAAGTAGAGGTTCATCCCTCGTTCCCTGTTTAGGATATGGTTTACTAGCTCTTTCTTTCTTTCTTTCTTTCTTTTTCAGCCAACGCCACAATGTTCTGTCTTAACTTTTTGGTGATCGGACTAGCCAGTAGTTGTGACTTTCCATAGTGAGGGTAAAGATTTGGTAGTTCGATGGCTGCTGCTTCTGACTGATCATTAGGAGCTCGAAATCTTTGTTAGCGCTTGAAGAGACTTCTCTGACCAACAGTCACATCATATCGGGTTATTTGTTGTTCCATGTCGCGCATGGGTAAATGTCCCTGCATGCATTTCTGGTGAGCAACCCTGGAACCACATTATACTTTGTTCTCATTCATGCTCTGGCTATTTGTATTGACATAGATAACAGAGAGTGCCAAAAATGTGGTGGTTCTTTCTCACTCTCCTCAAATTAAACCTCATAAAAAGCACAGTAAATAAAAAAATATCTACGCCGTCAGCCATTCTTTTACTAACATTTGTGGTATCCATTGCAACTGCTGTCGTATAAAACTTTTCCTTTTGGAACGGTCGCTGGGCATCTTTGCCCTGTGTGAAACTAATTTAAACTCTTCCATTGCATTCACATGCATAGCCTTAGTGCTTACATCCGGGATAATCTTTCGGTGACCAGGGATTTGTCTCTCGAGGGCCAGACTAGTCCTTAATCTGCTTTCACATTTCGTTACTAAACAGTTATCTACCTATTTTTCCTTTACTGCTCTCTCTCTCTCTCCCCAGGACTGTAGTGTATTTGACGGGATAGCTGATAGGCACTTTCTCTTCATTCATCTGCAAACATGTTTATCTTCGTTGACTTTAATTTTCACCAAGACACGGGACTAAACACTTGAAAGGTAAAGATGTATTCGATCAATAAATTTCTACATTACCAAATCCCTAACTCAAATCGTGCACTTTCCAATTCGTTTCCCCTGAAAAACAAAACAACAGGCTTTCAACTTGATTTATTACTTACCTTCTCTTCTCACAATACTGCCTTCTTGATAACTCTGATCACTCTGTGATTGCTATTGATATTTCATCCAATCGTCAATTAAACAGGAACCCCCTATCTATAAGACTTCTTTTTGTTATGGGAGTACTGAGTGGGATTCACAGCGTGATTTTCTTCGTGACGCACTATGGACTGATATCTTTTAACCTTCCAATTAAAATTTGCACCCGCATTTAAAAAATAAAATCATTTTCATAAATAAAGCAACAATCTCTGTTTCGTGACGACAGGTCAGCTACGATCAATATCATACATCTCATATATATATATATATATATATATATATATATAGTTAAATCTTAATGATATTTGTTGCCAAAATTGCTGTTATTTCAATAAATTAATAGCAGTAAGTCATCTAGAACAAGCGTATTTTTTTCTCGATATCATAAGGATACAGCGTTAAGAGAATTAATGTGGAGAAGTTTATCACTTAGTGTTCCCCAAACAACTAATCATCTCTCTCTCTCTCTCTCTCTGTCTCACACACTCTCTCTCTCTTTCTCTCTCGGTTCAATTGAGTCATCTTCAGAGAGGTTACAAGGACGTTAACACAAAAACATCCAACATCAGCGACGATTTTATCTTGTTTTGACATAAAAATCCGTTAATCAACGGAAAGCTTAGAACCAACTTAATAAAAATTATAAAGATGTTGGAGAATTTTTGTCTTCATTTTTAACTGAAATTAAGCCAAAATTCGATGCTTAGAACGGCTCATGATTAAACATAATAGACATTCATTGTCTCTTATATTTAACAGTATATGTTTAGAAAATTATCTGCTACCTCAATACACTAAATATATATAATATATATATATATATGTGTGTGTGTGCGTGTGTGTGTGTGTGTGTGTGAATATTCTCAGAGTGTATCTGTAAAAGAGACAAAATGAATAACAAGGAACAAGAACATAAACTGCATTTAGCCACCGCGATAAAGTCTCCCAGAGGACGAAACGCGTCGGATAAATACAGATTTCCTCTTGTCTCCTTTCATTCATATACTAGCAGTATAGCCCGGCGTTGCTCGGGTGTAATGAAAGCTTTAAAACTAATCCATGGTCCTGGAACTCAGACTCTTTGGACGTTGGCACGAAAAATGTAATTGTTAAGACTAGGAAATGAAATTGTACTAACTTAGAGCAAAACCCGAAGCAAAAACCAAAATAAAAGGGCTGAAAACCTGATTTTGATCAGACCCGATAGCATATCAGCATATCGATTTCCAATATCGGAGTCAAATAAATCATGCAAGGATAAACTAACCTAAGTAATTCCATGAAAACTTATTGATAGCTGAACATATTGATAGTTGAATATATTTGTGTTAAATTTGGAGAGAGTCGGATATAAAATTGTGGATTTGTATAAAGGACATACAGATAGACACACACACGCACACAAATATCTTCCCTTTAATATATATATATATATATATATATATTTAGTATATCGAGGCAGCAAGTAATTTTCTAGACATATTCTATTAAATATAAGAGACAATGAATGTCTATTATGTTTAATCATGAGCCGTTCTAAACGTCGTATTTTTGCTTTAATTTCAGTTGAAAATAAAGACAAAAATTCTCCAACATTTGGATAATTATTTATTGGTTTTCTTCTAAGTTTTCGGCTCACATGAGCCATCTTCAGAGAGGTAGTTTAAACTGAAATATTATAAAATCCACCATCACCGACGATTTTATTTTGTGTTGACATAAAACTCCGCTTGGCAACGGCAATAGTTACCAAAAATAATAAACGCAGTTCTTAAGTTTGCGATGCGGTTTTATGACGTCACACCACGGGATAGCGCGAAATGACAACAAAACCATCTAGTCAAATGCAATGTAATATGTTATTTCCTGTTTTAAAGTTGATTTTATTGAGTGTTGGTTGTTTTGATTTGATGTACATGGCCTCCAATATCTGCAGGTTCCTCTTACTGTGTGTATGAGTAAGGATCACCGTATTGTTGACCAAAATCTGTCTGATATTACCTACATGTTTATGTTTTTCAGAGAAATGTTGTTTAATAGTACTCTGATCAGAAAGATGACATGTAAGTCTACGGGAGAGCGTGGTTGTGGTAAAACCAATATATGTACTAGGTTTTTGAGTAGTATCAGAGATGCAATCTCTGAATGGGCATGTAAATTGGTACACTACATTGGTTTTTTGTAAAGAATTTAGTTTAGTGCCTGTTGGGTTATTATAAACTATGAGGTCAATTGTTTTAAACTTTTTATAATATATAATGAGTTTAATTTGATTATTACTATCCACTGGTTTAACATTTCTACGTATTATGTTTTTGAGAGTTTTTTCATCTTGCTTATAATTATTATGTATTTGGTTGCAATAGTATAAGTTAATAGTGTTATGTTTATTTTGATGTAAACCATTATTATTAATATTATCATTATTGTTAGAGCTATTGTTAAGTTTGTTGAGATACATTTTAATTTGTTGATCAATAACGGAGTTAGGAAATCCATTATTGACTAGTGTTTGCTTAATGTTGTGTAATTCTTTATAAAATATAGATTTGGAAGAAGATATCATTTGTGTGCGTTGAAGTAAGTTTTTTATAACAGCTAACTTATATCGTTGGGGACATTCACTATTATAATTAAGAAGACACGAATTTATGCTAGTTGGTTTCCTATATAGAGAAGTAGTAAATGTATGTGTGCTAGAATCAATTAATACATCAAGGAATGGGAGTTTGTTATTAATATTAAGTTCTAATGTAAATTTGAGGACGGAGTGACTTTCAAATTTGTTTTTAAGATATTTAATTTGATCGATATTCTTAGCTAAAACAAAGATGTCATCTATATATCTTACATATATAGAGGGTTTATTGTTGTCATTAATTATTTTATTTTCTAGATTTGCCATATAATAATTAGAAAAGAGGGGACCTAAAGGAGATCCCATCGCAATGCCATCTATTTGTGTATAAATATTGCCTAAGGGGTCGTGAAAGGGTACTTGTGTGGTGCATGCTAATAATAGTTTTTTTTAATATAGTGGGTTTAATATTGATTGATGGGAGAGTAGCATGGTTGTATACATCACGGATAATGATGTCAATTGTTTCATGGACGGGAACATTTGTGAATAAGTTTTGAACATCCAAAGATATTACTACACAGGTAGGCTTAAAAGAATTACTCAAAGCTGAATCAATCAAACACCGTTACCATAAAAATCCTAATGATATTATAAATATGCCTCTCATAAAAGCAGCCACACATCTCAAAAATAACAAAAATATTGTTATCCGACGTGCCGATAAAACCAATACTTTTGTTATTTTAAACAGACAGGAATATCACTCAAAATTACAGGCCATTCTCGACGATCACAACAAATTTAAAAAATTAACTTGTAATACCACAACCCAACTTAAAAAACATATTAATAAACTTATTACTGCAAACAATGCTGAAATAGGATCCTATAAACTTGAAAAGATTATAGGTGATTATCAGCCCGGCTACCTTTATGGAAATGTAAAAATCCATAAAAAAGATCATCCCCTCCGACCTATCATTTCTCAAATACCCACACCAATATATAACCTTTCCAAAACACTTAACAAACTAATTACTCCCTATCTTCCTGGAAAATATAGCATTAACTCCACGGACGAATTTTTACAGATTCTCCATTCCGTAAAACCTAATAATCAAATGATTGCATCTTTGGATGTTCAAAACTTATTCACAAATGTTCCCGTCCATGAAACAATTGACATCATTATCCGTGATGTATACAACCATGCTACTCTCCCATCAATCAATATTAAACCCACTATATTAAAAAAACTATTATTAGCATGCACCACACAAGTACCCTTTCACGACCCCTTAGGCAATATTTATACACAAATAGATGGCATTGCGATGGGATCTCCTTTAGGTCCCCTCTTTTCTAATTATTATATGGCAAATCTAGAAAATAAAATAATTAATGACAACAATAAACCCTCTATATATGTAAGATATATAGATGACATCTTTGTTTTAGCTAAGAATATCGATCAAATTAAATATCTTAAAAACAAATTTGAAAGTCACTCCGTCCTCAAATTTACATTAGAACTTAATATTAATAACAAACTCCCATTCCTTGATGTATTAATTGATTCTAGCACACATAAATTTACTACTTCTCTATATAGGAAACCAACTAGCATAAATTCGTGTCTTCTTAATTATAATAGTGAATGTCCCCAACGATATAAGTTAGCTGTTATAAAAAACTTACTTCAACGCACACAAATGATATCTTCTTCCAAATCTATATTTTATAAAGAATTACACAACATTAAGCAAACACTAGTCAATAATGGATTTCCTAACTCCGTTATTGATCAACAAATTAAAATGTATCTCAACAAACTTAACAATAGCTCTAACAATAATGATAATATTAATAATAATGGTTTACATCAAAATAAACATAACACTATTAACTTATACTATTGCAACCAAATACATAATAATTATAAGCAAGATGAAAAAACTCTCAAAAACATAATACGTAGAAATGTTAAACCAGTGGATAGTAATAATCAAATTAAACTCATTATATATTATAAAAAGTTTAAAACAATTGACCTCATAGTTTATAATAACCCAACAGGCACTAAACTAAATTCTTTACAAAAAACCAATGTAGTGTACCAATTTACATGCCCATTCAGAGATTGCATCTCTGATACTACTCAAAAACCTAGTACATATATTGGTTTTACCACAACCACGCTCTCCCGTAGACTTACATGTCATCTTTCTGATCAGAGTACTATTAAACAACATTTCTCTGAAAAACATAAACATGTAGGTAATATCAGACAGATTTTGGTCAACAATACGGTGATCCTTACTCATACACACAGTAAGAGGAACCTGCAGATATTGGAGGCCATGTACATCAAATCAAAACAACCAACACTCAATAAAATCAACTTTAAAACAGGAAATAACATATTACATTGCATTTGACTAGATGGTTTTGTTGTCATTTCGCGCTATCCCGCGGTGTGACGTCATAAAACCGCATCGCAAACTTAAGAACTGCGTTTATTATTTTTGGTAACTATTGCCGTTGCCAAGCGGAGTTTTATGTCAACACAAAATAAAATCGTCGGTGATGGTGGATTTTATAATATTTCAGTTTAAACTACCTCTCTGAAGATGGCTCATGTGAGCCGAAAACTTAGAAGAAAACCAATAAATAATTATCCAAATGTTGGAGAATTTTTGTCTTTATTTTCAACTGAAATTAAAGCAAAAATACGACGTTTAGAACGGCTCATGATTAAACATAATAGACATTCATTGTCTCTTATATTTAATAGAATATGTCTAGAAAATATATATATATATATATATATATATATATATATATATATATATAATGTAATGAACTTAATCACAGTAAGACAACACTAATAATAACAGACTAAATATTCGAAAATAATGCTAACAGTAATATAAACCGTCTTCTAACCTGGCGAGGACCCCCTCGTGGGTTAAATAAAGGGGGAGAAAAAAACAAACAGCGCACAAGAACAATACGTCTAGTGCTCGTTTGAAAGAAAAAGAAAACCCCAAGAAGCCTTAACAGCAAAGTGCTCGATACGAAAGTATGAAAGTAGAGCAGAATTGAGCCACCACCTACCGCTGATTCACACGAACGGTTCTTCAGAGCAATTCTAGATTTTTGTATATATATATATATATATATATATATATATATGAATAGCCCTGACGAGTGAGAACATCATAACGGTGTCTTCATGAAACTTTAAAGTTCTTATGAATCTGTTCAGTTAAAGAGACAAAATCTCTGTACTTATCAACGCTCTGTCTCCACCCTGATATCGAGCACTTTGCAATAAAAAAACCCTGCTTTCCAAAACACATTTTGTCAGTATAAACACTGAAAAACAACAACATCAGCGCAAAATATTATGACAGTTAAACAATATATATCGTTCATTCAGCAATGAATTAGAACACTCTCAGCTATTGGCCGTGTATAATGATAATATACACGCTAAAAAATGTGCCTTCTTCTCCCGAGCGCCCATAGCTCAGAGGTAGAATCGCCAACTGACGCCAAAACGGTCGCGTTTCAATCCTGGGTTAATGTGCCTTCTTCTCCCGAGCGCCCATAGCTCAGAGGTAGAATCGCCAACTGACGCCAAAACGGTCGCGTTTCAATCCTGGGTTAAAAGCAATCGGAGTCTAACCGTACTGATGAGCTGTGAAAGAGTGAAACAGATCTGTCAGCGGATGACTACACACACACACACACACACACACACACACACACACACACACACATATATATATATATATATATATATGTGTGTGTGTGTGTAATTATATTTCATATCAGCAATGAATTGAGTTCTTTAATATGGTAGATATTCGTATTTGAAAAAGACGTTCAATTTTATTTCAAACGTTGTCTATTACTTTCATCGGCTTTCGTATTCAAGAAAACTTTATAAACAAAATATGCTCTATGAGAGTAAGTGAACCTACATCCAACCTCTTAGAAAATACTACAGTTTGCTCGGGCGTGCTTTACCACTTGACTTTTAATAGCTTATCAGTTGAGCGAGTCTCTATTTTCCCTTTTAAAGTAAGTACGTTTTTTCACGTATATTTTTCGCAAAAATACATATCTGTTCAATTTCGTATATGAAAAGTAAACAACAATTTCGAATGAATTAATGGATTTATTTTTCATCCGGGATTTTCATCATTTTGAACGCTATTACAGTGGATATTCTTATTTGAAATAGAAGCCCCAATGTATATTACAAGTATCGGCCTACGTATTCAAGAAATCTTGATAAAAAAAATGCGCTCTATAAATCACAGTACTTTTCTTTATAGAAAAAAAAAACACTATTTATAAGGGCCGGCAGCCTAAATAAGGCGAGCCAAGAATTACTTTCATTCGCATTAAGCATAATTGAAAGAGGATTTTTATAACGATTACACCGAAGACAGTTATTTTATGGACGCCTGAAATTACCTCTTCTGTAGTCGGAATAAGACACAATTAAGAGGAAGATGTATGATGAGGATGACATCTCTTGGAACCGAGCCAGTCGCAGACGGCTAAAGAAGAACGCTATTCTTAACCTTATAAGCCAAAGTATTTTTCATTTCCTTCTCAGTTAATCGAACAGATCTGCTGCGCGAAAGCAGAGATAATACTCCATAAATTTTAGCCAAAACACACACATACACACACACACACACACATATATATATATATATATATATATATATATATATATATATATATATATATATATCCGAGTGAATAAGGAACGAAGAAAAATTAACAACGTTCAAAACATTAAATTAAAACAGTGCTCGATATATAATACAGAGCTGTGAATATAGAGTCCCATATACATTTCATTATTCTCCCCTTTTACTGAACCCTAAGAGCAAAAAATCCAGCCATTAGGCTATAAAAGACGATACCCTATCTTTTGATGTTAAATCTGTTTCCAAAATTTTCGACACGTTCAATAATCAACTCTCTTCCCTACCCATTCCCTCTTTTCACTCAAAATTCTAACGAACAATTTACAAGATTTATTTCCTTGTCACTAACCCCACCAACATCTTACACACAACTCGCCAAATATAAGAAAAGTGACTTTTCATTCATTTTCACACCACCTGATGAGTACACTTGTTAGTGTCTAATAATTTGTACATGTTCTAAACTATAATTTTTAATATATACACTACCGACCATAAGTTTGGGACCACTTAGATTTATTTTGTAAGAGAAATAAATAACAAATTTTATGTCTTAGAAGAATAAATGTAGAGATATTTCATTGTTGCTTACAATTGTACAATAATTAAAACCAAAGTTAACATAGAGTATTTCAAATTTAATTAAAGTTAATTCATATTTTCTTTTCATCAAAGAAACCACCTCGAACTTCTATTACGGCAGAGCAAATCTTTGGCATTCTTTCTAATAACTTATAAAAATAAGTTGGTGAAAGTGATTTCCAAGCATCCTGCAAATATTTAAACAACATTTGTTCATTTTTAGGAAGTTAATTTTGATCTGTACGATTTTCATCCCTTATTCTCCTTCTTTAATAGTGGTTTCTTAACTACTACACAGCCTTTAAGCCCAGCAGAATGAAGTCGTCTCTTAACAGTAGTAACAGATACTGGATGTTGCCAAGTACAATTCATTTCAATTGTTAATTCCGGAGCGGTTTTTCTGCTATTCCTCTTGATATGATTAAGTGCCTATCTTCTACAATAAATGTTACTCTGGGCCTACCAGATTTTTTTCTTTAACTCAGTTTCACAAAGTCGTTGAAGGCAATAATGCACGCCATTTTTGATAGGCTTAATTTTTTAGCAATAACACGTTCAGAATATCCTTCTTTCGAAAGAATTTCAACCTGAGCTCTTTTTTCAATGCTAATCTGTTTCTTCCTTGCCATTTATACCGCAGTAATATGATTTACAAAAATAAATTATACTGTAATAATAATATCTGAATAAATCTGAATTTTCGGCAAAAATTTGATCACAATAAGAGGAGTCAAGTAGCAAACTGAGTAAATGTTTACTTTAAAGTTGAAAAGAATACTTTTTTACTTGACATCTGCATAAGAATAACAAAAAATACAAACTCGGCGAATTTGATTCTGCTAAAAATTTGGTCGATTGAAGAGTAATGCACAGCTTTGATCGTCCTTAAGTTAGACCGGACACAGACTCAGTTTTAAAACCACAGGCTACTTAAAGCGCTTAATTGTGCGTTGTACAACACACTTGGTGACATTGACTGGACAACCATTGTAATTCAAGATGCGATGAATGTTGTCCAACTTAAGGCACAAGAGAACAACCCACAATCGCACGATGGTTTAAGGTGGCAATTGGATTACGTTTCCGAGACTTGAGAACAAAAAATGGCAATTGTGTATAAACCGGTGAACAGAGGTATGTAATAAACCGATGTTATAAAGAAACCATTCTTACGTTCAACACAAACCTCTAAGAAAGGCAAAGTACAATTATTCTAATGAAGAAATCCGAGGCATCCGAAGACAATTGGTTTTCCATTTTTTTTAAACCATCAATTACGTGTACTTGAATCCATTTATATTAAAGGACACAGACGGATCCTTTGCAGACGAAAAAGAGAACTTTTGTACGTCCTCTTTTCTTGTATAATTGTCCTTGAGTAAGTCTTTTTCCTTTCTATACTCGTTGAAACTTTTTGTAATTTATTCGTGAATTATATTAAACAAATTAATTATTTTTTATAATCGTGTTTTCATATGTGCCCCGCTTTTGTTGTTTGTCTTTATAACTTAAGATCTTATTTCTGTGTCAATTTCTTTTGAGCCCCCCCCTATATATATATATATATATATATATATATATATATATATATATTGCATAATGAAATTCACACCCTGACTGAGCACTCTGGAAGAATGGTAGACTTTGAAAAACAGTAGCTACTCTGGCATCTACGCATCGTTCATTCAGCAATGAATTAAAACACTCACAGCTATTAGGCGTGTGTATAATGATAATATACACGCTAAAAAGTCTGCCTCTTTCTAACGAGCGCTCATAGCTCGGAGATAGAATCGCCGACTGACGCCAATTCGGTTGGGTTTCAATCCTGGGTTAAAAGCAATCGGATGTCTAATCGTACTGATGAGCTGTGATACACCTAAACAGATTTGTCTACGGATGAATATATATATATATATATATATATATATATATATATATATATATATATATATATACAAACAAATATACGTATACACATACATATATGTGTACACATATACACGCATATCGTGTTTCGATCCCGGCCAAAAGCAAGTGAATGTGTCCAGCGGCACTGATGAGCTTTGATACAGCAAAACAGGCTTGTATGTGGATGACTAACATATTATCCTGTCATTACGATTGAGCTCTCTGGAGAAGAAAATTTTAAAAACAGTTTCCACTTCTGCTATATACGCATTACGCTTCAGAAATGAATTGAGTTCTTTCGGTGACTGGCGTGTGTATGCACTGCTTTTATACAACACGTTCAAATTTCCCTTCTCTGATTCCATGAGGCTATGACTTAGGGGGTAGCTAGTTTCGATCCCGGCCAGAAGCAAGTGGATGTGTCAGGCTTGTATGTGGATGACTAATATATATATATATATAAGATTTTAGATTATTACAGTGGGTAATACATATTTCACCGCGTCCTGATGTTACGAGCCGTGATAATAGCATCAGGACGCGGTGAAATATGTATTATTCATTGTAATAATCTAAAATCTTTTATAGATTATATTACCCTGTTAAATTAAATAAATGAATTAAAAATTTCATATATATATATATATATAAAGTTTCATTAAAAAGGACTGACAAGGTCCTGCAGTTAAGTTTTTTATTCAATATTTTGGAGGTTCTTTTAAATTAAATTTTATAATTCAGCGCTTTCTGCTATAATTTTAAGAAAAAGTAACACTGAATATATCAAGTAAGAACACGACCACAATGTTCTGAATTTGTTTGGGAAGAAAATATGCCTATAACTCTACATCCATATATAAAACTATCTATGCATTCAATTAAAATTAAAAAAAATAAGATCATCCTTGATAATGGCTAAATGTATAACCGAAAGCGCTTGGACATACAGGATAGAAAATATATGTGCTGAAATGTAATGATAAAAGAATGATGAGAATATTTGTCTGAATAACTCGTGGAATAAGATTTATACATAATTTATTTCATTTCGTATTGTAAGATCAAATCTAGAACATTTTACTCTCCTTCTTGTGCTGTACTTTAAAAGCTAAACTGTCAAACTTTTAAAATTGGAATAACATTAGTTTTATTTAATGTCGAAAAGTAATTTACATGTCATTATTTTACAACTGCTTTTTTTCTCTTTTATTCTTAGATATATATTCATGATAAACTAGATTTACCAAACTTTTGTTATTTGATGGATGACAATTTTTCAATTTCACATTTAATGTAATTTAATGTAATCTTTTAAATTATTTTGCTCAGTTACCAATTTAAAAATCCCAGAAATATATCTCATATAGAGCTCGGCTGCAGTTACTCTCTCACCGGCGTGACATGGCTTCCTTATGCCCCTTCCTTATGCCCCTTTCACGGTTTCTGCTCCAATGAACTTAGATGACTGGTGAACCCTAGGTATGAATTTACACGAGCTACTAGATTAGCAACTAGGTCCCACCCTTTTACAGTGAAACCGATCAAAATGTAACCGTAGTTTCTCTCTAACAGCTTTTTTCAGGCACTTCCCACCAGTGGAATTCCCTTCCATATACTTGCTTCCACGACAGATACAATCTCCAGGAATTTAAATGTAAGGTCAATAGACATCACCTATCTCACTAACTCGCATCCATTCTCTCAAGCTCTTTTTTCATCTACTCCACCCCCATCCTCGGTATCCTCATCCGTCTATTGCCCTCCTCCTAACATTTCCTATAACTAACCACTCTTTCTCATCACTTTCCCCTATGTAACCCCCTGCGCAACAGTGGCAGTAGGAATACTTTGCTTGGGGTGAGATGATTAAAAGAAATATGCAGCTTGTAATAAAAAGTATTAATATCTTTTTTACTCACCATATTCAAATGATGTGAAAAACAATTGATAAATATAAGTTTTCATAATTTTAAACAGATTAATTTTGTATGAATCTTTCTTAATTTAAGATTCAATTTAAAACATGAATGTTAATGTTTCTTTTCATTTGTGCTTTGTTGTAACTATTTTGGTTTCCTGGATTAAGTTGTTTAGCATGAAACAGACTGTCGCCACTGGGTGTTTACTTCAATGTCCACTTATTGCATCAAGAGTTATAATTTTTATGTTAGAGGGCATAATGAGGATAAAATATAAAGTCTTTACAAGAAGAACTTAAAGTAAAATGTAAAAGCTGTAAAAAATCAAATATATATATATATATATATATATATATATATATATATATATATATATATATATATACTAGCAGTATAGCCCGGCGTAGCTCGGGTGAAAATGAAAGCTTTAAAACTAATCCATGGTCCTCGAGTTTAGACTCTTTGGACGTTGGCACGAAAGACTAAAAAGCAATAGTTGTTTCCAGTTAAAGCGAAACCGTAGACTGAAAGAAAAATGAATGGATGTAAGTCAAATTTTGATTTCCTGGTATCGATATCAAACAGACTTTTTTCGTCGTAAACTGAATTTTGAAAACTAAATAAGTCCTCTGAGTAAATGGTATCATGGCTGAGACTAAGAACTACAATTATACCTACTTAGAGCCAAACCCGAAGCAAAAATTAAAATAAAAGTGCTGAAAAAATACAGACACACAGGCAGATAAACATACACACACACAAACATCTTGCCTTATATATATATATATATATATATATATATATATATATATATTATCAAATTTATGCACTATTGTAAGTACTGCAACCTTGAAACTTTTGAAACTTCTGTTTATAGTTTCTTATGTCTTTGTCTATGAGTGTATCAAATTTGATTAAAATTGGACCAGACCTTCTATAACCCGATTTTTTTTATTTTCGATTTTCGATATTTATCGGGGGTACTTTGACACAAAATCAAGCTAAGAACACTCGCAGACGCTTATACTAAAACTGTGTAAATCTTCAAGAAAATTGGTTCAGCCGTTTCGGGTCTATAGGTAACGGAACACACACACACACATACACATACACACGCACAAAGTCAAAGTTCCATATATAAATAAGTTTATATGAGATATAAGTAGAGCATATCAGCCAGTTACACTAACCAAACGCTAACGAAATCATGGCTACGCTAGCACAGGTGATCTTCCCTAACTAAATATCGACATGCTCTATATACTGAATCATCACATTCCTTCAAACATAATTTCAGCACTTTGCAATACAACTGTTTACTGGTCTAATTTAATGTAAGTCTGATCTATAATAGATAGATAGATAGATATTAGATAGATAGATAGATAGATAGATAGATAGATAGATAGATAGATAGATAGATAGATCGATCGATCGATCGATCGATCTAAATAAACACAATTTCATGCTCATTTTTTTAATATTAGGACCTAGACTGCCTTTCTTTCAACGCTTCCTCAGGGACCAATCGATGGCACATTTTTAATTATATTAGACAAGATGGAGAAAAATCCATAGCGATAAGGCTGGAATGCGTTTAAAATTACGGTTGATACGAATACGCAAAATTAAGAAAATAAATTAATTTACGGTTAAAATAAATGCGTAAATAAAGAAAAAATGGGTAAATGAACCAGCAGAGCAGAGAAGTGAAAAATGATTGCTCACATATCAATGTAGAGCTCGCAAAAAAATGTCCTTTTGCTTGCAAAGTGATGGATGCAATAATTTCAGATAAAAGGTTTCCAAAATTAATAAATGATATTTGAATCTACCTGCGTGCAAAATGGAAAATGCGACAGTCGTAAAACGTGACTAGCACGACTCAGTTTTCAATAGATGTCCAATCGCTGACTCGTGTGCTGATTGCGACACACGAGTATGATTACGTAAATATAGTCTAGCATATTTGGGAACCTGTTGGCTTATTCTCGATTCTAATGTAAGACACGTCCGCCCTATATACTCAGCTTCGCACTAGCATTTGAACTTATAGAGTAAACTTTTATCATGATAGGGCAGACAGTCTTTAGAAAATTATGGAAAAATCGAACGGTATATATATAGTACTGTGCAAAAGTATTAGGACAAGATCTATTTTATCTTATATGAGGCATATTGACAGAAAATAAACAATTTAATAAAAGTAATTTGATTTGATTTACTCAACAAATGCTTTAACAAGAAAAAATACTTGTTACAAAATAAATTTAATATTTATCATTTATAGCCTTTTGCTATGATCACAGCCTTCATTCTGTCAGGCATTGATATCACTAGCTTCTTCAATGTATCTAATGATATCTCCTGCCAAGCAGCTTGTATTTATTCCCAAAGTGTGTCTTGCAAAGTAACATTAGATTTATCAATTTTTTATCCAAAATATCCCATCGATGTTCAATAGGATTGAAATCAGGGCTTTGTGGGGCCAATTCAAATTCCAAAGCCTTTTTCCTCGTTTCTTTTTGATTAAATAATTCTTACAAAGGTTTGGCTTTTCACCCTGTATTTGAATTTCAGTTAGGTTTTTAGGAAAATAACCCCTGTCCTAATACTTTGCACACTACCGGTAGTGTGCAAATGTGTTAGGACAGGGGTGATTTTAAACTTTATTTTGATGCCTCGTAAAAGATAAAATATTTCTTGTCCTAATACTGTTGCAAAATACTGTATATATATATATATATATATATATATATATATATATATATTGTAACAAAGTTGTAGAACACGTAGGTCTTTTATCTACTGTTCATGCATTTACTTCTATAAAGAGTGTTTGATACAACGTTACACTATATATATATATATATATATATATATATATATATATTGGTATGTAATCCAGGTAAATTCCAAAACAGACGAACTCAAGAGAACACAATGTTAAATTCATTTATTTAATTTAACAGAGTAATATATATTATAAAGGATTTTCGATTATTACAATGGATAATACATATTTCACCGCTTTGATGTTCTTATCGCGGCTCGTCAGATCCAAATTGTACAACAGTAGGCAATCGAAATACCACTCCCCCCAAAAAAAAATTCTTCTCTTTTATTTAATTTTACATAAACGCCTACATGTACATATTAGGACAGACATTTGTATTATCCATTGTAATACTCGAAAATCCTTTATAAAATATATATATATATATATATATATATATATATATATATATATATATATATATATATATATATCTTTTAGTTGTGGTTTTCTAATGTTCATATAAGAAATCTATTTCCTAGACTTAGTGTATGTAAAAATCGTTCAAATGATTGTCCGTTACGAAAGTTTTCAGTTAATGTGTTAGCTATTTTCAAGTGTTTGGGTTATGCTGTTGTATATGGTTTGTAACCTTGTGGGACATAGAGGTATTTTTAATTCCCGTAGCGTTGTGGTACAGTGGATATCGGCTCGGAACGAGAAACCGGGGAGCCGAGTTCGAATTCCAGCTGAATCCATTGTATTCACTTACGCGCAAATACTCTTGGGAAAGGTATTAATCCGTCTCTTCCTTCCAGTTATGGGTTAAATAGCAGGACAGATTGGGTTCTATAGCCTTGGTCGGCAACCAGTCTACTGCAGAAAGCTAATGGCAACCTACTGCGGGATAATCTTCTGCCCAGTCAGTCATGTCTCTTTTGATACATGATCGCCCAAGCGTGTATCACGTATGGCACCTAAACTGACTGAATGGCAGTGTTCGTCTACATCGGAACATTCCACAATCATTACAATCTTAACATCTTTAAGTTTACGGTTGGCCTATTCTACTAGTCCTCATACATCTTACACACAAAGCCCTAGAACCACTCTACCTTCAGTGATTCTAGTGCCTTGTATTGAGTAAAAAATAAAATCAAAAATAGGATAAATAATAATTTGTGATTTTTGTCAATGTGAAAAACTCATTCAAGTACAAATAAAAGATTTTCTACATGAAAATATATTTTTTAAATTTGGAAACAATTTTTATCATTACTCAACTAAATTATATTTGTATAAAATGGTGGATCTACTTTGAAACTAATGAAGCGTAAACTTCGGGGCCTCTAATCTCAGATGGAACTCTGAAGTCCTTTTTTAAATGAGCGAATATTTTAACAACATTGATTTTTCTTTCGTTGTAACTTTTTAAGTGTGTGTGTGTGTGTTTATTTTTTAAAAGGTCATTTTAATAATAGAATCAGTTACAATCTCCAGGTGTTTAAATGTAGGGTCAATAGACACCTCCTATCACACTAACTCCCAACTATTCTCACAACACTCTCATCTACCCAACCCTCATTCTCGGTATCCTCACCCGCCTATCACCCACCCTCTGTTTTTCCTATATTTAATCAGCCTTTCTCCACTCTACGTAGCCCCCTGCACAGTAGTGGCAGTGACATGCCTTGCTCGGGGTGAAACGATTATAAAAAAAAAAAGGTTTAAGAAGTTAACATTAGCTCTAGAATATGAGCCAATACCCATTTTATATGGCCTCAAACTTTCCCTTTAATTAGTTAAATCTAAACTTTAAATCTAATTCGTTAATTTCTTGGGAGCTTGCAGCGTCAAAGCCACCAGCTCTATGGGTTCATTGTCTTCGACAGTATCTATTCATAGCCTAAATTTTGGTTGAATCCTCAAATAGTTGCTGGTTGTGAAGGGTCTTCACCAAGTTACACACCATCTATAATAGTAAAAGTCAAATCATTGAAAATGGCTATTGGATTTTCCGAAATGGCCAGAAACGAACAATTACAAGTCAGTACAGAGAATGCGAGAAATCTCTGGAACATGTCAAATGCAATATATTTTGTACAAAAACAGCTGATGTTTGACCGTGTGGTGAATTCAAGCAACGTACATTTCAACAAAAAAATAACAGTTTCATACAACACTACAATAACAAAACAATGAAGAAATGTTCCTGGCTTTGATCAAAGTAAAATGAAATAGATTACTCATTTAGTTGCTTTTAATTTAGAAGTTGGCAGTGTACGACCAAACTGGATTTTTTTCTAAAAGCGGTCGCTTGATCAGTGATTTTCACTCGTTGATGTTAGTCGCTGGTTTCGTTCGGGATGTGGTCGCACACTAAGGGTCAATTAATATTAGCAAATCTTCCGTGCATAGAAAAACGGTCGTTAACATCAGGTGGTCGCTGACGAAGATGGTCGTATAAGGCAGGTTTCACTGTATTTACTATAGAACTGCATTATACATTTGGAAGAAAACAATTGTTAGTAGTCAAACAAGAATCAGTGTTTTATATAGAAAATATTTCCCCCTTTTTCTGTCGAAGAAGAGACATCTATTGGTGAAACGTGCTACTACCAATTTGGCTACGGGAGACCATTTTGATAGAGAAAAGTTAGAATTACCTATTTGAAGAATACGCTTGTCACGTTGGGATTTCTAAAAATACAGTGCTGATGGCGAGATACGGAAACGAAACTACAAGGCATCCTACAGCAGGAAGGTAAAGAAAGCGAAAAAAAAAAAGAAGTACAAATAAACTACGAGAAAACTGACTGCATGGTCATCAGTAGTGGAGTAGATAGACTAAACTATCGCCCGGTTCACACTCCACCCACGTTTATTGAACAGGTGAAGAGGCTAATCCCTTGTTCCCTGTTTAGGATGTGGTTTCCGGCTTTCTCTTTTCCAATCTTTTTATTCTTTTCTTTTTTCTTTTTTTTTTTTTTCAATTGGAGTAGATAGACTAAACGATCGCCCGGTTCACACTCCACCCACGTTTATTGAACAGGTGAAGAGGCTCATCCCTTGTTCCCTGTTTAGGATGTGGTTTCCGGCTTTCTCTTTTCCATTCTTTTTACCCTTACGTAGTCTCCTGCGCATCAGTGGCGTTATCGCCTTCCTTGGGGTGATATGATTAAAAAAAATGAAGAGGAGCCCAAAATGCCAACTGCAGGCTGGGGATACTAATATCAAGCAGGGACAGGAATTTAAATACCTGGTAAATGTTCTAACAGAAGACGGAAAGTGTGACACTGAGATTCGAAGGCGAATTGACATACCCATGGATGCATTCTAGAAGCTGAGTAGAGTACTGAGAGACAGAAAAATTTTGCTAGAAACAAAGAAGAGAGTACTGGATTGCTATGGGATGTCTGTTCTTCAATATGGCAGTGAATGTTGGACAATATCATCAAAGATGAAGGAAAGACTTGAAGCAACCGAAATGTGGTTCTAGAGAAGCATACTAGATATAAAGTGGGGGATCAATTCCATATTACAATCAATATATAAACTGACCCTTCATTTTGTGGTCAAAGCAGTTTCTATACATTTATATTCCTGAGATTCAAAAGAACAAGGATGCATTTCAGAAGCTGAGTAGAGTATTAAGAGACAGGACAATTTCACTAGAAACAAAGAAGAGAGTACTGGATTGCTATGTGATGTCTGTTCTTGAATATGGCAGGGGATACTGGAAAATCTCTTCTAAGATGAGACAAAAACTGGAAGCAATCCAAATGTGGTTCTGCAGAAGGATGCTGAGGATACCATATACCGAACATGTGAGCAACGCTAAAATTTTGGAGAGGATGGAAAGGAAAAGGAAACTAATGCTTAACATCAGAAAAAGACAGCTGAAGTTCCTGGGATATGTAACGAGGAGGGGGAGCTTGGAGAATTTGATGCTCACAGGTCATAGGGAGGAAAAAGACGGGGAAAGCAATGAGTAACAAACTTGAGGGGTTTCAACATGTGGATGGCAGAGCGGGGTTTGGAGGAGGTAACAGGAGAAAACGTTAAGAATAGGGAGAGGTGGAAAACCATGATCATCTATGTACTAAAGAGAGACGGCCACATAAAAGAAGAAGATATCTACTACTTTAATCTTCGTATCGGAAACGTAAAAAGCTAATTATGTAATATTTCTTATTGCCATACACATTATTTTTAATGGGTAACATCCTTTGAGTTTCTGTACCAGTTTTTATTTTGTTTCTTTTTAATTAAACAGTGAAAATAATAAAAATCAGCTTAAGTTGAGAAGTGTTACTAAGGAAAAAAGGTGAATCGAGAATCGAACGTGTAACCATAATTTTACATTGTAATGTAAATGCACTGCTACTACACGAATCTAAACTTATTTATAAATGGAACTTTGTCTGCGTGTGTGTGTGTGTGTGTGTGTGTGTGTGCGTGTCTGTGTGTGTGTGTATCCGTTACCTATAGACTCCAAAACGGCTGAACCGATTTTCTTGAAAATTTACACAGTTGTACTATAAGCGTCTGCGAGTGTTCTAGGTAAGTGTCGAGGTACCCCCGATAAATATCAAAAATCGATAATCGAAAAATCGGGTTATAGAAGGAGTGGTCCGATTTTAATCAAATTTGATACACTCATAGATAAAGACATAAGAAACGATATTCAAAAGTTTCAAGGTTGCAGTTCTTACAATAGTGCAGAAAATCGATAATATATATATATATATATATATATATATATATATATATATATAAGGCCAGATGTTTGTGTGTGTGTCTGTTTATCAGCCTTTTTATTTTAGTTTTTGCTTCGGTTTTGGCTCTAAGTAGGCATAACTGTAGTTCTTAGTCTCAGCCATGATACCATTTACTCAGAGGACTTATTTAGCCTTCAAAATTTAATTAACGACGAAAAAAGTCTATTTGATATTGATACCAGGAAATCAAAATTTAACTTACATCCATTCATTTTTCTTTCAGTCTACGGTTACGCTTTAACTGGAAACAACAATTGCTTTTTAGTCTTTCGTGCCAACGTCCAAAGTGTCTGAACTCGAGGACCATGGATTAGTTTTACACCCGAGCAACGCCGTGCTATACTGCTAGTATAATTATACGAAGAGGACATGGCTACTATATGTATTAGGTAAATGATTTGCTAATGACTTAGGGATGCAAAAAGAAAGGGTTTCTTAGTAGAGAAGAAATAAGGTCAGTATTAATAAGAAAATGACAGAGCTATTAAAATTAGATACCTCCAGGTATTCGCTGAAAAAAAAAACACAATCGGAAGAATAAATGTCCTAAACTAAATATAAAAAAAGTTTTATCTGTAAAATGTTCATGTTATTATTAAAAGAATAGATTAAAATAGTCTTTAATTATTAAAAAAAAATTTAATTCTTTCTAACACCTTCGATATTTTGGTATAAAATCTTGTTTTTCTTTCGTCCATGAATAACTTAATTTTTAGAACGGTTTATAACGGCAAACGTAATATTACAAAATGGTACATTTTGCCGGAGAAATTAATTTTGAAATTCTTGCAAAAATCAACTAATGGTCGAATTTTATGAGAATTTCAGGACTTATTCATAAGTGACTGAAATCATTTATGGAATAATTATTTTTAGAAAACCTTGGCAAAAATATTTTTATATAAGTTACCCCACCCCACTAATTAATTTCCTGAAATATCTAGAAATTCGCGAGAGTTCGCTAATATAACTAATGTTAATTAAATTCAAGAGTCACTGGAGAATGCTAATCAATTATCTATTTATTTTCTAAATAAACCCTTTTCAGAAAATCTATTCCGAATTATTAAAACAAAAATGCAATAAAACTCTGCCTTTTTTCATTTGGATAAATTTTTTATTAGTTTTATAAACTAATTTTTATATTAAGGATATCACAGTCTGAAAAAAAAACGTTCAATGAATAATGAATTTTTACAAGAATTGTTTTCAGTTTCATTATTTTTTATTATAATAATTTATAAAATTTTCAAATCTTTTAAAATTACTTCCTTCATCGTTCACGCTAGGTTGTTAAATTAATACGTAAAGACTATATTTACTGATCGAAAATTGAAAAGCTTAATACAAATAATTGAGCTATTCGATTTTTAAAATAATTAAAACATTGTATGCGCATGATGAACTCCATTTTCCTTTTACTGGTAGCCGTACGTGATATGTATTATTAAAAAGTCACGTGTTTCAATGATTTCGCTACTTACAGGAAAAAAACCCGCATAAACTTTTTCAGCAGAGTACAATTCTTTCATCTCACTTCCTTGTTTCAACAAAGGACTTTGCAAATCATGCTTTCAAAATTTAAAAGAACTTTTATAATTTAATTCCTAGTTTCCTAATTTTCTTGAAAAAAGTAATTTTGAAATTAACAATTTATGATGTTACCTAAAAAAGAATATGAAAAAATATATATATTAAAATATATATATATATATATATATATAGTAAATATAAATTAATGAATGCCATAACATTTCATAAATTATTGAATTATTTCTGTCATTATATTATTAGAGTTTGTTATTAAATAGTAAAATTATTTTAAAAGAAAGTTTTAAATCTATTTTTATTTTTCATAAAACATCTTCAAACGTAAGGTTATAAAGCTAAACTAACTAAAATTCTAAAGAAAATATTGGATAAGTGCTGAAAATATTGTGTTAAATTTTTAATTTTACTATATAGTTAAAAGCCAAACGAAGCGTACGGTTAAACTAATATAAATTATGTCAAATTCTTCCATACTTAGCATTTTTGACAGCATCTATCTGTCATGTCAATTATCGGCTCTGATAACACGATAATAACCCATGATAGCGAGATTACCGTAATTAAGAAACGCTTTGATAGTAAATTTCAAGCAGTAAAGAAGTAATGCAGTTTCAAATTAGATTAAGGTAAGTTTAAATTTGCTAATTTGAATTAAAAATATTTCATCGACATATATATTATTTTTGCAAGATTTTTTTGCAATCGAAAATTGGCTTCTGTTTACAAAATGTATCGATCGATAAAAAATGGCTGAAAAATTGAATCTTTTTTTTAAATTAGAAAAATTTTAGATTCCAACAAATATAACCTCGATTTGAAATACACCAGTGTATTTTTCTTGCTGGAATTAGTAAATTTAATCTGTTGGTTTTCATTAAAGCTAAAATTAAAGCTTCAAGAAAACTGTTTTTATTTTTAAAAATCCAAATTAAATGTAGATCTCGAAAATGAGTGGAAGTACCTAATTGAAATATAAAAATGTATTAAAAATGATTTATAAAAAAAAAGTAGCAATAGGGAAGAAAAGAATTAGGATCAGCATTCTTTTTCTTTTATGTACCGTATTTCTTTAGCAAGCAGTGAATCAAGGCCCTCCACATCTTCCTCTACTTCTAGTTCTTAAGTTTTCTCTTTTTGTTATCTCTCCCAAACCATCGAATTTACTCAAGTATGTTTCGTGCTACCCTCCTCTGCCCCCCTTTTCATCAATCTGTCTCGTGAGTATCAGATTTTCCAAATATTCCTTTCTCGTTACTTCTCCAGTAACTTCAACTGCCTTTTATCTAATGTTTCCTTTTAGTTTCTAGTTTGTCTAAAACCTCGTCCTTACTTACCTGTTCGGTTCACAATAATGAGCGATTAGGGCCAATCCACGTTGATCGTTAGAACTTCAATTTGATGCTTTCAAAATGCTCTATGGAATTTTAAAATTCCTCGTTATCTCCTACTCATCTACGACCGGAGATTTAAAAGGCTGAAAAGCTGTGAGTTTAACAAACAAAATTAATTTACTTGAATTATAAAATTCATAATGCGGTTGAATTTTCAAGAAATGCCTTGTCAGATTTTTTTTCAATTTATATCACCGACCTCAACTAAAAACCGTTTTCTATTATATAAAATGTGTCGTTAGGTGATAATCCATATTTTCTTATCTAATTTTTTCTTGCCAATTCTTAATAGAATTTTTAGCCGTAGGATTCGATATTTTTTCAAAGTAAAACAAATACCATCTTTTGAATTCAAATGTTTTCATATTCTTAATGCTGTCTGGCCATTTTTATTTCTGTACAAGCAAAAATAAATTTGTTTATTATTTAATCGATACTCCGGGCTAAAAATATTGACGACTTTGAATTTCAAGCAATTCATTCTCATTGATTATTATGATTTATTGATTTATTATCAAGAGAGTGATCGGAGAATCTGAAATTCTTCGGATACCAAAGATTTTACAAGAATAATTCATGTTCATTGGAAAAAATTAACTGGAAGTGAAACCGATAATTTCTTCTTTTTTTTTTTTTGAGATTTTTTTTCAGGGATATGGCTCTGCTAGTTTTAATTCTTGTCTGAACTGTCTTTCAACTTACTTTTCTCCCTTTCTTTCGAATTCGTTTCATTCACTTACGCACAAATACCGTTAGGAAAGGTGTTAAACCGCCTTATCTCCCTCCAGCTATGGGTTAAATAATACGATAGATTTAGTTTTATAGCCTTGGTTGGCAATCAGTCTACTGCAGAAAGTAATTTCAACCTACTGCGGGAAAATATTTTGCCCAGTCAGTCATGTCTTATTCCTGCGTATATCGTGTATGGTACTTAACTGTATGACTCCTCCAAAAAGTAATCATACTTTTAAAAAAATTGCTTTTTTAGTTTATATTTTGTAATTAATGTTCTCCGTGGTATTTAAGTATTTAAATGTTTATTTAAAGTTTCCTTTTTTTTTCCATTATTTCTTTTAATACGCTGTACAAGTTAGTCGTGGCCAAGTGAACAAGAGAACTGAGTTCGAATTCTAGTTAAATTCACTTATGCGCAAATACCCTTGGGAAAGGTATTAATTCGACTCTTCTTCCTCCAGTTCTGGACCGATTGGGTTCTAGAGCCATGGTTCTAGTAGAACAAGTATAGGTGGGCCTATCTACTTGTATTAATCTATAAAAAAGCACATTAATTACGAAAGAATTAATATTGATTAAATAATTAGTATAAGTTTTGATGTGTACTGCTAATTTAAAAGATCGGATTTTAAACTTAGTTCAGTCCTGTCGCGGGAGTTATTCACCATTGATAAGTAATAGTAAATAAGCATATTCTAAATTATCCAAGCTAGGAGAGGGGGGGGGCTGAAGTAAAATTTTTGATAATTAATAATAATAGAGGAAACAAAATACACGACAGAAGGAAGATAAGTGAAAACATTAAAAACAAAAGCAACAAAAAAGATAATAAAATTAAAATAAAATAAAATAAAATTTAAAAGCAAATTCTACCCCTTCAGCCTCTTTTCACGCACTTCCCACCTGTAGAATGCCCTTTCGTTTACTTGCTTCCCTGACAGCTACAATCTCCAAGAATTTAAATGTAAAGTCAATAGTCATCTCCTATCTCACTAACTTGCATCCTCTCTCTCATGCTCCTTCCTCCGTCCACTCGACTCTCATCAGTATTCTCATCCTTCTCTTACCCACTTCCTGACACCCCCTATAACCTGTCACTCTTTCTCATAACCTTCCTTCTATGTAACACCCTGCACATCAGTGGCAGTAAAATGTCTTGCTTGGGGCGATATGATTATAAAAAAATTATAATGTCACTAGTCATCTCCTATTTCACTAACCTGCATCCTCTCTCTCTCTCTCTCGTATGCTTTTTCTTCCTCCACTCCACTCTCATCAGTCTTCTCATCCTTCTCTTACCCACTTCCTGACACCCCCTATAACCTGTCGCTATTTCTCTTAACTCTTCTCCTATGTAACCCCTGCACCACAGTGGCAGCAAAATGCCTTGCTTGGCGCGATATGATTATAAAAAAAATGTAAAGTCAATAGTCCACGCCTATCTCACTAACCTGCATCTTCGCTCTCATGCTCCTTTCTCCGTCCACCACACTCTCATCGGTACTCTCATCCTTCCTAACACCCCACTTTCTGACACCCCTATAACCTGTCACTCTTTCTCATTACTTTTCTCCTCTGTAACCTCCTGCACAGCGGTGGCAGAAAATGCTTTTTTGGGGCGAGAAATGATTATAAAAAATAAAGTAAAAGCAATAATCATCTCCTGACTCACAAACCTGCATCCTCTCTCTCATGCTCCTTTCTCCGTCCACTCCACTCTCATCAGTATTCTCATTCTTCTCTTACCCACTTCCTGACACCCACTATAACCTCTCACTCTTTCTCATAACTTTCCTCCTATGTAACCCCCTGCACAACAGTGGCAGCAAATTGCCTTGCTTGGGGCGATATGATTGTAAAACAAAAAATACAGTCCTTTAAACATTTACACGATGGCACAAGGCACTGTAACTTATTTACAACAAAAATACAAATGCGCCATTCAAACCTTTATATTTTATTTTATTTTTATGAACAGGGATAGCGGACATATTTGCAATGAATGTTTGGTGAAAATTATGCTGAGTTAGAAATGGATTTCGGGTTTTCACGGCTATCGTCTCATACTTGTTAGTGGTGGTGAAGGTGGTACCAGGGTGAAATATCTTTTACACTGTAGTTATAAGAAGTAAACTTTCTTTCAATTGGTGGTTTACCGTTCTTTTTACAAGAAATTGGATCATTCACCAGTCAATAAACATAAGAATTCATTTACAAAGAAATGCCAAATATTTAAAATAATATGCACATGCAAATATATATATATATATATTGTTTGTTTAATACTTAGTTTTTGGTCCTAATAGGGTTAGACTAGTACACGCTTGTATTAAAAAGTCTTCTATACAATTATATTGTAGAACTTTTTGAATATTTTCCATTTTTAAATGAGTTATTTCACTACCTTCGTTTCCACCATGAGTGTTTTCTTCAGACGATTTTTAATAACTGATTTTACCCTTTACCGTTTTTCTTTTTAAGAACGCTCTTTAATTAATGGATTGCTGTTAAAGATAACTTTAACAACAATCCATCATACAGACTAATTAACCCTAAACAGAAGTGGGCAAAATAAGCCATCAGATATGAAAAATATTTGCGACTTGTTAAGAACAGCCACTTAGTCAAACCAGTGGCAAAACACTAGTGACTGTATTTCATGGTTCCAAAAAATTAAATGCAAAAGTAAATACACATTCATCAAATATAATATAAAAAACTTTTACCCATTAATATCTGAGAAAGGTTTACTGGAAGCATTAATTTTGCTAAAATGTACAAAAAATACCATCAGAGCTTATTGACATAATATTACATTGCCGAAAATCTATACTTTTCCACAAAGGTATAGCATGGATCAAGAAATCAAACAACGGAGCATTCAATGTACCACAAGGATCGTATGATGGAACAGAAATCTCAGAATTGATGGGAATATACATTTTAAACAAAATAAACAAAATAATCCATATTGACAACCACGGATTATATAGAGATGACAGATTAATAATAGCACCAGACAACAAAAAAATGAATGATAAAATAAGAAAATGGCATTTTAAATTATTCAAAAACTAGATGTTGATGTTACAGTTGACACAAATAATAAAGTGGTACAATATTTAGATACTGAACTTAATTTACAAACTGGAAATGTCTCGCTATACATGAAAACAAGCACTAAATTATCAAACGTAAATACAAATTCCAATCATCTAAATCATATAAGTAAACACATTCACAAAGGCATAGAACACAGACTATCTAATAATTCGTCAAACAAATCAATATTTAATGAAAAGAAAAATATCTATGAGGATGCACTAAGAAATTCTGGCCATAAAAACATTTTACAATATAATTCTCAACCAAACAGACAAATCAAAAACAACAATAGAAAACGAAACATTATCTGGTTCAACCCACCATTTAATTTAGAAGTAAAGACCAAAATAGGACATATATTTTTTAAACTAACAGATAAGCACTTTCCAAAAGAATCAGAATTAAACAAAATTTTCAACAGAAACACAATCAAACTAAGTTATAATTGCACTAATAATTTAGATTTTTTAATAAAAAAACAAAACACTAGAAACTTAAATAGCATCATACAAAACAAAGCCACTAACAAAGAATGCAACTGCTGGGACAACAATAAATGTCCACTTCAAGGTCTCTGCAACACAAAAGAAATAATTTATATGGCAGAGGCACATGACCCAGATGGCCAAAACAAAATATATTTGGGCTCAACCAAAGACACCTTTAAGACCAGGTGGTTCAACCACAGATCTACATTTAAAATAGAAAAATTAAAAAAACAATACAAAAAAACCTCGTCTGGAAATTGAAATCAAAATATGAAAAAGATCCACACATAACGTGGAGAATTGTAAAAGCAGCCAAGCCTTACAATGGTGGATAAACATATAGATTGTGACAAGAAGAAAAATTAGAAATTATGACATACCCAAATAAGGACGAACTGTTAAATGAAAGAAGAGAAATTATGACAAAATGCATCCACACTAAGAAATACCTCTTAGGTTTATACAACCATAGATGAAAACGTCATAATTAATTTGAATTTAAAGAACACGCATTCATAAATTCTCTGCCACGTGAACGTTCAAATACAACAAGAGCGTTCTTAAAAAGAAAAACGGTAAAAGGTAAAATCAGTTATTAAAAATTGTCTGAAGAAACCACTCATGGTGGAAACCAAGATAGCGAAATAACTCGTTTAAAAATGAAAAAAAAATATATATATATATATATCCAAATGAATAAGGAATAATTGAAACGTTCAAAACATTCATTTAAAACAGTGCTCAGTATAAAAATAGAGCAATGAATATTTATTATTAATTATTACTTTAGAACATGTACAAACTACAATCTACTACAAAATTGTACATTTTGTTTCGACATTGAAAGAACAATGTCTCATCAGGTAGGTAATAATGATGGTAATGGTTAACCATCATTATTAACTAATTACTTTTAATAATTAACTAATTAACTTTAATAATTAATCGTAATGAAAAAAGTAAAATAAAAAAAAAAATTTGGTAAAAATTAGTTTGACTTAGAAATATATCTCGAATTTCAACGGCCGAATTCTTATAGTATATATATATATATATATATATATATATATATATATATATATATATATATGCAAAATCTTCAGTAAAAATACAATAAACCTAAGCTATAGCTGCTCCAACAATCTGGAAAAAATAATTAAAGTACATAACAGCAAAATATTAAAAGCACACAACAAAAATAACTCCAACGCTGATACCATTCTGCCACAAAATAACAAACTCTGTAATTGTAGAAACCCAAACCAATGCCCCATGCCTAATAAGTGTTTAACGAAATCCCTGATATATATGTGTTCGATTTCATCCATGGAGAATCCTAAAGATGAAAAAATATATATCGGAAACACCATGAACTTATTTAAAAACTCGTAGGTTTTTTAACCTGCTGTTCATGCATTTACTTTTATAAAGAGTGCTCGATACAAACGTAGAGCCTTATATTGTAATAGTTGTTACAATGGTTTATAAATTCATAGTATCACGACACAAAAATTTTCATGTTTCAGAACAAAACTGTTCCTCTTCAGGTCATATGTTAAAATAAATTGTTAAAATGATTTATTTTCGAAATATAAGATGAATTCATGGTTATTTATAAAATTAGGGAGTGGTAGTTGGAAGAAATGCGATAGGTGTGTCAATATTGTTCAATCAAAAATGAGAATTATGTAACCGTGGAGATTGAATATTAGGGTTATGAAAGAGGGCAAGATGGCTTGAATCTAGACATGTCACTTTTTAATTTTGTCTGGGTAAGATACATAGTGAGACCTTAGATTTCTTAAATGGGTAGACAATAATTTTTAACAGGAGGTTGGATTTTAGGGTTATATATATTATTAACAGCCTCCTTTTGGTTTTGATTTTCATGTTAATATTCATTCTACCATACGGGGATTTTATCTGGCTGTATGCTGTACAGGAAGTGTTCTAACAGAAGATGGAAAGTGCGACACAGAGATCCGAAGGCGAATTGGCATGGCAAAGGACGCGTTCCAGAAGCTGAGTAAAGTATTAAGACACAGGAAAATTTCACTAGAAACAAATAAAAGAGTGCTGAATTACTATGTGATGTAAGTTCTTCAATACGGCAGTGAATGCTGGACAATATCATCGAAAATGAGGACAAAACTTGAAGCAGCGGAAATGTGGTTCTACAGAAGGATACTGGGGATATCGTGAGCTGAGCATGCAAGCAACGATGAGGTGTTGGAAAGAATGGCAACGAAAAGGAAATTAAAACTGAGCATCAGGAAGAGACAACTGAAGTTCCTGGGACATGCAATGAGGAAGGAGGGCTTGGAGAACTTGATACTGACAGGCCAGATAGAAGGAAAAAGAGGCAGAGGAAGTCAGCGGATAACATGTTTACAGGGCCTAATCAGATGGATGGCGGAACGGGGGTTGCGAGATGTAACAGAAGCAAACATACTAAGAGGCACCAGGGATAGAGAGACGTGGAGAGCCATGATTGCTTACGTCCTGAAGGAACAGTGCACATAAAAGAAGAAGATGCTGTATCCCCCTCCAATCTATACATTTTTTTGTTATGGTCCTTATCGATTCTATCATGATTAGTAAGCTATCGATTGTCTATTCAATCCGAAAGTTAGATCTCAGGAACTTTTTTCTAAAACAACGGGGAATAATTATCAGATGTGTGGATGAGATATAGTCCGCGAAAGTCGATAACAGAAGAAAGGAAAATGAATTCAACGTCTAATCCAGCTTTATTTTTTGTTCTCGCAGTGGCAAACACCAGGTTTGAGTCTTCCTGAACGATCGAAAATGTTCGATTGTTTATTGAAACCAAAATTGGTTGGTAATAATGAGCAATGATGATGATAATGCATGTTATGCGCTTTTCTTTGTGTGGAAATTCATTTGCCTGGCGAGAATCAACAATTTGAATAAATTGAATCAATAAATTTTACAAAAGGTAAGCTCACAAACAACCTGAAGCATAACTAAAGTGTGTATGTGCCTGGTCTATAACCTCCGTGTATATGTACATATATTTTTGACATGTATGTATACACACACACACACACACACACACACACACACACACACACACACACACACACACCACACATCCCCCAACAAACACACATATATATATATATATATATATATATACATACGTATATATACAAATATATTACCTAAACTTATTTATAAATGGAACTTTGTGTGTGTGTGTGTGTGTGTGTCCATTACCTATAAGCTCCGAAACGGCTGAACCGATTTTCTTGAAGATTTACACAGCTGTACTATAATCGTCTGCGAGTGTCTTAGCTAGGTTTTGTGCCGAAGTACCCCCGATAAATATCGAAAATCGATAATCGAAAAAATTGGGTTATAGAAGGAGTGGTCCGATTTTAATCAAATTTGATACACCCATAGACAAAGACATAAGAAACGATATTCAGAAGTTTCAAGGTTGCAGTTCTTACAATAGTGCAGAAAATCGTTAATATATATATATATATATATATATATATATATATATATATATATATCAGGCCAGATGTTTGTGTGTGTGTCTCTTTATCAGCCTTTTTATTTTAGTTTTGCTTTGGGTTTGCCTCTAAGTATGTATAATTGTAGTTCTTAGTCTCAGCCATGATACCATTTACTCAGAGGACTTATTTAGCCTTCAAAATTCAGTTTACGATGAAAAAAAACTTATTTGATATCGATAGCAGGAAATCAAAATTTGACTTACATCCATTCATTTTTTTCAGTCTACGGTTTCGCTTTAACTGGAAACAACTATTGCTTTTTAGTTTTTTATGCCAACGTCCAAAGAGTCTGATCTCCAGGACCATGGATTAGTTTTAAAGCTTTCATTACACCCGAGCAACGCCGGGCTTTACTGCTAGTTTTATTACAAGTGATTATGGCAAAGACATTTATCATCGCTACACAAAGATTTCATGTTTCAGTACTATGAATTGCTCTTCGTCAGGCGATGTATTGTAACTTTGTGCAGCGATGTAAAATGCTTTTATTTTAATGACATATAATAAAAATATTATAATAATATATTGCTCTATGTTTTGATCATTTCATCCCAAGCAAGGCGGTACTGCCACTGATGCACAGGGGCTACATAAGAGAGTAAAAGTTTAAGCAAGAGGAGAACGAAGAGAAAAACGAACCAGTTACGGGCGGGTGTTCGAGAAAGTTCAAGAGGAGGATTGGAATACAGTTGTGATAACAGTTGCGATGGTAGAGCGAGAAATGAAAAGAACAAGTACACGGGGTGATGTAGAAAGGATTAAGGAATGTCTAGAGTCAGGAGGATAAGAGATAGGAATTGACATTGCATTTAAATTTTTGAAGGTTGTAGCCTTCAGAAAAGCGTGAATACGGAAGACAGTTCCACAAGCGAGAAGTGCGAGAAAAGAAGCCATAAAAAATATTTGTAGAAGAGACAGAGGGAAGCCACATCTCAACGGTGAGAAATGGCTGGAGTCGAGCTGCTAGATCGGGACCGATCACATTACAGATTCTTCTTTCCTGTCGAGAACCCTAAAATGAACACCAGGAGCGCCATTTGTCACAACCACTTATTGCTATTTCCTCATACGGAAAAACCTGTTAACAAACCCAATATAATACACCATAAAAATAATAAACAAACCTTCAAATTCTCCTATAGGCCCCCTATATCAAAAGTAACCAGCAAAGCAGAACAAATCTTATTACGAGCATAGTAGCAATGTTTTCAAGTACATTTTCCTACTTTTTAACACCATTTTGCATTTTTAACATCTATGTTTTGCTACTTTACCTTGTGGACGCTTGTTTTAAAAAAAAATCTATCGTAGCTACAACGGATAAATTTTAAATTTTAAAATAATTATAACAGAATACGTTTACGCGTGTTTACAAACTCACCATCACATGGAATTGCAGTTACATTAAGTTTGTCTTTACAATTCACTCCTGAAGATGATTTCGAAGTAAATTCGGTATAAATCTAAGTAAATTATACATTCAATACATAAAAATATTTGCACATCCAATTTACTATTTATAACAGCTTTAACTTAAGGAACACTAATTGCTAATTGAAATCTAAACACGTTTAGTTCATAATATGAACCTGATAATTGCATAATGCATAACAATCCGAGTCGTGCCTAAAACGTAGAATAATATATATATATATATATATATATATATATATATATATATATATATATATATACATGCAAAGAGAGAGAGATTGAGAAAGAACATCTAGTCACTAGGGTAAGAGTTGTGGCGAAATCTTCGTCACCAAGTTGTTCTAGTTTGTTTGGGTCAGGGAGAAAGACACGGAAACAAGAAGGTAGGTTCAAACAGTGTATTAAAATAACAAGACCATATATAAAAGTATGAGTGCTAATAGTCCGAACGGTATAGTTATGCTGCGTCTAGACAGCCTCACGACAGTCTCACAGCTGCGTCACGACTGTTTCACAGCTGCGTCCCGCCTACGTCCTCGGAAGTCACGCAGGTTATTATTTATTGGCGGAGGAAGATTTGATTCTTATAAATAGGGTACCATGACAGTAAAATAACTGATAATGATAAACAAATATATTTATTCTGTCTGTCAAAATATCTGTGACTTTTTCAAACGGACATGTCAATCTGTCTTAAATGCTGTCCATTAATCCATACCAAAAACCGTCTCTTTTAAATTATACACTTCAGTTAAATATGAATATATATATATATATATATATATATATATATAGAGAGAGAGAGAGAGAGAGCATCATATCAACCAGACATATGAAATATGACAATACAAATAACGATTGGTTTTAAAACGCTTAAAATATTACGCTTTTTTTTCCATACAGAAGACGTATTTTGCTCATGGCTGTATGGAGACAGGATAAGAACTTGACAACAATTGTCTCACCTATATATATATACATATATATATATATCAAACTCTTACGTCAAAGTATTGCTAATCATCCGAAGGCAAACAATTCGCAAGTAAAAGATATAATTCCCAGAGTTTGATCTTTCATCAATTGTATATTTTTTATTAACACACACACACACACACACACACACACATATATACATATATATATATATATATATATATATATATATATATCGTTTTCTTTCATATTCCTGGTTATCTGTAAGTTGGCAACACGAGAACTTGATTATTTAGCATCGTTTCGTTGGCAGAGAATGAAGGAATATTCTTACGCGAATCGTCATTTGATAAAATCAGAGTCCAAACAAAAGAAGCACAAACAAACAAAACGCCATCGCGTATAATTTTTCCCCCCTTTTCCTATTTGAATAAAACATTATTTTCGATATCCTATAAAATGATTTCCACTTGTCAATGTTATCTCCAAATGAAAATGAAGAAAGCGTAGAAAGATGCTTTTAGGCTCGTAATTGAAGGCGTTATCAAACGCATTAGTTCTCTCGTTCAGAGAAGTTTTGAAACACTCTTTACAAACAGGATTCGCTTGAAATAAAGATAAAGCTACTGCGAAAAAGTAAAATTGCAATAATAAGAATAAATAACTTGTACATAAATATAAAATGATTTGTTTTAAACATTATCTTTGATCGATACGCATATTTAAGCAGATATTCTATTTTTAATTAAACAGTATTATATATTTATATCTACCGGCCTGATTATTTACGATAAATTTTTATGACGAAAATCTGTGTCATTCGGCAGGATTCAAACCTGCGACCCCTATCCACATAGGGGATGCTACCATGTGATCTGGCAACGTCTTAGACCTCTCGACCACGAATGAACTCCTGTCTAAACGAGGTTCTAATCAAGCCTATATAACACTATTTTCGATTCATTGCAACAACCATATCTGCTCTGAAATGACCTCCAGTCAAAAACCTCGTTTAGAATAGAGGTTATTCGTGGTCGAAAAGTCTAAGACGTTACCTGATCAAACGGTAGCTTCCCCTATGTGGATAGGGGTCGCAGGTTCGAATCCTGCCGAATGACACACATTTTCGTAATAAAAATATATCATAAATAATCAGGCCAGTAGATATATATAATACCGTTTAATTAAAAGCAGAACATCTACTTAAATATGAGTATCGATCAAAAATGATGTTCAAAACAAATCATTTCAAATTGTCGGTTGTTTATAACCAAGTTTCGTTAATTTCTGTCACATGTTCATATATATATATATATATATATATATATATATAGTTAATGTCGGTAAATGTGTCATTTAGCTGAGCTGTGTTATTTTAGTTATGTCGTCTTTGAATTTTCCTAAGAGCACTATTGTAATATCTTCACTCTTCAGGGTCTTTTTAATGTTTTGCTGTTTTTTTCCTACTTTTTTTTTGTATTTCTTTAATTTTGGTGTAATATGATATCTTTGTGTACGAGTATTTTTTATTGATGAATGTTGCATTTTTTTAACCGTTTCGCCCCAAGCAAGGCAATACTGCTACTAGTGCGCAGGGGACTACATAAGAGAAGAGTGATAGTACACATAGAAGGAAAGCGATGAGAAAGACAAACCGGTTACAGTTGTTGTCAGAGAAAAGGCAAGAAAAGGATAAGAATACGGGTATAAAGAGAGTTGTGAGAGTAGAATGAAAAGGGATAAGAACAAGATACAGTGGGTGTTGGGAAAGGATAAAAGAAGGATAGGAGGCAAGAGTATAAGAGATGACAATTAGCATTGCATTTAAACTCTTGGAGATTGTAGCTATCACGAAGACAAGTATACGGATGAGAGTTCCAACAGGTGATTAGTGCGAGAAAAGAAGCTGGTGTATTAGAAATGGCGGCCGAATTTGATTGTTTTAACTGTAACAGGGTGGGACCTTGTTGCCAGTCTGGTTTACTCGAGTAAATTCTTATAGAGGGGGCCACCAGTGAGCTAAGCTCATCGTAGCAGAAGCCATGAAGAGATTTGTGGAAGAGACAGACGAAAGCCGCATCCCGTCGGTGAGAAAGACGCTGAAGTCGAGCTACCAAGTTGGGATTGATTACATTGCAGATTCTCCTCTGGATCCTGTCGAGGACCACAAGATAAATAGTAGGGGTGCTCAACCAGATATGACAACAGCATTCAATATATGGACGGATGGTTGATTTGTGTATGTGCAAGATGGACTTAGGCGAGAAAAACTTCCTAGTTCAATACAGTAACCCAAAATTCCTAGCAGTAGATTTAGCTATTGATTCAATGTAATGGTTCCATTTGAGGTCGGAAGAGAGGGCGAGGCCGAGGAGGCGCTGTATATTTGTTTATCTTTGTTTTTGAGTTTTCTTTTTCGCTGTTTCTTAAGTGGAGTAGGATTTGTTTGTGGTTAGTTGCTTTTTTTACTCCTTTTTATCGTGTTTATGCATATGTCCGTTTAACTGATTTATGCTGAGTTAACCTCTTTCTAAAATTTTGGATTTACTTATTTATAGCTTGTGGAACTAACCTCTTTTTACTGTGTCAATATATATACCGAGTTAAATATTTAGTCAAAAATCAAAAAAATCGAAAAGGATTCTCTGTTTTTTTTTCTTTGTAATCTGGTCAACCAAATTTTTTTTTTAATCATTTCACCCCGAGCAAGGCGGAAACGCCACTGATGTGCAGGGGGTTACATAAATGTAAAAAGATTAATTAGAAAAGAGTGAGGAGTACAAGCTAGTTAGAAAGAAACAACAAAGCTGAGAAAGCAGGTGCGATGACAGATACATAGGTGGAGAGAAAGGGAAGGTTATACAGGAGAGGGAAGAGAGCTAGAGTCCAGTGGTTAGTAGATGAGTATTAACTTTGCATTTAAATTTCTGGAGGTTGTAGCCGTCAGGAAAGCAAGAATACGGGAGTGAGTTCCACAGGCGGGAAGTGCGAGAGAGGAAACTGCAGGAGTAGAATTGTCGTCTGCATTTGGCTAACCTGACTGTGAATGGGTGGGACCCAGTTGCCAGTCTGGTTGCACGGGTAAACACCTGTTGAGGAGGCATCAGTGACTTAAGCTCATCCGAGCAGAAGCCATGATGACAAAGAAAGAAAGCAAAAAACGGAACAACCAGGTAATACAGCATTCAGCAAACGAAAAAATCACGCACAAAACCCAGGAAAAATACACATCCACGAAAACAACCAAAACGCATCCACGCATGATCACAAAAACTTAATCATCGAAGTCGGCATGACTAAACTTATGCCAAGTGACAAGGTTCCCCACATTAATTCTATTAACGCTAGATCTTTATCTTGATATTGAACACTTTATGACAAAAATCTGCTCGCCTAAAATGCCTTATCACTAGTAAACTACTCAAAAAGAAAACACTAATTTTGGTACTAAACATCATTACAATTTAAAACTATCTAAACTTATTTATAAATTGAACTTTCTCTGTGTGTGTGTGTCCCCGTTACCTATAGACTCCGAAACGGCTGAACCGATTTCCTTGAAAATTTACACGGTTGTACTATAAGCGTCTGAGAGTGTCCTTAGCTTGGTTTTGTGTCGAGGTATTCTCGATAAATATCGAAAATCGATAATCGAAAAAATCTGGTTATAGAAGGAGTGGTCCGATTTTAATCAAATTTGATACACTCATAGACAAAGACATAAGAAATGATATTCAGAAGTTTCAAGGTTGCAGTTTTTACAATAGTACAGAAATTTGATAACATATACATACATATATATATATATATATATATATATATATATATATATATATATAAAAGACAAGATGTTTGTGTGTGTGTGTCTGTTTATCTGTCTGTATGTCTGTATTTTTTTCAGCCCTTTTATTTTAGTTTTTGTTTCGGGTTTAGCTCTAAGTAGGTATAATTGTAGTTCTTAGTCTCAGCCATGATGCCATTTACTCAGAGGACTTATTTAGCCTTCAAAATTCAGTTTACGACGAAAAACACTTATTTGATATCGATACCAGGAAATCAAAATTTGACTTACATCCATTCATTTTTCTTTTAGTCTACGGTTTCGCTTTAACTGGAAACAACTTTTTCGTTTTTCGTTTTTAGTTTTTCGTGTCAGTGGAAAAATATGATAATCAAACTCATGAAAAGATATGGCACTGAGAAATCTTTTTAGTTTTCTTCTAAAATAGAAATAATTAAATGATATTACGGCTTATCTCCTGGCGAATATTTACAGGCTTAACGCCAAAAGATATTCTTCGTTTTTATGAATTTCATGAAACAAAATTTGTTGAGAAAATATTATTGCTCTTAATTTCTATATTGATGCTGAGACAGTTTATTTTTTCAAAGAATATGACTGACATCCTGACTCTTTCAAGAAAATTAGCGAGGTGAAGGAACTCGATAAATGAGTTCCAAATGTGCTTACGAAAAGTCAATGTTGTCGATATTTTGAAACGCGTTCGAGGCTGTATTATTTAAGATAACTAACAGCGACAACAGGAGGTAGCTGAAGATAGTGACAAGAAAGGACTATACATAAACTGCAAGAAAACCGAATGCATGGTCATCAGCAAAAAAAAAAAAAACCAGCCCAAAATGTCAAATGCAGGTGGGGGATGTTAAAATCAAGCAGGTACAAAAATGTAAATAACTGGGAAGGGTTCTAGAGTGCTATGTGATGTCTGTTCTTCAGTATGGCAGTGAATGCTGGACAATCTCATCAAAGATGAAGGAAAGACTTGAAGCAACCGAAATGTGGTTCTACAGAAGCATGCTGGATATAAAGTGGGGGATCGGTTCCATATTACAATCAATATATAAACTGACCCCTCATTTGTGGTCAAAGCAGTTTCTATACATTTATATTCCTGAGATCCAAAAACAGATGGATGCATTTCAGAAGCTGAGTAGAGTATTAAGAAACAACTTTCACCAGAAACAAAGAAGCGAGTACTGGACTGCTATGTGATGTCTGTTCTTCAATATGGCAGTGAATGTTGGACAATATCAACAAAGATGAAGGGCAAATTTGAACCAGCTGAAATGTGGTTCTACAGAAGGATGCTGTGGATATCATGGACCGAGCATGTGAGCAATGATGAGATGTTGAAAAGAATGGCAACGAAAAGGAAATTAATATTGAGTATCAGGGAGAGACAACTTGGGAGGGCTTGGAGAACCTGATACTAACAGGCCAGATAGAGGAGAAAAGAGACAGAGTAAAGCAGCGGATAACATATTTGAAGGGTTTGAGCAGGTGGATGACAGATTGGGGCTTGCGAGATGTTACAGGAGAAAGCGTGCTAAGAGCCTCCTGGGATAGGGAGACGTGGAAGGCCATGATCACCTCCGTTCTGAAAGGACAATGGATATAGAAGAAGAAGAAGAAGAAGAAGAATGTAACTCGAAAAGAAAACAATGACCTAATTAAAACATTCCATACTAGCTCAAATAGTACGTGAGTAAGAAAACCCTCATTTATATAGTAAAAAACGATGACAGTCACTGGACTTAGAGAAACAATTCTCTTGTAAAACTGTTTTCAAAGAAGGATTTTATAAATTTTAACCGAAAAATGTACTGGCTGTTTAGTCAATGAACGACAATTGATTCCTAATAGGGAAAGGGCTAATATTATCGTTACCATTTAACATTCTTTCACGCACACTCGCTAAGTAGGTTTTTCTCTGATATGCTTGCTTGTCTTGTGAGTGTTAAGTTCTCTACTGTCGGAAATTTACAGATGTAACGGGTCTCCTGATTGGCTGATTTAACCCGAACCTCGTTTTGAACTTTAGGCGGGCTTTACCAGAGGTTTTTGTTTTTTTTCTGATGGTTTTTTGTTCTCTCCTTTTTTCAGCTAGCACGAACAATATCGGACGTATTTGTGCCGCTCCGGATTTTTGTTGCAGCGGGGCCTAAATTGGCGCCCACTTGTCTCGCTATATCGAGACCATCTTACCAATTCTTTGTAATCTTTTAGGCTAATGCCACAACTTTGTAACAGAGAAAATCTCTTGTTACCCTTCTTACCTTAAAAAGGATACCCTATCGGCAAAGCCTTGCCTTCCTAGAGAAAAATTCTCTAAGCACTATCATCTTATACCAAGATAAGAAACTGTGAAAGAAGCTGACCCAGAAGAAAGTTCCTGTACGTCGCGGATCGCAGTTCCTTGTGTTTTTTTCATCCCACTCCTAGACGGAGGATACTATACCAAGCTAAGCAGAGAAAAGAGACTATACCAAGCTACACAGTAGCAGCAAAATTCAGCATATTTTTGCAAGACAAATAAATTGTTTTTTCTATACCAGGTATGTCTTGTTATGTTTGATAATTTCCTTTCACTGCTTAAGCGCTAAGCTATGTGAATATATTTCTCACACTACACCCTATGGTCTATTTCTGATCACACCGGGTTTGTTTTGTTTAACCTAAATCTTCCACATTGCTCCATATACAGTTCATGGTACTCCCAACATTCGTCAACAGCAACACATCTCTATTACTTCAAGTCTCTTCTTCATCTGTGAAGATATTGTCTATTATTCACTGCCCCATTAAATTCGATAAAACATAACAGTTCAGTATTTTACTTATTTATTTATATTTTCGTTGCAACAATATTTTTCTGTCTATTAAAAATAGTTAGACTTGTATCTGGGGGAATCACTGATATTCTTAAAATTTTGTTGAAGCAATATTCACTTCCAAAATAAATAAAAAAATTATTACGATCCTAAATATGTTTTTGATATATATATTTAACTAACCAACAAGCGGTTGGTAAGCCGAAAAAAATAAATAAATGAAAATGCGAATCGACAAACCATTTTCAAATTTCAATGTAGCTGCATATTTTGACTTCACGCTGATACCCTTGCAGACGGCATAAATTCTACGTCCCACTCGAAATTCCATTGTCATATCTCTTTAAAAGAATGAATCAGGTATGTCAGGACAGCCCAGGTGCCCCTGCCGTTTCTCTTCAGTGTTCTTGACAGGCTCCAAAGGAGAGTCTGTAATGTGATAGGTACTGATCTGGCGGCTCGACTGCAGCCACTTCCCCATCGTCGAAATGTGGTCTCCCTTTGTCTGTTCTATAAATACTTTCATGGCTTCTGCTCAGACGAACTTAAGTCACTGATGCCTCCTCAACAGGTGTTTACTCGTGCAACCAGACTGGCAACTGGGTCCCACCCATTCACAGTCAGGTTAGCCAAATGCAGACGACAATTCTATTCCTGCAGCTTCTTCTCTCGCACTTCCCGCCTGTGGAACTCACTCCCGTATTCTTACTTTCCTGACGGCTACAACCTCCAGAAATTTAAATGCCAAGTCAATACTCATCTACTAACCACTGGACTCTAGCTCTCTCCCCACCCCTGTATAACCTTCCCTTTCTCTCCACCTATGTATCTCTCATCGCACCTGCTTTCTCAGCTTTCTATTGTTCCTTTCTAACTAGGTTGTACTCCTCACTCTTTTCTAATTAATCTTTTTACATTTATGTAGCCCCCTGCACATCAGTGGCGTTTCCGCCTTGCTCGGGGTGAAATGATTAAAAAAAAAAAAAGAGAGAGAGAGAGAAAAACCAGTGAAAACGTGGAAAGCCAGACTTTTCTATCTTACAGTCCAATCAGTAGTGCAAGGTAAAGCTGCTATAGCCCTTATCAATTTTGACTGAGGCCTGTCCTTTCATTTAACAAATAGAACGTTTTTGAAGCTCCAAAATATATATTGTAAGAACATAAATGATAACAACCCCACAAAATGTTTTGTTATGTGATGTCAGTTTTCTTAAATATGGCAGCGAATGCTGGACAATCTCATCAAAGATGAGGAAAAGACTGGAAGCAACCAAAATGTGGTTCTACAGAAGGATGCTGAGGATACCACGGACCTAACATGGGAGCAACGAGGAGGTGTTGAAGAGGATGGTAACGGAAATGGATGCTGGTACTCAACATCAGGAAAAGACAGCTGAAGTTTCTGTGACATCTAATGAGAAAGAAGGGCTTGGAGAATCTGATACTCACGAAACGGACAGGGGAAGGGGAGACAAGGAAAAGTAACGCGTGACATACTTGATGGACTTGGGGAAATGAATGGAAGAGCAGAGTTTTGGAGGGGTAACAAGTGTTAAGTGTTACAAAGGATAGGAAGATTTGGAAGATCATGATCGCCCACGTTCTGAAGGGACACGGCGAATAGACGAAAGAATTATGAGCTAGTATAAAAAAAAGCCACCTTTCAAAATTTGATTTGAAGACTGACTCAAAATTGGATTCAGAAAATAAGTGTGCCCTACGAAGTACGCTATACATGTTGTCTGCAGATATTTGTTTTTCCCGACAGCAGCAAAACTAATTATTTCTTTCGGGTGTGAAGAGCTGGTTCTGCCGAAGTGACTTCTCAAAAGCACACAACCTCATGCCGGGTGACGCACCTATAAAAGATTTTTCCAATTTAGGATTTCGCGAAAAATAAAGATCTTAGATATGTCGACTTGCTTGTAAATTATGAATTTTCTGTTTTCCTTCAACTAAAGATATTTTCCTCTCGTAAATCAAGAATCAATAAATCATGGTTTGAAGAAATTGGTCGCCTCCATTTTCAATTGCTATGGAATGAAATCATGACTACAATCTATATGAGGCAGTGCTAAAAAGTTTTGAAACCGACCAACATGCTTCCGAAATAAATTCTATTGTATATATATATAAAAGAAAAATTTAGGTAGACATGTTATTTCATGGTAAATTGGAAGTATAGGCCTATTTCAGCCAAACCATCAGCATTATTCTTTATTATACAGAAGAAAAATCTTCTGTACAAAAACAACGGAAGCTGATGATGGTTCACCTGAAACAGGCCTACACTTCCGATTTTTTTTTTTAATCACATCACCCCAAGCAAGGCGGTAAGGCCACTGGTGTGCAGGGGGCTACGTGAGAGTGAATAGATTGGAAAAGAGAAATCCGGAAACCACGTCCTAAACAGGGAACAAGGGATGAGCCTCTACACCTGTTCAATAGACGTGGGTGGAGTGTGAACCGTGCGATAGTTCAGTCTATCTACTCCAATTGAAAAAAAATAAACAAAAAAGAAAGTGAAAAGATTGGAAAAGAGAAAACCGGAAACCACATCCTAAACAGGGAACAAGGGATGAGCCTCTACACCTGTTCAATAGAAGTGGGTGGAGTGTGAACCGGGTGATAGTTAAATCTATCTACTCCAATTTACCATGAAATAACGTGTCTGCCTAACTTTCTTCTTATATTTGCTCTATATGTATTTATGTACACATATATTTAGAGCTCTCTTAGAGAGTTATCCTACCATTCCTTCACACCACATGCTGATATATATATATCTTTATAAAATATGAACTCTTATTCCTCCCCTTCCTAAATATACCATTTCAACACCCTGTAACCCCGCGACTACCAGCTCTGTCCTTTTCTACTTTGTGACCGTTGTTAACCAAAAACCCCTCCACACTCTCACTCAGGGCCTTCGCCATTTGGAAAAACAATGTCACTGACGTGATGTAGAGTCTCTATTAGACATCCTATGTCGAAATGTACATGCGACACCATTGAATTTTGAAAATTTTTTCTAATTTATATATATATATAGTGAGAGAGAGAGAGAGAGAGAGAGAGAGAAAGAGAGAGTCATCCGCAGACAAATCTGTTTCGCTGTATCACAGCCCATCAGTACGGTTAGACTCCGATTCCTTTTAACCCAGGATTGAAACCCGACCGAATTGGCGTCAGTCGGCGATTCTGCCTGTGTGCTATGGGCGTTCGGTAGAAGAAGACAGACTTTTTAGCGTGTATATTGTCATTATACCCGCCCAATAGCCAGAAGCGGTTAATACTAGTAGAAGTACCTTTCACAGATCTTTACTTTTAAATACGAAAGTAAAGCATATATTTAGTAGTAGTAGTATTATAGCATACTGCAACGTAATAGCTATAAAATTTTGGTGTTTAATACACCATCATCAGGTGATAAAATGTGGTTAATTTATTTGTTTATATATATATATATATATATAGTATATATATATATATATATATATATAGTAAAAACTATATATATATATATATATATATATAGTTTTTACTTCTGCTATATAAGCGTGACTCTTCAGAAATGAATTGAGTTCTTTCGGTGACTGTGTATACACTGTTTATATACAAGACGCTAAAAATTCTCTTCTCTGCTTCTATATGCCTATGGCTTAGTGAGGTAGCGACTCGAACTGGCACCAAATCGGTCGAGTTTCTATCCCGGCCAGAAACAAGTGAATGTGTCTATCCCCACTGATGAGCTGTAATACAGCGAAACAGGCTTGTATGTGGATGACTAATATATATATATAATAAAACAAATATTTCGATATTTAAATCCGTTGGATAGACGTTTCTACGAGGAAATCCTCGTTTCTTCAGCAACGGCGAAATGAAAATTTAATTTACACAAATTCAATTTTGTTTAAAAATTTTATACCGGTAGACGTCCTCAAAAAATCATCCATTTACAGGAAAATAAAATGGGGTGGGATTAACAATTTTTTGATTTAAGGAAATAAGAAGCGGGGAGCAGACAGATACCTATGTCCCACATTAAAAGACATAGCCCTCTCACACAGCTGAGTCAAGAGTTTAAAAGTTAAAATTTAGCTATGTCAGAGGGATAGAAATGGTAGGGGGAACGAAAGAAAAAGGGGGAGGGGTGGTTGAATTGGAAGTAAGCTATGAAAAGATTTTTGCATAGAAACAAAAGACAACTGCTGACATCAATATATATATATATATATATATATATATATATATATATATATATATATATAAATCCAGGTAAAGAGAACACATTTTATGTCCAGAAAAGAAAAGAATTCAACAAACATAAGAAAATTTGAAGAAAACGCTTAATTACAGTACCATGTCTGCCTTCTTCAATAAAACTTGATTATATATACATATATTCATCCGTATATCGGCCTGTTTTGCTGTATCACAGCTCATCAGTACGGCTAGACATCCGGTTGCTTCAACCAAGATTGAGATTCGAACAATTTGACATGCCTGTTATTCTAACCCTAAGCTATCGGCGCACCACAGAGAACAGAAGACTTTAGCGTCGACTTTGATGTTAACGCATAGAGGCGACAGTCTGTTTTCTGCTAAGCGAACTCAATAGTTAAGTCATGTGCGTTGTGATGCAGTGATGTCTTGTGGGTAGTCTATTGCATTATGGGTAGACTATTGCATTGTGGATAGACTATTGCATTGTGGGTAGTCTATCGTATTATTCTAACGGTTATTTTTGTGGATGTTGTTTAGTTAAAAGTTATTGAGTTTATTTCTTATTTTGGATTAATTTATTTTCCTTGTTTTTTGTTTATTTATTTTATCTTATTTATTAATTTTCATTTATTTTTGTTAGTTTTCAGTTTTAAGCAACGTAGTAAAACTTTTTTACGTGTCTGCATTTTGAGGAATATTTTGAAGGATATCTTCACAGTAGGCTCTATAATTTTCAAAGTCGTGTTCTTGTAGTACCTGAACAAGCATACTACTTTTATAGACAGAATATGGCATCGGTGAAATTCTTCTGAATGCCTGATCAGAGAATCCGAAAAACAAAGGCAAGTTTACGCGCTGAACGGGTAAGAAATTGCAGAACCAACTGTCTGAAAGCAGGAACATTTTCTGAGATTCGAGCGCTTCAAGGTCTTCCAGATTACTTTCTTTTAAGCGTTGGAACTGTTGCATTCAAATGGCAATATCGCTTTTCTATCCGGGTCAGCAATCCGACGTGGCCTGAAATGCTCAAAAAGCTCACACTGACAGCACCTTTTACTCCCATAGTATGTCTGCCAAGGCTGACAAAGTAAACCTGACTGCTTTAACAACCATAGAGAAACTTCCCTGCCTACCATCAGAATTGAAGACGCTAGTCTTCTAGAGTGCAACATACTGCGCCTCATTGACCTCACCTTCTCAATCGATCTCAAATGGAACGACTGCATTGAATCTATTGCTGTATCTACTGCTAAGAAGGTTGGGTCACTGTATCGGACCAGGAAGTTTTTTCTCGTCAGAATCCACTTTGCACACTTATAAATCAGCTGGTATATCTGGTCGGAGGCTATTGATATATACCTTTTGCAAAAAAGGATCTGTAGTGTAATCAGCTCTGTCTTGACATATCCCCTCCAGTTACTGACTTGACAAGGCTTTCCTCTGTCTCCTCTTTAAATACTTTTACGCCAACTGATCTGACAAACTTTTTTCTTGGTGCTCCGACCACGAGAATTGAAGCGTGCTACTAGATTGGCATCTAGGTCTCACCCTCTTATCGTCGAAATAGTTAAATGTTACCGCCTCTTTTACTCCATCAATTTCATTCTCGCACTTTCAGCCTGTGAAATTCCCTTCCGCTTATTGCTCCCCTCATAGCTACAATCTCCATAAGTTAAATGCAATGTCAACTGCTATAATCTTTCTCCTTGATTCCCATTCTTCTCTTATCTAATCTTTGACATCCCTTGTACCGTGATTTTCTCTTACTGTAAGCCCCCTGCGCAACAGTGGTAGTCCTACCTTGCTTGGAGTGAAATGATTATATATAAAAAAATGTGTTACAATTAGAGATTCTTCTTCTTCTTCTTCTTCTTCTTCTTCTTCTTCTTCTTCTTCTTCTATGTGCCATGTTCTTTCAGGACGTAGGCGACCATGGCTTTACACATCTCTCTGTCACTGGTGGCTCTTAGCACGCTTTCTTCTGTTGCACCATGCAACCCTCGTTCCGTCATCCACCTAATCAGGTCCTTTAAATATGTTATCCGTTGCTTTACTCTGTCTCTTTTCTTCTCTATCTGGCCTGTTAGTATCAGGTTCTCCAAGCCCTCTTTCCTCATTGCATGTGCCAGGAACTTTAGTTTTCTCTTCCTGATGCTCAGTATTAATTTCCTTTTCGTTCACATTCTTTCCAACACCTCGTCGTTGCTCACATGATCGATCCATTATATCCGCATCATCCTTCTGTAGAACTAGATTTCAGCTACTCCAAGTTTTTTCTACATCTTCGAAGATATAGTCCAACATTCACTGCCATATTGAAGAACTGACATCACATAGCAATCCAGCACTCTTCTCTTTGTTTCTAGTGAAAGTTATTTGTTTCTTAATACTCTACTCAGCTTCTGAAATGCTTCTTTCGCCATGCCAATTCGCCTTCAGATCTCAGTGTCGCATTTTCCGTCTTCTGTTAGAACACTTCCTAGGCATTTAAATTTCTGTACCTACTTGATTTTAGTCCCTCACCTGTATTTGGCATTTTAGGCTGCCCTTTTTGCTGATGCCCATGCATTCGGTTTTCTTGCAGTTTATTTGTAGTCTTTTCTTGTCACTCTCTTCAGCTACCTTCTGTAGGTGGTCTTGTAGTTTTTTTTCTGTGTCTGCTATCAGCACTAGATTCACTATTCTTAAAAAATGGTTAAACACATGATCAAACACTTGGTGTAAACCGGTCCACACTATGAAGATATTTGATGGTATCTTAACAACAAATGTTATGACATTAACGAGATAAAGCTACCATTGGCACTTACCTAAGTTCAATTGAACCACAGTGGTGATAGTTTAAAATGTGAGATGTATTACTACCATACTATGTATTATCACAGTGTGATATATTTTATAACAATAGTGATGGAAACATTAACAAAAAGGATATATATTCCACGTGCCAAAATTTTCAAACGATAAATCTGTTCATGACTATATTTAGTTTCTGTATTTCTCTTGTTTCTAGTTTCCTCTAGTTTTTTAAATAAAAGTTCGTAACACTGAATACCTTGTCGGAAAAAATTTTAATGTCCGATTGTCACCGGTGTGACCTTGGTTTAGAAGAAACGGCTGCGCACGCCTTCTACCATTGTCCTCAGGTGCGCCTCTTTTGTGACTTTGTCGGAGAGTTGACGGCTTGTATCGCTCCTGGTCAGCTTGTGTCCATCGATATCGCGTACGCATGCGATAATGTGTCACCCCCGGTTACTGGAGTGAAACGGTTGGTGTTTCTCACATTGCTGGCCCTAGCTCGAATGGTGATATGGACGACGCGAAAGAAGGGAATCTTGCGATATGAGCGTTATTCTTATCAGCATCTGATCGGATTCGTTAAGCATAAGCTTAAGATGAATATCAGATCTGATAGAAAGCGCTTGGTATCAACAGATTTCATCAAAAGTTGGGTAACTGTAGCAAGTCTGGTTCGCGTGAATGAGGCTGGTCTTGATTTTCTTTTTTTAAGTCTCTTCCAGTTCAACGGAGCGGTTTCCTTTGAACCCCTCCCTGGTTAAGTTAGTTGTATTTTGTGTAGGTACAGGTTAAGGTGAATGAATTGGTTCCTAGCCTATTTCTGGCTTTCTCTTTTGTTATGATCCAAGTCAAGATTCCAAACCTCCCCAGTTTTTTTTTTTGGTGCCATTTTATTTTGACTGGGTTTGTATTTGATTTCACCATTCAATTATGTGTTTTACGCCCCCCCCCCTTTTCTTTAGCGCGTGTGCTTCTTGATTTCGCCGTTTGGCAGAATACAGCAGCTACTCTTGATTTTGTGGGATGGACGGGTCTTACTAACATTTGTTTATTTTGTTTAAATATTATGTCATATTATAGTTTGTTTTTGGATATTCATCCCCTCCTCTCACCATTTCGTATCATTGTATTTTTATACAGATTTTATCAAACAATTATTTGTAAATAATTTTTTATCTCATAGGTGTTACCCCGTTTTTAGGCTCCCCTGTGAATTTGTGGTTTTATGGTGTTTGTAGGATTGTATAAAGATGAACGAGTTATTGTGGTAAAAGGAGAAATAGTTAAGAATGATTGGGTCGTGAATGTTATTAGCTACGTATAGGGTAGATACTGAAGACCACCTTCTACCCACCCACTTCTTTTGCCTTGTGCCGCATTTTGTGTATAAAAACATGAATAAATATTCTTTCGCTTTCATTCCGTCTTGACTTAGCAATTTATTGAACTCTCTGTTAATTGTACTTTTCCATTTCCATACTATAAACTCTGTTATTTGTTTACCCTTTACGTGTTGTGTAAATCTTTCCACTGGGGATGTACCTTGTTATTTATATCATTCCCGCGATATAACAAATATATTTAAAAGTTTATCAAAATATGTGAACCAATTACAATGCAAAATTTATTATTTACCTTATTATAAAGAAATAACTATGAAAACAATTTTCATTCATAAATTTAAATTAACAGATAAAAATGAGAAACTGTAATTATGAATTTTGAAAAAGAATAATGGATTTTCCAGAGATTTCTTTCATTTCTATCTCACTGCATCAATTCATTAGAATACATAAGGAGCACTGGATTCATACTTTTTTCCTTTCGAAAATTCACAACAAAGATGTCAAACACTATTTACTTTATTACATTATTTACAAGAGTAATTTTATTTTATTTTTTTTAATCATTCCAACCCAAGCAAAGTGAGATTGTCACTAGGGGGTTACAGTGAGAAAAAAGACTGGGTACGGAGAGTATTGAAGAAAGGATAAAAGAAGAATGGTATTCAAGAAGACAGAAGATCGCAATTGAAGTTGCATTTAAATTTTTGGAGATTGTAGATTCCAGGGAAGCAAGAAAAACAAAAGAGAAGTGTGAGAAAAGAAACTGTTCGAGTAGAAGTGAGGGTTAAATGTAGAAGTGTAAGTACAAGATGATTGAACTTCCGCTTCCATTACTTCTTGACTTACCATTTTATTGAACTCTGTTAATTGTACTTTTTCGTAGAATAAACTCTGTTATTTGTTTACCCTTTACGTGTTGTGTAAATCTTTCCACTGGGGATGTACCTTGTTATTTATATCAATACAAAAACATTACTTGATAAATTCAAAGTGAACGCCCTTTTTATATAATTATTTAACTCTCTAGTAACCTGAAATAATAAAGAAAATATTCAAAGCAAGCTAATATTTTATTGAATTTTAGATACTTGACAAAATCCAACGGAGAATCTGTCATCTGATTGATCGCGACTTGGCAGTTCAGATAGAGTCACTTTCTCACCGGCGCAATGTGGCTTTCCTGTGTCTCTTCTACAAATACTTTCACGGCTTCTGCTACGATGAACGTAGCTCACTGGTGCCCCCTATATATAAATTTACTCGAGTCACAAGATTAGCAACTAGGTCCCATCTTTTTACTGTGAAACCAATAAATTGTAAACGCAAATTCTACTCCATCAGCTTCTTTTCTCGCACTTCCCGCCTGTGGAATTCCCTCCATTTATTTGCTTTCCCGACAGCTACAATCTCCAAGAATTTAAATGTAAAGTCAATAGTCATCTCCTATCTCACTAACATTCATCCTGTCTCTCATGCTCCTTTCTTCGTCCACTCCACTCTCATCAGTATTCTTATCCTTCTCTTACCCACTTCCTGACCCGCCTTATAACCTGTCAATCTTTCTCATAACTTTTCTCCTGTGTAAACCCCTGCAAAACAGTGACAGTAAAATGCCTTGCTTGGGGCAATATGATTATAAAAAAATAACTTTGGTTTTATAGAAGACGCTCGTTGAGGAAACCTTAGAAAATTACCAACAAATGTTTAAATTAATTATAGGTACTTTTCTTATTTTCTAATAATGTCCTGTACGAATGTCTGCATTTTAAAAAAATATCAAAACACAAAAAATTCAAAATTCTAGTGGAGGTCGATTTTGCAGTGAACTTTTCCAGTAATATTAATTAGTAAATATAGTTTTAACTTAATAACAATATCACTTGACGGAGTAATGCAAATTTTGAAAGATTTAAAGTTTGCAAATTATACCAATTAAAATTTTAAAATTAAGAAGAATTATTGTAAATTTTTTTCTTAAGATATTAGAGTCCACAATATATTGTATTTATAAAAACAAAAGTTTTTCCAGTTGAAAAAAATGTCTTAGCTTCATTGCATTTTTTTATTTTATGATCCAGAGCAGATTTCCTTTAACTGGGCGTTTTATTTGACAAAAAAAGTTTCTGATTTAAATTATCTGAGGACTTGCCTTTAGAATATATATAAACATTAAGCTATACAAATATTTTTTCTGTGGTTGGGAATCTTGTTTGATGAAAAAGTTTGATGATTGAAATTCTCAAACGACTTGTTCTTAAATATATAAACATTAATTGATACAAAAAATTCTTAAATTTTTATAAAATTAAATAAGTTAGGGTTTAAAAAAGAGAATTTACAATTTTTAAATAGAAACATTTCAAACGTAATTCCATTCATTTGTAAATTAGTCGTTGAAATTTCATTAAAATACGGCTTTTTTTTAAACAACTGCCAAGTCAATGTGTAATCCTGTGAAACAAACGTTCAAATTTCACGGACAAAGTGAAGCCACTGCCTTGACGTAAAAATGTTTTAAAATTAACTAAATTTTGCATTGTTTTAAAAGGAATTAAAAAGATTTGTTTAGTTATGAAAAGCTTTTTATCAATCTTCTTGATAATAAAGAGATTTTGATGATAAAATATTTATTATGTTTCAGGTAGTTTTCATGTATATTCATTCATGCATTCATATATTCATTTTATTGTATATTCATTATACAATATATATATATATATATATATATATATACAATATACATATTGTATATTCATTCTATGCATTCATGTATATTCTTTTTTAGGGAAATGTTTGGGGGTAAAGTGACAACCACTGACAAAATATTTACTCTTATTGCCCCTGTAGTTGGCTGGTGGGAGAACTTTTCACTACACTCTTATTTAAAGAAAGAAGTTTTGAGATATCATTTTTTAACTTTTCGAGACCTTTTTTTCGGAATCGTTGTGGTACAGTGGATATCGGCTCGGAACGAGAAACCGGGGAGCCGATTTCGAATTCCAGTTGAATCCATTGCATTCACTTACGCACAAATACCTTTGGGAAAGGTATTAATCCGTCTCTTCCCTCCAATTATGGGTTAAATAGCAGGACAGATTGGATTCTATAGCCTTGGTCGGCAACCAATCTACCGCAGAAAGCAATGGCAACCTACTGCGGGATAATCTTCTGCCCAGTCAGTCATGTCTCGGAAAAGACATGATCGCCCAAGCGTGTATCACGTATGGCACTTAACTGACTGACTGATTTAAAAGTAGGTAAAAAATCAAGTTTTTCGTTTCTTCTAAATTTGGATTCCAGTGTCAACATGTGTACTTAACATTGTCACTCTTTTCGTTGTAATGGGGGCAGTTTTTGAGGCTGAATTTTGTCGGTCAGGCTGGTGGGTGGATGAGACGCATAGGCTGTTATTTTTCGAAGGAGAAACAATAGTTGTTGGGAAAGCTTCGGCGGAATTGGATTTGGCTACGAGTCACGTATCAGGCGTCGGAATAACAATGACAGGAAGATCGACTGGGATATTATGTCATCGAATAGATCAGGAAAAAAATTGCTACCATTGATATTGACGACACGGAGTTAGGTAGCTAAAATATAATGAGATAGATTAGAATATCGTAGATAGCAAAAAAACTCTACACAGTATTGTTCTCGAGGCACAATCAGTCCAAGAGTTAAGAAGAAAGGATGCGAGATCGAGCCAGGCCAAGAGGTTTTTGATTATTCTTTATACGTTATATTCTTTTAAAATGGGAGAAATCATGGCTCTCCAGAATATCCTGTTTTCCTTACTCTCAAGAATTCATGACATTTTAATCATACTTTTAGCACTTCAACTTCGGTCTATTTGCGTAAACGCGTTAAATAAGTTATTCTCTGTTTTGCCCATCTACTGTTACTTATATAATAATAATAATAATAATAATAATAATAATAATAATAATAATTTATTATTATTTTGATAATTATTTAAAATAATAATAATAATATTTATTATTTATTATTAAAATTTAAATTTAAATTTAGATATAGAAAAATGAGTGGAGGTACCTACTCTAGTGTAGTGATGTTTTGTTTCCTTGAACGACTGCTAGGCCCAAGTTTTTTTGTTTTTTTTTTAACCAGCGTCTTTCTCTTTGAATTCCAATCGCGTCTTTGTCAGCTGTCGCTTGGCAACTCATTTAAAACTCCGAGCAAAAACCCGCAACTCAAGGTGTTAATCGTGCCGAGGAGTGAATGGCTACTGCGTTATGAGGTCACAAAAGAACCCCTACAGGCTTCGGGACCCTGTTTGTAAAAGACCGTTACCCAACGCGACGGGTAACTTTGGGTAGACTTTTGGACCCGTGCGTCACTCGTGGGAAATATATGAGAAATACAAATAGAAATAAAAATTCTAGTATGGCTCTTTCAGTGGATAAACAGGGAGTCCGTCCTTCAGGAGATAACCTACCTGAGGTCGAAAAATCTGCCATAGGAACAAACTCCTACACAAAGAATGAATCTTCAGGTCCCCACAACCAGGATAATTCTAATGATGGCCTTGAAAATTCTCCAGCTATATCTATAACCGTATATGTAAAGAAAGAAAAAATAAAATGGTCTCGTGAGGAGTACAAAGTTGTCATGACTGCATTTCATGGAGCGTTACTCAAACCTCAAAAAAACATTACTCGCTAAACATATGATATTTGGCGAGAAAAGGTTGAACAAACAAATAGAAAGTACATTGACGAAAATAAATTAGCCAATGTACGAAGATACATCATGCAAAATAACCGATTGACAAAGGCTGAAATTAATGAGATAAAAAGAATTGCAACCAGAATAGAAGAATCAACAAAATATGAAAAGGAACCGGAATCAGAAATAAAAAGTAGTAACATCAAACAAGCCACAGGTCATTATGTAGAAACCGTGATACACACAAACCATTGTGAAGATAATGTTGTAAGTTTAGAAGTGCTGGAAAGGTGTGATCTGAATCAGTTACAAGATGACAATAAAACGAGTTCAGAACACATTGAACAGAATTATTTTACGGAAAACAAGAACAGTATACAAGAATCAAAGGAAGAAATCAAGAACCATATAAGTCAAATACAAAATATTGCAATGGAGGAAGGAGAACAGCTCCCAAAATTACAAACAACAAAGCGTAACCGCGAAACTATTAAGCTCTACAATGCAGCACTCAAATTAATTTTGGATGAAGAAGACACTCATATAAATCTCAATGAAGCAATATATGCATCAGCAATAGCAGCAACAAAATAATTGAACATCAAATTAAAAACAAGGCAGTCTTGCAGACATGAAGATCCACCTTGGAAAAGAAAAATAGAAAAAGAAATCGAATAACTTAGCAGTGAACTCTCAGTACTCGATGAACTGACAAGAATACATGTAAGAACTAGAAAAGACAGAAGAGTCGAAAGAAAATACAATATTAGAAATGAAAATTAAGTCCTATCAACTGAGGAAAAAATAAACAAACCATACAACTGAAGGCTCAAAGAATAAGACGCTATGAGAAAAGATCAAGATTCTACAGACAAAACAAGATTTTTCAAACCGATGCAAAGAAATTTTACAGGGAAATAGGTAAAAAAAGAATTGAAGTGACAGTCCCCTCCAAAATGGAAGAAGTTATACAGTTCAGGGAAAAAATATGGGCTTGCCCTAAAGAACATAACAAAGAAGTAGACTAGATTGCACAATAGATAGAACGAATCAAAAATAAACCAGAACAGACATCACGGAAGAGGCTGTTCAATGTGCACTGAAAAAAGCACACAATTGGAAATTTCCAGGTATAAATAAACTTCCTAACTTCTGGCTATATTATTTAAATACAGCACATAAAAACTAAACAAAGACCTTCAAGAAATGGTTAACGATCCCAATAAAATTCCTGCATGGATGACCAAAGGAATTGCATTTCTTCTACCCAAGAATAGTGACACAAAGAACCCGAAAAACTACAGACCAATTGCATATCTTCGGACAACATACAAACTATTAACATGTATTTTAACAAAACAGACATATTTCTTCTTGGAAGGAAGTGACATATTACCGCTTGAATAAAAAGGGTGCAAACGTGGCTGTTACGGATGTAAAGACCAATTGCTTATGAACAGAATGATCCTGGAAAACTGCTACAGTACAAAGAAAAATCTTAGTACTGCCTGGATAAATTCTCGTAAGGCATTCGATAGTGTGCCACGTTCCTGGATTTTAAAGACTTTAAATATATACAAGATATCACCCGTCATCATCAATTTCATCGAACAATGCATGTCGATATAGAAAACAACACTTTACCTCAATCATATAAATGGAACCTATAAGTCTGGTGAAATAAACATCAAAAGAGGTATATTTCAAGTTGACTCTTTGTCTCTCTTACTATTCTGCATGTCATTAATAGCACTAACCTGTCAAATTATCAAAAGAGAATGTGGTTATAAAATAGCCCAAAAGTAAATAAGCCATCTATTTTACATGGATGACTTAAAGTTGTATGCTAAGAATGATAATGAGCTGTAAGGTCTTCTGCGAACCGTAAAATGCTTCAGCGAAAACACTGGAATTAAATTCAATTTGAATATGTTAAAGCTACAGTTTTACGTAGATCGCTACAACAAACACCTTCAATTAGTTTTGACCCTGCTGTAACAATAAAAGAATTGAAACCAGAAGAAGCTTATAAATACCTAGGTGTAAATGAGAATGAAAACATTCATCGTAAAAAAAATGAAATAGTGCGTGAAGAGTATTATAGAAGGTTACGACTGATATTAAAAACTGAATTGAATTCTCAGAACAGAATTATGGCCATTAATAGTCTTGCAATCCCAGTTGTCAAATATAGTTTCAACATCTTAAACTGGACTCTAAACGACATCAGGTGAATGGATTCTAAAACAAGAAAGCTTCTTTCTAAGCATAAGATACATCATCCAAAGGCTGATGTAGACCGTCTATACATACCCCGTAAAGAAGGTAGAAGAGGTCTTATTCAGCTGGAATTGTCATACAAGACAACAACTATTGGCTTACTAACATACATAGAAACAACAAAGGATTGGATGATACAATTAGTAAGGCAACATGAAAGAAAGAAAAAATATTCAATAATAAAAGAAGGCAGTAAATACAAACAAGATTTACATTTAGTAAATTCTGGAGAAAAGCAAAACAGATGCCAAGAACTAACTATTGTGACAAAAATATGAAAATGAAAGCCAAGGACAGAGCTCTTGAACACTGAAACAACGCTGGCAAGACAAAACTCTGCATGGCCCATATGTAGAACCTGCTAATAAATCCAATGTTGATGGATGGTTACGTGCAACTGGATTAAAGTCTGAGACTGAATGCTTTATTCTTGCAGCGCAAGACCAAAGTCTATTCACTAGGAACTTTCAGGCAAATATTATACATAATAATTTGGATTCAAAATACAGGTTTTGTGATAAATACCAAGAAACAATAGACCATCTGATCTCAGGATGTTCTGTACTTGCCCCAAATGAATATAAAAATCGTCACGATAGATTGGGCAATATTTACATTGGACAATGTGCAAACATTATGAAAAATATGTAAACAAACACTGGTATGAACATCATCCAGCACCGGTTACAGAAATAGAAGATGTCACCATTCTATGGGATTACGCCATCTACACACACAGAAAAATTGAAGCAAATAGGCCGGACATTATTGTTAAAAACCAGAAAAAAAACTTACCTATTAATTGATATGGCTTGTCCAGCGGATTGTAACATAGCAACCAAGGAATTCGGAAAACTGTCAAAATATAAAGACCTGGAAATTGAAATCGAAAAAATCTGGAAATTGAAAACAAGAATCGTGCCAGTGATAGTAGGTGCACTTGGAATGATAAAAATGGAACAAAACAACACATTGAAAGAATCCCTGGAAACCCCAGATTAAGAGATATATAAAAAATTGTCTTATTAAGTACTGTCCACACACGAAGGAGAACTTTGTCTGTGTAACGCTAGGTATGATAGGGGAGACAGAAAAAAATGAAATGGAGCCATAACGACACACCAAGACCTGCCTTAGGTCTTCCCGCAGACTTGGTAGGTAGTGCGACCATAGCAGAAATAAAAATATGATGAAAAATGACAACATAATAATCATAAATACACAATAAAGATTAGTTTTACAAAATTCTCCGCGTTTATTTATCGCTTTATTTTCAAACAGGTATTAGCCATCGACTTTATAGATATTGATGATAAAAAATTGTTTATCTCATTCGTATCAAATTCCGTCTATCTGACATAACAACAACTCTAGCTATGAGCAAAAAAACTCACAAGCTTTGTTTGCCTCCTCGCTTGGCCAATCTTGAGTGCGAATATACTAAACTACATCAGATGTTTTCGGACATTGTATGATTTCTTATCAACAATTATTTTTCTTCTCCCAGAATATCGATGACAACTTATCTTTCAAAACTCTTATCTAAATATATTTTCACTATTTTTGACCTTCTTCTTCTTCTTCTTCTTCTTCTTCTTTGAGAAAATGGGAAATCGATTCTGAACTTCAGAAACTCATGCAATGCATCATTATTATTATCATGTATCTGATGAAGTCTGAAGAATATATGTCGAAACCTTTATCCAAAGATTCTATTTATACTATTTTCATTACTTTTATTCGTACTAATTTCCTGCGTTTTTTTTTTTTTTTTTTTTTGTTACCTCGACTTTTCTGGGCTTCTAGAGTCTCTCGATCAAAATAACCTCCTTGGAATTTATGAACGGAACTTTTATTTCATCTATTCGGCTAGATTGTTCTTGTTCTGCTCTCCATGCCTCGGGATATCTCATAATGTTTTCAAGTTTTTAATACTGGTCAGCTATTACTCATTCTGTTTCCAATCTGTAAAACTACTAACCCTGCTCAAGAATTAAAGTCACGAATCAACGCCTTAATCCAGGCTGTTTTTCTGTAGACGAATCCTAAACGAGGACTTGGAGATCTAAAACTAAATGTTTTTTCACATGGTTACTGTTGTCTTTGCCTTACTGATACACTTGACTACCTTTGCTGACCGATTATCTTTCTTCCTGCTGAAACCTTTCATGGCCCTTTCCTCCGCCGTTTCTTTTTAATTTCTTTATTGTATAGAAAAATACTAGTTCGAAAAATAAATGGATGAAACTGGGTCTCACTTCTTGTTCCGATTTGGAAATTCAGATGGTTCATTTGGCAAGCCTCACTCAGCAGGAAATCGAAAAAGTGAACAGCAAACAAGGATAACAATATAACTATCGCGGACGAATACTTCGATCCAGGCAATTTAACGAAAGAAGTAGAGAAGGAAGTAAAATGAAGCGTCGTTTTGTTGTCAAATGACAAAGAAAAACACAAACGACGCTGATGACCACCAAAGGTTTATTTTCAAGAGAACGTTCTTTGCTTTGTTTTGTTTTGTTTTCGACGTGAGAAATGCAACAAGGTGTCAATTTGTCATTATAGAGGTGTCGAAATAATACGGCAACTAAATCAAGCTGTCAACGACAAATCGGCTTCATCTTGTAAACAAGATTGTCTCCGTCTTCCTTGCTTTCTCGTTGAAAACACATTCTCTTCTCAATTTAAAACCAATAGATGATCTATGCTATATATATGTATATCCTCCCTGGAGTGTATTTTTGTAGCGTATCCAGAAAGGTGATTTTAATATGTTTAGAAACTAGAAGAAAAAAATAACTCTACAAAGAATGAAATTACTGCTATTTTCACACAAGGCAACAGGGGAAACAACATAAATATAGGAATAATCTACATTAGCAAGAAAATGGAAAGAGAAAAACATTAAAAGTGGATGGAAAATTATCACAAATTTCCGAACAATTTTGCTACACACAAAACATTTAAAGAAAAAAATGTAAGAGACAATAAAAAAAACTTATAAAAATAACTTAACAAATATCCATTGTCTTTCATATTTAACGAAACAAGACTATATATAAAAGGCAATCTAAGAGTCTGTGTGTGACATTTCCCTATGCATGCCTACATTTTTTAAGCTACGCCCTTCAAACTTTCTAGGGACACATATCTACAGGGATGCCAGGTCGACACATACTTTTTGCGTTTAAGTTCAGCAATTTTTCTCTTTCGCACTTTTTGACCAATGGTGCAGATTGTTTACATTTGCTCCGTAAAACATCTAAGATCTAAGATGGTTGTTAGATTATGTCACAGAAATCAAATCACACGTGTCAAACGCGACTGAATTTTTTTTAATTAAAAAAAATGAGCCTTTATATTTAATTTTTATTCCGACGTTTTATTTCCGTAAAACATCTAAGATCTAAGTTGGTTGCTGAATTACGTCACAGAAATCAAATCACACGTATCAAATGCGACTAAAATATTTTTTATTAAAAAAAAATGAGCCTTTATATTTAATTTTTATTCCGACGTTTTAAAAATTCATTTGATCAACAAAAAATGTGAATATCTTTTCCCCATAATTTTGAAACAACAGAAATATTTAAAAAATGTAGGCGTGCATAGGGAACAGTCACACACAGATTCACAGATTGCCCTTTATATATATATATAGATTATATTTTAAGTGTCTGCAGCGAATTTAAACGTATTTGTTTCATCCGCTGAAGAAATAGCCGGGCTATGATGCTAGTATATATATATATATATATACAGTGCAGATAATGAAATTGTTATCGGCAAATGAAAGTGAAGTAGAAGAAGTGAGTTCAAATTCTAGACTAGGCAGATTTTTGTTTGCTTTGTTCTTTTTTTTTTATCAAAATAAGGCGCGTAATACAAGGATGTATCTTTTCACCTGAACTATTCAACTTGTACAGCAAGACTATTCTGATAACCCTAGAAGTTATGCCAGGATTCGTCATCGGAGGCCACAATTCGAACAACATAAGGTACGCAGATGATACGGTGCTGATAGCAGACACTGAAAGGAAACTACAAGACCTCCTACAGAAGGTAACTGAAGAGAATGACAAGAAAGGACTACAAATAAACTGCAAGAAAACCGAATGCATGGTCATCAGCAAGAAGGACATCCCAAAATGCCAAATATGGGTGGAGCATACGAAAATCAAGCAGGTCCCAAAATTTAAATACCTGGGAAATGTTCGAACAGAAGACGGAAAGTGCGACACTGAGATCCGAAGGCGAATTGGCATGGCGAAGGAATCATTCCAGAAGTTGAGTAAAGTATTAAGAAACAAGACAATTAGAAAGAAAGAAGAGAGTACTGGATTGCTATGTCTTGTCAGTTTTTCAATATGGCAGTGAATTCTGGACAATATCATCAAAGATGAAGGAAAAACTTGAAGTAATTAAAATGTTGTTCTAGAAAATGATGCAGCGAATATCATGGATCGAACATGTGAGCTATGATGAGGTTTTGGAAAAGATGGAGACGAAAAGGAAATTAATACTGAGCATCAGGAATGGACAGATACCGCACCTGGTGCATGCAATGAGGAAGGATGGCTTGGAGAACCTGATACGAACAGGCCAGATAGAGGGAAAAAGAGACAGAGGGAACCAGCAGATAATATATTTGAAGGACCTGATCAGGTGGATGACGGAAAAAGGGTTGCATGGTGTAAAAAGAGAAAGTGTGCTAAAATCCACCAGGGACAGGAAGTTGTGAAAAGCTATGATCGCCTACGTCCTGAAAGGACAAGGCACATGGAAGAAGAAGAAAAAGAAGATGAAGAAGAAGAAGAAGGGATGTGAGCACTTTTAATAAACTCATTATTTTGGAATTAATGCACGTATTGATCGATATATATATATATATATATATATATCGTTAAATAAAATGAAGACAAGAGGAAAACTGTATTTTAAATCGCCTACGCGTTTCGTCCTGTGATGGACTTTATCAAGGCAAAAAGACGAAATGAGCTTTATTCTAAATTACGTATCTATAAACAAACAGTGTTGGTAACCACAAAGACGCTCACAAATCATTTCAAAAGATCAACAGAATATTTTAGTTTTTAGAATTTCTTCATGTGTAGTGTAAAGTCATGAGATATTAAAACGCAGGGAATTTTGACTGTTTTCTTTGAAAACTGTTTATTTTGTGTTTAAGTCTGTTTTAGAATTTCTTCATGTGTAGCGCAAAATCACGAGATGTTAAAAGGAAGGGAATTCAACCGTTTTCTTTGAAATTTTTATTATGTATGTTAGTCTGTTTTAGTATAATTTCCATAAGTAAAGGTGAAATTGAGCAAAATCCGGGGCGCAAATTGATGTTTTGGTAGGACTGGATGGCGGCGCTCTCGAGAACTTTTCTTCTGAATAAATTGTTTACTCTTTTTATTAGTGTGGCATTTTTAAAATCGAAATTGTGGTTGAATTTATTTCTGTGAATCACTAATGCATTTGTAAGATTATTTGTAAGATTAGTGATGTCTCTTTTGTGTTCATATATATGTTTTTTTTAGATTTCTACTTGTTTCTCCGATGTAGATGGAGGAACAATCCCGGCAATTTATTCGGTATATACCTACTTGTTCGTCATTTTGATTTCGGTTATTTTTAGATCTGATAATGTCCATAATAGTTTTCGAAGTAGTTGTTACTATGTATGTATTTTTTATATGAGATAGATTGTTTTGGATATTAGATGCAATGGAGTTGGTTGGTAGTATGATGTATTTGTTATTGTTTAGATTATTATTGTTAACACTGTTTCTTATGTTGTGGTTGTATATATTATGTGCCTTTCTTCTTGCATTGTGAATAAAGTGATATATATATATATATATATATATATATATATATATATATATATATATATATATATATGATGTGCCATTCTGCGTGCGTGCGTGTGTGATCAAGTGTTGTAATAATTCTAGTAGGTTTAATGTTAAGTAAATTGAAGTGCATATTTTGTTTACACCCGGCGAGAAATATCTGCAGGAAGATTGGCGTGGGGAGGGGCTAATAGAAATTAACAGACTATATGGTGTTCATATCGATGTCAATATTGTTTATATCTATAAGCACCCTGTGCCCAGCATTGAACACGATTCCCAGTAAATATAGCAAATTGTAAACATTTTATAAAAAGAGGTGCTGAAAACTTTTCGGCCCATTTCATTTCACAATATGTGGACAACTGAAAAATCATCTTATCTTTTGGAAGGGGTTCTGAGAAGTTTCACGTATGTATAAATCTTAGATTATTTCTATTTACTTTAACCTCAGTGTGTTGAATTCGTTGCTTTCATATACGCAAAAATACCCTTGGGAAAAGTAAGAATACGTCGGTTTTTTCCCTATCTAAGAATTAAATAGCAGAACAATTCTATAGCCTCGGTTGGCAGTAAGTCTATCGTAGAAAGTAATGGCAACATACAGCAAGAAAATCTTCTGCCACATCAGGTACGTCTCTTTCGAGACATGATTGCTCAAGCATGTATCACGTATGGCACTCAACTGACTGTTTTTCTATCTATCTATCTATCTATCTATCTATCTATCTATCTATCTATCTATCTATCTATCGATCTATCTATCTATCTATCTATCAATGTAGCTATCTATCTCAGTCTCTTTATTTTCTTTCTAGCTATCTATCTATGTAGCTATCTATCTCAGTCTCCTTATTTTCTTTCTATCTATCTATCTATCTATCTATCTATCTATCTATCTATCTATCTATCTCAGTCTCTTTATTTTCTATCGATCTATTTATGTATCTATCTATCTCAGTCTCTTTATTTTCTTTCTATCTATCTATCTATCTATCTATCTATCTATCTATCTATCTATCTCAGTCTCTTTATTTTCTATCGATCTATCTATGTATCTATCTATCTCAGTCTCTTTATTTTCTTTCTATCTGTCTATCTATCTATCTATCTATCTATCTATCTATCTGTCTCAGTCTCTTTATTATCTATCTATCTATCTATCTATCTATCTATCTATCTATCTATCTATCTATCTATCTCAGTCTCTTTATTATCTATCTATCTATCTATCTATCTATCTATCTATCTATCTATCTATCTATCTCAGTCTCTTTATTATCTATCTATCTATCTATCTATCTATCTATCTATCTATCTCAGTCTCTTTATTTTCTATCGATCTATCTATGTATCTATCTATCTCAGTCTCTTTATTTTCTTTCTATCTGTCTATCTATCTATCTATCTATCTATCTATCTATCTATCTATCTCAGTCTCTTTATTATCTATCTATCTATCTATCTATCTATCTATCTATCTATCTATCTATCTATCTATCTCAGTCGCTTCATATTAATCTATGTGCATCAAGTCCTTTAACACTCATGTAAGTCAGACAGCTAAGTGCCTAAAAGAGACATCACTGACTGGGCAGATTATTTTCCTGTAGTAAGTTGCCATTACTTTCTGCGTTAGACTGGTTGCTAGCCCTAGCTATAGAACTCAAGCTGTCCTGCTATTCAACCCATAGCTGAAAGGAAAAGAGATGAATTAATACCTTTCCCAAGTTTATTTTCGCGTAAGTGAATGTAACGAATTCAACTGAAATTCGAACTCTGCTCTCCAATTTCTCGTTCCGATCTGATATTCATTGCACCACAACGTGCACTACCTGCCACAATTAGTAGGCCAACCCAATGATGTATTTCATGCTATTTTTTAGTATTTATTACCAAGTGAATAATTGTAAATGAAAATGCTTCTTTTGTTAATATTTCGCAATAACATGCGCATCAAATGAATTTAATTAATATTTAATAATTACCTATATTGCAGTTCCCTCAATGAAAGAATGAAGAAAATTTGGGTTGATTAAGGACGAGTTCATCTTTGCTTACTTGCCTTATAAAATTTGCAAAGTAATAATAACAAAAGAACAATTCTATTTTTTTTTTATTTAGAATTATCCACTTGGTAATAAATACTAAAAATAGTCTGAAATATATCATTTCTTTTAAAAAGCTATAATAATTATGGCCGGTAGTGTATCTCAAGTAAGTTCTGGTACTAATTGATCGACCAATCCTTTGAATTTGAACAAAAGCTAACCATAAGGTTAGCTTTGTAAGTATCAAAAATAGTTTTGGATAAATGGTTAGCAAATTATTCACCCCAGATTTTAGTAGGGTGATTCATCGTCTCGTAAATTATTTCCGCTTAAAATATCAACGGCCACCAAATATATTTAAATAAACTGAAATGACCACTCAGCTGTCAGTTTCACGTAAATCGGACGCTAGCGTTGGGGGTCGAAACGGTATTGTGAACCGTGAGAATTTTTACTGCTGGTTTTGACCAGAGTTGGAGTTTTGTTTAACGGCATATCAACATCTCTGTGGGTTATTTAATACTAAAAAAGTAGAGTTTTAAGTTATTTTTTAAAGTTCAGTTATAGTGAGAATGTTGATTTAGATTTTAATTAAGATTTTTTGTCTTTATTCTAGTTTATTTTAGAAAACTGAAAATGTCTTCTAATTTTATATCAAAAATGTTTTGCTGAGAATAATTTTATTTTCCTTAAAAAATGTGTTATGGTAATTTTTTTCTTCAAAAATGTATATTTTTCTATAAAAGTCTATTTCTATACTTTCATAGTGTTTTGACTCCAGTTTGGGGGTTAACTATTTACCCATAGCTGGGACCATAACAGATGCTATCACTCCGGGTCAGGGTGGACCTGGGAACAACAACAATTAAGAGGTGATTTCACGCTCCTTACAACTTCCCAATCAGGGGTCTTGCTGCTGGATGCACTTTACCGTCATATCTAGGACCAGTTTAGGCCAGATATTATTATAAATATCATCAGCCATTGAATATATTACGTACTTAAAGAAAATAATCGAAATAATCATAGAAAAGAATTTTGAGAGTGTAATTCAATTTTACTCAGGGGTAAAGAGAAACCGTAACGTTATGCATGCATATATATATATATATATATATATATATATATATATATATTGCTGGTAAACTTAACGGATACAAAAGTTGCCGTAAGGAATTCTCCTGACACGTGTACTTTGAATATGACATAAAAATAAATAAATTAATACTCGAGGCGATGAATGGTAGCTATTTCAAAGCAAGAGAAAATTAAACTTCGATAAGTTTGTTTTCAGGTTAAGCCTGCCTCTCCCTTCCCCCTCTCTCTTTCTCTCTATCTATCGATCTATCTATCGCACACAGACACATATAAAACTATATATTCAACATATATATGTGTATGAAAATGTGTACGTGATTAAATATAGTTTAAGGTATGAGTAAAAGTGCTCAATGTCAGTAATAGAGCGTATGCATATATAAAAATGAACTCTAAGGTCAACACCGAGCGGCGACAGTCTGTTTCATGCTTGAACGCAACATTCTATCTATCTATCGATCTATCTATCTATTGTAGTTTAGATTGAATTTATTATTTCGATCAATTTAATTTCCCCCACGTCTGTCACATTTAGTTTTCCTCCAAGTCTGTCACATTTAGTTTTCCCCCAAGTCTGTCATATTTAATTTCCACCAAGTAATCAATCAAATACTCTCTCATTTCTTTATCTATTCTTTTCATTGTTTATAATTGTGTATCTGCTTACTTTATGTTTTTTATTTGTCCTAGTCTTCTGCTATAGCAGAATTATATTCCGAATTATATTATCATATTCTCATTAAATTGAATATTTTCCGGTCTGATTCCTGTAACTTTCAATCAAGCTTTTAGTCTTCTTGACTGTACATTATTTTCTTCTCATTTTTCAGAAAAACTAATCAAGCGCCATCTTTGTTTGATTATGGAATTCTTCCAATGACTCCAACTATAAAAAGAATAATTACCACTTCCCTTTTTTTGTTCTTTTCAATTCACGAATAACTGTTTTATTTTTACTTTCCAATTCAGTTAAGTGGGTAGTTGGTACATTCGACTAAACTACTTTTGATTATTTACTTTGTCAGACGAGACCGTGTTTAGACTAAATAGTATGTTTAAATTATATAAAATGGTATCCAATTGATCTCAAGCAACCTTGGTTTTTGAACTCCATGACATCATCCTTCTTTTTTTCTGTTTTCCTGAGGTTGTCCAGAACTAATTTTGTTTATACTATACGTTAGGTAATTCAAAATCATCAGCAGGAACGAAAATTATAAATAATTGTAGCACTGTTCACAAATTCTTTTTAGGCAGATTAACTCATAGGAGATTATCTCTTTGTTGTCTGAGTGTTATTAACAAATGAATTAGTGTAAGTGCTGTGGAAAAATCTCCTTCTAAAATCAGTGTTAACTGTTGTTCGGATAATTTTCTGATGATTTCTTGTCTATCTTGTGGTAGGAAAAAATCCTCTCGTCTAAAGGAAAAAGCAAAATCAATGAAATAAACAAGAATTAATTTAGTGGAATCAATACCGGCCATAATTATTAGGCGACCCCAGTTATTTAAAAGAAATTATGTATTTCATACTATATTTAGTATTTATTGCCAAGTGAATAATTCTAAATGAAAATAGAATTGTTCTTTGTTAGTACTGCACAATAACATGTGCTTCAAATATACTGTTCTGGTGTCCAATTTTTGCGCTCTCTTCCTCATGCTAGTCTCTTCGAATTGGCTGGCCGAAGCAAAGGCTTCATGGCTGCCTTGTAAAATTTTGCAAAGTAATAATAACAAAAGAAACATTCTATTTTCGTTTAGGGTTGTCCACTTGGAAAGAGATACTAAAAATAGTATGAAATACATTTTTTAAAACTGTGGTGGCCTAATAATTATGACCGGGAGTGTATTTTCCAATATTTGTTTTTCATTTCACCCAAAGCAAGTCAATAATGCTACTAAGATGCAAGTGATTACTGAGTGTGAGAGAATATAGAGAAAAGAAAGCATTATTAAGGAGAGAGAGATAAAAGAACAAGATTAAACACGAAGATGATATTCATTGATATTGGATTTTCATTTTCGAAACTCAAAGTAAAGTAGAATGCAAAAAGCCAGAAGAGAGTTCCAGAAGTGAAAAGGCCAGGGAAGCTATATTCCAGTGATAGTAAAGTGTCTAAAGTTGAGATGCCAGGTCAGGACTAGTAACATTGCACATTCTTCCTTGGGTTTTTTCAAGAATCTCTAAATACAGAGTAGAACTACTTGACCAAATGTTCCACCAATATTCGGTGCCTGGACAACTGGTAGACTTAGAATATAGAATAACATTTTACATTTTCAAAAATCAAAAAACAAAATTCAAACTTCTGAATATCGTTTCTTATGTCTTTGTCTATGAATGTATCAAATTTGATTAAAATCGGACCACTCCTTCTATTACCCGATTTTTTCGATTATCGATTTTCGATATTTTTCGGGGGTACCTCGACACAAAACCTAGCTAGGAACACTCGCAGACGCTTATAGAACACTTGTGTAAATATTCAAGAAAATCGGTTCAGGTGTTTCAGAGTCTATAGGTAACGGACACACACAAACACACAAAGTTCCATTTATAAATAAGTTTAGATGCTATCAGCAAAGATAATAGAAATGCAGAAAGATATGTACCTATGCTTCATTGACTACGCAAAGTCATTTAACAAAGTACGGCACAAAATTAATAGAGACATTTGGAAACCTTGACATATTCAAGAGAAATCTTAGAGTAATCAAGAACCTTTACTTGCAGCAAATTACCGGCGTACGGACAGGAAACGAGTTCAGCAGATACACAAAGATAGAAAGAGGCGTAAGACAATGACGTGTCTTCCCACCAGATATGTTCTGTCAGGTTTCGTCATTGACAGATAGAATTTAAAAATATATAAGATACGCAGATAATAGCAGATACAGAAAAGAAACTACAATACCTCAAACAAGAAGTAGTTAACGAAAGCGGAAATTATAGACTACATTTAACATCCAAGAAAACGGAATGCATGATAGTAAAAAACGGTAGAGCCAAATGCCAACTACAAGTTGGTGATACCAAAATCAAAGAGGTGCAGAAATTTAAATACCTGGGAATTGTTCTTACAGAGGACGGAGAGTGAGATACGGAGATCCGAAGAGATCGTGTATATTCAACTTCGAAACATTATTTCATGCCACTTGCTTCTCTTAAAACAAAATGATGACAGCAAAGTAACAGAGAGAAAAGGGGAGATGAAGGTTTGCGAGAAATAGAGAAATCAAAAAAAGGAAAAAAAGATAGAGTGGCCCTTAAAAAAAAACAAAAAAAGAAGGTAAAACACTGAAAACAAATCCAAGAGAAAGAAAGAAAAAATAGTTTAAGGAAGAGAAAGAAAAGCAAACAGGAAGAAATTCTTGAAGTAAAGAAAGAAAAGAAATAAAACGAAATATTTGTAGTACTTAAAATAGAATTTGTGAAAACAGTTTCTGCAAGTAACAAATATTAAATATAGTCACAAAGTATTTTGTTACTACGGCATCTCTGCGAATATAATCCACAACTTCACAACAATAAATTATCTAGAATAATGGCACTTAAGACTTCTTTAAAACGATCTACTTTGTATTATATCACATTTGGCCATGTGTCACCTCCACTACAGAAAACTGAGTAATATAGAATGCGTAGATAACTGATAGCAAATACAGTGCTGACAGCAGATACAGAAAAGAAATTACAAGACCTCCTACCAGAAGTAGTTAAGGAAAGCTGAATAAAAGGACTACATATCAACTGAGTGCATCGTAATCAGTAAAAAACGGTAGAGCCAAATGCCAACTACAGGTGGGGGATACCAAAATCAAAGAGGTGCAGAAATTAAAATACCTGGGAATTGTTCTTACAGAGGACGGAGAGGGTTAAGCACCAGAATCCCACGACCCCTCCTCTATTCAAGAAATTTGAAATTCTCGCAGCCGCAGCCGACAAGGTTAAGTGCTTTTCACGCAAATTCTCTTCCAACTTTTTACTTGACTCGTCTGAAGTTTCCACCTAGAACTGAGGATCAACTGAGTGATACATGCATGACCCTGTCTCTGGTCTCCAACATTATTTCAAAGTTTGAATCCCATAAGTTAAGCAAAAATGATGGGATTCCAGTCATGTTCCTAAAGAAATGTTCCTCTGGACGCTCTCCTTTCCTCTCCAAATTTTATAACTATTGTCTTGCTGCTTCTTAATTTCCAGCTTGTTGAAAGTCCTCCTGTATAGCTCCTATTTTTAAGGACACCGGAGAGCCCTCTGATCCTTCTAATTATCGCCGTATCAGCCTGTTACCGCTTTTTGGAAAAGTGTTTTCAAAGTTTTTATCAATACTGAAATTATTCATCATCTCATTTCCCACAACCTATTCTCTGACAAGTAGTATGACTTCTGCTTTGCCAGATCTACCGCTAATGCGCTAACGGACCCGACTGAATATATATATCAGGCTCCCAATGAGAATGGCTAAGATCGAGCTGTTGCTCTTGATATCTCGAAAGCATCTGACAGGGTTTGGCATGCTGGCCTTCTACGCAAGCAACAGGGATACCTATAACTGGACGATTGTTTGATTTAATCCAGTCACTCCTATCAAGTTGTGTAATGTAGTTCGTTTTGAACGGCTACGCTTCCAAATCTTTTATCCCCAAGCATCTATCTTAGATCCTACCCTTTTTCCAGATCTTCAGCAATAACCTTCCTTATGTAATAAATTCTCGAGTAGGCATCTATGCAGTTAACACAACCATTTACTTTTTTTCTCAATAAGAAATCTTCCAAGGCTGACAAAGTAAGCCTCGCCACTTCTCTTGGAAAGGATCTCCAATCTGTGATGGATCGAGGTAAGAAATGGTTGGTAAATTTTAATGTTTCCAAAACGAAGTTGCTTTCACCATAAGGAAACTTTTCTACATTTTATCAATATAGATTACGCTAGTTTCCCAGAAAGTAATACCCTAGCCTCCACAAACTCACTCTCAGTCGACCACAAGAAGAATGACTACACTGGATCAATAGCTACATCTATGTTGGGCACCGGGCAAGAGGTCTTTCTCTCCAGAATCCATCTTGCACATATATAAGTCTACCATTCGTCCGTTCATTAAATACTGGTCGGATGTTCCTGCTATACATATCGGGCTTCTTGACAAATCCAAAAGAATATCTGCAATATAATCGCCCCTGATCTGGCAGTCATTTTCTTACAGACGTGATGTGGCTTTTTTTTTAATCATTTCACCCCGAGCAAGGCGGAAATGCCACTGATGTGCAGGGGGCTACATAAATGTAAAAAGATTAATTAGAAAAGAGTGAGGAGTACAAACTAGTAAGAAAGGAACAATAGAAAGCTGAGAAAGCAGGTGCGATGACAGATACATAGGTGGAGAGAAAGGGAGGGTTATACGGGGGTGGGGAGAGAGTAGAGTCCAGTGGTTAGTAGATGAGTATTGACTTTGCATTTAAATTTCTGGAGGTTGTAGCCGTCAGGAAAGCAAGAATACGGGAGTGAGTTCCACAGGCGGGAAGTGCGAGAGAAGAAGCTGCAGGCTCAAGTTCAAGTTATCGAGAGTTCAAGGCTTATCAGATCAAATGATGGCTTTTTCCTAGGGGACGCAGGTTCGAATCCTACCAGTAGCGCATATTTTTTTAACAAGTTTTCTCGAATATTCAGGCCGGTAGATGTGAATAAGTAAATAAATAAATAAATATATTGTTTAATAATTTAAAAAATCTACTTAAATAGAAGTATCCACTAAAAATAAAGTTTATACAAATTAATACGTATATATATATATATATATATATATATATATAATTAAATTAGTCCCCATCGGTTCATACCCTCCCCAGCCTGTCATTTTGCAATCAATCACTGTCACTCGCTAATCAATTATCTATTTGTCTATCTCTTCTGGTTGTTTGCTCTGTACACGCCACCGGGATATGTTCTCAACAGGAATTTATATTTCCTGGGTATGACGATAAAATACATCCGTAAGTCATCTAATCGGGAGATTTTGGTGGCTTTGAAGAGCGTAGAATCACGACTTGTTGTTACAAGGTCCAACCTAACCCGGGGTGGTAACACTTTTTAGGGTACCAGTTACTGGTAAAATAGAGAACGACCAAGCAAAAATCTAAACATTAGGAAAGTATAAAATATATTTTGTAGCAATACATTTTCAAACCAAAATGACCATGAATACATTTTTAAAGAAAAAAAAGAATGCATGACATACATTGTCAAAAATATAATGGAAAATGCAGTTTGCTTTGATTAATCTCATCACTTGTAAGGAGAAAAAGTTTTAATTCCTTGTTTATGTTTGCAATATTATTTGGAAAAAAGTGCAGTTACGTAATTTATAACTTAATTTGAAATAATGTCATTCTCTTGAATTAATTATAAAGTTCGAACTTTTTATATTTATATTTCGGCATTAAGTAACCATAGAAGTTTTGATATGTCGAAAAACACAAAAAAACAGCTTTATTATAAGTTTATATAATGGAACGACATCTAACAAGAAAAGAGATTCTTACTGTGTGCTAATATCCTGTAATTGAGTATTGTATCATTTATGTTTCTTGTAGACATGAATTGTCAAGTAAGTTATTGTTGCAGATTCCGGTTGAGAAACCACACAAAATAATAAATAACAAAAACAGATATGGAGATAGAAAATGTAAGTTATAATGAACTTCATATACAAACTGGAACGCCGGTTAGTCAATTTAGGCATACTATTAGCAGAAATAAATATATACAGTCTTGAGGTGAGATAGTATGTCCTGATAACTTATTCTCGGTGAGTGGAGCTCGAAGCAACTGCAACTACAACTGTGATTCCAGATCCAACTCCAACTAAACAACTTTTCAACTTACAACTGACTTGCAACTAAACTCTGCTGTTCTTTCTATAGGCAAGATCATATGTACACTCAGGCGAGTCCATTATTATGTACAAACGGGCGATCCCACAATAGCTATTTTACAATGAGGTCCAAAAGCTATGGATGAAACAGTGCAACTTTCATGTGAAAAAAATCATTGTCATTTCCACAAAATGTTATTGCAAAAAGATCATTCTTGTAAACCAAAATATGTTTTAGTTTTAAATTATCCACAAAGTATTGAGAGGCCGTAAATAACAAATCAATTAATCAATCAATCAATCAATCAATCAATCAATCAATTACTCTAAGGATGTGCTTTGGGAGTTTTACTACAATTAAGTCCATATTGATCACCAAGAATATAAAAGACATGGCTGATATTTTTTAAAGCGAAGAAATATATTTAAGAAACTATAATTCTAAAAAAAACTCATGATAAAAACTCTCACTGGTCACTTGATTGTTTTTACTCTTCTAATACCAACTTTAACTAGTTTTACAATTAGAACCGCTTCCGTTTTTTTAGTGACTTGAATTCGACGATATTCTGAAATCACTCTTTCGAAATTAGGTTCTATGCTATTCTCATGCCATTACGCAGTTCTTCCAGATTGGTTGGCTGCACATACAAGATTCAAATCTCCATTTTGACTACATCCTAAACTTACTCTATGGGATTGAAATCCGATGAGTATATTATTACTGTGACTCCTGAACTAATCTACTCCAAGTCTGGATTAGTGAAAGGGTGCGTTACCTTGCTTAAAGTGGTCACCAGAGGATATATGCACCGTAGTCTTAAACTGGGGCACGTCATCGGCTACAGTATCTAAGTAGGCTTCGGTATTAAATCGACCTTTCATTGGGTCTCTTGGCGCCAATGTATCACAAAAAACATTCCTCGTACGATTAAGCGACCAGCAGCAGCAGCAGCCTAAGCCATTAAGGCGAAACAGGGTGGAAACGCACCTGCAGGTTGGTTACACGAAACTCATCAGACCAAGCAACATTCTACTATTCGCTTTTATCGAATCTTTCTTAGACTTAGCAAATTGTACTCTCAGTTTTCTCTTGGTGTGGTCTTCTGCTTCAAACTTGCACATATTACGCTCTCAGAGATGTTCTCTTCTAAATCTTTGTTGTAAAGAGTGATTATTTGAGTTATTGTTGCCTTTCTATTAGTTTGAACTAAACTGGTCATGCTCCTACGATCTTTTTGGTCAACAAGGGATTTCCGCTGACTAGATTTTGTATTTTTGTATTTTTTTAAAACTATTGCATGCCGGGATTCATAATCGGAGGCCACAAATTAAAACAACCTAAGCTACGCAGATGATACAGTGCTGATAGCAGACACAGAAAAGAAACTAAAAGACCTCCTACAGAAGGTAGCTGAAGAAAGTAACAAGAAAGGACTAGAAATAAACTGCACGAAAACAAAATGCATGGTCATCAGTAAAAAGGGCAGCCCAATATGCCAAATACAGGTCGGTGATGCTAAAATCAAGCAAGTACAAAAATTGAAATACCTGGGAAGTGTTATAACAGAAGACGGAAAGTGCGACACAGAGATCCGAAGGCGATTTGGCATGACGAAGGAAGCATTCCAGAAGTTGAGTAAAGTATTAAGAAACAGGACAATTTCGCTAAAAACAAAGAAGACAGTACTGGAATGCTATGTGCTGTCCGTCCTTCAATATGGCAGTGAATGCTGGACAATATCATCAAAGATGAAGGAAAAACTTGAAGCAACTGAAATGTGGTTCTACAGAAGGATGCTGCGAATATCATGGATCGAGCATGTGAGCAATGATGAGGTCTTGGAAATGATGGAAACAAAAAGGAAATTAATACTGAGCATCAGGAAGAGACAGCTGAAGTTCCTGAGACACGTAATGAGGAAGAATGGCTTGGAGAACCTGATACTTACAGGCCAGATAGAGGGGAAAGGAGACAGGGGAAAGCAACAGATAACATTTTTGAAGGACCTGATCAGGTGGATGGCGGAACGAGGATTGCATAGTGTCACCAGGGATAGGGAAAGATGGAAATCCATGATCGCCTACGTCCTGAAGGGACAGAGCACGTAGAAGAAGAATTGTCTGCAAGTCTTAGAGTGTGTGAAAATCGAGGTAGAGCCGGTCTGGTACCAAATTTTCAACTCAAGAAAGAGATTGTTTCAAAAATCCAAAATCATTATATAGAATACAAAGTTCTACTCGGCCCTTTTAAATGAATTAAAAAAAAAGTTAATACCTTGGTTAAAAAAGATAAAACCCTTAATGAACATTCCATAGAAAGGTATAGGGACACTTTTGTCATTAAACGCTTAAAAATCTAAAGGGAACGAATTAATTAAACTTTTCATTGGTCACTATTTTAGCCGTGAATTCTCAATACAATGTTTCAAGATATTTGTTTCATTCGTTTTGTTTCAAGATTTTGTTTTGAGTCTTTCATTTCATGTCTTTTGTTTCATTGCATCCCACTATTAAAAACTTTCTAAAAATTTCCGTAGTTTTTTACGCAAGAGCTAAACTACGAATAATAATAGATACATAAATAAATTAATTAATAAATAAATATCTCTATTGTTTTTCTTAAATTTATTTCGGAAAGAAGAAAAGAGGTTAAAATCCGTCAGTAATAAAAAGGAACACTACTGACAAAATAGGGAGATTAGTTGTGAGAACGTAGATGCTATACTAATAAAATTAATTGAAAATTAGTTAGAAACGAATTATCAATCGCTAGAGTTTCATTCATCATTCATCTATTACTGACGGATTAAGCCTCAGGATCGCTTAATAATTGTAATATATAACTACATAGAAATAATCAGTTCAAGAAAATGGACGGTGGTCAGGAATCAAAGAAAGCATTTTAAATAGAATATATATATATATACTAGCAGTATAGCCCTGCGTTGCTCGGTGTAATGAAAGCTTTAAAACTAATTCATGGTCCTGGAGCTCAGACTCAGCCTAAAGAACATTTGTGTGAAGTTTGGTGAGAATCGGATAAAAATAGTGGATTTGTATAAAGGACATACAGACAAATAAACAGACACACACAAACATCTTATCGATTTTCTGCACTATTGTAAGAACTGCAACCTCGAAACTTCTGAATATCGTTTCTTATGTCTTTGTCGATGAGTGTATCAAATTTAATTAAAATCGGACCACTCCTTCTATAACCCGATTTTTTTGATTATCGATTTTCGATATTTATCGGGGGTACCTCGACACAAAACCTAGCTAAGAACACTCGCCGACGCTTATAGTACAACTGTGTAAATTTTCAAGAAAATCGGTTCAGCAGTTTCAGAGTCTATAGGTAACGGATACACATACAGATACACACACAGAGACAAGTTTCCATTTAGAAATAAGTTTATATATATATATATATATATATATATATATATATATATATTGGAAAAGAAATCTCGTGAAGCTATCACTCAGGGAAAGAAAACATGGGGAAAAACAGATGACAACTTAGTATCGAAAAACCCTAATCATCCCCGGCATGAAATAGATATCAACATTTTTTACTGTTTGGTGATTTTTGTCATAAAAACATGTTTTGTTAAATTGATTATCATTGATTTTGATTGAAAAGAAGAGGAAATCGATTGTCGTTAGTCAATTTTAACTAATTAGTTGAAACATAGGGCTTCAAGCTAACACAATGATGGCAATAATGTGATAAATAGTGAACCAACTGAATTAGGTGGCGAAAAATCTCGTATGATTAAAAACACGAGAGAGAAAAAAAAGAAAGCGATTTCAGAATCGTAGATGTTGCTTTGAATGATAGAGACGCATTTATTTCTTGATCCAGCTTTTTGGCCACTTGATATCTGATAAAAAAAACTGCAAAAATAATAAATTAAATTCAGCTCACAACCGCTGGATAGACTCGTTCTGTTTATCAAAGTTTCAAATCAAGTAAATCGTGTGTGGTTATGTGAATCGTCTTAACTGAGAGTCCTAAGTTCAAACCCTGGGTCAGTTTAGGAGAAGAAAAAACGTATACTTCGTTTCGGTGAAAGAGTGTGTAGATATCCCAAAGGATCTATCAGGGTTATTTATCCCAGTCTTTAAATAAATGGTTCAGCTCAAAATACTAGGATGGTTACAAACTACGACAGACATTTAAAAAAGACCGAAGGAAAAAACTGCCGAAATATGTTGGTAAAAATAAAAAATGATGGCGCTAGTTTAATTAAAAAAAACGAATGTCCTTATTGTACTCTCATTTAGTCGGATTCGTGCTCACATTTTGAAGATCATAACTCATATCACAAATGAAAAAAGAAAATGTTGTTTCCCGCTTCGACACAGAAAAAGTCATATTTTGATAACAAAATTCATTTCGATTAATTTGTTTATTAAATAAAAAAATAAACGAAGAAAACCACAGCTGCGTTCAATGTAGACGTCATCTTAACTTAAATGTAATTTACTTTGAAACAAACATTTTTTTTTTGTTAGAATCGACTAATACTTTATTGCGAAAAGCTAGAACATGGATTGTTGCTACGCGATTCTGCAATGAGCGAATGACGCATGTGAAAAGACTATTTTTAGACAAAGAAATCTTTTAGTGATGTTGCTGATTCGAAATGTAAGTTGACAAGATGGATTGACGACCAACTGTTCCTATGTACCGTGTTCTCGGCAATAGTAAAATTTAAACAATCACTTGTTTCAACTCATGCGGTACTTTTTGCCGAGTTTGAGGCCCCAGTAAGATTAAGCTTTACGTTTTTAGGATTTCGTTTTACCACAAGCAAGGGCAACATTAGCTGTTTCCTCATAAGAAAATATATTCGGCGTTCACTAACTGAACAGCTATTGCTACTCCCGGTTAAAATTCATGTAACCTGTCTCTTATTAGAGTTTTTCAGCAAAATTTATCAAGTTTTCTAACTGCTATTGCGCTTTCAAGCATTGATGAAAGGCTTAATTCCAAAACGTTTATTTGAAATCGCGTGGAACGTTAACATCTTGATTATACCATGAATTTTTCTTTGAGTTACATGAGCTAACCATTTTAGTAGTTTCTGCTTTTGAAAGTCTCCAAGTTATGTGGTTTCTGTTATTTAGTGCAGTTCTTTTTTGTAACTTTGTATCATTAGGCCACAGAGCAAGGATTGTCCTCACTAACACCTACATGCTTCAAAGTGTTTACATTATTCGTACTATTGTCCTCATCTTTATTGCCATTTGTATGTCGTGCCGGCCGTTGTACGCTCCTGCCTTCTTCAGGTGCTAGGAATTTCGAACCGAACCCTTTATTACAATCACTTGTGTATATCATCTTCATTCCTTGATTAAAGCCTCAATTGAAAGTTATGAGTTATCTCCCTCTAACTCTGCAAGTTACAAGTTCACCACTGCAGGAACCTGGTACTGAATCCACAACTCTAAGAGTCAAGTCAGGAACTAACCAACATCTGTATCCACTGTGCCATGAGGATATTAAAAACTGAGGATGATATAACCCAGTGATTCTAATGAAGAGTTCGGTTCAAAATTCCTACGCTTTCGAGACATGACTGACTCTGCGGAAGGTTATCCCGCAGTAGGTTGCCATTACTTTCTGCGGTACTTGCCAGCCAAGGCTATGGAACCCAATCTATCCTGTTATTTAACCCATAACTGGAGGGAAGAGACGGGTTAATAGCTTTCCCAAGGGTATATGCGCGTAAGTGAATGCAAGGAATTCAACTGCTTACCCTGCTATTTTCAATTAATATCTGTCTATCTGAGATAAGGTAATATAATTATGCACAATATTTACATTTTAGGAATACTGTACTCATTTTTGCTATCATTCCTACTGCTGTACGCTCCGGCATTTTTTGTGTGATTGGAATTTCAAACAGAAACCTTTATTTCGTTTACTGGGTAGAATATTCTCATTTCATGAGTCATGCCACTTTCAGATGTCTTGGTACTAGTTATATCCCTTCAACTAAATTCTCTTAGAGTATTTACATTATTCGGATTACAGTCCTCAACTTTGTGGGCATTTGTACAACGTTTCGGAAGTTGTACGCTCCGGCCATCTTCAGGTGCTAGGAATTTAGAACCGAAACCTTTATTACAATAATATTGGGGTATATCATCCTCATTCCTTGCGTGAAGGCTCGATTGGAAGTCATGAGTTATCTCCCTCTAACCCAGCAAGTTACTTATTCACCACTGCTGTAGCTTGGTATTGAACTTACAACTCTTTCGATCAAGTCACAGGAACTAACCAACGTCTATATCTACAAATAGCAACAAAGATGAGTAAAATAGTCCGAATAATGTACATACTGTAAATAGTACTTCTTCTCAGAAATATAGACAAATAGAATGAGGACAATAGTCCAAATAATGTAAATACTGTAAATACTACCTGATCTCAGAAATATAGACAAATGGAATGGTCTATTATTAAACTTCGTACAAATGGCAAGAAAGATAAGGACAATAGTCCAAATAATGTAAATACAGTAAATACTACCTCATCTCAGATATTTCGACAAATAGAATGATCTGTTATTAAACGTCATACAAATAGCAAAATAGATAAGGACAATAGTCTGAATAATGTAAATATTGTAAATACTACCTCATCTCAGAAAAATAGAGAAATAAATACTGTAAGTTATTTATTAACCACTGCTGTAGCCAGGTATTCAACTCAAAACTCTTTGGGTCAAATCACTGGATCGATCCAATGCTTTTATCTACTGCGCCATGTGACTTTCAGTTACTATTTTTTAACATAAACATTTATTACAGGTGATCTAAATTATTTGATAGTATTATGTTTTTGAATTGTTTTTTTTTTTTGCTTGACAAGACCCTGCGAGGCGAGATGCTTAACTAAAAATTGGAAGTTGATTTGAGTCTCCAGAAAGTAGAAAGTTATTTTACTTGAACTAAATTTTCAACATTCGAAGAATAGCAAGGCATTTATTGTAGAGTTTCCAAGAATACGTTCTTTCATTACAATTCCGGGAATACCATTCCAGAACCGTTTGTTTTATGGGCATCAAGTTTATCGATGATAGCAACAGTAAAATATCTAGCGTAGCGAACAAACATAACCTCGTTGCTGATCATCTTGCTCGTAAATTTTAATGCTTCTAAAACGAAACTGCTATCTGTCATCCATCATAGGTAATCTTCCCTGCTTCTCATAAGCATGGACAAAGCGAGTCTCTCTGAAAGCAATATACTGCGCCTCTTCGGCCTCGTCCTATCTTCCGACATCAAGTGGAATCGTTACATTGAATCAATAGCTAAATCTACTGCTAGGAAGGATGGGTCACTGTATCGCACCGGAAAGATTTTTTTTCTGTCTGAATACGTCTTGCACATATGCAAATCAACCATCCGACCGTACATAAATACTGTTGTCATATATGGTCAGGCTACCCTGCTGTTCATCTCAGGGTTCAAAGGATATGGCTTTCCACTCTCTCTTCTACAAATATTTTCATGGTTTCTGCGCCAACGACCTTAGGTCACTGGTGCCCTCTCCACAAGAATTTACTCGTGCAACCAGACTGGCAACAAGATCCCACCCACTTACAGTTAGATCAACCAAATGCAGGCGACAATTATACTCCATCAGCTTTTTTTCTCGCACTTCCCGCCTGTGGAATTCACTTCCATATACCTGTTTTCCTGACGGCTACAACCCACAGGAATTTAAATGCAAAGTCAATTCCCATCTCTTATCCACTTGACTCCAGTTCCTTCTACATCACCCTGTATATCTTGTTCTTTTTCTTTCTCTCTACCTTCACAACTGTCTTCACGTCTGTGTTCCCATCTTTTTCTTGCTCTTTCTCTGACACCCCCTGTAACTGGTTCGTCTTTTTCTTTACTCTCCTACCTTCTCTTTATTTCTTCTCTGACACCCCCTGTAACTAGTTCGTCCTTCTCTTCGCTCTACTCCTGCCTAAACTTTTATTCTTATGTAGCTCCCTGCGCATCAGTGGCGGTACCGCCTTGCATGGGGTGAAACGATTAAAAAGAAAAGAAACCGTGGATTAAGTTATATGCGTATCATAGAAGAGACAGTCATTTTTAAGTGGAAAGTTAAAGATATTCCAGATGAGTTTAGAATAGAATTAGAAGAAAATTTACAAACAATGCATTGTGCTTTATCAGATAACACCACAAAATGAGCGAAGAGAAAATAAAAGATAGATCCTTACTCAACAGTTTAGCACACTAGTCTCGAGGAATTTTATGTTAAATAAGATAGATATCACTATGTTCTTGAACTTCCTGGTGACGCAGAAATAATAGTCTATGCTATTTGAATTTTAAGGGATTTTTATTTTGAACTGTGAATAGTAAATGTCAATGAGTTTTATTAATACAATGCACTTAAGGAGATATTTTGTGTTAGGAACACTCTTAAATTGTTTTTACTTTTAAAGATAAATAAAGTTAAATACGTAAAAATGAATGTATCTCTTCAAAATTAGTTTGGTTTATATATGGATGTTCCATTAAGACAGATTGAATTTAGTTGTAAATAAAACAGTGTTATTAGTGAAATTTTATTTGTTTCATTATTAGATCATGTTCTGTGAGTTATGACAATTATGTGCAAAAAATAATATGACCCCAAAGGGAGAAATCTAAAGGCGTATAATATGAATAGAATAATAAAATAATATGACCCCAAAGGGAGAAATCTAAAGGCGTATAATATGAATAGAATAATAAAATAATATGACCCCAAAGGGAGAAATCTAAAGGCGTATAATATGAATAGAATAATAAAATAATATGACCCCAAAGGGAGAAATCTAAAGGCGTATAATATGAATAGAATAATAAAATAATATGACCCCAAAGGGAGAAATCTAAAGGCGTATAATATGAATAGAATAATAAAATAATATGACCCCAAAGGGAGAAATCTAAAGGCGTATAATATGAATAGAATAATAAAATAATATGACCCCAAAGGGAGAAATCTAAAGGCGTATAATATGAATAGAATAATAAAATAATATGACCCCAAAGGGAGAAATCTAAAGGCGTATAATATGAATAGAATAATAAAATAATATGACCTCAAAGGGAGAAATCTAAAGGCGTATAATATGAATAGAATAATAAAATAATATGACCCCAAAGGGAGAAATCTAAAGGCGTATAATATGAATAGAATAATAAAATAATATGACCCCAAAGGGAGAAATCTAAAGGCGTATAATATGAATAGAATAATAAAATAATATGACCTCAAAGGGAGAAATCTAAAGGCGTATAATATGAATAGAATAATAAAATAATATGACCCCAAAGGGAGAAATCTAAAGGCGTATAATATGAATAGAATAATAAAATAATATGACCCCAAAGGGAGAAATCTAAAGGCGTATAATATGAATAGAATAATAAAATAATATGACCTCAAAGGGAGAAATCTAAAGGCGTATAATATGAATAGAATAATAAAGTAATATGACCCCAAAGGGGGAGAAATCTAAAGGCGTATAATATGAATAGAATAATAAAATAATATGACCCCAAAGGGAGAAATCTAAAGGCGTATAATATGAATAGAATAATAAAATAATATGACCTCAAGGGAGAAATCTAAAGGCGTATAATATGAATAGAATAATAAAATAATATGACCTCAAAGGGAGAAATCTAAAGGCGTATAATATGAATAGAATAATAAAATAATATGACCTCAAAAGGAGAAATCTAAAGGCGTATAATATGAATAGAATAATAAAATATGACCTCAAAAGGGAAGAGAAATCTAAAGGCGTATAATATGAATAGAATAATAAAATAATATGACCTCAAAGGAGAAATCTAAAGGCGTATAATATGAATAGAATAATGAAATAATATGACCTCGAGGAGAAATCTAAAGGCGTATATTATATGAATAGAATAATAAAATAATATGACCTCAAGGGAGAAATCTAAAGGCGTATAATATGAATAGAATAATAAAATAATATGACCTCAAGGCTAAAAGGCGTATAATATGAATAGAATAATAAAATAATATGACCCAAAAGGGAGAAATCTAAGAGCGTATAATATGAATAGAATAATAAAATAATATGACCCCAAAGGGAGAAATCTAAAGGCGTATAATATGAATAGAATAATAAAATAATATGACCCCAAAGGGAGAAATCTAAAGGCGTATAATATGAATAGAATAATAAAATAATATGACCCCAAAGGGAGAAATCTAAAGGTAATATAATATGAATAGAATAATAAAATAATATGACCCCAAAAGGAGAAATCTAAAGACATTATAATATGAATAGAATAATAAAATAATATGACCTCAATGGGAGAAATCTAAAGACGTATAATATGAATAGAATAATAAAATAATATGACATCAAAGGGAGAAATCTAAAGGCGTATAATATGAATAGAATAATAAAATAATATGACCTCAAAGGGAGAAATCTAAAGGCGTATAATATGAATAGAATAATAAAAATAATATGACCTCAAAGGAGAAGGAGAAGAATCCTAAAGGCGTATAATATGAATAGAATAATAAAATATGGAAACTCAAGGAGAAATCTAAAGGCGTATAATATGAATAGAATAATAAAATAATATGACCTCAAAGGGAGAAATCTAAAGGCGTATAATATGAATAGAATAATAAAATAATATGACCTCAAAGGAGAAATCTAAAGGCGTATAATATGAATAGAATAATAAAATAATATGACCTCCAAGGGAGAAAATCTAAAGGCGTATAATATGAATAGAATAATAAAATAATATGACCTCAAAGGGAGAAATCTAAAGGCGTATAATATGAATGGGAATAATAAAATAATATGACCTCAAAGGAAAATCTAAAGGCGTATAATATGAATAGAATAATAAAATAATATGACCCCAAAGGGAGGAAATCTAAAGGCGTATAATATGAATAGAATAATAAAATAATATGACCCCAAAGGGAGAAATCTAAAGGCGTATAATATGAATAGAATAATAAAATAATATGACCCCAAAGGGAGAAATCTAAAGGCGTATAATATGAATAGAATAATAAAATAATATGACCCCAAAGGGAGAAATCTAAAGGCGTATAATATGAATAGAATAATAAAATAATATGACCCCAAAGGAGAAATCTAAAGGCGTATAATATGAATAGAATAATAAAATAATATGACCCCAAAGGGAGAAATCTAAAGGCGTATAATATGAATAAATAATAAATAATATGACCCCAAAAGGAGAAATCTAAAGGCGTATAATATGAATAGAATAATAAAATAATATGACCCCAAAGGGAGAAATCTAAAGGCGTATAATAGTAAGGAATAGAATAATAAATAATATGACCCCAAAGGAGAAATCTAAAGGCGTATAATATGAATAGAATAATAAAATAATATGACCCCAAAGGGAGAGAAATCTAAAGGCGTATAATATGAATAGAATAAAATAATATGACCCCAAAGGGAGAAATCTAAAGACGTATAATATGAATAGAATAATAAATAATATGACCCCAAAGGAGAAATCTAAGAGCGTATAATATGAATAGAATAATAAAATAATATGACCTCAAAGGAGGAAATCTAAAGGCGTATAATATGAATAGAATAATAAAAATAATATGACCCCAAAGGGAGAAATCTAAGGAAGCGTATAATATGAATAGAATAATAAAATAATATGACCCCAAAGGGAGAAATCTAAAGGCGTATAATATGAATAGAATAATAAAATAATATGACCCCAAAGGAGAAATCTAAAGGCGTATAATATGAATAGAATAATAAAATAATATGACCCCAAAGGGAGAAATCTAAAGGCGTATAATATGAATAGAATAATAAAATAATATGACCCCAAGGGAGAAATCTAAAGGCGTATAATATGAATAGAATAATAAAATAATATGACCCCAAAGGGAGAAATCTAAAGGCGTATAATATGAATAGAATAATAAAATAATATGACCTCAAAAGGAGAAATCTAAAGGCGTATAATATGAATAAGGAATAATAAATAATATGACCCCAAAAGGAGAAATCTAAAGGCGTATAATATGAATAGAATAATAAAATAATATGACCCAAAGGGAGAAATCTAAAGGCGTATAATATGAATAGAATAATAAAATAATATGACCCCAAGGGAAATCTAAAAGCGTATAATATGAATAGAATAATAAAATAATATGACCCCAAAGGAGAAATCTAAAGGCGTATAATATGAATAGAATAATAAAATAATATGACCCCAAAGGGAGAAATCTAAAGGCGTATCATATGAATAGAATAATAAAATAATATGACCTCAAAGGGAGAAATCTAAAGGCGTATAATATGAATAGAATAATAAAATAATATGACCTCAAAGGGAGAAATCTAAAGGCGTATAATATGAATAGAATAATAAAATAATATGACCTCAAAGGGAGAAATCTAAAGGCGTATAATATGAATAGAATAATAAAATAATATGACCTCAAAGGGAGAAATCTAAAGGCGTATAATATGAATAGAATAATAAAATAATATGACCTCAAAGGGAGAAATCTAAAGGCGTATAATATGAATAGAATAATAAAATAATATGACCTCAAATGGAGAAATCTAAAGACGTATAATATATGAATAGAATAATAAAATAATACTTGACCTCAAGGGAAAATCTAAAGGGGCATATAATATGAATAGAATAATAAATAATATGACCTCAAGGAAAATCTAAAGGCATGTAATATGAATAGAATAATAAAATAATGTGACTCAAAGGAGAAATCTAAAGACGCGTATAAAAATATGAATGAATAATAAAACAATATGACCTCAAGGGAGAAATCTGAGAGCGTATAATATGAATAGGTAATAAAATAATATGACCTCAAAGGAGAAAATCTAAAGGCAGCTAACAATATGGAATAAATAATAAAATAATATTCCTCAAGGAGAAATCTAAGGCGTATAATATGAATAGAATATGCAGAAATAATATGGCTTTTAAAAGGAGAAATCTAAAGGCGTATAATATGAATAGAATAATAAAATAATATGACCTCAAAGGAGAAATCTAAGGTAATATAATATGAATAGAATAATAAAATAATATGACCTCAAGGAGGAAATCTAAAGACGTATAATATGAATAGAATAATAAAATAATATGACCTCAAAGGGAGAAATCTAAAGGAGCGTATAATATGAATAGAATAATAAAATAATATGACCTCAAAGGGAGAAATCTAAAGGCATATGGAATAGAATAATAAAATAATGACCTCAAAGGAGAAATCTAAAGACGTATAATATGAATAGAATAATAAAATAATATGACCTCAAAAGGAGAAATCTAAAGACGTATAATAACAGATAGAATAATAAATAATATGACCTCAAGGGAGAAATCTAAAGACGTATAATATGAATGAATAATAAAATAATATGACCTCAAAGGAGAAATCTAAAGGCGTATAACCTGAATGAATAAAATAATATGACCCAAAAGGAGAATAAGACGTATAATATGAATAGAATAATAAAATAATATGACCTCAAGGAGAAAGTAAAGGCGTATAATATGAATAGAATAATAAATAATATGACCTCAAAGGAGAAATCTAAAGGCGTATAATATGAATAGAATAATAAATAATATGACCTCAAAGGGAGAAATCTAAGAATACAATATAATATGAATAGAATAATAAAATAATATGACCTCAAGGAAAATCTAAAGACGTATAATATGAATAGAAGATAATAAAAATAATATGACTTATAGGGAAAATCTAAAGGCGTATAATATGAATAGAATAATAAATAATATGACCTCAAGGAAAATCTAAGACGTATAATATGAATAGAATAATAAAATATGTGACCTCAAAGGAGAAATCTAAAGGCAATATAATATGAATAGAATAATAAAATAATGCAATCTCAAAGGAGAAATCTAAAGACGTATAATATGAATAGAGAATATTAAAATAATATGACCTCAAAGGAGAAATCTAAAGACGTATAATGAATAGAATAATAAAATAATATGACCTCAAAGGGAGAAATCTAAAAAGCGTATAATATGAATAGAATAATAAAATAATATGACCTCAAAGGAGAAATCTAAAGGCATATAATATGAATAGAATAATAAAATAATATGACCTCAAGGGAGAAATCTAAGGCAATATAATATGAATAGAATAATAAAATAATATGACCTCAAGGAGAAATCTAAAGACGTATAATATGAATAGGGAATAATAAAATAATATGACCTCAAAGGAGAAATCTAAAGGCATATAATATGAATAGAATAAAATAATATGACCCCAAAGGAGAAATCTAAGGAGCGTATAATATGAATAGAATAATAAAATAATATGACCTCAAAGGAAAATCTACAAGGCGTATAATGAATAAAATAATAAATAATATGACCTCGAGGAGAAATCTAAAGGCATTATATTATGAATAGAATAAAATAATATGACCTCAAAGGAGAAATCTAAGGCAGTATAATACTGAATAAATAATAAAATAATATGACCTCAAAGGGAAAATCTAAGAATATAATATGAATGAGAATAATAAAATAATATGACCCAAAAGGAGAAATCTAAAGGCGTATAATATGAATAGAATAATAAAAATAAATATGACCTCAAGGGAGAAATCTAAAGGCGTATAATATGAATAGAATAATAAAATAATGAGCCTCAGGAAAATCTAAAAAGGCGTATAATATGAATAGAATAATAAAATAATATGACCTCAAGGAGAAATCTAAAGGCGTATAATATGAATAGAATAATAAAATAATATGACCTCAAAGGAGAAAATCTAAAGGCGTATAATATGAATAGAATAATAAAATAATATGACCTCAAAGGAGAAATCTAAAGGCGTATAATATGAATAGAACCAATAAAATAATATGACCTCAAAGGAGAAATCTAAAGGCGTATAATATGAATAAAATAATAAAATAATATGACCCCTAAGGGAGAAATCTAAAGGAGTCAAGCGGCCCGATATTTGTGGCCAATTGACATCACTGTTTGGAGAGATGATGAGACCTAGGAACTTCTCATTCAATAAAGCCATTGTTGCATTAGCTGTGTGGCATGTGGAGTCGCTCTGTTTGAACCACAAAACTTTGATACGCATTGCATTTAATTCAGGCCATAAAAATTTGGTTATCATGGCACTGTATCCCTTGCCTGTCACCGTAACATAATTCATTTTCGAAGAAATAAGGCCCAATGATTTTGCCAGCAAAAAAATTGCACACCAAAGAGTGACATGTACCGCCGAGGCTTTGGCAGCCATTTTGGCGATATTATTTTTCACACATAATGACCATGACCCAAATAACATGATTCAATAATGAAATCAATAACATTTCACCAATAACGTTGTTTTATTTGTTGCTAATTTCGATCCGTCTTAATAAAACATCATATAATCTTTTTATTGATAGCACAAGGAGAAAGAAAGAAGAATCAATTGTTATCTCGACATCATTTTAGTAAGCATTGAACATCAAAAAGAAAATTCAGAGCAACATAAAAGTTCAAAGTTTTAGAAGTACAAAAAGATGCTTAAAAGCCGCCATTTGTAAATGTAATAGCGAAAATGGTAAAATGGTTGTTGGCAGTTCCAAAAAAGACCATCGACAAGCTAATTTTAAATCAATTAAGAATTATCTATATTATAAAAATATTCATCGAAAGTCTGGGCAAGACGTGTTTATTCTTGCATATCACTGTCGGTGCATGTTTTTATAATTAATATATATATACTTGTTAATTAGCCTACACTGACACAGGGTTTAAAAGAATAAAGTAATCAGCAATAATCTAATTTATTATTAGTGATCTATGAGAGCAAAAAATAATTGCTGGTTACTACTAGTTTCTAATTCTATCAAACCAATTTTAACAAGGTTAGTAAGTATATTTACCCTACTCCCCCACTGGAGCGAGATGTGGCACAAAGTCTTTTTTAACATGGGGATTATGGCAATTTTCTAAGCGCAGCTTAGATGTAGCACAAGACCGAAAGTATGGGACACCCAGAAAGGATCGAAGTCACTACTTACCTGTAATGATTCTAGCGAGTCAAGCTTGTTAACCATTACACCACCTTGCGGTGCCTCAACAAAGGTTAGTTAGCTTAGTCAAACAATTTTCAACAAGGCTAGAAAGCTTAGTCAAACAAATTTCAATAAGGTTAGTAAGCTTAGTCAAACAATTTTCAACAAGGTTAGTAAGCTTAGTTAGACAATTTTCAACAAGTTTAAAAAACTTAAAAAACAATTTTCAACAAGGCTAGAAAGCTTAGTCAAACAAAGTTCAACAAGGTTAGTAAGCTTAGTCAAACCATTTTCAAATAAGTCTAGTAAGCTTAATCAAACAATTTTCAACAAGGTTATTAAACTTTAACTATTTTAAACAAGGTTAGTCCGCGTAGTCAAACCAATGTCAACAAAGTTAGTAAGCTTAGTCAAAACCAATTTGAACAAGGTTCGGACGCTCAAAACATTAGTCACGATGTTTTGTAACTTCCTGTTCGCATAAGTAGGCATCTACGCAGATGACACTACAATATACTCCCGCTCCAGTAAGAAACCTGTCGTGGCGGACAGACATAATCTCGCTGCTGACCTTGAGCGGGATCTACACTCTGTGGTGAACTGGGGCAAGAAGTGGCTTGTCAACTTCAATTCCTCTAAGACCAAGCAGTTGTCTGTCAACCATTACAGGCAACCTCTTCTGCCTCCCATAAGCATGGACCAGATGATTCTCCCGGAGAGTAATACACTACGCCTCCTCGGACTTACCCTGTCCTCAGACCTCAAATGGAACCACTATATTGAATCCATAGCAAAATCTACTGCTAAGAAGATTGGGTCACTATGTCGATCCAGGATGTTTTTTCCACCTGAATCCATCCTGCATATATACAAGTCAACCATCCGTCCGTGCATGGAGTACTGCTGCCATTTATGGTCAGGTGCCCCTGCCGTTCTCCTCAGTGTTCTTGACAAGCTCCAAAGGAGAGTCTGTAATGTGATAGGTACTGATCTGGCGACTCGTCTGCAGCCACTTTCCCATCGTCGAAATGTGGCCTCCCTCTGTCTCTTCTATAAATACTTTCATGGCTTTTGCTCGGATGAGCTTAAGTCACTGATGCCTCCTCAACAGGTGTTTACCCGTGCCACCAGACTGGCAACTGGGTCCCACCCATTCACAGTCAGGTTAGCCAAACGCAGACGACAATTCTACTCCTGCAGCTTCCTCTCTCGCACTTCCCGCCTGTGGAACTCACTCCCGTATTCTTGCTTTCCTGACGGCTACGACCTCCAGAAATTAAAAAGCAAAGTTAATACTCACCTACTAACCACTGGACTCTAGCTCTCTCCCCTCCCCTGTATAATCTTCACGTTCTCTCCGCCCATGTATCTGTCATTGCACCTGCTTTCTCAGCTTTCTATTGTTCCTTTCTAACTAGCTTGTACTCCTCACTCTTTTCTAATTAATCTTTCTACATTTGTGTAAACCCCTGCACATCAGTGGCGTTTTTGCCTTGCTCGGGGTGAAATGATTAAAAAAAAAAAATAAAAAAAATAACAAATCGATGGATCCAATTTCACTCATAAAGCTAAGACTGACACTTTGTACGATTTTCTGTGACTTTCATAACGTGCCACACGCTGGAATCGTGTCCACAGACAGATAGAATCAAAAAATCACCTCGACCATGATGAGATTCGAACTCGGGTTTCATGGTTTTCAGAAATGAAGTTTTCCAACAATTCGATGACACACTCGTAATCTTTGCAAATGATCGATTTATTGCATGTATGATTATTTCAATATACGAGCTTCCATAGGCCGCCAAAAATATTAACAGAAGTAAACGCGCCAGTTGGTAGACATGCAAGCGTATCATTATGCCAAAACTGTTCAGCCAGTTATTGTATAAGTTATTTATACAGTAAGTATTCTTTATGGAGATGTTGTATATATTGGTTATATAGCATATATTGTTTATACAGTATATAGTACAGAAATTAACGAATTTTAACGAAACTTGGTTATAAGCAACCGACAATTTGTAATGATATATATATATATAGTATATAGTGTTTATATATCAGTTATAACAGTATATATTGTTTATATCTCAGTTGTATATATTGTTTATACAACTGTGGTATATATTGTTTATACAGTATATAGTGTTTATATATCAGTTGAGCTTCCAGATCAAGACAACTAACATTGCTGATTATTTTTGGATTTTATTAAAAAGTTCAAAGTAAAAAATAAAAAAATAGGGTCACCAGACCCCATGTGACAACAATACGCTAAGCATAAGCGAATGATACTTTTATAGATATATATGATAGATTCTGGAATGAAAAATTGTCTCACTTCAAGAAAGAGAACCAAATTATTCAGACCCTGTTATTGGAAGACTAATTTATCTGCATCGTACTTCGATAGGTACCTTGCAGACATAATGCATCTTGATAATTTAGAAGACAAACTTTGATGTCAGTCTTCTGTTTTCACCTTTAGTGTTCCGTTCACTAAAATCGCAGGGGTTGCATATTATCCTCCAATTTTATATCAGCCCCACGCTGTTTGAAAAGAACTGCCACTCCATGGCGATTTTCTAATAGACGAACGTATAAGTGATAAACAACTTCACACCAGTATTCGGCTGTTGCATACTCAATAGCCTTATCTAACAGCTACACTACTTGGCTAACATGTTATACACCGACATGTTTTTTTCCCGATTCGCTATTCTTTTGGGGCAGAAATAAAATGCGTCGAGGCGAAACGACGATAAACCCCGATCAGAGCGTAACGACTCTAACGTGTCTCTCGATCGAATTAACCACAGGTACTAAAAAAATAATGAATAATGACAAATGAGCCGGAATTTTATATTTCTTCTCATTTCATCGGCATTTTGCTTTAATATTTTCAAAATTTTATTTATTTTTAAATCAACGGATGAAAAAATGATTGTCAGAGAGAAAGTTTATAAAATATGCAAGCGAAACTATCTTCGAAAATAATGCGATGAGCCTTTATGACAGAGCGATCGTGTTTCTCTATGCTTCCCTTTTATTTAATATCTGTCAACTGCTGGAATGACTTCACACACCGACCTACACTATTAGTATTAGTCTATATTTTTGAGATGTGGTAGTATTTACAGTATTTAAACTATTCAGACTATTGTCCTCATCTTTCTTACCATTTGTACGGCGTTTAATAATAGATCATTCTATTTGTCTATATTTCTGAGATGAGGTAGTATTTACAATATTCACATTATTCGGACTATTGTCCTCATCTTTGTTACCATTTGTACGACGTTTAATAATAGATCATTCTATTTTTTATTTTTTATAAGCGTTTCACCCCGAGCAAGGCATGTCACTCCCACTATTGTGCAGGGGGCTACATAGAGTGGAGAAAGGATGATTAAATATAGGAAATGTCAGAGGGTGGGTGATAGGCGGGTAAGGATACCGAGAATGAGGGTTGGGTAGATGAGAGTGTTCTGAGAATAATTGGGAGTTAGTATGATAGTAGGTGTCTATTGACCCTACATTTAAACACCTGGAGATTGTAGCTGTCGGGAAAGCAGACTTGTGGAAGGGAGTTCCACAGGCGGGAAGCGCGAGAAAAGAAGCTGTTGGAGTAGAATTTACGGTTACATCTTATCTGTTTAACTGTAAAAGGGTGGGACCTAGTTGCTAATCTAGTCTCTCGTCTAAATTCGTGCTTAGGCGGCACCAATGATCTAAGTTCATCGGAGTAGAAGCCATGAAAGTACTTGTAGAAGAGGCACAGGGAAGCCACATCACGCCGTTGAGAGAGTGGTTGCAGCCGGTCTGCCAAGTCAGTATCAACCACGTTATAGATCCTCCTTTGTCTATATTTCTGAGATGAGGTAGTTTTTACAGTATTTACATTATTCGGACAATTGTCCACAACTTTGTTGCCATTTGTACGACGTTTAATAATAGATCATTCTATTTGTCTATATTTCTGAGATGAGGTAGTATTTACAGTATTTACATTATTCGAACTATTGTCCTCATCTTTGTTGCCATTTGTACGACTTTTAATAATAGATCATTCTATTTGTCTATATTTCTGAGATGAGGTAGTATTTACAGTATTTACATTATTTAAACTATTGTCCTCATCTTTGTTATCATTTGTACGACGTTTAATAATAGATCGTTTCGGCCATTGTACGCTCCGGCCTTCTTCAGGTTCTAGGAACGTTGTACAAACAGCAACATAGATGTGGAAAATTGTTCGAATAATGTAATACTGTATCTACTTACACCTTGGTCAAAACAGACAGATAGTAGCAATAAATTTTTACCTAGTTCTGATTACTCTTACCTGCATGGTAACTGTTACCTGTTCAAAATTGGTCAGAAAATCATTAAATCACCACTCGTCTTCCTGCTAATCTCAGTGGGAGATGTGCTCTCCTTTCGATCTAAGGACGTGAACGTACAGCAAGGATTTATCTGTCTCTTTTCTGAGTCCACATGCAGGAAATTTTCGAAAGCAAGTTTCATCGTTCTTAAATAATGTATATTGTTTGTTAATAGAATAATTTTATGTGTGGTATATGTTTGAACTTTGAAAATTAGCTCCCATGAATTCTGAACGATCGCCATCAAAATTATGACAATGAGCAAAGCGGTTGTGCCTACTATCATAAATAGCCATATGTTCCCCAACGAATAAGGCAAAGCTCTTCGCCTTGATCTTTTTTCTCGAAGTCAATGTTAAATGACAAAGGCCATCACCCTCCCAACTTCCCACATGTCAGTGAGTACAATCTCAGAAATAATTTCATTAAAGTACGGGAATTTTCAAGGTATATTACAAGCCTTGATTCTAAGAAAACCACTAGCTCAGACAAAATTCCAGTGGTTGGCCTTAATAATATCAATCCGGAATTATTTTCGAATTTAGAGTAGTTATTTAACCACTGCTTCAAGGCAAAATCTTTCCCAAGCCTGTGGAAAGTAAATGCCAGGTTTTAATAAACATGAGTTCACGTTCTTCCCTACTTTCAGTATAGACACATCTGTCTTTTCAGTATCCTTAGTGAACTTTTTGAGGCCACAATAAACAGGGTCATTGAGCACTTAGATAAGAACTACCTCTTGAGCGACGAGCAGTACATGTTTCTTGAGCGACGAGCAGTACATGTTTCGATCGCCCAGATCCACTGCCGATGTCTTAACTACCATTACTCAGAATTTGTAAGGCTTTTGACAACAAATACACTTTAAGGAACATAGCATGAGTCATTTTGAAGATTTTCGAAACGGTGTGGTACAATGTTTTGCTGTTCAGTCTCTCAAACTATGAAATCAGTGGAAGAGTCTTCTCAGTTATAAAATCCTTCCTAATGGATAGATACATGAATTTAGTTTTTAATGGCCAGTCTTCCGATGATTTATGAGATGAGGTAGTATTTATATTATTTACATTGTTCAGATTGTTGTCCTCATGTTTACTGCCATGTTTATGATATTTCGGCAATTGTACGCTCTAGTCTTCTTCAGGTGCTAGGGATTTCGAACAGAACGCCTTATTATATATATATATATATATATATATATATAGAGAGAGAGAGAGAGAGAGAGAGAGAGAGAGATTTGTTTTGCTGTATCACAGCTCATCAGTACTGTTAGACAGCCGATTGCTTTTTACCCATGATTGAAACCCGACCGAAATGGCGTCAGTCGGCGATTCTACCACTGAACCATGGGTGCTCGGTAGAAGGAGGCTGACTTTTTAGTGTGTATATTTTCATTATACACGCCCAATAACTGAGATAGTTATTTGATTGTTTAGTTTTGGGTCATAATAAAATTAGACCAGTACACAGTTGTCTCCGACATATATATATATATATATATATATATAATTGAATTCACCCCATGCAAGTAAGTCAATGCACTAAGTTACTGTGTGCGGAAGAATTAGAAAACAAAAGCATGACTGAGGAGCTAGAGAAAGAGAAAAGTAATCAGAAAGACAATAGACACTTGAAAAAGGCCGGATGATACAACGACGGAAAGATTTTGATAGTAACAACAAAAGACGAAGACATTAGTCCGAATTTAAACAAAGTAAACCTGAAGATTTTTTCTAAAAAAATCACTAAAGTGAAATTATTCGTATCTGAGACTCGGACGGGGGGGGGGGGTCATGCAATGTCGGTTAAGATAATTCTAAACAACCTGCATGGTCTGTTGCATCGTTGTTCGATCAGATGACAAACTGAATTGCAAAACGACAAGAACTATGCAAATATCAAGAATATGAAAGAATTCATATGTAGAAGGGGACCGTTTTACTTATAACTTCCGGAATACCTACCAAAAGTCAAAAAAGAAAAGTTTGTAGAAATTAAAACCACGAAAGAGTAATTAAAAATCCAGACGTTTTCATCACGAGAATCAGCAAAGAATATTTAGGGAAGTGCTGAAGTCATTTTGTAAACCTAAATGGTTACTGAGAGAATAATCACCAAAACGGAGGTTGGGAATAATAGTATATCAACAAGTACAAGACTCGCACGCTGCGTGAAGTAGATAAAATGCCAATGAACTGCTAGTCACTATAATAACTCTCCACTACTTCCATAGTGTTCCCATACTTAAGAGGATAGGAACATCTCTCTCTCTCTCTCACACAAACTCTCTCTCTCTCTCTCTCTCTCTCTCTTTCTCTCCTTTCTATAGGTAGTTATACAGATAGTAATGATTGGATTGTCACTTGATCTCGGGTTAAATTCTACAAATATTCCAGTGCAAAAATTCTATAACTCAAAATAACAGTCCAATATTGGCATCGTTTATTTTTTTTTTCGAGGACTGTTTTACATATATATATATATATATATATTGTTATTTTCTTTTTTCTACAGATATTTTGTCTATATTTCTGAGAAAAGGAGTTGTAACTATTTACATTGTTTGGCCTGTAGTCATATTCACGATGCTTCGACCGAAGCATGCTCCGGCCTTTTTCGGGTGATATACGTTGAAATTCCGAACTGAAGTGTATATTTAGTCCTCTAGGATTTATTGTTCTAGTTCCGTGTGTCATGCCTTTTTGGATAACACTTTGAGCCAAGACATTTTTGAATTACTCAACCAACACTTTTATCTTCTGTAACATGTATCCTTCGAGACATCAGTGAGTGAATTTTGGGAATTTATAAACCTAATCTCTCATTTTTAGCATAGCTCATATTAAGGTTTTTGCAATTGTCATTGTTATCTAGCTTTCTGTATTACTATATTGTATTTATGTCTATGTCAGTGTCTAAAAACATTTGGTTACAATTAGTAACTGTCTAATCTCTTTGCAACCATTTCGAGATCATTATTTTTTAAATATTATTATATAATTATATTGATAGCTTAGGGGTAGAATCCCTAACTGAAACCAAATACTGATCTCTTTGCAACCATTTCGAGAACCTTATTTTTTTAAATATTATTGTATCATTATATCGATAGCTTAGGGGTAGAATCCCTAACTGAAACCAAATACTAATCACTTTGCAACCATTTCGAGATCATTATTTTTTAAATATTATTATATCATTATATCGAGAGCTTAGGGGTAGAATTCTTAACTGAGACCAAATCGGTCGAGTTTCGATTCCGGCTGGAAATAATCAGATGTCTAGCTACACTGATGAGCTCTGACACTCTTGTTATCCGATTGAGTTCTCTAAAGAGAAAAATTTAAAAGACAGTAGCCTTTTAGATTTACTCATTACTTTTTCAGTCATGAATTGTGTTGGCGTACACAAGTAGCTTAAAGGCAAAATCTCTGAAAGCAAAACAAATCGTCTGACAATACAGAAGACCAAAACCATTGTAACGTAACCGACTGATTTTCTCTACTTAAATATATATCTATAATCATAAATATTATTATTATCGAACCACTAAGAAGTTTTTAAATACGAGCTGGGTTTTAATGGCACGAAAATAAAATCGATTTTGGCTAAATCAGGTAGTTATTTTTGTTACATTAAAATATTCAAATAACACTGGTTCTTTTGACCGTACTCGCGTAGTGGCTTTAAATAACCATAAAAAGTTGGTAAAGTGAAACTTTTATCAATACTAGAGAGAAGGATTATAGCTTATGAACCTGAGAAAGCTTTTTTAGAGAAAAAAAAACTGTCCTATAAATTTCAACTGCCATGTAGAATGTTTTCTAAATGGAAACGGTGGTTTTAAACAATGACATTACGATTTTAGCGCGTCTTTTGATCCTTTCCTAACTTCACTTTCCATATTAAATTAAACAAATTTTGGAAGGAACCATTCGCCAGTAAAAGAAACATAAAAAAAGAAGCAAAATTCTCGATTAACAAATGCCGAATGTTTCTCCATTACAAGACACAGACGCGTATGTTTCAACTGAAAAACCCTTAGACTCATTCAGTTATGCTAAATACGATGTTAGGCGAGAACTTTTCAAAATTGCATGTATATAGTTTTCTTCTAAGGCTTTTGTTTCAGATATGGTAGATGGCTAACATCTTGACTATATAATATTCTAGTTACATACACATTTTCATTTTTGTTTTTGACGGTCTTAAATGATGCTCTTAAGTGATTCGTTTGTTTGTAATTTAATAAGGTCAGTCAGCTAAGTGCCATACGTGAAACACGCTTGGGCGATCATGTCTCGAAAGAGACATGACTGACTGGGCAGAAGATTATCCGGCAGTAATTTGCCATTGCTTTCTGCGGTAGATTGGTTACCAGCCAAGGCTACAGAACCCAATCTGTCCTGTTATTTAACCCATAACTGGAAGGAAGAGATGGATTAATACCTTTCCCAAGGGTATTTGCGCGTAAGTGAATGCAATGAATTCAACTGGAATTTTAACTCGGCTCCTCGATTTCTCGTTCCGAGCCGATATCCACTGCACCACAACGCACATACTTTGTTTTTTAAAAACAACTGTATGAAGAGTCAGAAGAAGGATTTTGTTCATTAAGAACCATATGTGACTCTCTTCGTCAGCGACCACCTGTTGTTAACGACCGTTTTATATGCACGGACAATTTGCTAATGTTAATTGACCTTCCGGAAGTGACAACTTCCAGAACGCGACCAGCAAATGACATCAACGGATGAAAATCACTGATCAAGCGACCGCTTTAAATAGATAAAAACATTCTATTTTGTTCATATTCTGCGAACTTCTATATTAGGCGAAACTAAATGAGTAAACTATTTCATTTTGATTAGATCTTCCTCATTGTTTCGTTATTGTAGTCTTGTATCAAACCTGTTGAAATATACATTGCATGAGTTCACCTCACGGTCCAACATCGGCTGTTTTGTACAACATGTATTGCATTTGACATGTTCAAGGAATTTATCGCAGTATCTGTACTGACTTGGATAAATTCAAGAAATGGGAAAATCACATTTATGTTCCTTTCTCAAATGTCTATCTCTTTCGTTCATTTATTTTTTTTGTGTATCTATCTACTCTTTTTCTATCTGGCTATATCTATCTCTATCTCTCTGTTTCTCTACCCCCCACTCACGATCGCTGCTTTTTTTGTATGTTTTTTTCCATGTATTATCGGAGATTCTCTTTTGAAACTGTATACTTTTTTTAAGTCCACATAATAAATATTTTTGGTGAATAAATATTTTGGTCTCTTGTTGACCTTTGTAAGTATGCTGAATAAAATTTCTTTAAAGTTAGGCTATTTCCTATGTTCTCATTTATTTATTACCAGATTACATGGTAAACTTCTAATATATATATTTTGATGAGTGGAATATACCTTCCTGGCGCAATTAGGTCATGACTATAAGCCTTTAGTGAGCGACCACCTGCCGTATGCGTTTTTAATACGATAGGTTCCACTATATATATATATATATATATGGAGGACTCTCCCGTAGAGGACAACAAAGGAGGACTCATTAAAATAAGGTAGCGGTCAATTTTTTGGGACACACAGGTGCTTTTCAAACTTTACTTTTAGACAGGTGGAACATATGCATGATCAGTTTTTCTCGAGTGATTGTTGGTCAATTGCCACATGTTTCCTCGACTAGACTGTAAGTCCTGATTTACTGCGCGTGCGACAAAGCCACATAAAGCAAAGCACCGTATATTTACACCCAGTTGATCTTGATATTCAAATCGGTCTCGCTCACAATCTTGTAAAGATTAGAATATATATATATATATATGTGTGTGTGTGTGTGTGGTAGGGGGCATTTGATTGACTGATTATTGTCTTTCAGTCAGTTAAGTGCCATACGTGAAACAGGCTTGGGCGATCATGTCTCTTTCGAGACATGACTGACTAGGCAGAAGATTATCCCGCAGTAGGTTGTCATTGCTTTCTGCGGTAGACTGGTTGCCAGCCAAGGCTATAGAACCAAATCTGTCCTGTTATTTAACCCATAACTTGAAGGAAGAGACGGGTTAATACCTTTCCTAAGGGTATTTGTGCGTAAGTGAATGCAATGAATTCAACTGGAATTCGAACTCGGCTCCCCGAATTAAAACTCTCGCCGCTGGGTATGGACCTCAATGTTAACTTTTATATCTATATCCGGTCTATCTCTAATAGTGTGTGTGTGTGTGTGTGTGCGCGCGCTCGAAGGAAATCAGTCGAGTGCATCCGAGCTTTGCCAATTATCCCCGGTGAAATTTAACTTTGTAATCTGACAATTTACTCAAAACGGCGATTTCTTTTAAAATGTCTGGAATTCTAATCAGGATTCGAGTAAAATGAACACACGTAAAACTAATCAATTTTATCTCTGTTGTTGAAAGGAATCTTGTAAACTTTTCATCTTTCATTGATTGTTTATAATTTCTTCGTAATATTTATTTATTTGTTTTCATCAACTGAACAAATAACAATTTGTAGGTCTTATCGTTTGTTTCATTTGTTTCACCATATATCACACCCAACACGAGTAACTAATCGTTTTTTTTGTTTTGTTTTTTTAAATCTTATCACCCCGAGCAACGCGGTAACGCCACTGATGTGCAGGGGGCTACGTAAGAGTGAGAAGATTGGAAAAGAGAAAGCCGGAAACCACATCCTAAACAGGGAACAAGGGATGAGCCTCTTCACCTGTTCAATAGACGAGGGTGGAGTGTGAACCGGGCGATAGTTTAGTCTATCTACTCCAATTGAAAAAATAAAAAGAATAAAGAAAAGAGAGAAAAGGTTGGAAGAGAGAAAGCCGGAAACCACATCCTAAACATTGAACAAGGGATGAGCCTCTTCACCTGTTCAATAGACGGAGAACATATGATTTACAGATTTCTGAGAATATACGACCGTCTATATTTTAAACAACGACTACTACTATGGATGACATGATCTTTCTAAAACATCCTCCATCACACTCCCAAGTCCTTTTACCTCTTACGCTCTGAGGGGCACCACCAAGTGCTGAAATCATAGCAGAAGTGCTGTGTTTTCGGTTCAGACAACCTAACACAGCCCAACCCTTTCCAAGCTGGTTCGAATTCAGTTTTCTTTCTCATAGAATGGTTGCCAACCAAGGCTACAGAACCCAATCTGTTCTGTTATTTACCCAGAAAAGGGGTAGAGTGATTGATTCATACATCATTGTACGCAAGTGAATTTAATGAACTCGACTGAAACTCTTCGATTCCTTAATCCGAGCCGCTATCCATCACTCGACCCTGCCTCAAAAGGTATGAAACGGTAAAATGAGAGCGTTTTTATGAGACTGTATAAGAACATTTCGAGGTGGTATAATACTTAGCAAGCTTGTCTTTCTAATTACGACTGAGCAGTGAGTTTGATCCCCATTGAGTGCCCCATACTTTCAGTCTTTTGCCACAGCTGAGCTACTCTTAGAAAATCAACTTATAAAATTCAAATTCCAGCAAATGACAAATGACTAACCCTGCCGACGAATTTGGTGGAACTGTTCAGAATAGCATTCAAAATATTCATTATCAAACAGGTAAAATATATTTTTTGTGAGCTTTATTAGATCTTGTCGCTTAAGCAGTACTTTTTTTTTACTTTCTATATTTTTTTAGTTACTGTTTTTAATGTCTTTTGTTGAAATGAACAGGCACTCAAGTTTACGAGGGTCTTTCAATAAATAAGGTGAATTTTTCGGCATAAGGACTTCTACGAGGGTCATTCAATAAATAAGGTGAATTTTTTGGCATAAGGACTTCTACAAGGGTCTTTCAATAAATAAAGGGAATTTGCGGTATAATGACTTCTACGAGGGTCATTTATTAAATAAGGTGAATTTTTCGGTATGAGGACTTCCACGAGGGTCATTCAATAAATAAGGTGAATTTCTTCGGTATAAGGACTTTTACGAGGGTCATTCAATAAATAAGATGAATTTTTCGGTATAAAGACTTCTACAAGGGTCATTCAATAAATAAGGTGAATTTTTCGGTGTAAGGACTTCTACGAGGGTCATTTAATAAATAAGGTGAATTTTTCGGTATAAGGACTTCTACGAACGTCATTCAATAAATAAGATGAATTTTTCAGTTTAAGAACTTCTACGAGGGTCATTCAAAAAATAAAGTGAATTTTCTGTATAAGAACTTCTACGAGGGTCATTCAATAAATAAGGTGAATTTTTCGGTATAAAGGCTTCTACGAGGGTCATTCAATAAATAAGGTGAATTTTTCGGTATAAGGAATTCTACGAGGGTCATTCAATAAATAACGTGAATTTTTCGGTATAAGGACTTCTAATACAGATAGAACTTTTTTTTAAATTTTTTTCAACGTAATCTCCCAGCAGTGTCACACACTTTTTATATCTGTGCACAAGCTTCCGTATTCCCTCAGCGTAAAAATTTTGGACTGATGTCTCAGCCAATCGCTCACAGCACTTTTGACTTCATCATCACTTTCAAACTTCGTGCCTCTCGTGAACGCTTTCAAGGGACTAAACAGGTGAAAGTCTGGGCTGTAGGGAGTATGAGGGAGCAGTTCCCAGCCCAGCTCGTTGATGGTCTGCACCGTTTAGGTTATTGTGTGAGCTGGCCTTCGAGTAGGTAAGGTCATCATGGACAATTTTGTGTACTGTCCCAACTGATGGGCTCAAAGTCCTCGCAATGTCATCCACTGTCACCCTTTTGTGAGACTGAATGAGGTCATTGACGGATTCGATCACCTGAAATCTTTGTTCTAGTGAGAGATGAAAACCGGTGGTAAACACGAGTGAGATAAGCACACTGTTCGCGAGCGACATATTGTGAACTTGGGTTACGATTCAAGTGATCAAAAGTTTGTTGCTTATTAATTCATTTTAAACAATAATTAATTAAAACAAGGATGAAGTTATATCCCACTTGTCTACCAGAATTACGGAGATATAATAAAAATTACAAATAAAAGAGTAAAAAAAAAGGACCATCATAATTTGGAAGAAAAAATCAGAACAATGCAATTAAACCGATTCAACTATATCTATATCTAAACTTATTTATAAATGGAACTTTGTCTGTGTGTGTAGGTGTGTGTGTGTGTGTGTGTGTGTGTGTGTGTGTGTGTGTGTGTGTGTGTCCCTTACCTATAGACTCCGAAACAGTTAAACCGATTTTCTTGAAAATTTACACAGTTTTACCTATAAGCGTCTGCGAGTGTTCTTTGCTAGGTTTTGTGTCGAGGTACCCCCGATAAATATCGAAAATCGATAATCGAAAATATCGGGTTATAGAAGGAGTGGTCCGATTTTAATCAAATGTGATACACTCATAGACAAAGACATAAGAAACGATATTCAGAAGTTTCAAGGTCTCAGTTCTTACAATAGTGCAGAAAATTGATAATATATATATATATATATATATAAATCAAACGTTTACTTACATCCTTTTTATTTTCATTCAGTCTACAGTTTCGCTTTAACTGGAAACAACTATTGCTTTTTAGTTTTTCGTGCCAACGTCCAAAGAGTCTGACTATGGATTAGTTTTAAAGCTTTCATTACACCCGAGCAACGCCTGGCTATACTGCTAGTAACATCTAAACGCAGTTAGAGAATTCTGAAGTATAGCATAAGACCAGAAAATTAAATTATAAAACACAAAATAAGACAACACAGAAGACATAACAACTAACAAATTGATGTCTTTTCCGTTCAGTGCGTGAGCAATGACGGCTATCTCCACGTTGATACACTTCTGAGCTCAAAGCCATGTTTTTCCCCTGTTTTAATGTTCTGTATTAATCAAAACAAGTTTAAGATTTAAAAATTTAAATGCTAAGCACTGACTCATTGATTTTGTTAGAAAAAAAGAATTTATTCGAATTTACAAAACGTTTGCTTAGCACACACAAAACTCGCTTAATTTCATACCTCGATGCGAAATGCTTTTCGGCCAATAGAAAACTACGATACATCTAAAAACAAAATAGTAAAGGCAGAATAATATCCGAGAGAGAATTCCGAAGTGACCTGTTCTGAGCTTCACAAACGAAATAAAAGACGGAGCAAGCTCGACCGTCGACAGGGAGATAAGATGACGAGCTCAATTAACGCGTACCCTTGACAAACGTCAAGCGATAGTCCCTTTCCCTCTCACCTCTCACCTCTCACTTTCTTCCTTTTCACCATTCACCCTGAGCGATAACTTCAAAGACACTCCTACCCAACAAACTCTCATACATACATGCATACATACCTACGTTCCCGCCTACATACACATAAACTCACTTTTGCAAGTTACTACTATATACCCTTGATACCCTTAACTTTCTCATTGAACATTAACTTCTACGAATTCTCGTTATTCTTTTTAATTTTGTGTGTGCTGAAAAAAGGTTTTGTAAATTCGAGTAAATTCGTTTGTTAGCCGTCGTTGGTCACGCAGTGCTTAGCATTTGAATTTTTAAATCTAGAACTTGTTTTGTTCACTGCAGTTCCTCCAAATCCATGACTCACCATCCATTTAAACTAATTCGCTTCCTATATGTTACTTGATGTTTCCCTCTAAATCTATCGCCATCTTGTGAGCTGAAATTCTCCAAATCTTCTTTCTTCAATATGTGCCAGATCTATCTCCTTCTTTCGTTTCCTTAAAACTTCCTCGTTGCTTACATGTTCTGTCTATGGTCTTCTCCATAAAAACACATATATATCATCTAAAATCCGTTTTGTATACTTTCATCAGAAATTGATTATTTTTCTTTTAAACTTAAAGAGAAAATAATTTGTCTTTTCTTCTCAAACCTGTTTTGAATATCTCCGTTAAAAAGTAATTTTTCTTTATTAAGAAAAGTTGTAAATATATGTTACCTTCAATATATCGGTTAAAAAACAAGGTCTTCTTATTAACAATGTCCGAATACTTTGTTTTTCTAGTAAATACCTACAATTATAACGAATAAACAGATGTCAGACTAAACTAATAACTAATTAAGTCATTTTCATGGAATCTTCTCAAACGACAATCTTCCAAATATGTTTCCTCTGACTTGATAATTTCTCGATATGGAATATTGAACTAGAATCAGCAGGATTTGCCTGCTGATTCTAGAATCAACTGGCTGAGTGTGGTAGTCTGACATCTGTTTATTCGTTATAATTGTAGGTATTTACTAGAAAAACAAAGTATTCGGACATTGTTAATAAGACCTTGCTTTTTTAACCGATATATTGAAGGTAACATATTTTGACAACTTTTCTTAATTAATTGCCAAGTTTTGTATCTATGAGCAATAAGCAAGTTGTAACTATCATATAAACTGGACAATTTTGATGCCATCAAAAGTAGTTTCTATTGTCAACTTCGAAATAATCCCCTTGGTCAGGTATACATCATTTCCAAGTTTCTTCCAGGTATCTCTACTACATTAAGCAGATTAGGTTCACTATGCCACGCTATAATTTCATCTACCAGTCAAGGTAAACGGAGCTCTTTTTCCTTGATTGCTAACCAGCTTAGAAGACAAATATGAATACAAACCAGCAGAAAAAGAACTTTTGCATGAAAAAAGATGACAATGTAACTTTTAGATTGATTTGTTTTCTTCTGTTCATGAACCCGTATGTGTTTTTTCTCTAATCGATTCACCCCAGGCAAGGCGTTAATTTCCCAAACGCGCAATGGTTTACTTGGAGAGAAAGAGAACAAGGCCTTAGAAGGAACTAGAGACCAAATCCTAAACAGAAGACAATGGATAAAACATTACACCTGTTAAAAAAAACCTGGGAGGCGTGTAAACCGGGTGATAGGTGAACCTACCTAATCCTAAAACCAGACAATATTGTTAGACTGTAAACATTTTTGGAACATAATAACGGGTCGGGTCGTCAGCGCCTAAACCGGCGTCCCTGCTAGGTGCATCCTCGGTGAGTAGTGTGGTTAAAGGATGTGCGCTGTGGTGCAGTGGACATCGGCTCGGAACGAGAAACTGGGGAGCCGAGTTCGAATTCTAGTTGAATTCTCCGCATTCACTTACGAGCAAATACCCTTCGAAAAGGTATTAAACCGTCTCTTCTCTCCAGTTATGGGTTAAATAACAGGGCAGATTGGGTTCTATAGCCTTGACTAGCAATCAATCTACCGTAGAAACTAATGGCAACCTACAGCGGGATCATATTCTGCCCAGTGAGTCATGTCTCTTTCGAGTCATAATCACCCAAAGCGTGTATCACGTATGGCATTTAACTGGCTCAGTGTGGTAGAGGCACCCTACAAAAACCTGTGAAAGGGCGGAAGTGCTCCTATGAGCAAATGGCCACCTACACAAGCAACCAGCTATGGTTTAAATAGTCTTCGCCAATCCGTATTGCCAAATCTTACTAATTAACACATAGCTGGGTAATGAACGGTGGATTCAACGTAATGTAGGCATAAGCATTTCACAGGCATCCATGAAAAGGAATATACAAAGAGCCATCATAACCTTCACATAGAATGGAAATGACACATAAAAGGATAGAAACCAGTATACATTTATTCATTATATTTTTCACCTTACTGTCGACTAATAGCTAATGTAAAATGTGGTCGATCCTCATTGGGTGCACTAAATATGTGATATAATGTCAGACTAAATAATGTAAAGTTGAATAAATATACTTATATATTGGATTGGCAGATAGGTCTCATAATTTCATACGATAATTGGCTAAATGGAACCGCAATTCCTATGCTAACAGTTTCTTCTCCGGCACTTCTTGCTTTTGTAACTCATTTCCGGATTATTGCTTTCTAACTTTGATTTTAAAAGATTTCAGTGCAATGTCAATTGATGTCTTCTGTCGTCTTAAACCCGTTCTTTAATTGTCTTATCTCCATGGTAAAATTTTCTTATATTCTAAGTAACCCTTTGTACGCAGTCATTTTCTGTAGAATATCTATTCCGGTGACTGTTTTATTTATTTTTAAACTTTTTTTTTTAATTCATAAAATCTTTTTGGTAAAATTAAATTTTTTTTTCTAAAAGGTTTTTGTGATAAATATTTGTTTGTCACTGTAACTGGGACCATCGAGAAATGAATAGATCATTTCTTACATATTTTCAATTATAATACGCGAAAGATTATCCGTGAATATGAACGGATTTTATTAAAAACTAGCAGTATAGCCCGGCGTTGCACGGACGTAATGAAAGCTTTAAAACTAATCCATGGTCCTGGAGCTCAGACTCTTTGGACGTTGGCACGAAAGACTTAAAAACAATAGTTGTTTCCAGTTAAAGCGAAACCGTAGACTGAAAGAAAAATGAATGGATGTAAGTCAAATTTTGATTCCTGGTTTCGATATCAAATCAGTGTTTTTCGTCGTAAACTGAATTTTGAAGGCTAAATAAGTCCTCTGAGTAAATGGTATCATGGCTAAGACTAAGAATTACAATTATAACTACTTAGCAAAAACTAAAATAAAAGAGCTGAAAAACTGATTTTGATCAGACCCGGTAGGATATCGGGGTATCGATTTCCAATATTGGAATCAAATAAGTCAACCAAGGATAGAACTGCAACTTTGAAACTTCTGAATCGTTTCTTATATCTTTGTCTATGAGTGCCTCAAATTTGATTAAAATCGGACCACTACTTCTATAACCCGATTTTTTCGATTATAGATTTTCAATATTTATCGGGGGTACCTCGACACAAAACATAGCTAAGAACACTCGCAGACGCTTATAGTACAACTGTGTAAATTTTCAAGAAAATCGGTTCAGCCGTTTCGGAGTCTATAGGTAACGGATACGCACGCACGCACACACACAGACACACACACACACATAGACAAAGTTCCATTCATAAATAAGTTTAGATTATAATACGCGAAAGATTATCCGTGAATATGAACGGATTTTATTAAAAATAAGCAAACAATGCTTGCAATTTATTTAGCCTGATAGATAGATAGATAGATAGATAGATAGATAGATAGATAGATAGATAGATAGATCTGAACAGGCTGAGATAGATAGATAGATAGATAGATAGATAGATAGATAGATAGATAAGTAAGGTTCACCCTTACAAGGGCCGGGGCTACTCGAGTTTTAAGGTTATGTGGATGTGCTGAAGGAATATGAATGGTTCGTTACAATCTCAGTGCCATGGCAGGTCCAAGACATGAAGGTTAGACGAAACGAAACCAAGGAATATAGTTGGTCTGAGCAATTTCCATAGAATTGGTGACAGAGAAGCGAGAGTTTCGCCACATCCTTCATGTGAGAGAAAGAGGTGGTAGGGGAGGAAAATAACTTAGTCAAAAAGCGTTTGTCGAAATTAGTAATAATTACTACATAATCATAATGATGCGTGTGCATGCTAAGACTTACCAGGCACAAGGTCAAGATTGCAGGACGAATTTCTAAAAAAATTATATATATATATATATGTTGACCGTGTTTAAAAAAAAAACGTTCCAATGACTTTAAATGTAAATATTAAAAGCATCTACTTAATGATTTAAAAATAAAGTTTAATCTAAATACATTATTAGTCGTCTTTAGTTAAACCTATATAAAAGAATGATTGCTGCCCAAATACATAATATATATATTTGCCACTTCCCTGTTGGATCAGAATAAAAGGATCTTCAAACGATAAAAGGATGAAATATGGTAAAAAAGAGAGAAAACAATATGGTTGCTTTTTTTTTAAGTTTCACCCTAAGCAAGGTAGTACTGCCACTGGTGCGCAGGGGGCTACATAAGAAGAGATTGAAAGCTTGCATAGGAAATGTAAAATAAATTAACAAAAACTTTATTTTAGGATAATCTTAAAGGGACTTTTGGTATAATTAAAACATTTCTTTATTTTAGACTTGCCTAAAATAAAGTATTTGTTTTAAATGAGCAGGGATACATATAACTCTTTTTTGTCTGATATAATGAACACCTCACATTCCCTAACATCTAACCTACATTTTTAATTTTCAAAGTTGACCTTCACGGGATTAGATAAATTAATACACAAATATGATCAAAATTTCTGCCTTCACCTCGCCATATTAACTCCTTAACAAGCAAACGTATTGTTTTCTGCATTCAAATGTAATTCCTTTTCACCAAAGTTAGTTCAGCATTGCCTGACGACAAGATAAAAAAAACTTAAATTTCGAAACATAGAAATTTCCGTCTCGTAATGTAAATTAAATTAATTTTTTTAAATAAAAAACAACTTTGATTATATATATATATATATATATATATATATATATATATATATACACACAACTTATCTATATTTTAATATCGGATGCTGTGAAATAATTTTTCAGTTGTCCCTGTCTGGAGGTGTCATGCTTGACGTGGTGTTGATGAAAATAAAAAAAAAAGCAAATTGTCATAGAAAAGCCTATTCGCGTCTTCTTCAAATGAAATTTATTTTCTGTCGTGTGAATACCGCTGTGTATAATGCTTGCCTCATTCTATTTTGTATTCCTCGACAGAAATATAGATATTCTTGCATCACTTTTCGAAAACGTGAATTTTTTCAGGCATATATATATATATATATATATATTTTACATTGAGTCTCAAAATCACTGATGCCTCCTGGTGTGGAGCTAACGTTCATTTCTTTGGATAGCTCCAAAACTAATAAATTATAAAAACAACGTCAAAGCAACTAATATACAGTTAGAAAATGAAGTCAAATTATTTCTAGAAAGTGTTAAGTAAAAATAGCCGATTTAATACCGTAAGTAATTATTTTTCGGAATGGAAACTGTGAAATTAAGCAGAAAGCAAAGTTATACATTGTTAAACTAATATTTACTGAATAAACATTGGGTAGTTATGCAAGAGACTATTACTGTTATCCACTGACTGCTTTGGTTACCCTTCTCTGACGGTGATCAGACACAACGTTGCTTAAATTTGGAGAACGAAGGATTTCAGGGAAGTCTGAAAACGTCTAATATGACCTGATGCTACACTAGACATAGATTTCATGGCATTTGATATTAAATAATTACAGGTTTTTACATGTACATAATTTTATTTTTTCTTGCTGTTTTTGTTGTTTTTTTGTTTTGTTTTTTGTTTTGTTTTTTGATATTTTTTTCTTGTAAATTAAAATCGACTTAAAAACCAGACCGTTCAGCCAGGCGGACTTGCTTCTCAGTTGCCATTGACCAGTTGGTCATATCGCCTAGGAACTAGCGTTCGGCCGCATCTTTTGGGATTCGTCTACCTGAATTTTAGTTGCTGAGCGTCACAACTCTAAACATTTAACAACACAAACAACAACAACACATCTTTTAAGTGAAAATTTAAAAAGTTTTTTTTTTTTTTATCGGAGAAAAAGTAAAAGTGGAACGTCATTTGAAATAGCATTTATATACTTTTCAGAAACATAAAATAGCACTAGAATGTTTAATTTTCCTTGCAGTGAAATTTGCTTTATAAATAAACTAGCAGTATAGCCCGGCGTTGCTCGGGTGTAATGAAAACATTAAAACTAATCCATGGTCCTGGAGCTCAGACTCTTTGGACGTTGGCACGAAAGACTTAAAAGCAATAGTTGTTTCCAGTTAAAGCGAAACCGTAGACTGAAAGAAAAATGAATGGATGTAAGTCAAATTTTGATTTCCTGGTATCAATATCAAATAAATGTTTTTCGTCGTAAACTGAATTTTGAAGGCTAAATAAGTCCTCTGAGTAAATGGTATCATGGCTGAGACTAAGAATTACAATTATACCTACGTAGAGCCACACCCGAAGCAAAAACTAAAATAAAACGACTGAAAAAATACAGACATACAGGGAGATAAAGAGACACACATGCAAACATCTTGCCTTTTATATATATATATATATATATATATATATATATATATATATATATATATATATATATATATTATCGATGTAAGAACTGCGACCTTGAAACTTCTGAATATCGTTTCGTATATCTTTGTCTATGAGTGTATCAAATTTGATTAAAATCAGATCACTCCTTCTATAACCCAATTTTTGTTATTATCGATTTTCGATATTTACCGGGGGTACCTCGACACAAAACATAGCTAAGAACACTCGCAGACGCTTATAGAACAACTGTGTAAATATCCAAGAAAATCGGTTCAGCCGTTTCGGAGTCTATAAGTAACGGATACACATACACACACAGACACACACATACAGACACACATACACAAACAGACCAAGTTTCATTTATAAATAAGTTTAGATTAGATGTTTGCAGTGTTTTTTGAAATGTGTGAACAGACTTATTTTATAACGTTCAGCCTAATATGTTTGTGAGTTCGTAAACAAAGACTTAGTAGGCGGCTGCTGGTTAATTCCTTCTCGTGTGTGTGTGTGTGGACAAGGCATTATTCGGTGGCTACTGGCTGTAATCGCTTCCACTGTGTGTGTATGGTTATGTCTGTGTATATGTATGTATGTGTGTGTGTCTGTGTGTGTATAGATCAAACTGAACACCGTAAATGTTTGGAGCCTCGAGAATAATTATACTTCCATTTTTATATGCGTAAGGTTTTTAAAAACCCAATTTCACATAAAGATGTGAAGTTTTTGAATACAAGGTTTTCATTGGTTAGAAAGTAATTTCACAATGGCTCATGATTTATTTTCTCAAATTTACAGAAGTATTGAACGGAGTTATTTTTATTTTCTAAATTGTCTAGAAATAACGTGATAGTTCTACGACTACTTCTGCAAGTATTTTGGCGCTATTTGCCCTTGTAATGATAGTTTATCAAACCTTGTGATACGATTTTATTTGTTAAAAAAGTATGTATAAGAGTGTAAGTAGTAGGGAGCATCTTGATCGGGTTTTCGTATTAATTTTAGATTTGAAGAATTAGACAGTCAAGCCGACTTGGAAGACATAATCTTATCTTTAATCTGAGACAACGAAGCTGAACTGATTGTCCGACCTGAAGGTGTTTTTAACCGGTCGTAAACTGTAAGATTATGTGCTGCTTTTCTTAAAATATTTCACTATATCAGACACATTTGATATTATTGGTTAGGGCTTGATTAGATTGGGTGCCATGATGATTACACTGGGAGCTGTATATTTTTGTTCCAACCTCACTTTGCGGAGATACTGTTCTCTCATTTAAAGGTAATAAAAATATTATTTATTTTGTTAAAAGTATTCAATTTGGCAAAAAGCTAAATATTGTTTATAGTCTCAAGTGATACTAAATGCTTACCCAGCAAAGATGGTCAGCAATTTATGAACGCCAGTTATTTTAAGCAAGTTATCATGCTACAGACGGAGTATAATAAATCCACTAGTATTGACTTATTAATCCATCAGTATTGACCTACTAATACATCAGCATTGACCTACTAATTCACCAACATTTACGTACTAATCAACTTCAGTGGTAATCATCTGAGAAAACGAGACGAGAATTGGTGAGTCTTTATTTAATAATTTTGCTTCGACTGTCACAAGTCTATGATTATCTGATATTCCGATGAAAGTTGGGTTTTATTTTATTTGGTTAGATATTGGTATATCAACCTTTTACATGTTGATAAACAATAAATTATGTCAGATCATTCAGCTGGCCAGGCACGCATCTGCCTTTTTCAGAATTTTACTTGAGTTCAATTTCATGATTTTTACTTTTCTGCATTTTATTTATCTAATTCTTTGTTTTCTTCTGCCAGTTTTCGACCATGATGTTCACCCTGTACAAGGCCCAATGTTCACCCTGTACAAGGCCCGATGTTCACCCTGTACAAGGCCCGATGTTCACCCTGTACAAGGCCCAATGTTCACCCTGTACAAGGCCCGATGTTCACCCTGTACAAGGCCCAATGTTCACCCTGTACAAGGCCCGATGTTAACCCTGTACAAGGCCCAATGTTCACCCTGTACAAGGCCCAATGTTAACCCTGTACAAGACCCGATGTTAACCCTGTACAAGGCCCAATGGCTACTCAAGGTAATTGCTATAGTGTGATAGGCACTTTATGCGGATTGTAGTGATAGGAAAGCACACTCTTGGGAGTCAGTTTCACGAAGAAGCGGTACGTGAGAAGCTATTAGAGTGGAATCTTACTAAAGAAATACGAAGGAAATGAAGGTGGTTTGCTAGAATGAGTCTGGCATGGTGATTGTTAGTTGTGAAAGTAAGAATTAGGGGAACCAAAGTCTATCTAAAGATTTTCCTTGGAGAGGTTTGCAACCTTTCGTAGATGGAAAAAAAATGTGGAGACGCTTTTGAATTCTATCGAGAATGGACACCGCATGCCCATATATGGCAACAGTAATCCATTTCCAGCCTGACCTGGTCTTTGATCTAGCTTTGGTCTGGATTTAGATCTGGCATTAATCTGGATATTGATCAGGCTTTTGATCTGTTTCTTGATCTGCCTTTCAATCTGGCTTTTGATCCGGCATTTAATCTGGGTCTTGATCGCGATTTTGATGTGGTTATTGATCTGGCTCTTGATCTGGAATTTAAATCTGGGTGTTGATTGGGCTTTTGATCTGGTTCTATATCTGGCTTTCAATCTGGCTTTAAATCTAGCATTTAATCTGGGTCTTGATCTGGCTTTTGATCAGGATTTTAATCTGGCTCTTGATTAGGTATTTGATCTGGTTCTTATAAATATAAAGGAGAGAAGGTAGAGTGAGGTACTTATTAGAGTGATAGAAGATGACCATTTTCCAAGCATTTTTATCGATGGATCCTATGAGGTCTGTGTTGATATTAGGTCCCAAAAGACGCTCAAAGCACGGGTTCTCCCTGAAGGTAAGCATCCGTTCAGAGTGATTAGTGTGATAGTTCATATGTTAGGTAAAAAGAAAAAATAGATCTTTCAAAATATTTCAACCTGGTAGGATATGTAGGGAAATAAATTTTTCCTTTTTGAAAATATTTATTTCCTTTTCCATCTTTAAAATATTTTCGTATTTACTATTTTCTCATTTAGATAGCGCCAAACAGGAGTTTTAACTAACAATTTATAAATGTGCAAAATGGATTCAATCTCTTCCCAGACCGCAAGTATAACTCATATATCCGACCTATTGCTAAAAATGGTCGGTTCATTGTACCGCACCAGTATTTATATAACACATTTTGCTATGTTCTTTGCAAGAGCTAGAAGTGACGAAAAATGGAGTATTACTGGCATATCTGGGATGGAGTAGCACATTCTTTACTATCATGATTTGATAGAGCCCAAAAACCACTATGCGGTTTTGTGAGTGATAAATTATTTCCCAACCTCTAATTCCTTTTCCAAAGACGAAACGTCGCAAGTCTCGTATTTTTTAAGGCAAGTGTTCTAACGAGCTACAATATTCACGTCCTTCCATTCTTGACCTTTACAGATGAGTCCCGTCATGCCAAATACACAAGAGAAAATCATTCTCATTTCTTTCATATTCTGTAAGCAGAAGAAAGTTCATTTCGGACAACTTCCTTCTCAAGAACTGCTGCTTTGTGGAACAAACTCCCGACGAGATGCTTTCCAGATCACTACAACCTTTACCTCTTCATGTTATCTTTCGGCATAGCACAATAAATTATACGTCTGGCTTTTTCTTATGCTCGCACAGTAACCAACTACGTTGTTTTGATCTTGGGTCTTCTACTAGTTGAACATTAAAAAGAAGGCAACATTAGTACACGAAACAAAAATTAGACATGTAGCGTAGGGAAATGGTTAATGTTTCTTTGATTCGTCCTTGTGTCAGACTTAAACGAACTCCCTACAGCTTACAAGTTTTATGCAGTGATAATCATCAGAAGGTTGAACCTGGTTGGAATGTGGGAATTAGGTTAGAAGAGTGGAATAATAAAATAATTTTAATAATAATAATAAAGAAATTTATTAAAAGGAAGAATAACACAAGTTCTAGAAGTTAATATGTAATTAGAAACATTATTAAGAAGTTAAGGGTAGAGTTCATGTTCAATGATAAAGTGATTGGGATTAAGACTTGTAGAAAATGCTCGTAGTAATAATTGTTAAAAGAGATAGGGAGAAAGAGAACAAGGTGCAACCTGACCTTATCTCCGGGTCGATTTGAAGTTGCATTTTAGTTGTTTCGTCTCGCAGCTCCCATCTGACTCTGTTGACCGGTCACGGAATGTCCTTAAGTAATTAAATCTGGTCATGTGACCGGTTAGAGTGAGCAATTTCGCGTTTAGATGTGAAATAACGGCATCATAATTTTTTTGTTTTTAATCCAATCAGCATTCAGAATTTGATTTTCACACTGACTTGTGAATTTTTCTTAGTTGTTTTTTTTTTTCACAGTGCTTTTATTTCTTAATTTCTTACCCCTACAGACATGCTGCTTGTTTATACGAGATTTAAAAGTTTGACACAGGTTTGCTTTGCATAAGATTCAAATGTTGATTTTGCACAAGATCTTAAGCTGGCAACATGGCCTCGTTTTTTTTTCAATCGTATCACCCCGAGCAAGGCGATAACGCCACTGGTGTGCAGGGTGGTACGTAACAGTGAAAAGATTGGAAAAGAGAAAGCCGGAAACCACATTCTAAACAGGGAACAAGGGATGAGCCTCTTAACCTGTTCAATAGACGTGGGAGGAGTGTGGACCGGGCGATAGATAGCTCTATCTACTCAAATTTGTTTGTATGGGAGTTAAAAAAAAAAAGTAGACATAAGATTGGTTTATACGAAAATCAAAACAGTAGATTGAGTATTGTTTGAAGGAAAGTCAAAAAGATATATGTATAACATTTGTTTGCACAAAAGTTTAAAAGATAGACATGGATTTGGTAGTCACGTGGGTGAAAAGATAGACATAGATACAGTACTGAAGTGTCCCTTTTTAAAAAGTGTACACCCATCTTATTCCTTTCCACAACCGATAAAACGAGATTAGATAAAGATTAGTAATTTCTTGACCATAACCATCTTTTAAGTGATATTATTATAATAAACTGTATTTACATACTAAGCTTTCTAACCTTTGTCTGTGTCAAAACATTTTCAGGTCACTCAGTGATGACTGATCGCGCGTTCAATGTCTTCCAGAATCAGTTCGTTAATGAGAGCATTATAAGACATATAAAATGCACTTTAATAAATTTTACTTTAGTTGACCAGTTACTTTGAATAATAATTGTTTGAATTAATCTATTGATGCAAAAAACTTGAATTCTGAATTTCCTGATCACTAGCAAGTGACTCGAGTTTGAGTTTGAGTTTTGTTTAACGACATATCAACACCTCTGTGGGTTATTTAATGTCAAAAAGATAGGGTTTTAAGGTATTTTTAAAAATGTTCGGTTATCGTGAGAAGGTTGATTTAGTCAGATTTTAATGAATTTTTTTAAATGTATTCTTTTTTATTTTAGAAAACTGAAAATGTCTTCTGGTTTTATATTTTAAAATGTTTTTTGAGAATAACTTTTTTTCCTTCAAAAATGTATTGTTGGTAATATTTTTCCTTCAAAAAGCTATATTTTTCCATAAAAGTCTATTTTTATGTATACATTTCTATAAAAGCGTATTTTTATACTTTCATAGTGTTTTGATCCCAGTTCGGGGGTTAACTACTTTGCCCATAGCGGAACCCTGACAGGTGCTACCACTCCGAGGCAGAGTGGACCTGGGAACAACAGCAATTTAGATGTGGTTCCATGCCCCTCAACCTTCCAATCAGAGGCCTTGCTGCCGGATGCAGTTTATCGTCATGCCCAGGGTCGCAAGTGACTCGAATGCAATATTCTGTCATTTATAATCGTTTGTAGACCAGAAATAAAAGAAATCTCCCTTATTTAACATGATTCATGCAGATTGCAGGTTGATACTACATTTTCTCTACAAATAGCGTATTAATGTGAGCAATTGGGTAGATCACCACTCCAGCCTTCCTTCTTCTATGTTTTTTCTATATAGACAGAGAAAGATTTAAGCTACAAGAATCTTGAAGAAGTATGTCTAAATGTCATATCAACCATGCAATGAAAAACCGGAGAAAAATATTGGCTGTTATGTTTTTATACTAGCATCATAACCCGGCGTTGCCCGTGCAAATCAAAACATTTTAGTAGTAGGAGAAGATGCCAATGAGAGGAGTAGATGGAAATCATTTATTGAAAGGAGAGCTGAGGTTGTTAGTAACCATTTTCAGCATTAAGAAGAAGGCATTGAATGCATGTCGCTGTAATATTTGAACGGAGAATAAAGTGTAGTTTTAGTGCTAGTCATACTTTTGTCTCCTTCTAAGGGGAGTGGGGTTTTGTTTCAAAATTACGGGGAAAAATATTCACTTTTTTTTGTTCACCAAATGAAATTTTAACACGTCGGAATAAAAATTAATTATAAAGGCTCATCTTTTTTCTTTACTAAAAAAAAAACATTTTAATCGCGTTTGACACGTGTGATTTGATTTCTGTGACGTAATTTAGCAACCATTTTAGATCTTAGATGTTTTACGGAGCAAATGTAAACAATCGTGTCCATTGGCCAAAAAGTGCGAAAGGGAAAATTGCTGAACTTAAACTCAAAAAGTATATGCTGACCTGGCTTCTCTATAGATATGTGTCCCTAGAAAGTTTGACTGACGTAGCTTAAAAAATCTAGGCGTGCATAGGGAACAGTCACACACAGACTCACAGATTGCCTTTTATATATAGAGATAAACATTTTTTTAAGAATTTTGGTGTAGATGTCTCTGTACTTTAAATATTGGCACATTTAATTGGATAAGGGTGTCATTCTCTAAAAGTAAACCGAAATTCTTGAGATTCGGATGTGGAAGAAAAAAAGAGTAAAAATATAGAAAAACAAGAAAAATATTTAAAGAGTTTCAAATGCTTGAAACAGTTTTTTTTTATCAACGGCAGAATTAAATTTGTGCGAAGCTATTTCAGTGCAAACGTTAATTCTTTAATAAAAATTGTTCGTTGACATTGAACTGGGTTCAGTCTCGCACAATTATTTCTAAAAAAATCATCAACTTCAAACATTTTTTTCATTAACTTTTAAAAATAATTGTCAAGCGCCAACGTTAAAAATTTCCAAAGAGTATATGAAGAAGGCTGGTAAACCACAGATAGATAGATAGATAGATAGATAGATAGATAGATAGATAGATAGATAGATAGATAGATAGATAGATAGAAGCATGTACACGCACTTATATAAATATTTTCTGGTGTTAATAAAACAGTGCTGAATATAACAGAGATATTAAGTCAATCAGTCAGTTAAGTGCCATACGTGATACACGCTTGGGCGATCATGTCTCGAAAGAGACATGACTGACTGGGCAGAAGATTAACCCGCAGTAGGTTGCCATTGCTTTCTGCGGTAGACTGGTTGCCGACCAAGGCTATAGAATCCAATCTGTCCTGCTATTTAACCCATAACTGGAAGGAAGAGACGGATTAATACCTTTCCCAAGGGTATATGCGCGTAAGTGAATGCAATGAATTCAGCTGGATATTAAGTATCCTCTCTATTATAATAAAGACCTTTTCGCATTTTTATAAATATATATATATATATATGTGTGTGTGTGTGTGTGTGTGTGTGTGTGTGTGTCTTAATAAGGTGTTAATAAAACAGTGCTAATGTAGTGTAGACAAATTTATTAATTATATATATATTAATGAATATACATATTTATCGTACGTCGATCGCACGACTCGGAATTTCATGCGTTGCGCAATCATTAGGTGCATATTATGAACTGACCGCTAAAGAGATTTGAATTTAATTTTAATTTATCCAAAGTAAAATTCAGACAAGAATTACACGGAAATAAAAAAAAAAGTGAAATTTGAATCTGAAATATTTTAAATTTTAAATTTAATTTGCATGAAATCAAAGTGGCGTCATTGATTAGTATTAATATTTATATTTTTGGGGAAAAAATAAAGAAAAAAAAAGTGGAGGAGGGCGGAAGAAAGAGACAAACGGATAGAGGAACCGGTATCTAAGAATTTAAGTAAGTATTTTTTCTATGGTAACATTTGGTCATTAATTCACTATTTTGTTAAATAGATTAGGGTTATTTGCATAATTTAAGATAGCATGTTCTTCTAAAAGACATAAGTTACATTTATCTCTTTTTCTGTTGTAAGATTTGGTTTTAGCGACGATATTCTAGATAATAATTGGGTGGTTGTTTTTTTGTTTTTTGTTTTGTTTTTTGTTTCATTTCCAATAATACAGTGGAACCTTGAGATACGAATTTAATTCGTTCTATGACCGCCGTTGTATCTAAAAAAAAATCGTATCTCAAAGCAAATATTACCACTTCAATTAAAAGAAACCGAATTAATTTATTCCAATGGTAAGAAATCTACCCAAAATATCCTAAAATTATACTTAAAATTATCTTATATATAACTAAAATCATATACCGTATAGTAATTATAGAGTAAAAACACCAATATGTATATATTACAATAATAAATGTTAATAAAAACAATGAAATGTTGAGTTGTACTCACCAGTCGAGCGAGCGCTAATAGCGAACGGGGTGCATGCCAGGAGGGGGGAGGGAGAGAAGCAAGGCTACCACAAGCAACGTGGTTACTATGGGCAAGATAAACATGGGTGGAGGAGAGAAGCTAGGCTACACGCACACACGCACGATAAAGAGGCAATGAAATTGACAGTACGTACAGTACAAAATGGTTATTTCTTTTTTTATTTTACATTACTTAATAAAAAGATCTAAAGAATAAAATTGTAACTAACTTACCATGGAGACTGGGATGAGTAGCTAACGAATTTGATCTTAGGAGGAGAAAGGAGGCAGAGAGAGAGGGCTATGAGACAGCATAGCCTAACCTACGACACACACACACACTTTTTTTTACTTTTCGTTTTGTATATTTGGGGGGGGGGGCGTTTGTTTTTTTTCTACTTAAGCTAATCACTTTCACTATCAGTTTTAGCCATTTTGGCCTTTTCACCTTCATCACTCTGACTTCGTGGTCGTTTTATAAGATACCGATCAAGCGTCGTCTGCTTTTGCCTCTTTCTTAAGATGTTTCTGAAGTGTGTTAGGCATGTATCATTGTAACAAGCACCTGCTCTCCCTGAAAGCGATATTCCCTCGTGTAGTTACAACAAAATAGAATTTGACATTATCATCATCCAAATGGATGCAGGCCCTATATACAATACTTACAGACATATATTCACCAACCAAAGGGCAGGTATAATTTTTTCGGTAGTTGCAATTATTTTTAGAAGAGACATTATTATTATTATTAGGGTAACTTATATTGTTCAGGTGGGCCAATTATTTATTTAATATAGTATTATTATGTTGTGAAATATATATATCTATGTTCCAAATGCAGCAATATTTAGACTGTTTTTGTTTAGTGTGGGTGAATGGTAGAAATGTTTGTGAATTAAATTTAGGAATAATTTTCCAGTGTTTGTTTGGACATTACATCTGAGGGATGAGTTAAACCTAATAATTTTACATTTGCGGGATTTCTGTTTATTTCTGTCTACCTTGTTTCTAAAGGAGTCTTCTAAACTAGTGTTGAGTTTACTTTTTTGTCAAGCATTAATGTATTTAATTTATTAATGTATTGAATTTAAGTTCACGCGATGTTCATGGGAGTTAATTTAATAAAGTTAGGTTACTCTATAATTTGCATCTATCTTCTTTTCCATTGTATGATTTGGATTTAGCGATGATTTTCTAGGTAATAATTTCCAATAATATATATATATATATATATATATATATATATATATATATATATATATATATAGTATATTGAGGCAACAGATAATTTTCTAAAGATATACTGTTAAATATAAGAGACAATGAATGTCTATTATGTTTAATCATGAGCCGTTCTAAACATTGTATTTTGGGTTTAATTTCAGGTGAAAATAAAGACGAAAATTCTCCAACATTTGGATATTTGATATGAAATTAAAGCCAAAATACGACGTTTAGAACGGCTCATGATTAAACATAATAGACATTCATCGTCTCATATATTTAACATTATATGTTTAGAATATATATATATATATATATATATATATATATATATATATATAGTGTATCGAGGCAGCCAATAATTTTCTAAACCTATACTGTTAGATATAAGAGACAGTGAATGTCTGTTATGTTTAATCATGAGCCGTTCTAAACGTCGTATTTTGGCTTCAATTTCAGTTGAAAATAAAGACAAAAATTCACCAACATTTGGATAATTTTTTATTAAGTTTGTTCTAAGCTTTCGACTCACATGAGCCATCTTCAGAGACATGTGTAAGATGATAACACAATAACATCCACCATGTAGGGTGAGACCTACTACGTGCAGTATATTGCTTTCAGTGACACTCGCTTCGTCCATGCTTATGGGGGACAGAAGAGACTGCCTGTGATGGTTGACAGATAGGAGCTTCGTTTTAGAAGCATTGAAATTTACAAACCATTTCTTACCCCAGTCTATTACAAAGTGGATGTTTGTCCGCCTAGCCAGATTTCTTACTGATACGAGAGTAAATGGTGGTGTCATCTGCTTAGATGCCTACTTGGGATTTGATCACGTCAGGGAGAAAATTTATGAAGATCAGAAAGAGCGTTGGGCATAGGATAGGGCCCTGGGGGATACCAGCGTTCGTGTGGTAGGATATGGAGTCATGCCCATTCAAGAAGACCATTATGTGCTTAGATAGAAAAGATTGGATCCAATAAAACAAGCGTCCAGTGATACCCTGTAGCTTGCGCAGAAGGCCAGCGTGGCAAACCCTATCAAAAGCTTTGGAAATATCCAGAGCAACAGCTCGAGCTTCGACGGATTTATTGAGGGCCTCTTAACACAACCCTAACAGACTTTAACTTTACCCTCAGATTAACTTTTGTCATAAAATTGACATTAGTTTCATTGTTTTTTTTTTATAATACTATTTAATATACTGTACGCAAATCTGTTCTTGACAATCATTTAGATCAGCATCAATAAATAGTCCACAAAGAAAAGTTTACATAATCGTACAGTTGTATTATCGAAAAGCAAAACAAGAATAAATATCACAATTTATGAAATCCAAGTTTATTGAATACAAAAATAGATCATGCCTATTTTTATAAACCCAGATTTGGTGATGTTCATACCAGGATTGCCAGGCAAATTTCTACTGGTATACAAAGCTGTCATCTGCCTGCGAGTCATCTAATACTGTCTGGCCAATATTAAGATTTGTCCGAAAAGTTCTTCCGCTTCCTTGCTCTATTATTTCTGTAATTAATCCTTTAAAATGTTCGCAGGGGATGTAGGTAGAATCGGCCACAGCTAGGAAGCAAGCATTAAGCTGCATTTGTTTTAATCATATCACCCCGAGTAAGGCGGTAACGCCACTAATGTGCAGGGGGCTACATAAGAGTAAAAATCTTAGAGGAGAGTAAAGAGAAGGACGAACCGGTTATAAAGGAGCAAGAGAAGGATGGGAATACAGGTTTGATGACAGTTGCAAAGTTGGAGAGAAAGGAAATGATATACAGAGAAGTGTGGAAAGAACAAAGGTCAAGTAGTTAAGAGAAGAGTATTGACCTTGCATTTAAATTCCTGGAGGTTGTAGCCGGCTGGAAAGCAAGAATAAGGAAGCGAGTTCTGGAAGTGCGAGCAATATTGTTACGGTACCCTTCTACGAGAAATAGACTCCACTTCTTACTATATATAATTACCTGCGTGGTTTCCAGTAGGCAGTTAAGTACGTAGCTAGTACGCAGTTAAAGCCAGCTACTAGTCAGGCAATAAGCAGCGTCATTGTACCGTTCGGACTTATTTATTTCTATTTACTTATTACTAAAACTTACCTTGTACATATGTTCTTGTTCTACTAATACACTGTTTTGAGCCTACCTCCTGTGTTCCGTGTCTTACTTCCTACCAAACCGGTCACTATAACTTTGCGGCGAAGTTTTGCCACAACAACTCCACAAAAAATTAGCGATGAAGATCCACAACAAGTATTCAGAAAGACAATTTGGATTATTTGCATAGACGCATGATTCCAACTGTGTTCAGGGTAACTGGGCTAGAAATTTGTTTCTACAGAAGGATATTGAGGATACCGTGAACTGAACATGTGAGTATCAACAAAAGTTTGGAGAAAATGTAAAAAGGAAACTGATACTTAAAATCAAGAAGAAAGAGTTGAGGTTTCATAATGAGGAAGGAGGGCCTGGAGAGTCTGATACACACGGAACAGATAGAGGGAAGGAGGGACAAAGGAAAACAACGCAATAACATACTTAATGGGTTTAAGCAAATGAATGGTGGAACAAAACTTAGAAAAATAAAGACAACGTTTATTAAGACATACAAGAAAAAGGAAGTCGTGGAAAGCCATCATCCCCTACGTACTGAGAAGACATGGCGCATAAAGAAGAAGAATCGATGTGCCGGTTAAAAAAGAAGACATGCTCTTCATACTGAGGAAGGCTCACTTTGGCTTTTGTTACTGTCAGTTTATATAATGTCCTTCCAGCCATCCTTTTCTGAACAGAGAGATTGAGTGAGTTTTGTTTAATAAGCATATCAACCTCCGTGGGTTATTTAATGTCAAAAAGATAGTGTTTTAAGGTATTTTTTAATGTTCAGTTTTAGTAAGAAGGTTGATTTAGTAAGATCTTGATGAAATCTTTTTCTTTTATTTTAAAAACTGAAAATATCTTTTACTTTTTTCTTCAAAATATATTGCTAGTAATTTTTTTCTTCAAAAATATGTTATGGTAATATTTTTTCTCTAAAAACTTCATTCTTCGATATATTTTTCCTTCAAAAATATGTATTTTTCTATAAACGTCAATTTTAATGTATACATTTGTAAAAAAGTCTATTTTTATACTTTCATAGTGTTTTGACCCGAGTTTGGTGGAGATAACTATTTGCCCATAGCTAGGACCCTAACAGGTGCTACCACTCCAGGTCAGTGTAGACCTGGGGACAACAGCAATTAAAAGGTGGTTCCATGCTCCTCACAACCTCCTAATCAGAGACCTTGCTGCCAGATGCAGTTTACCGTCATACCCAGGACCATTTCTAAACAGAAGTAGTGACTGATTGAAATGAGTATAATATATATCGTTTAATGTTTATACAATAGTTATATAATAGCCGTTTTGTGATGTTCTTAATTTTATTTACTGCAAACGTTTTTGTCATCGACTGAGTTTGAAGAGAGAGATGAAACATGCTCCTTAAGCTATACGTAAATTTATTTTCTTTTGTTAATTCATTCACTTGACGGTAATTTAAATGTTTTTTTATTCTTCCCTGTTGCTTTAACGTTCGTTTTAATTACAGTTATTTATTTTTGTACTGCTTTTAAAATACTGAAATATCACACACGTTCCTTGATTTTTAACGGGACAATTTTTCCTTCACTTCAGATAAACATGTTTACTTCAAGCGAATTGTAGACTGGAGCGAGTTAAAATTCTCAAGGTTTGTTTATGCGCTGGTCGCGTGGTTCGACCATGTGTTCCGCGATTCAAATTATAAATGTCCAATCTCGTTATTTTATAGTTAGCCACGCCTCGTATATGAGTGGGTGGTCGTTATGTATAAGAGTACGTGCCTTTATACATGACTGATCACGATCTGAAAAGACGGATGTAAATCTAAAAAATAAAAAAATATGCTACAGATTATACATTTTGTATTAACAAGAACATTTTGGCTTTTTAACATGCATGTCAGATGAGGTGGCTCGGGAGCAGAGCAATAATTTCCCTCTCAAAATCATGAAGAACCCAAACTTGGATCTTATTTCTAGCTGAGTAGGAATAATTGTGAGTTTTTGTTAATCATTTCACCCCAAGCAAGTCATTCTACTGCTACTGCGCAGGGGTTTACATAGGCGAAAGTGATGACAAAGAGGGATTAGTTATAGAAAATGTCAGCAGGAGGGTAATAGACTGATGTGATTGCTATGTGATGTCAGTTCTTCAATATGGCAGTGAATGCTGGACAATATCGTTGAAGATGAAGGGAAAACTTGAAGCAACTGAAATGTAGTTCTACAGAAGGATGCTGCGGATATCGTGGACCGAGCATGTGAACAATGACGAGGTGTTGGAAAGAATGGAAACCAAAAGGAAATTAATATTGAGAATCAGAAAGAGACAACTGAAGTTCCTGGGATATGCAATGATGAAAGAGGGCTTGGAGAACCTGATACTAACAGGCCAAATAGAGGGAAACGAGACAGAGGAAAGCAGCGGACAAAATATTTGAAGGTCCTGAGTAGGTGGATGACAGAACTGGGGTTACGAGATGTTACAGGAGAAAGCGTGCTGAGAGCCACAAGGGATAGGGAGACGTGGAAGGCCGTGATCGCCTACATCCTGAAAGGACAAGGCACATAGAAGAAGAAGAATCCTACAACTGTGACATTATCCTCACCCAAAAGATACTTTTTAAATATCTGTTTTGTTCACTTCTTTTATAGCGATGATTAGAGAAAATGATACTGAACTAACGTGAAAACTTAATGATTTTCATGAGTTACATCTTTGTATTGACGAACATATCCTCTTTGACCGCCTGTGACAAGAATGGTAACACGTGACAACCTCCTTAAAAATTATGGTATTACCACACTTTTTAAAAAACTTTCATAGAGATTCTTCTTTCTTAATTTTTGAAAATAGATATAAAAATATGATGCAAATTTTTGTTTAACAGTTAAATATTCTAAAAATTAGTAATGCCATTTTTTTATAAACATATCGCCCCAACCTGATACTAATAGGCCAGATAGAGGGGAAAAGAGACAGGAAAGCAGCGGATAACATATTTAAAAGGCCTGAGCAGGTGGATGACAGAACGGAGGCTGAGAGAGGTTACAGAAGAAATCGTGCTAAGAGCCACCAGGGATAGGGAGACGTGGAAGGCCGTGATCGCCTACATCTTGAAGGGACAAGGTACATAAAAGAAGAAGAATACCGAGGATGGGGGTGGAGTAGATGAAAAAAGAGTTTGAGAGAATGGATGCGAGTTAATGTAATAGGAGATGTCTATTGACATATTAAATTCCTGAAGAAGCGTTAAACGTACGAATTGCAGCATTACACGTATGAATTTAGTTTCTCTTTTTGCCTTCTTTTTTAAAAACTAATGTGGGAAATGGAATATTCAAGAATGAGTCATGATTGTTATTCGAAGATTAGACATATATAGGAGAAACATCGCCGAGGGTAAATGTGAAATATCATGTTGCTTCAAACACGAGTAGTTAAAAATATAGACAGTTTTGAGCTGGGGACAAAAGTGTATTATTGCATTATTGTTATGGGAAACTAATCGAACTTTACCGAGGAATAGATCTTCTGCTGTGTCGTATCTTTTCATGAGTTGAGCGCTCACGACTATTTACAACCTCCTATTCTTCGTAACTTTAAGTAATATTGGTATTCTTACTACCCATCCTGATCCTTGTTCTGTCACCCATTTATACAAGCTTCTTAGGTAGTTCATTTCCTGCTTTCATCTGCCCATCGTGTATTCAATATCCTGTGAGCGTCACATTCATTAAGTCATATTTCTTCGTTACACAGGGTGTCCATAAAGCCATAGTACTATGCTATGCTATGTTTTTCTTACCCACATTCGCTCCATGTCATTTACTCGTCTGCGATTGGGTAATAAATCACTACTGATTTTGTATAGAACAATTTAGCACTCGCAGTCGCCTTCGAATCTTTCGGCTCTAAAGCAGCTGTTTCATATGGGGATTGGTTAATTTTTAGTCAATCACATATTTTTGATGTAAAATCAGTTTTTCCCGCGCTTCATTCTGAGCCACATTCACTCGTTAAATACGGATACTTTTCGCAAGTTAAGCAGTAGACGAACAGGCTGTGAAACGACTCTATGTAAGTTCTACTCAAACATTTCTTAACGCACACACACACAGAACTTTGTTTTCTCTCTGAACATTTTCGCCAAGAACTTCTGAACTCTTGACCAAAATTTGATACAATTACATTCAAAATAATTGTATTCTTCATGTTATTTATTCTTACATGAAAATCTTTCTAACAATTATAACAAACCTTTTCAGAGCAAGAAAAAACTTTCTTCATTTAATTGACTTTGGTCAACAAACAGTTAAAGGGGAACAACTTTTTCCTCTTACTCTATGCATACTACTATTAAATGCTTTGTTTGTTTATTGAATATAATTTATTAGTTACAAATTGGTGTTGTTGTCTTTATTTTTCTTGAATCGTATGTTGGACGAATCGTAATATAAATCGTACCATTACAAGTATTTATCGCTCAGAAGCCATCTGACACAGAGTATTGCAGTTTTTTTGTAAAATGAGTTGAATTCATTGCATTCACTTACGCACAAATACTCTTGAGAAAGTTATTGATCCGTCTACGAAGTGTGACAAGATCATGAAAAGAAGTCTGGTAGACACGATCTTAGCTGTACCACCAAAGGAAAAATCCAAAGGTGTAAGATCAAGAGAGCGATGTGGCCATGCAATTGGCCCGTCACGACCAATCCATCTTCCAGGGAAAGGTGCTTCCAGAAGCGTCCTCACATCATTAGACCAAATATAAAGAAGACTTGATAGATGTGTACAACATTTTACAAAAACTGCAATACTCTACGTCATATGGCTTCTGAGAAATAAATTCTTGTCATGGTCCTGGCAATTCATGGACACCCTGTATATTACTGGTAATTTTACTATAAAAGTGTATTTTATACTTTCATAGTCTTTTGACCCTAGTGTAGGGGTTAACTTTATCTATAGTTGAGACTCTAACAGTTGCTACAACGCCGGGTCAGGGTGGAGCAGAGACCAACAATGTAGTTCCAGACACTTCAAAACTTCCAATCTCCTGATCATAAGTCTTACTGTTAAATGTAATTTATCGCCATACCCAGGATAAGGAAGCATTAGTAATTTATTTCACAAAATACAGGGTGTCCATAAAGTCCGAGTATTATTATAAGTATTTGTTGTTCAGAAGCCATATGACATAAAGTATTGCAGCTTTTTGTTTAATATTGTGCATCTCCTCGAGTTTACATTCAAAGCTTTCATTGACTACATTCCCCATGTTCAATTCTAGTTGCCCTCACAATGTCAAGACGATATTCCATCTCCTTGCATATGCGTTGCAGCATATCAATGTCAGTTGTTTGGACAACTTCAACAGTGCGTCTACGAAGTGTGACAATATCATAAATAGAAGTCTGGTAGACACGATCAATGACGTACTCCTAAACATTGGGTCTTCTCTTTTAGTGTCGTCATTGTCTGTCAATTCAGGTTAATTTATACCTGCAAAAAAGAATATAATACAAGCTTAAATGTTTCATTAACAATTAATGTGTATGAAACAAAATGTAAAGAAAACTTGGAGATGCGTACAGTCAGTCAGTTAAGTGCCATCCGTGATACACGCTTGGGCGATCATGTCCCGATTATCCCGCAGTAGGTTGCCAATGCTTTCTGCGGTAGACTGGTTGCCGACCAAGGCTATAGAACCCAATCTGTCCTGCTATTTAACCCATAACTAAAAGGAAGAGACGGATTAATACCTTTCCCAAGGGTATTTGCGCGTAAGTAAATATAATGAATTCAGCTGGAATTCGAACTCGGCTCCCCGGCTTCTCGTTCCGAGACGATATCCACTGTACCAGAACATTTTACAAAAAAAACTGAAATACTCTGTCATATGGCGTCTGAGCGATAAATACTTGTAAACGTACTGAGACTTTATGGACACCCGCATGCCTCTGATATTTTAACTGTCGTTTACTCATATTTCCACTCTATAATATTCCCGATATGCTTTTATAGAATCACATTTATCTTGCCTCGAGTCCCTTCTTTATATGCGAGGATATTGTTCACCATTTACCGCCATAACTGTTGTGGATTCCGGGTAAGGAACCGCACAAAATAATAAAAAACAGAAACAGAAACAGATATGGAGAGTGAAAATGTAAGTTATATTGAACGTAATATACAAACTGGATCACAGCTTAGTCAATTCAGGAATACTATAATAGAAATAAATATATACAGTCTTGAAGTGAAATAGTAGGTCCGGGTAACTGATTCTAGGTGAGTGGAGCTCAGAGCACCTGCAACTACAACTGTGATTCCAGATCCAACCAACTCCAACCAAACTCTGCCGTTCTCACTATAGGCAGGATTATATGTACACTCAGCCGAGTCCATTATTTTAACAAAAAAGGAGCGATCCCACAACAGTAACTAATATTGCATAACAGTTCAGTATTCTTTACTTTTATTTCTATCAAAATTTACCTGTTTCTTCAGATTTCAGAAGGCGTATTTTGACATTTCAATGGGCCTTCGAATTTTCGGTGTCACATCTTGCGTTCTCTGTTAATACACTTAAATCAACATATTTGTTTGATTTCTCAAATTCATAGTTCTTCATCTTGGGCTCTTCCGCTCACTAATAAATATACATTCTGCCTTCTTACAACTAATGTTTAGTCCTTTCTTCTCGTTTTCTTTTACGACATTTTTTATGAAGCCTTTCAGTTCCCTTTCTGGGTCTGCTATCAACAGTATATCATCTGCATGTTTTATGTTGTTAAGATATTTTGTCAATGATTAATCCAGATAAGACTTGCTGTTTTTCCAGGGTTGCCTGACTAGAAAATACGTTGCGAAGACGCATTCTCCATTCTTGCTGTACGTCTCTTTCCATTTTTTTTTTGTAATTACTGGAATCATTTTCTTATCTTTACCTCAATTTAAAGAAAACGCTGATTGTGTCGAAATGCAAATTTCTGATTCTCATTTTCATAATCTACCCGTATCGGTTCTAGTAAAGATATTTAAGATAGCACGAAGAACCAGGTATTTACTGTAGTGGGGCAGGGAATCGAACATTTTCCCTATGTACTAGTGCCACGACGTCTGTAGTGAGATAAAGGCCAAAGAGCCACTCTAAGCAGGGGTCCTTCTCGAGTGGTTATTCATTGGTCGTGGCTAGTATTAGTTCGGGTCGCTTCAGTAATCATGGAATGTAATTAGTTTAGTTATCAGGTATTTAATGTAACCAGTTATTGTTGCACTTCTATTTGACAATTCCTCTTAATTCCTTCCCCTTTACTTTCAAATAATTTCAGTACACACATTCTGGGATTACTTGCCAAATAACTGAGATTCTGTGAAGTACAGATTCTGTGAAGGCATCATTCTTACACCTCTCTGCTTCATCTGCCGACAGTACCATAAATTTCGTCCTAGCTGAATTCAAGGCTATATACTCGTTTTCGATTCTGTATCTCGCTATCACACCGAAACCTTGATCTAATGTTGATAGGGAAGAGGCAAGTTTATAACTTGGTATATCTCAAAAATACTCTCTCTATCCAACAACGAAAGGAACATTAAAACTAGCACTTTGTTATGCTCCGACAAGGAGCATTATACTACTTCCACAGTTCTCTGGTGGGATCTACCGGTAATCTAAGGTGATAGGGTAGTTTGCCCTGTATTTCCAACAAAATCCCCCTCAAACGTGCTGGAGTTACTATGCCTGGGAACAAGTGTCCCAATGATAACATGTCCATCTGAGCTCTCACATGCTCCAGTAATGGTGTCAATGACCGTGCTAAAATAGTGTTTATACCTCCTTGGTCTCACACTTTCAGCGGACCTCAAATGGAATGACTATATCGAATCCATTGCTAAATCCGCTGCTATGAAAGTCGGTTCTCTGTGTAGGGCCCGGAAGTTTTTTCCGTCTAAATCTATCCTGCACATATATAAATCTACCATTCGCCCGTGCATTGAATATTGCTGCCATATCTGGTCGGGTGCCCCTGCTATTCTCCTCGGGCTTCTCGATAAGGTTCAGAGGAGGGTCTGTAATGTGATAGATACCGACTTGGCAGACCGCCTGCAGTCTCTCTCCCACCGGCGCGACGTGGCTTCCCTGTGTCTCTTCTATAAATACTTTCACGGCTTCTGCTCCGATGAACTTAGATCACTGGTGCCCCCTAAATACGAATTTGCACGAGATACTAGATTAGCAACTAGATCCCACCCTTTTACAGTGAAACCGATAAAATGCAGCCGTAACTTCTACTCCAACAGTTTCTTTCCTCGCACTTCCCGACTGTGGAATTCCCTTCCACATGATTGCTTCCCCGACAGATACAATCTCCAGAAGTTTAAATGTAAGGTCAACACACTAACCTGCTAACACACTAACCTGCTCCCATTCCTCCTGACATTCCCTATGTCTAACATTCATTCCTCCTGACATTCCCTATGTCTAATATTCATTCCTCCTGACATACCCTATGTCTAACCACTCCTTCTCTTTACCTTCCCCTATGTAGCCCCATGCGCAATAGTGGCAGTGGAATGCCTTGCTTGTGGTGAGATGATTAAAAAAAAAAAATTTTTCCACATGCAAATGTAGTGTTACATGTGAAGTTCTTACTTGAAGACGACGGTGTTGATTGCTCGTGTCCCGGAATATTGGCCGTTAACGACTATCGTTAACGATTATTAACCCTGGAACACTAACCATCAATTAAAGTTAGACCATTACTAACCACGGGTATATCATACCCCATTTTGAAAATATCAAAAAAATATTAAATATAAATCTTTATTTAAAATATTTTACATGCAGGCACTTCAAAATGTTTACCTTGAGTTAACATTAATAGGAACTAAAACATATTAAAGTAATAAAATCAGGGATTGAAAATTTAATTAAATTTTAATTTAAATGGTGTGATTTGTGGTGGGTAGTATATAACCATGGTTAGTGTTGTTGGGTTAAGAAACCTCTTCCAGCGATTAGCAAGAGAGTATGAGCAGCAATCCTTTGCGCCAAACCTTGTCAATGGCATTCGTAATGTCTATTGTTATGGTCCATGAGGTAATATGTGGCTCAAAATCATTAAAATTCCTAATAGCCAGTAAATCCAATCATCTATATCTATAGTTTGATATGTTCTTCTATTTGTGAGGCAAAACATTCAACCGTACTGGATAGCACACAGTTAACTCGCTCTAACAAAAAAGCTAAAAGTTGCAATATGAACTCTGGTAAAATATGTTTACTGAAAATTAGGTCTATAAATCCCAGAAATTCAGTTGTTCGTGAGGACACATGGTTACATGCTACAGTAATGGTAAACAAGTAACTTAGAGTCGGATTAGAGGGAGATAACTTATGACTACCAAAGAGGCTTTGCACAAAAGAATGAGAATTGTATACCCCAGTGATCTTACAAAAGAGTTGGGTTCAAAATTCCTAGCACCTGAAGAAGGCCGGAGCGTACAACGACCGAAACGTCGTACAAATGGCAACAAAGAGAAGCACAATAGTCGGAATAATTTAAATAGTGTATACCGTTTACTTCTCGGTAGTCTTACACGGAGTGAACTTTTTCTTGGTTCGCTTGTATCACAGTTATTAATGGAATTAGACTATTTATGGGACCAAGTTCTTACTTGGGGTAGGGTATCAATCTATGTTAGCAGTTCGCCGTGGTATTCGTCTATGGCCTGCTTTGATATGGGATATTCTGATACCCGGACTTTAAACACTCAGGAGAATGTCCATCCGACAACTTCCACAACGCTATACAGCCTATGGTGCGGTGATCAAACTTGGCACCAAAGTCGGGTTAGGCGATTTTTATGACTGCACAAACTGGCGGATTGAGAAAACTTATTTCACCCAACTCAGTGATAGAGACTCTGATTAGGTTCCTAATGACGTCTGTTCCAAGAAGTATGTCGAACTTCAGCAATTCGCTATCAATGACCAAAATATCGAATACAACTGGGTTGCCGTTGTTTACACCAAATTTGATACCAGCAACTCTGTGACGTCCGAGAAGCTTTCCGTTGTCCGTCAGCAAGTCCTTAACCTCAAGTCGATATATTGGTAAGTGACTTAGAGCAGCCTGTGTCCCCTAGGGCTTTGCCTTTTATTCCATCAATTACAGAGAGCATCTCTTTTATGACTTTCGGGGGAATGAGACTGGCGCTGACGTACTGACCCCCGTCTTGTTTCCCTGACACCTAGGGACAATCTACCCGACTTTGTGGCATCTGAATATTGGATATTCTTGCATGACATTAGCACAGAACTCACATTTCTTCACGTCGATGTTGGAAATCTTTGGAAAAATAATTTGGTCCACGGCATTTGTAGCAGCTAATATTTCCAGGACGATAAATAGTAGGGTCTGGATTATCACGGGTACCAAATAGTTAAGTGGCTGCGGCGATTGGATCCTCAGAATTCACCTCGTTAGTCGTAATAGCACTGACCTGGGTCAATATGTAACTCAATGTTATGTCATCTATCCTGGTTGAATCCCGAAATGTTCGTCTGACGTGGCTCGGCACTCCGGACACAAAAAGCACACGCTATTCATCGTTCTGGTAGTTTTCTGACCAGTAAGGCTAGGTTCTCCAACTTTGACAAAAACATATCCAACGTCTCCCGGGGATGCAAGCGACGCGTTGTAAACCGATCGAAAGCCACGAACGGGTCTGTTGCAAATGCAGGTAGCAGAGGACGCCCAATCTGCTCGATGTCAATCTTCTGCTCTTCGCTTAGTTGACTACTAGCAGTATAGCCCAGCGTTGCTCGAGTGTGATGAAAGCTTTAAAACTAATCCATGGTCCTGGAGTTCAGACTCAGCCTAAAGAATATTTGTTGAAGTTTGGTGAGAATCGGATAAAAATTGTCGATTTGAATAAAGGGCATACATACAGATAAACAGACACACACAAACATGCTGCGTTTTCATATATATATATATATATATATATATATATATATATATATATATTATCAATTTTCTGCACTATTGTAAGAACTGCAACCTTGAAACTTCTGAATATCGTTTCTTATGTCTTTGTCTATGAGTGTATCAAATTTGATTAAAATCGAACCACTCCTTCTATAACCCAATTTTTTCGATTATCGATTTTCGATATTTATCGGGGGTACCTCGTACACAAAACTTAACTAAGAACACTCGCAAACGCTTATAGTACAACTGTGTAAATTTTCAAGAAAATCGGTTTAGTCGTTTCGGAGTCTATAGGTAACGGACACACACACAAAGTTCCATTTATAAATAAGTTTAGATGAGATATACTGCATAATAAACTTCTCTCACGTGAAGTGGAAGAACTCGTTCAACATGCTATTTTCTCTTTGAGTTACTTGTACTATCCATTTTAGTTGTTTCTGCTGTTGGCAATCATCAAAGTTTATGGATTCTGTTATTTGGTACAGTGTTTTTTTATTGTTTCTTTTTTTGTGATTCTGTAGCACCAATTCACAGCATTTGTCAAAACCTGAAGGCTTTACTTGCTGAAAGCCCTTTTCCACCATTGATCTTAAGAGGTGGTGATTATTTGGAATGAAAGACATGTGAAGAAAGATGTAAGCACAATTACTATAAAGGTAAAAACCTTAAACAGTTACAGAATTTGTTTCTTTTTCCAAACCTTATATTTCGAAGACTGTTGCCGTGTAAATAACTTATTTTGCCTTTTCCCTTGTTTTTATATATATATACATAAACTCCACAATCTTTATTCCTTCAGCCACAATCTGGCCAGTTTTATCGCCAGTGAACTCAGGTATCAACCTGACGTCGAACTGTTTTTCCACCATTTAATAGAACAACATGAGAAAAATTATGCCAAAATAGATTGAACGTGTGCGTAGCAGCAAAAAAGACATAAAAAAACAAGAAAGATCGAAATAGATTTAAGCGGTCAAAAGGTCATCTAATATGCGGTTCTTGAAAATCATTTTTGTGATGTATGCAAAACACAAATATATTCTAACTCATGAGAGAATATGTAAGAATAGTGAAAAACAGAAAAAAGCAAAATACTCCAAAAATCAGTAAAATTTGGTGATAAACTCATAATGGCGTGGGGTTGCCTTAAAAGTGGAGATAGAAAAACATTGGTAAAAGTTCAAGTAAACCTAAACAGGGGAAGTTTAGTGAGGTCTACCAGACTCAGAAGAGGATTCTATTTAAGCATATCTCGTGCCCATATTGCCACGTATTATGTGTAAAACATTTTTTTCCTAAATGGAAATGTTTAACTGTTAGAATGTTGGTTAGCACATAATCCATATCTCAAAATAGTTGAACCATTAATACGCGCGAACTGAAAAGAACAACATAGTCCGCAAGAGTTTTGGTATTAATACCAAGAATAATGGCAAAAAATTCTCAATGAGTTAATTCTTTGGACCTAAAAACAGCAACACTAATTATTAGCTCCCTATTTGAGGTTTTTGTACTTTATGTAAGAATAAAAATAATTTTTTACAAAAAGAATACTGCTTTTTTTAATTTAAGAAAAGAGCTGAAAAGTGAATTTTTTGTTGGCATTTCAATATATTTGCAAGACATTTCTCAACACTGATATGCTTACGTTTCGCCGAAATTATTTGGGACAAAAGCGTTCGACTGTACTGAATAGTAGACAGCTAACTCACTCTACCGAAGTTTTAAAATATCTACTTAAAGTAATTTACTAAGCGCAGCTTAGATGTGGCACAAGGCCGAAAGTATGGGGCACCCAGTGAGGATCGAACTCACTACTTCATTGTAATAGTTCTAGCGAGACAAGCTTGTTAACCATTACACCACCTCGAGGTGCCCAAAATATCTACTTAAAGTACTCTTTCAGACAAAAGCAAATCCTTATTTAAAGATGACAAATTATTTCATTGGCAAAGACAAATATTTGCATGAAATAAAGTCAGTCAAAAAAGAACGGAGACTAACTAGAGAAGAAAAATGTATTCTTTTTCTCTTTTTTGTCAGTCTGCACAGAGGATACGAATCCGTTTTGGGGCTAAGGGTTTTTCTCTTAGATCGTGACAATATGTTAGTTTGGTGATATCGATAATTGTTCAGTATAGAGACTCGGTAAAGACTTAACATATCAATTCAAATTTTCAGTGGCCCTGAGTATAAAAAACTGCATCCGGCTCTAAGGATTTTGGAAGGTTGTGAGGAACACGGAACCACCTCTTAAAGGCTGCTGTTCCCAGTTCCACCCTGACCCGTGGTGGCAGTACCTGTTAGGGTCCCAGCTATGAGCAAATAGTTTATAGTTTGGAGTTTAAATGTAAGGTCAATAGACACCTCCTAACACACTAACCTGCTCCCATTCTATCAAACACTCTTCCCATCTGCCCAACCCTCATCCTCGCTATCCTTACTCATCTGTCACCTTCCTCCTGACATTCCCTATGTCTAACCACTCCTTCTCTTTACCTTCCCCTATGTAGCCCTATGCGCAATAGTGGCAGTGGAATGCCTTGCTTGGGGTGAAATGATTAAAAAAAAATACCCAAAGTGGATAAAACTATGAAAGTATAAAAATAGACATTTATAGAAAAATACACATTTTTGAAGGAAAAATATTACCAACAATACAATTTTGAAAGAAAAAATTATTACCATAAATGATTTTGAAGGAAAAAAGAATTATTGCCATAATAGATTTTTGAAGGAAGAAAATTATTACTAGAAATATATTTTGAAATACAAAACTAGAAGACATATTCAGTTTTCTAAAATAAAACAAAAAAAATCTTTTTCATCAAAATCAAAATTTTCACTATAATTGAATATTTAAAAAAAAAATCTTAACACCCTAACTTTTTGGCATTAAATAACCCACAGAGGTTGATATGCCGTTAAACAAAACTCAACTCAAATTTGCAGATATTATAAGCGCATAGTATTCATTTTGTATTTTAGTAGTCTATAATCACTAAAAATATGTTTGCTCTTGTATGAGAAGGGCCTTGAAACACAGGTTCATGTACGAACCTCAAGTTACGCATTGCCTCGATAAGTGGCCACTTGTGAATACCAAATGTTGTATACGGTAATTGAAAATCCGAGGGCTAAGCTCCAGATTTGGAATTGCTAATGAGAGAGCCGAGTTCGAATTCAAGTAGATTCGTTATACGCACAAATATTCTTGGGAAAAGCATGAATCCACGTATTCTTCCCCTCAGCTGTGAGTTAAACAGTAATTCCCCTATTTTTAAATCATTGCTATCTCAAAAAAATCTTAAAATCGAAAAATATTTTCTGATTTTAAATAATCTAAAAATCGTTGATAAGCGGCAGAAAATGAATCAATTAATCATATAGTTTAAATAGTTTAATTAATAAACTCATAAACTGTCGCAAACGCTTTTTTCCTGTCGTACATTAATTTACAGAGTATTTCTCTCTCCCTGTGGAGCATATTATCACTCCACCAAGCCAATGTTGATATTCTAGGTGTAGCTTAGATGCGACTTCTTCTCTTCTTCTATGTGCCCTGTCCCTTCAGGACGTAGGCGATCATGGCTTTTCACGTCTCCCTATCCCTGGTGGCTCTTAGCACGCCTTCTCCTGTTACACCACGCTACCCTCGTTCCATCATCCACCTGCTCACACCCTTCAAATATGTTATCTGTTGCTTTCCCCTGTCTCTTTTTCCCTCTATCTGGCCTGTTAGTATCAGGTTCTCCAGGCCCTCCTTCCTCATTGCGTGTCCTAGGAACTTCAGCCGTCTCTTCCTGTATTAATTTCTTTTTTGTTTCCATCATTTCCAAGACCTCATGATTGCTCACATGCTCGATCCACGATATCTGTAGAACCACATTTCAGTTGCTTCAAGTTTTTTTCTTCATTTTTGATGGTATTGTCCAGCATTCACTGCCATATTGAAGGACGGACTTCACGTAGCAATCCAGTACTCTCTTCCTAGTTTCTAGCGAAATTGTCCTGTTTCTTAATAAATTACTCAACTTCTGGAATTTTTCCTTTGCCATGCCAATTCGCCTTCGGATCTCTGTGTCGCACTTTCCGTCTTCTGTTATAACGCTTCCCAGGTATTTAAATTTTTGTACCTGCTTGATTCTGGTATCCCCGACCTGTATTTGGCATTTTGGGCTGCCCTTTTTACTGATGACCATGCATTCAGTTACGAAGCCGAAAATATTGGCTACTCCGTGAGGTTGGAACTCACTAGCTGTAATTGATATAGCGAGACAAACTTGCTAACCATTGCACCACTCTAACGTATCCACCCCATCAAGCTAATGTTGATTCTGTGATTTTCTTAGCAGACGGAGTTGATTAATACGAGCTGGTTAAGATATGTGAAGTAACGGAAAACTGATTCTCCTCTCTCTTCTGTATGTTGTGTTTCTTCAGAATATAGGCGGTGATGTCTCTCTACAACTTCCTATCCTTTCTAGCGCTTAGCAATGTTTGTCTTTTACTATACCTCTTCGCTCTCTCTTCTGCTATCCATTTACACAAACTCATTAGGTAGGTTACTCGCTGTTTCCTTCTTGCCTTCAATGTCATGCGTGTCAATTTTTCTGAGCCTTCTGTCCTCATTACCGCTTCCTTTTTAATAGTAAGTACAAAATATCCTTTTTGTATTTTCTTCCAAATCTTTTCGTTGCTCAGCTGTTCCACCCACGGCATTCAATGTTTTATAAATAGCTTTCCAGTTCTTTCCATTCAACAATGTCGAATTATATAAAGTTTACCTCCACGACAGAAATAAGTTGCATTTGTATATAAGTTAGAGAGTTTAAGTCGAACTAAGCACACAACAAGACTAGAGTCAAAGTATCTTTGAAACCAAACATCTTGCTGATAGTTTTCCACGCACTTTTATTTGACATGTTTATGAGATCGTTCTATTTAAAATCCTGTTGTAGTGAAATTTGAGATTAATTGTTGGTAAAAAGATCCAATAACGATAAACCTATGTCAGACAGTTTTAAGAGAAGCAACAGATGGATTCTACGTCATCATTGTCTTGCTTAATGCTTCCTATGTTTGAGTGATAATCCGATGAAGTATCACCCAACACCCAGGATATTACACTTCGGTGATTTCAACTTTTAATCGGTTCAATAATTTTGGACAGTATTTTAAGTGTTCTTCGTTTATTTGCGAGAAAAATAGATACGATCAAGGACTGTTTTCCATTCATCTTAACATTCAGTCTATCAGTTAAGTGCCACATGTGATACAAGTTTGGGCTATCATGTCTCGAAAGACTGACCGGGCAGATTTACTCACAGTTACAGAAGGATGCTACGGATATCGTGGACTGAGCATACGAGCAACGATGAGGTGTTAGAAAGAATGGCAACAAAAAGGAAATTGATGCTGAGCATCAGGAAGAGACAACTGAAGTTCCTGGGACATGCAATGAGGAAGGAGAGCCTGGAGAACCTGATACTGACTGGTCAGATAGAAGGAAGGAGAGACAGAGGAAGGCAGCGGATAACATATTTGCAGGGCCTGATCAGGTGGATGACGGAACGGGGGTTGCCAGGAGCAACAGGAGCAAACATACTAAGAGCTACAAGGGATAGGGAGACGTGGATAGCCACGATCGCATACATCCTGGAGGGACAAGGCACATAGAAGAAGAAGAAGAAGAAGAAGAAGAAGGTTGCTATTAATTTCTGTGATAAACTAATTGCTAAGCAAGGCTACAGAACACAATATATCCTGCTATTTACTCCATAGCTAAAGAAATGACGGATTAATACCTTTTTCAAGGATATTTTCGAGTAAGTGAATGGAACTGATTCAAGGAGAATCCGAACTTGGCTCTCCGATTTCTCGTTCGCAAACCGATATTCACTGCCCCACAAAGCACATCCCGCAGTGATAGCGGTAGTTAATTAAGGGGACACCATATTCAAGGGAACATCAACAACGTTATAGGTTGTTGGGGGATTGAAACACTGACCTCTGAAACCTTAACAAGAAAATAAGCAGAAAACGAATATTGTTTTCATGACCTCAGTTTTTAACAATTCAGTTTCGCTGAGCTAGTATCATTTGTCTAAAATTATTTCTGACATTCATTTTCAAAATAATCGGACTTTAAATTTAGTTTTCATTTCTTAAAAAATTACGAGGGTCATTCAATAAATAAGGTGAGTTTTTCTTAGCTGAATGTTTCTAATACAGATAGAAGCTTACTTTTTTCTTTTCTTTTTTTTTTTAACGTAGTCTCCCAGCAGAGTCACACAGTTTTCCCATCTGTGCACAAGTTTCCGTATTGCCTCAGCGTAAAAATCTTTAGACAGATGTCTCAGCCAATCGCTCACAGCACTTTTGACTTCATCGTCACTTTCAAATTTGTGCATCTCGTGAATTCTTTCAAGGGACCAAACAGGTGTAATTCTGAAGGGGCAAGGTCTGGGCTGTATGGGGGATGCGGGATCAGTTCCCATCCAAGCTCGTTGATGGTCTGCACCGTTTGGTGCTGCTGTGTGAGCTGACCTTCGAGTAGGCAAGGTCATCATGGACAATTTTGTGTGCTGTCCCAACAGATAGGCTCAGAGGCCTTGAAATGTCATCCACTGTCACCCTTCTGTCAGACTGAATTAGCTCATTGACTGATTCGATTACCTCAGGAGACCTCACTTCTGTAGGCCTCCCAGGCCTGTCTTTATCCTCAATAATACTCCGTCCTTCTTTAAACAATTTAGCCCACTTGTAGACAGTTTTTGGCTGAAACATGTGGCACCATACACAGCTGACATTTTCTTAAGAATTTCAACTGGTTTGTACCCTTCAGCAACCAATATCTTGACAACTGACCTTTGTTCATGGCTGGAGCATGCTTCTTGATCGGCTATCTTTGTTGATCTCCAAAACTCTCAAATTTATTTTCTAATCTGCAAAAAAATGAAATCCCTTTGAAAAAGAAGTAAGGAAAATTATTTTAAAAAAGTAAGCTTCTGTCTTTATTAAAAGTCCTTATACCGAAAAATTCACCTTATTTATTGAATGACCCTCGTATATCTCGACTAAGTCAAAACTTGAAAACTTTTTTTATTTTTTATAAATTGTAGATAGGTTCTTTTGTCATCCGTTTCATACTCCTACCCCTTCTCGTGAACATAAGTAGCGTCTCATTTACTTTTGAATACCGAATGTTGATACTACTCTAGGTCTTTACCTTTCGAATATATCTCACCATGACTATAAGCAAAGGATGTAATACTAAACCAGCCCAACAAAAAAACACCTCAACATTCATGGTATTTGTACCAATTTCTTCAGCATGGAACCGTTCCTCTCCGAAAAATTCCGGAAAACTAAGCTCACTGTGACTCTAATCTTAACTCAGTGACCTCCACCTCTCATTTCTCGATTCCTGAATTTCTGTCTCTCTTTAAGAACGAATCTAATGTCCACATGTGCAGCCTGGACGTTTATGTCTTGGAACATCTACCACTGTCTAGGGAACTCTCTGTTGTATCCCCGGACTATTCTTAGAAATCTCTCTCTCCCTCACTCTCACTCCCTCTCGCTCCCCACTCATTCTCTGTTATAATCTCAATCAACTGTCTCTTCTTTCCCTGCTGTTCGCGTTCATCTCAGTAATGTTGCGTGCTAGATAGTATTTTTAACAATATAGTCAGTCAGTTAAGTGCCATACGTGGGCGATCATGTCTCGAAAGAGACATAACTGACTAGGCAGAAGATTATCCCGCAGTAGGTTGCCATTGCTTTTTACGGTAGATTGGTTGCCAACAAAGCCTATAGAACCCAATCTGTCCTGTTATTTAACCCATAACTGGAAGGAAGAGACGCATTAATACATTTCCCAAGGGAATTTGCGCGTAAGTGAATGCAATGAATTCAACTGGAATTTGAACTCGGCTCCCCGATTTCTCGTTCCGAGCCGATATCCACTGTCCCACAATACACATCTGACAAGGCCATTTCTCTACATCCGTTCGAAAATATATTTCTGTAGGGTAACTTTCATACCAATCATGGCAAGTGTCTTAAACACTCTATCACTGACGTTGCTGACCACCAAACCCTGAAGTTCTTTATCAATCAATCTCTCACGAGCGTCGTGGACATCCCCACGCGTTTCCCCAGTAACTCTGAAGTACATGCTTCTTTTCTAGATCTTTTTTTTTATCTCTATCCTAGACTCATGCCGTACCGTGCAGCTCTGTTCTTTTGGTAAATCTGACCACGATCTGGTGTTAGTAAACATGACTTTCTGCTTCCTCACCAGTCAAGAACCACCTACCAACAGAATATCTTTCTGTTATCAACGTACTGATTGATACTTTTTCTGTGATTAAATTCGTGACCTCCCTTGGAATTAAGTTTTTAATCTTTCTGTTCAAAAAAGCGCCTCTAAGGTCTCCCTTTAGGTGAAAGCCAGCATCGATTCTTCCGCTTTGCCAGATCAACCACAGTTGTGCTACTTGCCATCAATGGATATGTATGCCAAGCTACTAATAATAACGGCGAAGGTGTTTGAAAGGGTTTTGCAGGCTGACCTTCTAAGAAAGCTTCAGGGCTAAGAAATTAAAGGACGTTTGTTTGATTTAATTCAGCCATTCCTATAAAACCATGGGTGAACCTGAAGAAGACTACCACCACCTTTAAATTTGTTTTGTTTTGTTTTTTCAACGTTATTTTGGAACCACTCGCCGGTACGACATTACCACCACCTGTAAATTGGTTATTATCAATTGTTTTTTACTTTTTTTCAGTGCAATCTTATCGATTAAATCCTAAACTTTCCGATTGATAAAAACATTTGTAAAGATTTCAACAGTTAAACAATGTTGGTGGGTGCTCAGTTTTTCATACAACCTTATAGTAAATCGAACCTGTGCTTTTTTTGCTTACGCATATTCAACAACTGAATCCTTTGTGAAATTTTTGAATAAAGCCATTCTTGGAGTTTCCGATGAAGATGCCATCGTAAGAACTAAAGAAAACTTGAAAAAGAGAAAAACGAGAGCAACAACTCGTCCCCCAAAAAACAAAACAAAGCGATCCAACGCGAGTGATTCCAAAATGGAGGATCGATTTACTATAGCCTTATATGAGAAACTGAGCCCCCCACCACCGAAATTGTTTAAATATGGAAATTTTTTCAATTTTTTTTTATAATCGGAAACTTTACGTAATAACCGATCAGACTGCGCTGAAAAAAGTAAAAAAAAATATATAAAAAACAAAAAATTAAAGGTGGTGGTAGTTTTCTACACGTTCGTCAAACCATGAAATAGAAGTCGTTTTGAACGAGTACGCTTCCAGATTCTGTCACACGAACGCTGATGTTCCCGAGGATCTATTCTAGAGTCAACGCTGTTTATGATCTTCATCAATGATCCCCCTGATGTCATCAGTTCCAAACTTGGCTTTTATTCACCATCTAATCCCATCTCAACAAAAGATATGTCAAGGCGGACAAAATAAACCTTTTGCTCTGCTTTTGAAATGACCTCCAATCAGTGGTTAACTAGACAGGAATTGGCTTGTAAATTTTGTTGCCTCCAAAACAAATCTACTCTCATTTAAACCTAGGACACTAACCATCAATTAAAGTTACACCACTACTAACCATGGTTATATCATACTCGACTTCGAAAATATCAAAAAAATATTAAATATAAATCTTTATTTGAAATATTTTACATGCAGGCACTTCAAAATGTGTACTTTGATTTAATATTAATAATAACTGAAAAACATTATTTAAAGAATGGCAACAAAAAGGAAATTAATACTGAGCATCAGGAAGAGACAACTGAAATTCCTGGGACATGCAATGAGGAAGGAGAGCTTGGGGAACCTGATACTGACTGGCCAGATAGAAGGAAAGAGAGACAGAGGAAGGTAGCGGATAACATATTTGCAGGGCCTGGTCAGGTGGATGACGGAACGGGGGTTGCGAGGTGTAACAAGAGCAAACATACTAAGAGCTACAAGGGATAGGGAGACGTAAAGAACCATGACCGCCTACGTCCTGAAGAGACAGGCCACATAGAAGAAGAAGGCTATATACCCATGGTTAGAGTTCTCGGGTTAACCACCATAGAGAGACATTCCTACCAGCCATCAATATGATTGATGGTAGTCTTCTGGAGAGCAACACAATGCGCCCCTTGGTCTCACTTTTTCAAACCAACTATATCGAATCTATAACTGCATCTTCTGTTAGGAAATTTGGGGCACTGTGCCAATCCAGAAAGTGTTTCTTATCAGCGCTTATTTTGCACATTTATAAATCTACCATTCACCTGCGCATTGAATACTTGTTTCATATGTCTCGGGTGCTCCTGCTATTCTTCTTGAGGTTTTTAAAAAAAGTTAATGATCTGCAATGTAATCGGTCCTGACCTGGCATCCTGACTTCAGTCACTTTCTCACTGACGTAACGTGGCTTCCCTCTGATTTTCTAAAAATATTTTCATAGTAACTGCCATAACAAGCTTTTTTTTTCTTTCTACCCTGACCACATGAATATTACTAGAATGTCATCTAGGTCCCACTTTTTACCGTGAAAATAGTTAAATTTAACTACCACTTCTATTTAAACAGTCTTCCGCATTCCCCGCCTGTGCATCTCACTTTCGCTTACTTGCTTCCCTGATAACTATCTCTAAAAATTTAAATGTAACGTCAGTTGTCATCTTTTATCTTCTTGAATCTCATTAATCATTTATCCTTTCCTCAGTGTCCCTCTATATCCAGTTTTTTTCCCCCCAATTCTTAAAATTTATCCTTTCCTCAGTGTCCCTCTATATCCAGTTTTTTTTTTCCCCAATTCTTAAAATTTATCCTTTCCTCAGTGTCCCTCTATATCCAGTTTTTTTCCCCCCAATTCTTAAAATTTATCCTTTCCTCAGTGTCCCTCTATATCCAGTTTTTTTCCCCCCAATTCTTAAAATTTATCCTTTCCTCAGTGTCCCTCTATATCCAGTTTTTTTTTTCCCCAATTCTTAAAATTTATCCTTTCCTCAGTGTCCCTCTATATCCAGTTTTTTTCCCCCCAATTCTTAAAATTTATCCTTTCCTCAGTGTCCCTCTATATTCAGTTTTTTTTCCCCCAATTCTTAAAATTTACCCTTTCCTCAGTGTCCCTCTATATCCAGTTTTTTTCCCCCCAATTCTTAAAATTTATCCTTTCCTCAGTGTCCCTCTATATCCAGTTTTTTTTTTCCCCAATTCTTAAAATTTATCCTTTCCTCAGTGTCCCTCTATATCCAGTTTTTTTTCCCCCAATTCTTAAAATTTATCCTTTCCTCAGTGTCCCTCTATATCCAGTTTTTTTTTTCCCCCAATTCTTAAAATTTAATATCTGATTAAGCCACTCCACCCAATTTTAACAATAATAACCTTCTAGCACGAGTGGTCCTCGGTCTTTTTACAGGGTTTAATAAAAAATAATGTTAGTTCCCAACATTTATTGTTTTGTGACGCACGACTTGTCGGTAGCAGTTAAATGCTATCGTTGAGATTTGCATCAATTCTACTTAACGCTAACTTGATTTGAGATCAAGATTAGAAAAACTATTTAGCGTTGCCTCGATGTCCATTATATCGTCTCTGATAGAGAATAAATAAGCGGTACTCATAGTAATATTATTTAATAAAAAGATAATCAATACAAAACCTTTTTCTGCTGTGCTTCTTTTGCATTAATACGACAGAGAATGGCCATGAAGTAAGTGCGACTTCACGGCATGGTTTATTGGAAGGTAAGGAAGTTTTTGGCTATTACTATCTATTAAACATTACTATTTCGTGATCAAAATCTCATCTTCAGAATGGGAGAGAAGCGTGTGTCTGTCAGAGTGTGTTCCTGCCTTGTGACAGCCTTCAAAACATAACCATATACCTATTATACACAATGCTTCAAGCAAATTACAAAACTTTACTATTGGTATTTAATATGTTTTGATCTTTTCAAAATCTGGTATGATATACCCATGGTTAGTAGTGGTGTAACTTTAATTGATGCTTAATGTTCCAGGGTTAATGACTGTACATCATTAACAATGTTCTTTGCAGTTAAATCAGGATTTTCTTTTTCAAAATGTCTGTAATATTTTTTTTATATTCTCTCATAAATGTACTATTTTCTGTCAATCTTTACCTTATTCGAGGCACAATGAATCCTGTTATACTTAATATAAAAAGTTCGTAAACACTTGCAAAAATTTGAAATTTTACTCGCAAAAAAAAAAAAGAAAAAAAGAATTATTGCTCAAATTGCGTGGTTTATTGTGTTGGTCTGGTTTGTCATTATTACTGAGAAGTGAGTTCGATCCTCACTGGGTGCACCATACTTGTAGCCAGAACCTAATAAATTATGATCACTGACAACGTGATTTTTTTCAAATAACCTTATTTGTTGTATATTAACACAGAAGCTTCTCTGTTTGATGGAGAACCACAGGTTCACGACGCTAGGTGTCGCTTTCAACCGCCATTTTGTATACTTAATCTCATTGCTTTAAAAGTGCCGTATGGATTTATTTTTATGCGACATGTAGCTTCTGGTATTTATTTTCATTGTTACTGAATCAGTCACCCCGAGGTCCTTATAATTAGCTCTTTATAGGCCCATATTTCTCTCTGATATTCTTTGTATCAGGCCTTAAGTTTCATGCCTACGACTATGCCAGAGATGCTGAGAATATCATTTTTATTACTGATAATTGTGAGAACAGCTCCATAAAATATTTACTGCTGTGCACTCATTAAACTTTCTTTGCTTGTCGTTTTTCCTTCAGGATATCTCTACAACTTCCTTGCCTTTGCATTTCTAATCAATATTTGTTGCTTTATTATCTATCCCAGTGCTTGACCTGAAATTTATTACGTAGGTTACGTCTGTTGCGAAACAACCGAATGCCTTTCATAGAACGTGCCCTTCTCAATATCAAATAGCACCATAAAATTCCAGACTCAGAAGTGCTGGAACGTTCTAAGTCTGACAACATTCACGCCATGCCTCTGCACTCTCAACTTCGATGGGCTGGTCATACACACCGCATGGAGGACAGCCGTCTACCGAAGACGCTCTTCTATGGTGAACTCTCCACAGGAAAACATTCGCTTAGCTGGTCAAAGTTGAGGTACAAAGACAGTTTAAAGAAGGCCCTCAAGCGCTGTGACGTTCCATACTCCTCCTGGGAATCCACTACTAACGATAGAGCTGTCTGGAGATCCCAAGTGAAATCTGGTGTTGCAAAATTTGAAGAGGGTTCATCAGAGCCCTCAAAGAGAGACGCCAGAAAAAGAAGGAGCTCTAAAGCTCTATCCACTACCATCGGTCTACCCCCTGTATCCCCTGCTGCAACAGGCTCTTCCGTACAAAGATTGGCCTTATAAGCCACCTCCACACTCAGCCAAATCCTTAGTGACCAGGAGTCATGGTTTTCTTCGCCTGCAAAGGACGGACATCATGTCTGTTGCCGATGTATCCTTCTGCTTCTTTTCATTTCGAATTGTCAGATTAGTGTCAAATTGTTCAAGTCCTCTTGTTCTTATTATGTGTAACGACCTGTGTTGTAAATTAAGAGTCTTAGGTTAGGAAGTAATAAACTTTTTATTTATCTAATGTTAATTTTTCGATTCAATAGTAAATTTACATGATCCTCGTATGTCGAATAAATCACTGACGTTGATAATTACGTGAACGTGTGCGCATTATTTAATCTTGCTTTATGTAATTAATATTTAATTTTCGTGATTATACAACCTGAACGAACGAACGAACACTCTCTCTCTCTCTCTCTCTCTCTCTCTCTCTCTCTGTTAAAAGCAAAATTATGAACAGTTGAGAACTCTTGCTTCTGACCCCAAATTTGAGTGTCAAAATCGGAATCACAAGTAACAAAACATAATACGATACCCAGCGGGTCCATTATGAGGCTAATCTGCAAGGAAACAAATTTCGTAGGACAATGATGATTTACGTTCTTCAAGCCTGTAAGGTTTTGTGACGATCGTAATCGAGACGCGCTGACTAGCGCTACAGAATCACAATAAAAAAACTGTAGCAAATAACAGGTACCACGTCACTTGAACTTTTAACACCCCCAACCACTAAAATCAATAACACCTTTAACTCAAAGAGAAAATAATGGCATAATCAAGCTGTTGACGTTCTACACTACTTCAAACCAAAGGTTATGTAGGAAACGCCAAAAATAAGAGAAAGAGCGACAATAGTTGACAAGCATGAGAAACCTATTCTCTTGAAAAACACTAATCATAGAATGATTTTATGAGTTTTATTCGGCTGTGACACTGGATGCTCGGTCAATGAATACAGAATGTTTCCTTTTAAAGAAATGTCTAATTTAACAATTACTAGTACCATGAAAATTTGATACTTTACATTTCATCAGTGATTTCGGGAACTAAATTTTTATAACTGCCGAAAAAGAAATATATATATTCCGTGGTGGAACTCTGTTGAGCTCCTTTTACCCATAGGGCTGTGCCTCCCAGATCCACGGCTACTATCACCAAGCCGCTCACACTAGAGCATTAGAAGCCGGTTCAAGCAACGATATACAGATGAAAAATTGGAGGAGAATTTCAAATATTAAGTAAATAATTCATCGAGTTTTATTCAGCCTCAACAGAATGCAGAAATCACTGGACGCCGTTTCGTCCTATATTTGGGACTCATCAGCAGTGCGCATCCACTACCAGGAAATGAAATATGTGAATGAGCGGCGCTATATCGAGTTTAATTCGTTGCCTCTTCGTCACCGGGGCCTGTGGTGCAGTTGGTATGACATTCGCTTAATAACGCAACTGTCTGGGTTTCAATTCCTGGTAGTGGATGCGCACTGCTGATGAGTCCCAAACGGCCGTCGTTCTTTCTGCATTCTGTTGAGGTTGCATAAAACTCGATGAATTACTTACTTAAAAAATAAATAAATATGCTAGCCGGCAAGATTCGAGCCTTATTTAATCCTTGCAGGATAAATAAACTGTTAAAAAAATTGAGCGTCTACTCAAATATGAATATTCAAGAAAAGTTTGTAGTAATGAGCATCCCAAATGGCCAAATACAGGTGTAGGATGTTAAAAATCAAGCAGGTAGAAAAATTTAAATATCTGTGAAAGGTTCTAACCGAAGACGGAAAGTGCGACACAGAGATTCAAAGGCGAATAGGCATTGCGAAGGATGCGTTCCAGAACCTGAGTAAAGTATTAAGAAACAGGAAACTTTCACTAGAAACAAAGAGAGTACTGGATTGCTATGAGATGTCAGTTCTTCAATATGGCAGTGAATGTTGGACAATATCAACAAAGATGAAGGAAAGACTTGAAGCAACCGAAATGTGGTTCTACAGAAGCATACTGGATATAAAATGGGGGATCAATTCCATATTACAATCAATATAAAAACTGACCCCTCATTTTGTGGTCAAAGCAGTTTCTGTACATTTATATTCCCGAGATCAGAAAGCACAAGGATGCATTTCAGAAGCTGAGTAGAGTATTAAGAGACAGGAAAATTTCGCTAGAAACAAAGAAGACAGTACTGGATTTCTATGTGATGTCGGTCCTTTAATATGGCAGCGAATGCAGGACAATCTCATCAAAGATGAAAGAAAGACTTGAAGCAACTGAATTGTGGTTCTACAGAAAGATGCTGCGGATATCATGGACCGAGCATGTGGGCAATGACGAAGTGTTGGAAAGAATGGAAACGAAAAGGAAATTAATGTTGAGCATCAGGAAGAGACAACAGAAGTTCCTAGGACATGCAATGAGGAAGGAGGGCTTGGAGAATCTGATACTAACAGATAGAAGGAAAAATAGACAGAGGAAAACAGTGGATAACATATTTGAAGGGCCTGAGCAGGTGGATGACAGAACGGGGGCTGCGAGACGTTACAGGAGATAGCGTACTAAGAGCCAGTAGTAGTACTGGCTCTTAGTACGCTATCTCCTGTAACGCTGTAAGAGCCACCAGGAATAGGGAGATGTAGTTGGCTATGATCGCCTACGTCCTGAAGGGACAAGGCACATAGAAGAAGAAGTAAAAAAAATGGAGAACGGAAAAATACAATCACTACTACTTTAGAAATAGCTTTGCTTCTTCTTTTTTTTTTCTATGTGATGTGTTTGCTAAGGATGTAGGCGATCATGGCCCTCCACTTCTCCCTATCCTTTGTCGGTCGTAATACCCATTCTCTTCTTATTCCACTGAATTCCCGCTTCACCATCCATCCGATATGTCATGCCTTGATATCCCTTGTCCCTCTTCCCTTCTATTTGCCTTGTGAGCATCAGTTTCTCTAAGTCCTCCTTCCTCATTACATATCCCAAAAGTTTCAGCTTTCTTTTCCTGGTGTTAAGTATCAGTTTCCTTTTTGTGTTCATCCTCTCCAAAATCTCGTCATTGCACGTGTAATACGTCCATGATATCCTCAGCATCCTTCTGTAGAACCACACTTTGGTTACGCTTCTAATAAAGAACTGAACAGTTACGCATTTTTTGAAATGCTGAAGAATGGAGTTTTCTTTAAGGCAAATTTAAGAACAGTGCTTGTGTGTAAATTCCTCAGTAGCGTAGTTATCAAAGCTTAACGGATAATATACGATGGTTTCTCCTTCAAAGGAGGACGCAAATTCGAATTTTGCCGCGGGGCATATTTTCTTCGTGAAGTTTTCTGGGTTCACAGGGCGGTAGAAGAAATAAACATTATATTAAAAACGAACAAGAAACGGATCGTCTAATATGGGTCAGTCAATTAATTACCATTTGTGAAAAACGCTTGGGTGATCATGTCTCGAAAGAGATATGACTGACTGGACAAGAATCTCCCGCAGTAGGTTCCCATTATTTTTGGGGGGAGTGGGGTAGACTGATTGCCAACCAAGTGTATAGAACCCATTCTGTTCTATTTAATCCATAGCTGAAGAAAGAAGTGTCGGAGTAATACTTTTCCTGAGAGTATTTGCGAGTAAGTGAATGCAAGGAATTCAACTGGAATTCGAACTCCGCTCTCCGATTTCTTGTTCCAAGCCGATCTCCAGTGCACCCTACAACATATACATCAGCAACAACAAAAATAATATAAAACGTTTGAAGTAATTTGCGATTTAAAAATAAATGTATGCTAGTTCAAACGTTATTTTTATAGACACTGTTTCATGATTGGCTTACGGCCAAATAGCGTCGACAAACCGCTTCCCATCCTATCACCGAAATTAAGTAACATCAAGCCTTGTTAGTACTTAGACGGTTTACAACTTAGGAATATCAGGTGCTGTAGCTTGGAAGTGTGGGTGGTGTTATAGATAATGCCTCTGAATTGTTACTGGGAGAGCCGGGTGTCAATTCTAGCCAGCTTCTTTATAATCACTTACACGTAAATACATTTGGAATAGATATCAGTCCACCGCTTCTCCCCCAGCTACGGGTTAATTAGTAAGATTATTATCACCCTACAAATTTTTACAATTTAGAAATATTTTCTGGCTTTTAATAACCTGCAAATGTATAATAATTTGTAGAAAAAGCCTTGGGAATGTTTTCAAGCATGAAACAAACTGGGAATCCACTGCTAACGATAGAGTTGTCTGGAGATCCCAAGTGAAAACTGGTGTTGCAAAATTGGAAGAGGGTCGCATCAGGGTCCTCAAAGAGAGACGCCAGAAAAGGAAGGAGCTCTAAAGCTCTATCCACCAGCTTCTAACCACAACCGCTATTAACCTCAGTGTCCACTTTTATATCGCTATTAAGCTATTAACCTCAGTGTCCACTTTTATATCGCTATTAAGCTATTAACCTCAGAGTCCACTTTTATATCGCTATTAAGCTATTAACCTCAGTGTCCACTTTTATATCGCTATTAAGCTATTAACCTCAGTGTCCACTTTTATATTTGAATACACTCTACCCCTGATATTGAGCATTTTAGCCATAAATATATTATAATTAAAACTGCTTCTTTATTAAAAATATATATATTATATATGTATGTGTGCCTGTATCCATATGTGTGTGTGTTTGTATGTCTGTATGTTTGAATGTGAACATATGTATGTTTGTGTATGAGTGAATGTTTAACACCCTTAAATTTCTATATAGAAACACAGAAAATCGACGAAGACTGCTGCCATTATAAGTAATTTTCTTTAAATCTATAGCAATTAATAACGCCTTATGGATTTGAGGGCCAAAACTCGGTTCCCTGACAGTATCCTCAATCATAAAACCAACCAACCATGTCCAGATATTTTTCCTATTTTTTTATTCATTTTTGTTCTTTTTTCTAACATTCCAAAAGCAAGTAACTCTATCCATCATGTAAACACTTTATCTTCCCAAGAGTGATGTATAGGTGCGCCATCCAGAACCCCTTCCTTACCCTGTGATAATCCACCTAGCAACATACCTCACTAAAATAAACAAGTGAATACTCGCTATATATATATAGCGAGTATTTACTTGCTCATTTTAAAATTGACTTGATTATATATATATATATATATATATATATATATATATATATATTGTTAAATATAACAGACAATAAATGTCTATTATATTTAATCATGAGCCGTTATAAACCTCGTATTTTGGCTTTAATTTCAAGTTAAAATAAAGAAAAAATTGTTCAACATTTGGATATTTATTTATTCTGCCGGTTCTAAGCTTTCGGCTCACATGAGCCATCTTCAGAGAGGTTGCAAGGACGTTAACATAAAGCCCATCCACCATCAAAGATGATATTATCTTGTGTTGAAATAAAACATTGCTATGCGACGATAAGAGTCGGATTGAAGACGATGGTGTAAATTTGCAATGTGGTTCTATGACGTCACACCGCGTGAGAGACGGAAATGTTAATAGAACCATATGTGTAAATAAAATGTAATGTGTTGTGACTTAATTGAAATGTAATTTTATTAAGTGTGGGTTGCTTTAATTTAATGTAGATGACCTCCAATATCTGAAGGTTCTTTTTACTGTGTGTATGTGGGAGTATTATTTTGTTATCGACTAAAATCTGTCTAATATTACTATGGCTATGTTTTTCTAAGAAATGTTGTTTAATTGAACTATGATCAGAAAGGGGGCAGGTAAATCTGTGAGAGACCGTAGTTGTAGTAAAGCCAATATATATAGTGGGTTTATTATTAGTACCAGAATGCCCATGTAAATTGATATACTACATTGGTTTTCTGTAGGGCATTTAGTTGTGTGGTTGTAGGGTTATTAGAGACTATGAGGACAATTGTTTTAATTTTTTTATAATATATGATGAGATTAATTTAATTATTATTATTAATTGGTTTAACGTTTCTACGTATTATGTTTTTGAATGTTGTTTCTTCATGTTTGTAATTATTATGCATTTAGTTGCAATAGTATCATTTAATAGTGTTATGTTTTTTTGACGTACACTATTACTATTAATATAATCAACATTGTTAGAGGTATCATTAAGTTTATTGAGATGTATTTAATCAGTCAGTTAAGTGCCATACGTGATACACGCTTGGGTCGATCATGTCTTTTTAGAGACATGACTGACTGGGCAGAATATTATCCTACAGTAGGTTGCCATTGCTTTCTGCGGTAGACTGGTTGCCGACCAAGGCTATAGAGCCCAATCTGTCCTGCTATTCAACCCATAACTGGAGGGAAGAGACGGATTAATACCTTTCCCAAGGTTATTTGTGCGTAAGTGAATACAATGGATCCAGCTGGAATTTGAACTCTGCTCCCCGGTTTCTCGTTCCACTGTACCACAACGCACATCTTGTATTTTAATATGTTGATCAAAATGAGAAAATCCATTGTTAACAAGTGTTTGTTTAATGTTGTTCTTTATAGAATATGGATTTGGAGGAAGATATTTGTGGGAATTGAATTAAGTTTTTTATAACAGCTTTCTTATATCGTTGAGGGCATTCACTATTATAATTAAGAAGACCCGAGTTTATGTTAGCTATTTTCCTATATAGACAAGTAATAAATCGATATGTGTTGGAATCATTAAATACATCGAGGAATGTAATTTTATTAATAATATGAAGTCCTAATGTAAATTTGAGGACGAAGCGACTTTCAAATTTGTTTTTAAGAGATGCCGGGGAGCCGAGTTCGAATTCCAGTGGAATCCATTGTATTCACTTACGCGCAAATACCCTTGGGAAAGGTAATAATCAGTCTATTCCTTCCAGTTATGGGTTAAATAGCAGGACAGATTGGGTTCTATAGCCTTGGTCGGCAACCAGTCTACCGCAGAAAGCAATGGCAACCTACCTTAGGATAATCTTCTACCCAGTCAGTCATGTCTCTTTCGAGACATGATCGCCCAAGCGTGTATCACGTATGGTACTTAACTGACTGACTGAATATAATTGTTTGAATCATGATTAAGGCTTCTACTGGTCATAAAGTGAGGGATTGGTTTTCTATTGTTATAAAGTAAAAAACTGATCCCCCACTAATTACTACATAATAATAGAATACATCTCTTCTCCCTCTACCTAGGAGTCAAATAGCAGGACAGATTGGATTCTATAGCCTTGGTCGGCAACCAGTCTACCGCAGAAATCAATGGCAACCTACTGCGGGTTAATCTTCTGCCCAGTCAGTCATGTCTCTTTCGAGACATGATCGCCCAAGCGTGTATCACGTATGGCACTTAACTGACAAGTATAAATAGAGAATAACTGGAGAAGTGCAGGGAAGAAAAAAATACCCTGTTGCTTGAACAGACGCGGAGAGCCATGCTACGACTAGGACTGCAACGCACAAAGAAATGTCAAATATAACAATCTTAAATTCCGACAAGCCAGCGAACGGCATGTCTGAAAGAACAAACTAAAAAGACCTTTATCGTATGAAGGCTCACTAACGCGTCACGAGAAATAAAGTATTTTCTATCTCGAAATTGCCGCCATCACTATGAAAGTCAAAGTCTTAGAAAAGCCATAGTGTGTAATTATATGCTATACTGGCGATGCTTACTTAAGATTCATTGGTAGAATAAAATGATGACGTGAAAATGATGCCTCTAAAGAAGTCAGCCGATTGTCTGCTACAAATCTAAGTGACAGAAACTGCCAAATATAAATTGATAGTCTTCGAGTAAATAATTTTTCCCTATCTTAAATCATTTTTTTTTATATCGAATCCGAATTGTGAGGCGAAGAGATTTGTCTAGCATTGGGAAAATGAAAACGTCTGAAAGTCTTGAAATGAGCACTTTGTATTTCCAAAATTTTTATCTAATTAAGAATCGTTGAACTGGTAATGAAACGTTGCCAAGATACCCCGATCCCCGAAACATGTCCTTCCTTCACTCACACACGTAAACACGCCCAAAATATTTTCGTGGAATCTTAGAAATACAAAAAAGTCTGAAATAGTTTAAATATCTACGATAGTTTGGATAAGGATGTCGAATGCAATCGCAAAAGATTATTGTTGGAAGCGGAAATCGATGATAATTTCAGGCCGTGAGTTTTCAAGATTGACGTAGTTGCTTATACTTAAAGTCTGCTATCATTTACCTCTGTCCCAACGACGTACAGGCGTAATTCCATTGCAAGAGATGAGAGAGAGAGAGAGAGAGAGAGAGAGAGAGAGCATGGCATTTCTAACCAAAAAGTAGACATAACTCTTTTAATTATACCAATTCTTACTAACAAAATAATAGAAGTTGAGAGAACGCTTTCTGATAAGAACGTGAATATGTAAATAACTAGATCAGTAGGTCAATCATAGAAATCAGCACCATATGTGTTACTGATTAGGAAAATATACTTTCAATATAAATATTCAACAATATACAAAATACCAGACAATAGCCCCGCATATATATATATATATATCGCCGACTGACGCCAGTTCGGTCGGGTTTCAATCCTGGGTAAAAGCAATTGAATGTCTAACCGTACTGATGAGCTGTGATACAGCGAAACGGATCTGTCTGCGAATGATTATATATATATATATATATTTTCTAAACATATACTGTTAAATATAAGAGACAATTTTATATATATTATAAATGGAAATTTGTCTGTGTGCGTGTATGTGTGTGTGTCTGTGTGTGTGTCTGTGTGTGTGTGGCTGTGTGTGTGTGTGTCCGTTACCTATAGACTCCGAAACGGCTGAATCAATTTTCTTATAAATTTACACAGTTATACTATAAGCGTCTGCAAGTGTTCTTAGCTAGACTTTGTATCGAGGTGCCCCCAATAAATATTGAAAATCGATAATCGAAAAAATCGGATTATAGGAGCAGTTGTCCGATTTTAATCAAATTTGATACACTCATAAACAAAGACATAAGAAACGATATTCAGAAGTTTCAAGGTTGCAGTTCTTACAATAGTGCTGAAAATCGATAATATATATATATAAAAGGTAAGATGTTTGTGTGTGTCTGTTTATCTGTCTGTATGTCCTTTATACAACTCCACAATTTTTATCCGATTTTCACCAAACTTCACACAAATATTCTTCAGGCTGGATTAGTTTTAAAGCTTTCATTACAACCGAGCAACGCCGGGATATACTGCTAGTATATATATATATATATATATATAAAGAAAAATATATGGAGAGAGAGAGAGAGAAAGAGAGAAAGTTAAGGAAAGAGAGAGAAAGAATGACGTAATTAAAATATAATCCCAACTAAATACAGGTTATTATTGATATTGTTGAATAGAGTGCTCAGAATTCTGAGTATGGAGCCATATGTTTTTATATAATCATTTCACCCCAAACAAGTTAGTACTGCCACTTGTGCAAAGGGAGTTACAAAGAGAGGAGACGGATGACTGAGAAGGAAACTACAGGTGATGTTACAAAAATAGTAAGAGAGAGGTAAGACTCACGGAGATAAATGGCAATTGACGTTGCACTCAAACTTTTGGAGATTGTAGCAATCAGGAAAGTAATCAGTTACATTTGGCTATTTTGACAGTAAAAGGGTGGGACCTAGTCGCCGATCTAGTCGCACGAGTAAACTCAAGAAGGCGGGATAAGATGGAATAAAGCTTGTGAGAGTAGAAGCCGTGAAAATACTTTTAGAAACAACAGAGGGAAGCCACATTCTATCGGTGATAAAGTGGCTGAAAGCGAGCATCCGAATTGGAACCAATTACATTGCTGATCCTTCATTGGATTTTGTCGTAAAACCCCAGATGAACAGCAAAGAACCTAAAAAGAATAGAAAAAAATATTCTATGCACAGACGAATAGTAGAATCATAAATGTGCAAGATAGACTTTGATGAGAAAATCATTCTGGCTCGGCTATGTGACCTAACCTCCTTAGCAATAGTTATTGTTTTAAAGTATTCATTCCACTTCAGATCAACTGCATTCATTGCGAGCAGAGACAAAAAGACGCTTATTATGGTCAGACGCGTAACTCCGGTAAAGTGGTTCTTGTGGCCAATGGCTGCCGTACAAACAGCAGAAAACCAAAGAGAAGAATGAGGTTTCAGTCTAAATATCCTGGATGGGATGTAAGCATCGATGCCGGCCTTCAACCAAGAAGAAACCTCAGAAATACAGTCTTCAACAGGGAGACTAAAAAAATTTATTCAAAAGTGACACTAGAAAGGAAATTGCGGAACACCTCCCAGTTCACTTTTTGATAGCAGTAGGATATTTACAATTTAATGTTATCTTTTCTTAGATTTTATTTAACTTTACAAACAGACGCCAAAATAAATGTTTCACGGTTACTGAGCACTCAATATTATCTGTCTGTACTTACCCGGAACATTTTAATTCATGTCACCTTCATAAAAAATATCATTGTACTATATGTACTAATTTTATTAAAGACTACTTATTTGTTTGATCATTTATTAATAAATGCCTCTAGTTTTCTTTTAAAAGTAGCATAAATTCCGTTTAAAAGAAAAATATCACCGGTAATGGTTAGGTTTAAAAAAGTCGTTTCCACGCAGGAAACATTTTGCATACATTGACCGAAAAATAGCATTATTTTCTGCTAAATTAATTACTTTTTAACCCATTTTAACCCAGCGTCCTCATTTGAGGACAGCATAAAAAAAGTCTAAAAAATAATGGGTATAAATCAATATATAAAACCATTATTATATATAGGTAGTGAGGACATAATGATTCATCAATAAAATTACTTTCCAAATATTGCCCGGCTGGAAGAATAATTCTTGTGATTTGTAAATGAATTTAATGTTCTAAAACCTGAGGACACTGAGTTAAAGTGAGTTAATATAGTTTTTAATTTACTAAATGTTATAGTGCTTTCTGATATTGACAGAAGTTTCCTTTCTGATCTTTTGTTTAAGGTACTGTGGAAGGTCACCAGTTTACAAGATCGCTGTTGTCTACAAGATCGTTAAATAGTCTACTGATATTTGTTCCTGTTTACAAAATCGTTAAATGCTCTACCAATGATTGTTTTGTTGCATTTTTTACAAGATCGTTACTTGGTCTACCGATGCTTGTTTTGCTTACAAGTTCCTTAAATAGCCTACCAGTGTTTGTTGTTGCTTACCATTTTGTTAAACGGTCCACCAATGTTTGTTGTTTACCACAAAATTCTTCAATGCTCTACCAATATTTATTTTTGTTTACAAGATCGTTAAATTGTCTAACAATGTTTGTTTTTGTTTACAAGTTCTTCAAATGGTCTACCAATATTTGTTGTTGCTTACAATATCGTTAACTAATGTACTAATTTTTTTTATTTTGTTTACAAGATTGTTAAATTGTCTAGGAATGTTTGTTTTTGTTATAAGTTTCTCAAATGTTCTACCAATGTTTACTGTTGCTTACAAGATAGTGAAACACTCTTCCAATATTTATTTTTGCTTACAAGGTCGTTAAATATTCTACCAGTATTTATTTTTGTTTACAAGATCGTTAAATTGTCTAGGGATGTTGTTTTTGGTTACAAGTTTCTCAAATGTTCTACCAATGTTTACTGTTGCTTACAAGATAGTGAAACACTCTACCAATAATTATTTTTGTTTACAAGATCGTTAAATTGTTTAGCGATGTTTCTCTTTGTTTAAATATCGTTACATAGTCTTTGGATGTTTATTGCTGCTTAAAAGATCAATGAAATTGTTGCAAATTTAAGTTGGATTTCTCCACTCAATATCGTTTCTGGTTAGCATTCAAATAATTTGTCTCTACCTATGCTGATGGATTTTAGATAAAAAAGAATCGGCTACTGACGAAGTCATATATATTTATGTTTTGCTTAAATCGACAAAAGGCCAGAAAAAATTATTTGAAGTGTGGAAAATTAAGCAATGTGAAAAGTATAAATTTATTTTAGTATTTTTCAGAACAGAAAACAGCGTTTTTCATTCTTTGCTTCTAAAAAACAAAAACAAAAGTAAAAATTCGCGCCGTTTTCTTAATTGGCAAATTGGAGGTACGTTTTCATGTTATCTGGTGCCAATGGTTCATTGATAACGCCCCTTTGTGGTTTGGCTGACTATCAGAAGACAAGGAGCTTTCTCTACGCTCGCCTCATATATAAACTTGTCTCTTTTAACGAAAGAATTGAAAGCGCCATTGAGCATGAGAAGGTTCATTCAGTTCGAAACAAAATACTTCTTTGCTCGTTTGCCAAGATACAACTTCACTTTCAAACATGCTAATCAACAGACGCATTTTTGCCAGAAAGGAAGAGTTCATTGTTAAAGCCGCAAAGGGTGATCTTTGTCACTTTTACTCGCTTTTTGAATGTTCACTTTAAATCAATATATATTCATGAAAGGTCTTCATTCTTACATGTTTTTCGCTGTTTGTTACCTGAAATAATGTAAAAGAGGCAGTTGCCGCTTTTTACGTTTATTGGTTTCATTGACCAACGTCAGGTTTCTGCACCATTTCAAATGAGAGACATTAAATGTTTTGCTTGGCAATGTTTTCCTTATACAAACTTTTTTTTTAATCGTATCACCCCGAGCAAGGCGGTAACACCACTGATGTGCAGGGGGCTACGTAATAGTGAAAAGATTGGAAAAGATAAAGCCGGAAACCACATCCTAAACAGGGAACAAGGGATGAGCCTCTTAGCCTGTTCAATAGACGTGGGTGAAGTGTGAACCGGGCGATAGATAGATCTAGCTACTCCAAACTTATTTATAACTGGAACTTTGTCTGCGTGTCTGTGTGTGTGTGTCTGTGTGTGTGCGTCGGCTGAACCGATTTTCTTGAAAATTTAGACAGTTGTACTATAAGCGTCTGCGAGTGTTCTTAGCTAAGTCTTGTGTCGTAGTACCCCCGATAAATATCGAAAATCGATAATCGAAAAAATTGGGTTATAGAAGGAGTGGTCCAATTTTAATCAAATTTGATACACTCATAGATAAAGACATAAGAAACGATATTCAGAAGTTTCAAGGTTGCAGTTCTTACAATAGTGCAGAAAATCAATAATATCCCCGATATCGGAAATCGATGCCGCCGATATTCTATCGAATCTGATCAAAAACTGATATTCAGTCATCAATATGGCTCATTTTCTCCAATTTTGCTCCCGATGGGTACGATGAGTTTTCATAGACTTACTTAGGTTAGTTTATCCTTAGATGACTTATTTGATTCCAATATTGGAAATTGATACCTCGATATCCTACCGGGTCTGATCAAAATCAGTGTTTCAGTCCTTTTATTTTAGTTTTTGCTTCGGGTTTGGCTCTAAGTAGGTATAATTGTAGTTCTTAGTCTCGGCCATGATACCATTTACTCAGAGGACTTATTTAGCCTTCAAAATTCAGTTTACGACGAAAAAAACTTATTTGATATCGATACCAGAAAATCAAAATTTGACTTACATCCATTCATTTTTCTTTCAGTCTACGGTTTTGCTTTAACTGCAAACAACTATTGCTTTTTAGTGTTTCGTGCCAACATCCAAAGAGTCTGAGCTCCAGGACCATGGATTAGTTTTAAAGCTTTCATTACACCCGAGCAACGCCGGGCTATACTGCTAGTTGAGTATAACCCTCAGACAAATGAACAAAAAAAATAATAGAGAAAAGTTGCTATTCACGCAAATATATCATCACCATACCCTTTTACACCCAATGGTGTGTAGGGCAGTAACTTTCTGTTACTAATTCCGGAGCAAATTGTTTTTTATAGGGCAGGGTTGTTAGCCGTACGTCCAACACCCAAACCTGGAGGACCGGTGGACCATTTTTGGTCCTTATGATTTCAGCACATGGAATTCCCAAACGGTCACCCACCTGAATACTGACCAGGCCCGATGTGTTCAACACTCTGTAGCCGTAGACACTCAAATGTATGGTCTGTACATATTAATTGAAATTTCTTTTTTGGTTCATAGCACTAAGGCCAACAAAATGTTATATAGAAAGTGTTTTGAGGAGATGAACCTGTTTTTCTTTTCTACCATCCACCCGTGCATTGAATACTGCTGTCGCATCTGTTCGGGTGCCCCTGCTATTCATCCCAGGCTTCTTGAAAAACTCCAACGAAAAATCTGTAATGTAATTGATCCCGACCTGGTATCTCAACTCCAGTCACTTTCTCACTGACGTAATGTGGCTTTCCTCTCTCTCTTGTACAAATAATTTCACGGCTTCTGCTCTGACGAGCTTAGTTCCCTGGTACCTCCCTCTGCTAAATTTACTCAAGCTACTAGACTAGCAACTAGGTCCCACCCATTTACAATGAAACCAATCATTTGTAACCACATTTTCTACTCCATCAGCTTCTTTGCTCGCACTTCCCGCCTGTGGAATTCCCTTCTGTACACTTGCTTCCCTGAAAACTACAATCTCCAAAAATTGAAATGCAAAGTCAATTGCCATCTCTTATTGTTGTAGACTAGTTTTCGCACTGAAAGTTATAATCGTGCTATGTCGATTGCTGGTCGACATAATGCACAATAAATGTTAGGAACTTGGTAATCTTCCACTGAAAGCTTATTCCTTAGTATTCGGCTAAGTATTTTATTTTCGAGTGAATACTGCATATACAATTTTTATATAAAATTTTATATATACAAGAACGATTTTATATACATTTCCTCTTATTTAACCTCTAACTGGGGGTGCAAAATACAACTTTTTCCCAAGAGAACGTAACGAACTCAACTGCGGTATAAATATTTACAAATTCATGATCTGCAGTTACATCGAGAGAGTCATAAAAACCGGAGGAAGACAAATATATTGATACTAGTTTTGATGATTTCATAATTATTCTTCAATGACGTGTGGTTCGATATTCTATCCTGTATCTGATCCAAAAGATACAGTTTCTTTAATTTACTCCAGCAACAAGATTAGCAACTACGTCCCACCCTTTAACTGTGAAACCAATAAATTGTAAACGCAAATTCTACTCCATCAGCTTCTTTTCTCGCACTTCCCGCCTGTGGAATTCACTTCCATTTACTTGCCTTCTCGACAGCTACAATCTCCAAGAATTTAAATGTAAAGTCAATAGTCATCTTTTATCTCACTAGCCTGCATCCTCTCTCTCTCTCTCTCTCTCTCTCTTGTGCTTCTTTTTCCGTCCACTCCCTTCTCATCAGTATTCTCATCCTTCTCTTATCCACTTCCTGACATCCCCTATAATCTGTCACTCTTTCTAATAACTTCCCTCCTATGTAACCCCCTGCAAAACAGTGGCAGTAAAATGCCTTGCTTGAGGCAATATGATTATAAAAAAAAATTATAATGTAAACATAAAGTGGGGGATCGATTCTATATTACAATCAATACATAAACTGAGCCCCTCACTTTATGGCCAAATTCATCCTCCTTTCATGCTCCTTTCTCCGTCCATTCCACTCTCATCAGTATTCTCATCCTTTTCTTACCCACTTCCTGACACCCACTATAACCTGTCACTCTTTCTCATAACATTCCTCCTATGTAACCCCCTGCAAAACAGTGGCAGTTAATTGCCTTGCTTGGGGCGATATGCTTATAAAAAATGACATTACTAATTTTTTAGAATATTTAACTGTTAAACAAAAATTGTTTTGCATCATATTTTTATATCTATTTTCAAAAATTAAGAAAGAAGAATCTCTATGAAAGGTTTTTTTAAAGTGTGGTAATACCATAATTTTGAAGGAGGTTGTCACGTGTTACCATTCTTGTCACAGGCGGTCAAAGAGGATATGTTCGTCAATACAAAGATGTAACTCATGAAAATCATTAAGTTTTCACGTTAGTTCAGTATCATTTTCTCTAATCATCGCTATAAAAGAAGTGAACAAAACAGATATTTAAAAAGTATCTTTTGGGTGAGGATAATGTCACAGTTGTAGGATTCTTCTTCTTCTATGTGCCTTGTCCTTTCAGGATGTAGGCGATCACGGCCTTCCACGTCTCCCTATCCCTTGTGGCCCTCAGCACGCTTTCTCCTGTAACATCTCGTAACCCCAGTTCTGTCATCCACCTACTCAGGACCTTCAAATATTTTGTCCGCTTCTTTCCTCTGTCTCTTTCCCCTCTATCTGACCTGTTAGTATCAGGTTCTCCAAGCCCTCTTTCCTCATTGCATATCCCAGGAACTTCAGTTGTCTCTTTCTGATGCTCAGTATTAATTTTCTTTTGGTTTCCATTCTTTCCAACACCTCATCATTGCTCACATGCTCGGTCCACTATATCCGCAGTATCCTTCTGCAGAACCACATTTCAGCTGCTTCAAGTTTTTTTCTTCAGCTTTGTTGATATTGTCCAACATTCACTGCCATATTGAAGAACTGACATCACATACCAATCCAGTACTCTTTTCTTTCCTTCTAGCAAAATCTTCCTGTGCATTAATACTTTACTCAACTTGTGAAATGCTTCCTTTCCAATTCGTCTTCGGATCTCTGTGTCGCACTTTCCATCTTCTGTTAGAAACACTTATACTACCTTGATCGATCTCTGTCCGCAAACGAAAAATCTGAGTCTAGCTTGCAAACATATCACTCTGGGAAGCCGTTTACAAAACGAATTCTGCGATAATTTCTGGTATCTAGTAGCACGCTTCCTATCCTCAAGCTGAATATCTTTCTATTCATATCGGCGGCAAATCATCCAACCATCTCGTGTTGATCCGCCAACACTTATCAAAATTAAGCGTCCTTCATTTCATGCCATTCCCGGCAGGAGTTTTGTCTGGCATCTGCTGGGGAAAAATGGTAATAATAACCTTGGCACCAATCTCGTTGTGTCTCAGTGATACCAGTTCCTATTAATAGCAAGAAGCTATTCGTCTAACCGCAGACTGTAAACCAATTTTCAGTGTATCTTACAGCATAGGCATGTGGCATAAATCACTGGGGCTTTGCTGCAGACATCAGTGCGTGCATGGTATTTCTCTTGTTGCAAGAAGAAATCAGTTTGTATATATACAAATTCGAAAATGTTTTTCTCATTTAAGTGTCACAGATATTTACATGCTTCTTTCTTTGCTGCAGACACCAGGTTGCAAACCAAATACGCTTATTCTTTCGTTGATCAAGGACAAAAATAAGAATAAATATTTGAACAAATTATTCAATGGTAAAAACATTTTCCGAAATAAAATAAAGTTTATTAACTTTATTTAATAAAAACTGTCTAAAATATTTGATATTGATCTTTTTATCACAGAAATTTTTGAATTGATAGGTTGAGAGGCTGGGTTGAAAGATTCATAAACTCACTATGAAGGTGTGATGCTAGAGCTGTGAAACCTTGCCGTAATGTCTTTGTGTGTCTATTATTCGCGAAAATATTGAAACTGAGATCATTGTTATTTTTTCCTACGGATGATTAAAAGAAACAAAGTCGCAGAAAAACTAATAACTATTTTTATATCATTCAGGTAAACCGTAATTTTTAAAAAGCCAATTTATATAATTGTTATTTATTTTGTTTTTGTTTAATTAATTGTTTTCTGATTTATTAGTTCTTTTGAAAAGGTTTTAAATTATTATTATTATGTCATTTTTCATCATATTTCGATTTCTGCTTTGGTCTCACTACCAACCAAGTCTGCGGGGAGACCCAAGGCAGGTAGTGGCGTGTTGTTATGACTCCATTTCATGTTTTTCTATCTTCCCTATCACCCCCAGCATTACATAGATAAAGTTTTCCTTAGTGTGTGGGCTGTACTTAATAAGACAATTTTTTGCATATCTCTTAAGCTGGGGTTTCCAGGGATTCTTTCAATGTGTTGTTTTGTTCCATTTTTTATCATTCCAAGTGCACCTACTATCACTGGCACAACTCTTGTTTTCCATTTCCACATTTTTTCTATTTCAATTTCCAGGTCTTTATATTTTGACAGTTTTTCAAATTCCTTGATTGCTATGTTACAATCCACTGGACAAGCCATATCAATTAATAGACAAGTTTTCTCCTTCTGGCTTTTAACAATAATGTCTGGCCTGTTTGCTTCAATTTTTCTGTCTGTGTAGATGGTGTAAGCCTATAAAATGGTGACAGCTTATATTTCTGTAACCGGTTGTGATGTTCATACCAGTGTTTGTTTACAGATTTGCCATAGTTTTTGCACATTGTCCAATATATAGATTGCCCCACTCTATCGTGACGATTTTTATATTCATTTGGGGCAAGTACAGAACATTGTGGTGCATTGGATATCGGCTCAGAACGAGAAATCGGGGAGCCGAGCTCGAATTCCAGCTGAATTCATTGCATTCACTTACGCGCAAATACCCTTGGGTAATCCGTCTAATCCTTCCAGTTATGGGTTAAATAACAGGACAGATTGGGTTCTATAGCCTTGGTCGGCAACCAGTCTACCGCAGAAAGCAATGGCAACCTACTGCGGCATAATATTCTGCCCAGTCAGTCATGTCTCTTTCGAGACATGATCGCCCAAGCGTGTATCACGTATGGCACTCAACTGGTCGCCAGCTTTGCATTTAGTTGAATCGTAAGAACATGCATTTACATGAAGAAATATAATCCCCCGTCGTGTTTACAGGAGAAAATTTTATTTTTCACTTCTTTGTTGAAAGGAACCGGTTGACCATTACAATGTGTAAAATTCTGATAGGTTCCGTTTAGTTTTCTTTTCTTTTTTTGCTATTTTCGCTCGTGAAGAATATTTCGTTGTCGAGACAAAGACTAATAATCTTGGAATTATTTCGAACTTTTGTTCTCATCTTCGTTGATATAGATGTTATCATAGATACAGCGTTTCGACCAAGTACCCTCTGGTCATCATCAGGTTTCCATAGATTGGAATTATTTCGAACTTTTGTTCTCATCTTCGTTGATATAGATGTTATAGTATATCAACCAAGATGAGAAAATAAGTTCAAATAATTCCAAGATTATTGAAAATTACTCGTCTTAGAAATAAATAAAAAGACTAGTGTTTGAATTTCTAACCACTTCTCATTTCTGCAATTTCCTTTGTGGTCAATTTGTCTAAAATATTTCGTGGAGCTGGTAACAAAAGAAGCTGATGAAAATCTCAAAACACTTCTAATATTTCTCTAGCATTCTTTACGATATGAAGCTGTTAACTTTTGCATCAAAGCTAGATTTTCATTTATTTGATACGACGTTTAATGATATTATTATCCATGTGGTTATTTTTCTCCCAATTTCTTAACTAAACAGGTTGTTATTCCCTTTCATGTTATATTTAGGGACTCGTCATGAGTGGCAACAACAAATCAAAACGAAAACATGATCTGTGACGCATTAGGTGTTAAAAGAATTTGAAAGTCAAATAAAAACACAATAGACCTAAATTATGCAATACACAGAAATATATATTTCTTGAAAAGGATCCGAGCATCACGTCAAATAATACAACGTTAGATTTTATGTAAAAACCGATTGTTTTTAAAAATCAAGCTCGAATCGGAGAAACAATTTGAAGTCTACGGAGCAAAATAGAAGCAGAGACGAAAGAAGAACGTTACCTTGACATGAAACGAGTTCTTCTCATCCTGCGTGACGAAGAGATAAGTGTCTTGTCACGCTACGACGCCAAGATTATAGAATCCTCGCAGACATATTTGTCAAGGCCAGCATGCAATACCCGTTCCTCATCTACATTCTTCTCCGCCTCTCCAAAACTTTGAAGCTAGAACAAAAGAACCATTATGAGACGCACACGTTTATATTTCGTATACATTCCATATTTTATTATTCCTTATTTATATACCATATTGACACCCTATGCATCTTGTAGTTACCACGTCGAGTCAAGTGACAATAACTCTTCTCAAATTTCTATCTATCTATCTATCTATCTATCTATCTATCTATCTATCTATCTATCTATCTGCAGTATTTCTGGACATTCTTTTTATGAATAGACAGTTTGCATTAATGTCCTTGGGAAAAGTAAGGAGACAATTATTTCTCCTGCCCACGATTGATAAAAATAGGACAGTTGAAGTTATGCTTTTCTGTATAAAAGTTCACCTTACTCGCCCAAACTAGCACCAAAGCAGTATAAAATTTGCTTTGCCACTGAAACTCTAACCCTGTCACACCTGGAGAAGATGTACACAACAGGTAGACAGCATGAATAAACAGATATTAAGTCTAGTTTCCATGTTACACTTTTCAGCACTCGCAATACCATTATTTCTTTTGAAACAGTTTTCCCCAAAATAGAATGGGCGCAGTTCTTATCTTGATGTTTAATTTTTCTTTTTTTTTTTTGCTAAAGCCTTGATAGTTTCGCAAATTTTACTTGACTCTTAAACATATTGGAACCGCCAAACTTTGATAGATCTTATTTTTTCTTTGTTTTTACTAAGAAGTTTCGTTCCCATATGAAGTTTCGTACCCCTGACTTCCACTGCGTGATCGGTTTTTCTCCTTCTCTACAGCAATTTAATTTTTTTTTATAGTTCGTCAGTAATCATTTTCCTTAAGCACTTGTTGGTTATATGAATGTTATTTCATTTAGATTTTACCCATTTTCTAATGTGAACATTTTGCAATGTCTAGATAAAACATTTATTTCATTGCGTTTATTTAATACATATTTATTCTTAAGTAATTTAATAATATTTCGAATTCCAGTTGAAATCCTTGCATTCACTTACGCGCAAATACCCTTGGAAAAAGTATTAATCCGTCACTTCTCTTCAGTTGTAGGTTAAATAACACGGCAGACTGGGTTCTGTATCCTTGGCTGGCAACCAGTCTACTACAGTAAGTGATGGCAACCTACTGCGGGATAATCTTCTGCCCAGTCAGTCATGTCTCTTTCGAGACATGATCGCCCAAGCGTGTATCACGTATGGCACTTAACTGACTGACTGAATTTAATAATAAATTGTTTTTCGTATAAACATAATGAACATCGTTCATTTAAGGACTTACATCTTTTAGCTTCTTTTAGAATTTTCCACTTTATTGTTGGTGTTTTTTTTTGTTTCTTTTTTCCTTTAAATACCAATGATAATTCGATAGGGATGTTCTATTTTTGTGTTTGTTATTATTAAATGAAGAGGTGTGCTGGTAAATCCGCTGTTTAAGAGTACTTTTAGTACAATCTATATAATTTTTTTTTCTAAAATGTTCATACAGATGTAACTTTATTTAATAGTGCTTTTATTAAAGATCTTACTTAATGAATTTTCTTTCCGAAAAGTGTTTCCTAATTATACCGAGGAATTATTTTAAGTGCTTAAGGAAAATAATTACTGACGAAATATCAAAATAAATTGAAACATAAAAGTATTTATTTTTAAAACTTCTTTTTATAACAAAAAAAAAGTTCTCAACAAATAAATAGAGAGACCAAAAATGAGAAGAATGAGAAAAATACAGCCTTGGTATTAAATGGGCAAATCACATCAAATGCAATAAAAGTAAAGGAAGAAGAGAGGAAAAAAGGGAAAATGATAAGATCAGGTTAAAGGCAGGTTAACATCTTGACAGTTAAAGAGGGAAAAGAAGAAGGGGGAAGGGTAGGATGAGGGAGGAAAAAATAAAAAAAGAGAAAAGGTTGGTTAGTATGTATTCTTTGGGCCAAATCCCAAAATGAATCTTCGCTTTGATTAGTTAAAAACAACACATGTAAATTTTATATCTTCCCACATACATACACAGCAAACCAAACGTTTTTATTATTTAAATGTAAATCATCTGCACAACCAACATCAACATTGCCTGATGATGAGAATCTATCTCGAAATATAGAATTTTTCTTGTCGCAATGTACAATTAATTCATAACTATATAATTATATTAAGCTCTATAATATTTATTATATTGAGCACTGTTCATAATAAAATTAATGCCGGGGCACTCAAAATAGTAAAATCTTGAGTCCACTTCACCTGGAAATATATATATATATATATATATATATGGACTGACACCAAATCGGTCGAGTTTCGATTCCCGCGAGAAGCAAGTGGATGTGCCTAGTTACATTGATGAGCTGTGATACGGCGAAACAGGCTTGTATGTGGATGACTAATATATATATATAGCAATGATTACTTTGATATATATACTTTTGGTTTATTTAAAAATTATTTTTAACAGATACTCGAACCTACGTTCCCTAGGGGAAACGGTCAATTGATGTGATGTGTCTTGGACTGCTCGACCACGAAGGACTTACAACCAAAGTTCAAAATAATTCTTTTAAACCCACATATTTGGGTTTTTCGAAGAGTTCATATTTGTTCTGTTTTTGTATCCTAAAGTAAACAAATAGAAAGAAAGACAATTTATTTGCAAAATGTTACGAAATCCGTTACTAAATGGATTAATTTATCGGTTTAAACATTAAAATGGTTCGAATCCTGCCGTAGGACGAATATTTTCCTAACACGATATTTCGATTAATCAGGCAGGTAGATATAAATACATATAATGTTTAATCCTGTGTTAAACTGTGAGGTATTTTTCGCTTATTTTTTTTATTTATTTATTCGTTTCTGCCCAATATTTTTGCTTAATTTTAGAACTTTTCATGTCTAACTGTACGTTTGATTTTATTTTTAGAAGAAATTTTTGACTGGACTTTAACTAAGTTAAAACTTAATAAGTCACATTTTTTTCTTTTTTTGAAATCTTTAACTTTTTTTTTTTCTCAATTAAAGTAGATACTTAACTATCGCCCGGTTCACACTCCACCCACACCTGTTGGACGGGTGAAAAGGTTCATCCCTTGTTTCCTGTTTGGGATGCGGTTTCCGGTTTTTCTTTTCTAATCTTCTCACTGTTTTTTTGTTTTTTTTTTCAATTGGAGTAGATAGACTAAACTATCGCCCGGTTCACACTCCACCCACGTCTATTGAACAGGTGAAGAGGCTTATCCCTTGTTTCCTGTTTAGGATGCGGTTTCCTGTTTTTCGCTTTTCTAATCTTCTCACTCTTATGTAGCCCCCTGCACATCAGTGGCGTTACCGCCTTGCTTGGGGTTATATGATTAAAAAAAAAAAATTATAAAAACTAAAATAAAAACAGAGCTTCTATTTACATTCGAGTATCCATTAAAAATAAGGTTTAAAGAAATAGATTAAAAATATATCTGTGTTAATCCATTTCGTAACGGATTTTGTATAATTTCGTAAATACATAGATATATATATAAATGCAGGAGTAGCTACTGTTTACAAAGTCTCCCACAGTGCTCAATCAGGGTGTGAGAGCGTAAATACTATAGTCATCCACAGACAGATCTGTTTCGCTGTATCACAGGTCATCAGTACGGCTTAGACTCCGGTCGCTTGCTAACCCAGGATCGAAACCCGACCGCATTGGCGTCAGTTGGCGATTCTACCCCTAAGCCACGAGCGTCCAGTAGAAGAAGGCAGTCTTTTTAGCGAGTATAAACACGCCCAATACCTAGTGTGCTCCAATTCATCATTCGGTCGGGTTTCGATCCTGGGTTAGCAAGTGACCGGAGTCTAAGCCGTACTGATGAGCTGTAATACAGCGAAACAGATCTGTCTGCGGATGACTATAGTATATATATATATATATATATATATATATATATATAACAATTGCTGCTTTATTATTATATATATATATATATATATATATATATATATATATATATATATAACTATTGCTACTTTATGATTTTGTGTTGTTTGGTTTTCATGTAATGTGTTCTAATGAACTTGTTTTGGCTTCTTTTAATAGGATCTTATTTTTCTTCGCAGGCATGAACACATCATTATCTTTGTTATTTTTATTTATTTATTTCTAACTTATTTCACATCGTTATTTTATTTATCTATTTATTTTTGCTTTTTATTTTTTATTTTTATCTTTTTTGTGTCTGCATCTTCACGTCAGATATATCTGTCGTTCATCTTTAATTGGTCTACTAAATTCTTCATCGAATCTAGAAGTTTTCCTGAGCGTTTCTTTGGAACGATCCCAGAGCGTCCTTTTCTCTTCTTTTCTTTTCCTTCTTTGATTCCATTTTTTTCTCTTTTTTAATCTTTTTTTCTTATTATTCATCTCAATTCTGTCTTTTACTCTCTCTCTCTCTCTCTCTCTCTCTATCTCTCTCTCATTCTTATACTCTATCGATATCTTCTTCATTATCACCGCTTTCTTATTTTCCCTTCTCCCTTTCCTAGTTCTTCTTTTTCCCTTTGTTTTCTTAATTGTTGTTATCTACTTTTTTCCTCTCGGTTTTCTTTTCTCTCTGTTTTCTCTTTATTTCCTTTTCTTCTTTTTTTACTTTCTCTCTTTCTTTTCAGTTTTCATCTTTTCTCTCTTTCTCTTTAGTTTTCTTTTATTTCGCCTCCGTTTCTTTCTTCTTCTACTTCTGTTCGCATTATATCACTTTTCTTTCTTTTTTATTGATCTTCATTTCTTTAATTTCCAGTTCTCTGTTCTTCTTTTAATCTTACTATTATTATAATTAATATTAAAATTGATAAAATAGAAACCAACCAGTTGAATGACCCCCCCCACACACACACACCAAAATAAAAAATTAACAATTAAATAGGCTACGCCCTTACAAAAAAACGCACATGCATGAAACTAAATATGGCGGTAGAATTGAAAAGAAGTTGAGGTGTGATTAAATCCTAAATTCTGCTACCAGATAATTTTAGATTGGTTATTCTAGTCCTTAATTATTTAGATTTTCCTGGATTTTCGTACAAATTTAGTGGGCCTGTATTTACTTGGTAATATTTGATTTTATGAACAAACTCTCTTTCACTTCCCGGAATATTTTCCCTTATTTCGTTCCGAAAACAGCGGCAAAAGATTAAATACTATTTAAATTTTCATTTAAAAAAAAAACATGATCAAAGATACAAATACCCGAAATTCTGCAAGCAAGAATTTTATTGTCCTAATGCTAAATGCGTAAATAACCCTGTGATATCAATTAGGCTTGTATCATTGATCACTAACAATAGCTCTCTTGAATTTCAAATAATTTTCTCGTAAAATTATTCAAATTGCCATTGTAATGACAAAAGTACGCAGGATTTAAGAAAACATTATTCAACTAAAATACAAGACTCGCTTATAATCTGGTAGTGAATGCACAATTAAAAGTTTCTTTTCTTCTTCCCTTTTACAAAAATTCACAATTACGTGTGAAATCCTGATTTTGACGAATAGGAAAAGGATTGACCCCGTACTGAAAGAAAAACACGAAGACGGATGTTAAAGTAATTTTCTAACCAATGGAAGGAAGCGATTTGAAAAACTGAGAGAAAAGTTAGCAATCCAATGGGAAAAACTAAATGGCCATAAAAACATATGGGAAGTCGTAATCAGTGAGTGAGATGGAAGCAGCGATATCATAAACCAGCAATATGCGACAGAAGATTCAAACATGACCCGAACATAAAGTCCCGTCACACATTCGTTCTCCTTCTTCACTCGTGCTATTTTCCTTTACCTCTTCTTCTCCATTCTCAACATTCTCGCAGTCAACCAAGAAGACGACAACAACAACAGGATACTTCAACTGACTCCTAAAAACTAACGCCCGATAAGTACAATTTCCTTTAATGCTTCACCTTCCTTTTCCCTTTCCCACCGGCCATAAAATTAAGAAAGAAACACAACCTTTATTAGTAACCTGTTAATCTTTCTACATACACAAATCCTGATACTTACGACCATAAGCTCTGTATTCACTTAACTCCTTACTACATTTTCTCTTTGAACATTTAAGTTGATGTTATTCTGTTCTGTTATTAAAATTCTACTTTAACCTACAAACGATATACTTTTATTCTTCCACTTTTTAATATCAAACCTTCCACCTTCTGATGATGGTTTTAATAAATCCTGAGTTGTGGGGATTATCGGCTAAAGTTGTGTACTGGACATGGCTCACTGTCCCTAATACAGTCTCAATAAACAAAAATATCTCTTCCAAAGACAAGAGTGACAAAATAATGGGGAGACAACTCTTCATTATTCATAACACCCGTTGTATACAAATAAGGAAAACATCATATATATATAATAGCTCTATTCTGTCAGTAACGCTTGTATTACTTCCTGACCATTAACAAGAACGTTTTTACTGACTTTCATTACATTACGATATTAGAACATTAACAGCGAATTTAGACTACGTATATACGAGGGGTGTAAAAAATTGCTTGTACCAACAAAAAAGTGTTTCTAAATAGATTCCATTCGAGTATTGGTCAAAGTAATATGTGGGGTTGGCCAGAGCGAAAACTTTTCAGAATTATCAAGTAATAAACTTATTCTGATAATAATGACCCACATTACGACCCTTATTATTTTTAATGGTTTCATATAATAAAATTATGAGCAATGTTTTTACAGTTACAAATATTTGCTAGTACATTTAGATTTCGATCGATTATATTGATATTTGAAATTTCTAAACAATGCTTCAGTCTAAAATTATTCATTCTCAGGTTTATGGACATTGATATAATATTTCTCTACAGAAAACGAACTGTTATATTTTCCATAATTTGACATTTCATGCAAGCACCCTTTGAAATAAAATCGTGCTGACCTGATTCTATACCATTCTTGAAGGTTATGAAGGAGACAGTATGTCACTGACATGTACAAGGTTAACTTATTAATTCTGAAATCATGGCGAAGGCTGTTGAACTTGATGTAAATCTCCAAATTACGATAGTTTACTTTTACACGCAAGATGATGTGTATACATTACTTTTCAACTGATTCTACGATACCCCAGTCTTATTAGGTTGTCCCAAAAGTTCGTAAACACTTGCGAAATGGGTCTATCTGGTCCAGCACAATCGAGACAAGCAATGGGTTCAGAAAGGGCAAGAGATACCATCGGTTCCAAAACAAGATGGATTCGGCAAGAAAGTCATGTTGTGCGTTTGATGGAACTTTGAAGGAATCGTGAATTTTGAATTGGTTCCGAATGGTCGTGCCATCAGTTCCGAACTTTACTGTCAGCAACTTGAGCGGGTCTACGAAAGATTGGGGCAAAAGTACCCGGCTCTGATCAACCGAAAGCGCACTTTGATGCAGCAGGACAAATGCCAAGCCACACACCGCCAGAAAGACCAAAGACAAGTTTGAAAGAGCTGGACAGCGTTGAGGTTCGCCCACATCTAGCCTACAGTCCTGACTGTACTCCATCAGATTACGGCCTTTTCCGCTCAATGCAATACTTTCTGAAGGGCCGCCGATTCGACTCGTTTGATGAAGTCGAGGAAGCGTGTCAAGAAATCTTCGATTCGAAGCCGGCTGAATGGTAATTTGACCAGATCAGAAAGCTTTCATATCAATGGCAGAAAGTCTTGGAAAATGATGAGTAATAATTTTTGTTGTTTTTGCGAGTAAGATTTCAATTTTTTGCAAGTGTGTACTTACTAATGGGAAAACCTGATATAACGACCTCGGGGTGGCTGATTCAGTAACAATGAAAATAAATACCAGAAGCTCCATGTCGCATAAAAATAAATCCATACGGCACTTTTAAAGCAATGAGATTAAGTATACAAAATGGCAGTTGAAAGCGACACCTAGCGTCGTGAATTTGTGGTTCTCCATTCCACAGGGAAGCGTCTGTGTTAATATACAACAAATAAGGTTATTTGAAAAAAATCACGTTGTCAGTGATCATCATTTACTAGATCCTGGCTACAAATATGGTGCACCCAGTGAGGATCGAACTCACTTCTCAGTAATAATGACAAACCAGACCAACACAATAAACCACGCAATTTGAGCAATAATTCTTTTTCTTTTTTTTTTTTTTTGCGAGTAAAATTTCAAATTTTTGCAAGTGTTTACGAACTTTTTGGACAACCTAATATTAAGTATAACAGGATAAGGTAAAGATTGACAGAAAATAGTACATTTATGAGAGAATATAAAAAAAATATTACAGACATTTTGAAAAAGAAAAATCCTGATTTAACTGCAAAGAACATTGTTAATGATGTACAGTCATTAACCCTGGAACATTAAGCATCAATTAAAGTTACACCACTACTAACCATGGGTATATCATTTGAAAAGATCAAAAAATATTAAATACCAATAGTAAAGTTTTGTAATTTGCTTGAAGCATTGTGTATAATAGGTATATGGTTATGTTTTGAAGGCTGTCACAAGGCAGGAACACACTCGGACAGACACACGCTTCTCTGCCATTCTGAAGATGAGATTTTGATCTCGAAATAGTAATGTTTAATAAATAGTAATACCCCAAAACTTCCTTACCTTCCTTTATTTTACTGAAGCATTGTGAGAGCCTTCAAAACAACCATATACCTATTAAATATGAATCTTTATTTTAAATATTTTACATGCAAGCACTTCAAACTTTGTACTTTGAGTTAACATTAATAGGAACTGAAAAACATTATTTAGGTAAGAAAATCAGGTGCTCAAAATTATAATAAAATTGTAATTAATATGGCGTCATTTGCGCCGGGTCTTATATACTGGGTCGCTGGGTCTATAGTTAGAGTTCTTGGGTTAAGGTTGAGATGTATCGACGAAGGCTGTCGCTAGATGCCTTCACCGAGCAAGACTGCAAATTTGTCGTCTAAGGAAAACCCCTTGCATAAGGCTGAACACATAAATAGTAGACTACCACGTACTAGAAGCCATGTTGAATATGGGATGGAATATTGAATCTCTCAGTTATGGTCGGATGAGACAAAAGTTGAATTATTCGGTCACATGAAGTCCCCGTATATATGGTGAAAAAACGAATGAAGCTCACAAGCTAAAATATACCCACCATTTAATCAAGTATAGTGGGGTGAACATTATTCCTTGGGGATGTTTTTCTGCTTCTGAGTAAAACAAAACTGCTCTCTTTTAACCGCCATAGAGAAACTTTCCTACCTACCATTAGAATGGATGTCGCTAGTCTAAAGAGCAACACACTGCGCCTCCTTGGTCTCACTCTCTCAACCAACCAGAAATGGAACGTCTGCATCGAAACTATAGCTGCATCTACTGATAGGAAGGTTGGGTCTCTGTGTCTGGTCAGAACGCTTTTCTAGTCAGGATGCATATTGCACATTTATAGATCTACCATTCGTCCGTGCGTTAAAATATTTTTTTCATATCTAGCCGGGTCCTCTTGTTCTCGAAAAAAATCCAAAGTAATCAACCTGACTTGACATCCCGACTTCAATAATTTTTTCACCAACCTGATGTGGCTTCTCTCCGTCTTTCCTCCAAATATTTTCATGGCTTTTGCTCTGAGGAGCTTCTTTCCCTGGTGCCTCGATGACATGCATTTGCCGTGTGCTTCTAGATTGGCTTCTAGGTCCTGCTTTTTTAACGTTGGAATAGTTGAATATAACTGCCTCTTCTACTCCAATAGTTTTATTTTCGCACTTCTCGCTGTGGAACCCCATTTCATTTTCTTGATTCCCCGATAGTTACAATCTCTAAAAGTTTAAATGCAACGTCAACTGCTATCTTCTATATCTTTGGATCCCATTCATTTCTTCTCCTTTCTTTGGAACGCCCCCCCCCGTATTCTTTTTTCTCTCCCTGTAACTCCCTGCGGACTAGGGACATTGCTGCCTTGCTTGAGGTTAAATTATTTAAAAAAGAACTAGTGATGAGATTTTGATGTATTTTTGATGTGTGAGAGTAAAGAGTATCTAAATCAAAACTTATTTATAAATGGAATTTTGTCTGTGTGTATGTGTGTCTGTGTGTGTGTGTGTCCGTTACCTATAGACTCCGAAATGGCTGAACCAATTTTCTTGAAAATTTACACAGTTGTACTAAAAGCATCTGCGAGTTTTCTTAGCTCAATTTTGTGTCGAGGTACCCCCGATAAATATCGATAATCGAAAATGTCGGGTTATAGGAGGTGTGGTCTGATTTTAATCAAATTTAATACAATGATAGACATAAACATAAGAAACGAAATTCAGAAGTTTCAAGGTTGCAGTTCTTACAATAGTGCAGAAAATCAATAATATATATATATATGTAGAGAGAGAGAGAGAGAGAGAGAGAGAGATAAAAGGCTACTTTGTGTGTGTGTCTGTTTTTCTGCCTGTATGTTTGTATTTTTTCAGCCCTTTTATTTTAGTTTTTGCTTCGGGTTTGGCTCGAAGTAGATATAATTGATGTTCTTAATCTCAGCCATGATACCATTTACTCAGAGGACTTATTTAGCCTTCAAAATTCAGTTTACGACGAAAAAATCTTATTTGATATCGATACCAAGAAATCAAAATTTGACTTACATCCATGCATTTTTCTTTCAGTCTACGGTTTCGCATTAACTGGAAACAACTATTGCTTTTTAGTCTTTCGTGCCAACGTCTAAAGAGTCTGAGCTCCAGGACCCTGGATTAGTTTTAAAGCTTCCATTACACCCGAGCAACGCCGGGCTATAATAATAGTCGTTGATAAAAAGCAGTATTTGTGTATTCTTAAAAATAATATAAAACGAAATGAACAAAAGCTCTCTTTGGCGTCTTCCTAAATGTCCAGATATAACAATGACCCGAAACAATTCTTTTTCAAGATATTTAAATATCAGCAAACTCATGGTATTGGCGTATCCCACAAAAATCATATTGGGACTTAATGGGCTTCTTTGAAGTAAATAAGCAGATTTTTTTTTTCGAATTTAGCGAAACGAGAATCTCTTGCCTAGAAAGAATGGTGTAAAATACATGACAGGAACTACAAGAAATATGGCAAAAATTTCACTGAAGTTAAGCGTAATATTAAATTAGCAATCATCGTTTAGTAACCATAGGTTTACTAATCGTTTCTTTTCTCTCACTTATCGTCTGTTGAACTCTCTTCAGCTTTCTTATCTCCCTCTCACCTATAACCTTCAAAAATGTAAATGCCATTTTCAGTCTTCTAGAATCCTCTTCTTTTACTGACCGTTCTCCCTATTCACTGATCTTCTTCTCTTTCACTCCCAGTAAACCCTTGCGTCTTAGTCGCATTATTGCCTTGCTTGGGCTGAAATGATTATAAACCGTTATAGGTAAGAGTTCTTTATACGTATTAATGAACTGCTTAATGGAGAGTGAAATTGCCGGGCCATGTTTTAATAGAGCTCGATTCTGTTTTGTTAACTTTGCACAAATACACTTGGAAAAAACATAAATCTATATCCCCCATCTATCTGTTAAAAAGTATCGCAGACTGATCACTCTTTTCTTAAGTAAAACAACTGTAGAAGAAAGAATGCACAAAATTCAAATCTAGCCTGAAGACGGATAGACTCCGCCAGACCATCTTACCTAAACACACTCATTAATACTATGGCTACAGTTTATTTAGTGCGCCAAAACCTTAAATAGGTTACGTAACTTTTTTGTTGTACAGCAAAATGACGAGCCATGCATATATTGGGTTTCGTCTCTCAGCTCGTAATTGCTGCTGTCCCCAGATCCACCATTACTCGGGGTGGTAGCATCTGCTAGGGTCCGAGCTATGGGTAAAAAGTGACTCCCCCATCAATAAAAAAAAAAACATGTCAAACATACATTTGTGACACGATAACTAGACATATATGTATTTTATTATAATAGATTAAAATAGAAAATAGATTAGAATAGAAAATAGTTTAAAAACATATTTAACAAAAGTGAAAAAGAAGAGGAAAAAATAAATAAATAAACGCTTTTTCTTTTATGGGGAAAATTGTCCTCCGGTAAATATTTGACTCAGTGATAAAGGTCAGCGGGTAGGTTTTCGATGACCCGGTCAAAGGCTGTCCTTTACTGTATCTTGACCACACATTAAGCCTTTTCCGGCGGAAGCCTTATTAAGATAAAAAAAAAAGATAACTGACATTTCAGACTTACAGTCGCCGGTGTTTGTCACCGGTGGTCTAAAGCATTTCCGGATTTCCGTATTCATCTTAAATAAATAGAGCCAGTTAAGAAAGTGAAGACGAGTTAATTGGAAGGAGTCAGCCGGGTGCGAGCTTGAAGTAAGGATCTCCGTTCGTCTTGTTTCGTTCAGTTTGGGTTTGTTGATCTCCATTAATTAGAGTTAGAGCTGTGTGTCACATTCGCCTGCCCCAACCGACAAGGCTAACTCTAAACGAATAAAGCATCCTTTTAAACTCATCCAAGTTGTGGAAGTTCGTTCCTTATAGTCAATCTTGTACCCCCAGCTGTCCGGCCGACATTTTCTACAAATTCCCGGCAAAATCACAGCGTGGAGAACGGCCGCCGGAGAAAATTGTTAGGTCGGACCGTGGGGTGTTACACATTTTTACAATAAAATTACTAACAATATATTTCTGTAGTCAAGCCACCAGTAACACCTTTTAAAAAACTACCAATAATAGATTTTATCTACAAAATACATATTTAAAAATCTATAAAAATATACGTTTACTCAGAAAAATATAAAATTATGTACAAAATATCTCTAGTTGAATCCATAAAATTGCTTTCAAATTTAGCTTTCGGCATTAAATAATCCATAGAGGCTGATATGCCGCTAAACAAAATCATCCCATCGTCTGTCAGTTAAATGCTTTTTCATAGTAAAATTAGTAATGTATTTACGGCATACGCATAATTTTCCGATTCTGTCAGTACAATTTGCATTCATTCCTGACCAGAGGAAATTTCTTTTTCTCTTTATTCAAAGAATGAGTGAGGAATTTTATTGAAACAAACTTTCGGTCAAATTTTCGAAATACTTTCACCATTAAAATAGTTTTCCCTTTGTTAACGCGGAAAGAGACAAAATCCAAGTGGGTAGAGATTTGTGAAAAGAAAATTATGAAAATTAGTTTAACGTGGCCGAACAACATTTTCAAGAGTCACTCTGTGAACACTCATATTTCTGACAAATAAAGGTGAAAAAATGGCCACAATGATATACATATTTAAAAAAAACTCTTTTGCAGGATATTTAAAGCCAGAACTTTTTTTTAGTTCGTAAAAATTTTGTGGGGAGATAATAATGATTTGGTGATACATGCCTAATTAACCCATAGCAGGGGTATGAAAGAGTTGAAGTCATACCTTTTCCGAAGGATATTTACGTGTTAGTGAATACAAGGAATTCAATTGAAATCGGCTGTCCGATTAATAATTCCGAGCCAATTGCGAATCCAAGCTTACAGCACCTGGTATTCCTAAGCAGTCACCCATCTAGGTACTGACCAGGCTTAACATTACTTAACTCCAATCTCCAATTTTAAGTCATTATCCATTATATCACCTGCACATCCAAGCTTACAGCACCTGGTATTCCCAAGCGGTCACCCATCTAGATACTGACTAGGCTTAACATTACTTAACTTTAATTTCCAATTCCAAGCCAATATCGATTACATCACCTCCACATCCAAGCTTACAGCATCTGGTATTCTCAAGCGGTCCCTATCTAGGTACCGACCGGGATTAACATTACTTAACTCCAATTTCCAATTCCTAGCCAATATCCATTATATCACCTACATATCCAAGCTTACAGCGCCTGATATTCCCATGCAGTCACCGCTCTGACCAGGTTAGTAGTTGTACCCGAAATCATCAGCAGGCAGGTTAGGTTTAAAGCTACATGTTATCCATGGATAATTGTCCTTAGTTAATGAACAATATTGGTTCGGGAATATGGTATAATAGTAATTGTGAGTTCAATCATCGAGCCTCGCAGTTTTTACTTGGACTCAGGGGAAATAGTGTGAGAACTGATTGAACAGTACGAAGAAATAGAATTAGATATTGCGTAAAACCGGTGACTGTACCGCAAGCCGGTGCGTAAAAGTGATATGGCCATAAAAGTGATATGGCCATAAGCCATACAAGTTACGTATATTTTTGATTTAGTATGAAAGTACTGCGAAATATATTATTTATTTGAAATTAGGAACAACTTGTGAGATAGATAGATAGATAGATAGATAGATAGATAGATAGATAGATAGATAGATAGATAGATAGATAGATATGAACAGACTGAGATAGATAGATAGATAGATAGATAGATAGATAGATAGATAGATAGATAGATAGATAGATAGATAGATAGATAGATCTGAACAGGCTGAGATAGATAGATCTGAACAGGCTGAGATAGATAGATAGATAGATAGATAGATAGATAGATAGATAGATAGATAGATAGATCTGAACAGGCTGAGATAGATAGATAGATAGATAGATAGATAGATAGATAGATAGATAGATAGATAGATCTGAACAGGCTGAGATAGATAGATAGATAGATAGATAGATAGATAGATAGATAGATAGATAGATAGAATAGGCTGACGACAGGCTGAGATAGATAGATAGATAGATAGATAGATAGATAGATAGATAGATAGATCTGAACAGGCTGAGATAGATAGATAGATAGATAGATAGATAGATAGATAGATAGATAGATCTGAACAGGCTGAGATAGATAGATAGATAGATAGATCTGAACAGGCTGAGATAGATAGATAGATAGATAGATAGATAGATAGATAGATAGATAGATAGATAGATAGATAGATATGAAGAAACATATATATGTATATATATCTGTTAGCGCAATTTCTTATCTATTTACTAAGTACTGGATATCTATCTGAACCTCCTCTTTTACTTCTCATATGAAAGTTAGTAATAAAAAAGATGGCGGTAATAGTTTGTGACCTCGAGCGTACTTTGCAAAAATGTTCTGTAATTAATAGACATTCAGCTAAATATGCATCTTGTATGAAATCTAAAGAATATTTCTATTTAGCATTGTCACCTTTTTTTCCATCACCGACTGTCGAAAAGCATACGTGTAGGTCAGCAAGTCATGACTGACACTACGGTTAACACATAATTGTTTGTGTGTGAGAGCTTGCGAGCGAGTACGGGAGAGAGAGAGAGAGAGAAGGGAGAGAAAGAAAGCGAAAGAGCAGTTGTAAGCACTTTTTTCTTTGATCTATTTAATTTTCACATGAAAAGAATACCTACATTAGACACAGTGCCAGTCGCAAACGCTTGAACATAGTTACATGGTAACCAGGAAACAGATGACTTCATGGTGGTGATTCGAGCATCAATAAGACAGTTTCTGCTTCATAGCTATGCACCTTATGCAGTTATATATGTTACTAGTTACAGACGGTTGAATTAGAAAATACTAAATATGCACTATACGTCTACGAACACGCACCTACGCAAAGAAATGCGAATATCAGCATGTACCACGTGCTGCGCATATTTCAGGTTGATTATAAAACTATTATGAAATTCATTACTTGAAATTGAACTTTGAACAAGCAGCGATAAGATAGATAGATAGATAGATAGATAGATAGATAGATGTGAACAGAATTAGATAGATAGATAGATAGATGTGAACAGAATTAGATAGATAGATAGATAGATAGATAGATAGATAGATAGATCGATAGATAGATAGATAGATAGATAGATAGATAATGAACAGATTTAGATAGATAGATAGATAGATAGATAGATAGATAGATAGATAGATAGATATGATAGATAATGAACAGATTTAGATAGATAGATAGATAGATAGATAGATAGATAGATAGATAGATAGATAGATAGATATGATAGATAATGAACAGATTTAGATAGATAGATAGATAGATAGATAGATAGATAGATAGAGTTCATAATACAGGCATGTTATAACATTTTTTTTTTTTTTTTTTAATCATTTCACCCCGAGCAAGGGGCAGAAACGCCACTGATGTGCAGGGGGTTACATAAATGTAGAAAGATTAATTAGAAAAGAGTGAGGAGTACAAGCTAGTTAGAAAGGAACAATAGAAAACTGAGAAAGCAGGTGCAATGACAGGTACATGGGCGGAGAGAAAGGGAAGGTTATACAGGGGAGGGGAGAGAGAGCTAGAGGCCAGTGGTTAGTAGGTGAGTATTAACTTTGCTTTTAAATTTCTGGAGGTCGTAGCCGTCAGGAAAGCAAGAATACGGGAGTGAGTTCCACAGGCGGGAAGTGCGAGAGAGGAAGCTGCAGGAGTAGAATTGTCGTCTGCGTTTGGCTAACCTGACTGTGAATGGGTGGGACCCAGTTGCCAGTCTGGTTGAACGGGTAAACACCTGTTGAGGAGGCATCAGTGACTTAAGCTCATCCGAGCAGAAGCCATGAAAGTATTTATAGAAGAGACAGAGGGAGGCCACATTTCGACGATGGGAAAGTGGCTGCAGACGAGTCGCCAGATCAGTACCTATCACATTACAGACTCTCCTTTGGAGCTTGTCAAGAACACTGAGGAGAACGGCAGGGGCACCTGACCATAAATGGCAGCAGTACTCCATGCACGGACGGATGGTTGACTTGTATATATGCAGGATGGATTCAGGTGGAAAAAACATCCTGGATCGACATAGTGACCCAATCTTCTTAGCAGTAGATTTTGCTATGGATTCAATATAGTGCTTCCATTTGAGGTCTGAGGACAGGGTAAGTCCGAGGAGGCGTAGTGTATTACTCTCCGGGAGAATCATCTGGTCCATGCTTATGGGAGGCAGAAGAGGTTGCCTGTAATGGTTGACAGACAACAGCTTGGTCTTAGAGGAATTGAAGTTGACAAGCCACTTCTTGCCCCAGTTCACCACAGAGTGTAGATCCCGCTCAAGGTCAGCAGCGAGATTATGTCTGTCCGCCACGACAGGTTTCTTACTGGAGCGGGAGTATATTGTAGTGTCATCTGCGTAGATGCCTACTTGGGACCTGATCTCATCTGGGAGGTCGTTGATGAAAATAAGGAAGAGCGTTGGGCCCAGGATAGAGCCTTGTGGGACACCAGCATTCGTGCTGTAGGACGAAGAGGCACGCCCATTCAGAACGACCTTCATTTTGCGGTTATTTAAGAAAGATTGGATTAGGTCAAGCAGGCGACCGGTAATACCATAACCGCGTAGTTTGCATAGGAGGCCAGGGTGCCAAACCCTGTCGAAAGCCTTGGAGATATCCAGAGCAACCGCGCGAGCCTCGTCAGACTCATCAAGGGCCTGTAGCATGTACTCCGTTACAGTAGTTAGCAGGTCGGCTGTGGACCTGTCAAATCGGAATCCATATTGCCTGTCGGAGAACAGTTTGTGGGCGGTGAGATGATGAACTATTTCAGCATTTATTATAGCCTCGAACACTTTCCCGAATATTGGTAGAAGACTGATAGGGCGATAGTTGGATGGGTCCGAGGGTTCACCACAGTTCTTAAAGACAGGAACGACTGAGGAGAATTTCCAGCATGCAGGAAAGCAGGAAGCAGAAAGGCAGTAGTTAAACAGTTTAGAGAGGACAGGGGAAAGTTCAGGGGCACACCTCTTAAGGACTATCACCGGGATTCCATCGTCTCCACACGCCTTATGGGGGTCGAGTTTTGAAATTACTCTGGATACTATTGTCGGGGTAATATACACGTCATGCAGTTTGGCCTCAGTTCTAATAGGGAAGTCGGGTGGGTGCACTCCGGACGAGTCGAGTGTGGAGTTGGATGAGAATCTGCGGGCAAAGCACTCAGCTTTCTCAGCAGATGACGTGAGAACGTCAAATCCATGGATTAAAGGAGGTATTGAGGATTTCCTATTGTTGAGCACTCGTTTACAAATCCTCCAATAGTCCTTGGAGCCGAACTTGCGGTCAGCTATGTGCTGTCGCATTCTCTCCGCAAACAACTGTTTGGCGTCATTTAGGGTTCTCTTGCACTCACTGCGAGCGGATGTGAACAGGCGCCTATTGTGATCAGTTGGCTGTCTCCGGAATAGATGGAAGTAATGGTTCCTGTGGGCAATGGCGGCTGAGCAGGCCGGAGAGAACCACGGAGAGGAATGAGGTTTTAAGCAATACTTCCTGGTGGGTATGAAGGCATCAATGCCAGCTTTCACCCATGACGAGACCTCAGAGGCACAGTCATCAACTGATAGGTCAAACACTTTTCCCCAAGGGACGTCGCAGAGGAAATCGCGAAAGGCATCCCAGTCAGCTTTTTGGTAGAGGTAGGAGGTTCTATGAGTAGGGGGATCCTGGGGGGAGTGAGATTGGAAAGAAATACTGAGGGAGACTACAGCGTGGTCGGAGTTGCCGAGAGGGCAAAGCTGCGAGACTTGACAGGCGTCGGGCGCAGAGGTGAAACATATATCTAGCAGTGAGGAATGACCCGAGGGTGTGCTTGGGAAGCGAGTGGGGAAGTCCACCACTTGCGTAAGGGATTGGGAAATAGCAAAGTTCATGGCGTGAATGCCCGCCGAATCAGTAACAGCGTTTTCAAGCCACTCAGAGTGATGGGCATTGAGGTCTCCAAATACAAATATGTGGGCAAATGGGTGATAGGAGATAGCCTTATCTATGTCGTCGGCAATGCTATCTAGTAGGGAGCAGTCAGGAGAGGAGGGAGAACGGTAAAGGAAGAATAGGTAGCTAACCGAACTGAGGAGAGACAAGCGGAGACATATGTATTGGTGGTCAGTAGATTCGAGTGAAGTCACCCTAGTTATGAGGAGGTGTTCGCTGACATAAACACCCAGCCCATGCATGTGGACAGTAGAATCCTTCCTTAAAAGGGGAAGATAACCAGGGATGAAGAGGTCAGAGGAGGGAATAGTTGAGTTGAGGTTAGTTTCGCAGAGCGCGAGGATGTCAGGGGACTTTTCATGCAGGAACGCTTCTACACTAGCAAAGTTAGTACGAATGCCTCGGATATTAGTGAAGGAGAGGTTAATGGGCTTAGGTGGTTTGGATTTAGCTGGTTTAAGGTCATTTCTGTTTTGTCTTGTCATGTTTTTTGTTTATAGAAAGGGACCTAGGGTAGAGGATACAGGCGGTCATTACCCACGATCTGTGCTGGGAGGGAGACTGGCTAGGGCTGCAACAAGGTGTGGCCTCGGGGTTGCCCACCGAAAGCGCTTGCAGGGACACCTATCCATGCGCGACATGGCACTACAAGAACCCCGATATTATACAACTGTTGATCAGAGCAGCCGCTCTTGACGCTACGCAAGAGTTAGGGCTCCTAACTACCAGTCGGAAGCAGCAACCAGGAAACTGCCAACCCGGTACCCTCACAGTGATGAGCCATTGCCACCAACCGGCCAGATCGCAGGAAACTCACGGAAGCACCAGTACCAAGGTCTGAAGAGAGAGAAGAGAAAACCGGAAACCACATCCTAAACAGGAAACAAGGAACGAGCCTCTACTCCAGTTCAATAGACGTGGGAGGAGTATAGACCGGGCGATAGTGTGACCTATCTACTCCTATTAAAAAAAAAAAAAAAAAAAACAAACGAACACGAACAATACTTTGAAAAAAAAAAAAAAAAAAAGAAAAAAAAAAAAACACAAACTTACAAAAGTGGAGTTTAACTAAGTTTTAACTTAGTTAAAGTCCAAATGAACTCCAAAAAGGGGGTGGGGGAGAACAAAAACACAGATATATATATAAAAAAAAAAAAAAAAAAAAAAAAAAAAAAAAAAAACGGAAAATACCTCACAGTTTAACACAGGAAATTTGAATTAAAGATTCATTCTTCAATTCTTGCTTTTCCCAAAAATCTACAGCGAGTCACCCTGCTAGGTAAATTCCCATTCAAAGAACAACACGTGGCATGGAGCTGTAATGGCTGCTGATAACTTGGCCAAAGTAGCTTCGCATAACAGAATAAATATAAATTTCAAACTTTTTTTTTTTTTTCCTCCCAAATGAAGCATGAACTCCAAAAAGGGGGTGGGGGAGAACAAAAACACAGATATATATATAAAAAAAAAAAAAACAAAAAAAACAAACGGAAAATACCTCACAGTTTAACACAGGAAATTTGAATTAAAGATTCATTCTTCAATTCTTGCTTTTCCCAAAAATCTACAGCGAGTCACCCTGCTAGGTAAATTCCCATTCAAAGAACAACACGTGGCATGGAGCTGTAATGGCTGCTGATAACTTGGCCAAAGTAGCTTCGCATAACAGAATAAATATAAATTTCAAACTTTTTTTTTTTCCTCCCAAATGAAGCATGAACTCCAAAAAGGGGGTGGGGGAGAACAAAAACACAGATATATATATAAAAAAAAAAAAACAAAAAAAACAAACGGAAAATACCTCACAGTTTAACACAGGAAATTTGAATTAAAGATTCATTCTTCAATTCTTGCTTTTCCCAAAAATCTACAGCGAGTCACCCTGCTAGGTAAATTCCCATTCAAAGAACAACACGTGGCATGGAGCTGTAATGGCTGCTGATAACTTGGCCAAAGTAGCTTCGCATAACAGAATAAATATAAATTTCAAACTTTTTTTTTTTTTCCTCCCAAATGAAGCATGAACTCCAAAAAGGGGGTGGGGGAGAACAAAAACACAGATATATATAAAAAAAAAAAAAAAAAAAAAACAAACGGAAAATACCTCACAGTTTAACACAGGAAATTTGAATTAAAGATTCATTCTTCAATTCTTGCTTTTCCCAAAAATCTACAGCGAGTCACCCTGCTAGGTAAATTCCCATTCAAAGAACTATTTCGTTTCAACACTTCTTGTGTCTTGTTAAGTAATGGTGCTATTTGCGAGATGAAGGGTTTTAAATGGTTCAAAATTAACCAAACCCCCTCAAAAGGGGAGACATTTTTACGTAGTCTGTGATGACCAATCAAATTACAAGTAAATGCTACTTTGAAAAACATGACAACACAACCCTAATATCAATTTATTGATGTATTAATGTTCATGCTTGTTAAAAATAGAAATCAGTATTACTAATTGAATATTAATTTCACTTTAAAATAAAAATTAAAATTTATTTTTAAAAATTATTACAAATTAATTTTATAAAATGCAATTTTTCAAATTCTAAATTTAACAGAGCAGCGTGTTTAAAGTATTATAGAGTTATTCAAAGAAAAAACGAGTAATAGAAATTGACACACGCATATATAGATATAAGCAGACGCACAAGCACGTACACATACATACAAAAATATATCTATCCGTATATATACATATACACACACATATATATATACACTTTCTTTTTAACTATTGTTTTTTTTCTACGTGTTTATTTAAATTCAATGCTGCTATAGGCGCTACATATATTAGATTCATGTAAGTCTGAATTCAGATAATAAGGTGGAAAAGGAAGGGAGTTATATAGATTTCAAGTCAAACACAGTCAAATTCCATTGCATAAACATATAAAAATAATTAAATATATAAATACGCAAATTCACATGACAAAACCAAAATAAGTCAGTTAAGTGCCATACGTGATAAACGCTTGGGCGATCATGTCTCGAAAGAGACATGACTGAGTGGGTAGAAGATTATCCCGCAGTAGGTTGCCATTACTTTCTGCAGTAGACTGGTTACCGACCAGGGCTATAGAACCCGGTCTGTCCTGTTATTTAACCCATAACTGGAGGGTAGAGACGGATTAATACATTGCCTAAGGGTATTTGCGCGTAAGTGAATGCAAGGGAACCAACTTGAATTTGAACTCGGCTCCACCGATTTCTCGTTTCGAGCCGATATCCATTGCACCACAACGCACATCCAAAATACGTACGCACTTAAAAACGCCACAAAGAAGCATATACAAAATAAAGTCAGATACACAGATTCATATATACACATCTATATACATACATACACACAAATATATACAAAAACACCCACTCACACATACATAAACAAAAGTACACACACACACAGACACACACACACACACACACACACACATATATATATATATATATATATATATATATATATATATATATATATATATAAGCCAACTTTCCCTGAAGATCCGGTTAGGGGAAACCTTGGTAGGTTTGTTGGCTCACTAGGTTAATTTACTTATTCTGCTCTGCTTACGTATTGAGCACTTTTTTGTTATTGATTACTCGTCTCGGAGTTTTTTCTTTGGGCTACGTACTGGCTCGGTCCAAATCGCTTTGGCTGATGTTCATGTGCTTAGCTCTTTCTTTTTTTACAACCATTTGTTTTTCGAAACGAATATAGTGATAAGTTTGCATTTATATATATGTGGCAACGTCTTAGACCTCTCGACCACGAATAGCCTCCAGTCTAAACGAGGTTTTTATCAAGCCTATGTAACACAATGTTTCATCGCAAACAACTATATCTGCTCTGAAATGTATCGGAATGTCAACAAATATAAACATGTTACGGAAATTAACGAATTTTAACGAAACTTAGTTATAAACAACCGACAATTTGAAATGAATTGTTTGAACATTATAAATTTTTTTATCGATACTCGTATTTAAGTAGATATTCTGTTTTTTAATTATCGATATAATAAACTAAATAAAAATAGAAACGTATTTCAATCGGACATGTTTCACTTTTATTAAAACTTCTACAGAGACTAAGAGAAAAATGAAAACACAACATTTAGACAAGCGTATCTGCATAAACGCACACACACGCTCTTTACTGTCCAAAATATTCTTCACACATATATTTGAATATTAGCCATTGCTTTAATACGCACGCACACATATTCACTTGAATTAATTAACATACAAGTGTTTCTACATAAACATACTCACGCACTATTATACACTTTACCATCTAAAATATATTCCTCACGCATACATTTAATAATTATTTTTATTTTTTTTTAATCATTTCACCCCAAGCAAGGCGATATCGCCACTAATGCGCAGGGGGCTATATAAGAGAGTTAAAGTTTTAGACAGGAAAAGTGTGAAGAAAAAGACGAACTAGCGACATGGAGAGAAAGGGAAAAGGCAAGAGAAGGATATGAACACAGGAAGGAAGACAGTTACGAAGGTAGAGAGCACCGAAAAGTACAAGATACACGGGTTGATGTGGAAAGGGCTGGAGTTAAGTGGATAAGAGATGGGAATTGACTTTGCATTTAAATTCCTGGTGGTTATAGCCGTCAGGAAATCAAGTATATGGAAGGGAGTCCCACAGTTTATTATGTCTGGCCAATAAGAATTAACCCCAAATCACAACATACATTGTCATTTTGTTGTTGTTGTTATTGTTGTTGTTGTTGTTGTTGTTGTTGTTGTTGTTGTTGTTGTTGTTGTTGTTTTTCTCTCGGTTTCTGTAACAAAAGACTGAGATTTCGATACTAAAACCCGTAATGGGATAGCAAAAGATATGATTAACGACCAAGTTTTAGATAAATCTCCTCATAGATGAAAAAGAGACTTGAGGTAAAAAAAATGGAATTTTACAGACAGGTACTAAGTAGAGCAACAAGTTTTAAGAACAGTGGGAAAAAAGTCACTTATGCTTAACATCAGGAAGAGACAGTTGAAATTCCTAGGGCAAATAATAAAGAAAGAGGGCTTGGAAAACTTGATACGCACATCTAAACTTATTTATAAATAGAACTTTGTGTTTGTATGTGTGTGTCCGTTATCTATAGACGGCGAAACGGCTGAACCGAATTTCTTGAAAATTTACACAATTGTACTATAAGCGTCTGCGAGTGTTCCTAGCTAGATTCTGTGTCGAGGTGCCCCCTATAAGTATCGAAAATCGATAATCGAAAAAATCGGGTTATAGAAGGAGTGGTCTGATTTTAATCAAATTTGATACACTCATAGACAAAGACATAAGAAACGATATTCAGAAGTTTCAAGGGTGCCATTCTTATAATAGTGTAGAAAATCGATAATATATATATATATATATATATATATATATATATATATAGTCATCCGCAGACATATCTGTTTCGCTGTATTACAGCTCATCAATATATATATATATATATATATATATATATATATATATATATATATATATATATATATTAAAAAAGGATTAATTCAAAGATGTTGAATGGCCATTTCGATATGAAGATCCCCACGGGGGACGACATATCACCTCAGCAACAGAAAAAACCTTTCAGAAACTGGAGAAAAATTAGTCTACTTTTCCTTTTTAAATAGATTGCAAAGAAATTAAAAAATAAATAATAAAATAAAATAAAAAGAAAAATAAAAGGAAAGAAAAAGAAAAAGAAAACGAAAAAGAAAAAGAAAAAGATAGAATAAAATCAAATAAATAAGAAAAGAAAAAAATTGACATCGTCTGGGTTCGCAAAAAAAAGGGAGAATGTAACTAAAAATTAACAGACAGCCGTGTTAAATCGACGTAAGTTTAAGCAACACGGAAAAAAGGTGGTAAGAGAGATAAAAGAAGGAAGGGAGGGAAAAAGAAAGAAAGTAAAGAAAAAAAATTTTTTAAATATTACAGACGCTGGACAAATTCAAAAACCTAATTTCCCCAAAACGTTGAAGTATTAGAAAAAGGCCTTTACTTAAAAAGGCATAATTATTAATAAAAGGGAATAAAAAGATATAGGATTTAAAATAAAATTATTTTTTAAAAAATTAGGTCATTTGAAATTAAACTAAATAAAGACAACACTAGGTAAAAAAAAAAAAAATTAATTACAATTATTATATACATACCTATATAAGTACACACATACATACATATAGATACACACACAATTCTACGAATAAGAATACATATATACATACACATACACACACATACATTCAATTTATTACACACTTATATACATATACATGCGCATACACACATATATATGTGTGTACACACCTGTATACAAAAAATTCATATACACATAATATACATGTGTACACATACATGCACACATATACACACACACACACACACACGCACACACATATATATATATATATATATATATATATATATATATTCCATATGCACTCACACACATACATATTAATGAATTTTATGAAAAGGAGCATTTAAATAGCTAAAAAATTTTTTCAAAATTACATATAGCCCACATACATAAATACATATATACATATATATACATATATATACAAATATGCACATCCACACACAAACATACACATATACATAAAAAAAAAATTAAAATTAAAATTAAAAAAATTTTTTAAAATATTAAAAAAATTATAGAAAAATTTAGAATTTAAAAATTAAAAATTAGAAGTTAAATTTTAAAATCCGCCCTATGGCGGCACTTGTTTATAAATTCCCTCCTAAAGTTCAAAAGTAAGTCCTGATGAGGATACTTCAAAATCAGAATCTTCTCCAATAAACACAGACGACACCTATCACGAAAACTTTTAGGAGTACAAGCTGAGCCGATTAATTTCCAGCTGATTATAGGGTCCTGCCCTTCCTCCTTCATTTCCCAGAAACTACGTGATAGTGCCGTCTGGAATCTCTGTTTAGGGTTCGAAAACGAGTACCTGTGATTATAGTTTGAAAGAGCCCGCGGACATGCCAATATAGGTCCGGTAATTGTCCTTGTTATTAGATGGAGAAATGCGGGCTTCATAAATTACATGGGTGGATTTACATTTGCCTTGCACCGGGCAGGCATCCACAGAATAACAATTGCATTTGTCGACAATTCCGGATCTAGCTTCCGTATTATTTAGGTTCATTAAAATATATATATATATATATATATATATATATATATATATATATATCATGATTTTTTTGTATGTGTCTGTTTATTTGCCTGTATGTCTGTATTTTTTTCAGCCCTTTTATTTTAGTTTTTGCTTCGGGTTTGGCTTTAAGTAGGTATAATTGTAGTTCTTAACTGGAAATAACTATTGCTTTTTAGTGTTTCGTGCCAACGTCCAAAGAGTCTGAGCTGATGGATTAGTTTTAAAGCTTTCATTACACCCGAACAACGCTGGGCTATACTGATAGTAACACATAAGAGCAAAAGAGACGAAGTTAAGCAACGCATACCCTAACTAGTGATCTTGTGTAATTGGTTGGTGGAAAAGTTCTGAAAGAAACAGCATGTAGAAAAGAAGGTATCGATTTTATCCATGTGTAGTATGTGATTTTCTGTCAGAATCTAATTTCTTGCCAATAAGATTCACTTTGTTCTGAGGCAATTATATCGGCATTATTCCAATGTGTGTTACCCCCATACTAAAAATTACTAAGGTACATCTGACACTGTATCTGTTGTGGTGTCCTCCCTCTAAAGAGTCTATGTCGGAATTTCCGCCTACTATAAGATTAGTAGGAGAGGACTCCTTGGGGAAACAGATGAACTGATTGAACGCTGGACAACCGACACACGCACTAGTCGTGTAATACTCTTCTGTTGTATTTACTGTTAAATATACAATATCCCTATTACACATGTTTCGTTATTTCTTAAACCTTTCACTTGGTCACAACAGTATCCCACCAGAGCACTGGAGAAGCTAAGTGCAACAGGGTTTATCTGGAAGGTATCTTCATAACTACCAGGTGTAGATTCTTGCCTCACAGGAAGTCAATGTCTGCTCCAGATATGTAAACAGGTGGTCAATCCAGATGCACTTATGTTGCACACAAGTAGGATAACTGGATGACATAAAGATATGTAAGTTGCCTACGCGAGAGAGCGAAAAAAGATTTCTCGTGAGAATACGAAAGTGTCCACTTTTGGAGAAAACACTCAAGGTCACTCACTGATATCAATTTAAAATATCTGCAGGTCAATCATTAACAGCTTTAAAACATCACTTATGTCTATGAAATCTAGCCACGTTTTTTTTCTAATATTACACTTGCATCCGGGTTTTTTTAATCACATGAGATATATATATATATATTTTTTTATTTTAAGTAACCAGGAGGTAATTTGAAGTTATAACTTGGAGTGATATTTTACAAATTACTCTGAAAAAAATAGAAATGTTAACGAGTTTCTTTTAATAAACCCCTTCGTCAACTCAACCGCATCTAGAGATATTTAGGTTTTATACTGATATTTACGCATGCGCATCTATGCCTGCGCTATGAGATGCCATCTTAGGATATTAGGAAATGTATACGCCTTATTTTGTTTTTGTTAGATTTTTTTCATTTATCTGCGGAAAGTTTTTAATTTAAAGACATTATACCATTCCAGTTCAATGAAAACAGATAGCTGTGTCAATTAATAAACTACCATTTTTAACTGCGTTCGATTGATTACGCCTCAAAGTGACTTTTATCGTCTGCATGCGATTTCTCCCCGTTCCTTTCCAGTAATGTTATGAATTTGACTTTAATATTTTGCTTTATTGAAAAGCAAATAAAACAAAAAAATAAAAATGATTAATTTCGTTTGCTGGAAGAGTTAAAAATGTAATTTGTCAATTTAGCATTCAATAATTTGAAAGTTATTTGACGCATTTAAGGTGATTATAAGTTGGTTACTTAGCCAACCATTTTGTGAGACGGCAATAAGTGAATTCAATACTGTGTATCGATTTCTTTCTCAAAACGTAGCAAAAATATCTGATCAGAATTTTTAATAAAATCGGAAGGATTGGAATAAATTAAATTATTTCGCCAATTTGATTTATCCATTTTTTAAAAATTATTTTTTAAAGGGAAATGCCATTAATTTTCGTCCATTTAGAAAAATTAAAAGCCTAAAAACATGAAAGTATTTATTCGTAAAGAATCTCTCATAATAAAACTTACTTTTTTATTTGAAATCTCTCTTCAAAAGGAAAGTACATGCGTGTCTTGATAAAAATTATTCTAAATTATTTTTTATATATAAATCATGCATCTCTTAAAGGAACTGTTTGCATGTCGCGTGTTTGGAGCGACACAGATAAGTGCCATACGTGATACACGCTTTAAGCGATCGTGTCTCGAAAGAGACATGACTAACTGGGCAGATGGATGTCGAACTCTGTAGAAAGCTTTCGAGAGGTCCAAAGCTACAGCCTAACCTTCCTCGTTCTTGGAGAAAGAAAAGTAGTTTTGCTTGTCTGAAAAATTACCCCGCGTTGAGATTCTTAACCAATTCAGCCTCTGATAGTTTTCTAAAAGAGGTAGACTGTTTATCTGAGCCCTTAAAACTGGAACAACAAATGAGGATTTCGAACAGAGAGGAAAGCAAGAGTCGGTGAGACATGTATTATAAAGTTTAGAGAGAACAGGAGCCAGTTCTGGAGAAAACAAACTTCTTAATGCCTATTACAGAGATACTACCGGGTCTACATACTTTGTGAAGAACTAGGGTATAAATGATAGCAGAAGCTATAGAAAGGGTTATATGCATATTTGTTGTGTCAGACCTACCCATTAACAGGGTAATGGATTAACTCGACCTGCACATATATACCATGTGACTAGTAGTCATGGAGGAAAGCAACAGTCTGGTGCGAGTCAGACAATCGTAGAGTGACTTTGTGATATCCAACACCGCTTGCTCGTCAGCGAGACGAACAAACTGGTATATTGTAGCTTAACCGTATTTTGTAATACAAATTGTTTACACTAATCTCGTGTTCCTGTTTTCATTTGTGACCCCTTAAAACAGGGTTACAACACTAGCGACGAAGATTCGAACAAGTCACGCGGACAGGAGAATACGTTTTTCAAGCCAGGCGTTATACAACACTGCCGACGGAAGTTTTCGAAAAACTCTACGCGGCAACCAGAAAGAAAGAGAAAAAATTCTTTTAGCCACGAAAGATACTTAACGAACTCCACGTGAACGGAATTTTTTTTTCTCAGCCAGGGTTTACACCGACGACGAAGGGCTGAGCCTTCACAGACAAACCCAAAACCAACCCAGTGTCTTACAAACACTGGCTGACTAAGGTTTTTTACTGAGAAACACCATTCAACTAGGCAAACAAATTCAATATCACACAACACCGGTTACGTACGAACAAAACCTTTCGTCGGAGTATAAACTTAATTCAGTGCTATGACACTGACAAATGAAATTCGAACAAAGAATTTCAATTCAAATTTAGTTTTCAAAACACTACTGCGAAAAGACTTACTACAATGAGACATTTCAAAATCAATATTCCCAAAATATTGTCAGGTGATATATCAATGTGCAGGATGTGCGTTGTGGTGCAGTGGATATCGGCTCGGAACGAGAAATCGGGGAGCCGAGTTCGAATTCCAGTTGAATTCATTTCATTCATTTACGCGCAAATACCATTGGGAAAGGTGTTAATCCGTCTTTTCCTTCCAGTTATGGGTTAAATAACAGACCAGATTTGTTTCTATAGCCTTGTCTAGCAACCAGTCTACCGCAGAAAGCAATGGCAACCTACTGCGGGATAATCTTCTGCCCAGTCAGTCATGTCTCTTTCGAGACATGATCGCCCAAGCGTGTGTCACGTATGGCACTTAACTAACCGATATATCACAAAATTTTTTTTCTCTGTTGAAAGTACCCTGATATTTTTTTTGTTTCCCCAAGTTAAATTTTTTTCTTTTAACATACATAACCCAAGAGTGTTTATTGTTTTGTATTAATTACGGGATTCCAGGAAAAAGCGACTAACGGAAACTGTAAGTACGACGTTTTCTTTTCCCATTCAAATAAATATATTAAGAAAAGAGATATCTAAACTTAAAAAAAAAAAGTATAAATCAGTCGTTACAAAATTACGACTCTAAAGCGGGTAAGTTCAAAAGGAAAACTAATGACTGTTTTCTCCCCCTCAGTTGTTCAACTGGAAAAAAAAAGTAAAAACCAAGATTTTTATGTCGTACGGCATTGAAAACCTGTTTCAACCAAATACTCATAACTCGTACCCACTTTTTGTTCTGTGTTATAAAATATAAATGGAAGAGTTAAAGGATACATTTACTCAATTCTTAAAGCTTTAAATCGAACAGCAAAAAAATCAGAAGACTACAACGAATTGAAGAACTAATCGCGCAAGTCTTAGCGAACAAGTCAAACACTAAATAATACTGCAATCTCGCAGGATTCTATTTGGAATGCAATAGACAATTTCTGTTATGCTCCATATGAGGACAAAACGTTTGCTGCTTAATTTGGAAGGTATGAGAATTTTATTTTATTTTATTTATATTTAATGTTATTATTTTTAAGCGTTCTCGAATTCAACATTTAAAAACTTACCACTGTGTATAAAGTTCCGAAATGAACTCTTCACATTTATTCTTCATCTAAAATGTCTGTCATTTTAATTGGTTTTATTGTGGATCCTTCGTATTTGAAATTGACGGCCCATTTCTGTTTATTAAATTATGAGTATTACGTCTATCGGCCTGCCCATTCGAGAAATCTTAGTAAAGAAAATATTTCCTCTGGCAAGGATTGGCCTTACGTCCCTCTATGTAGGAGAAACCATCCCGCTTTACCGCCAAATCACGAAGTACGTCAAAGTAAGTAAGTTTTGGTTACAGAACTGGTCAGTTACGTACTTTCGAGAAAAATAATCTGGTTAAAGTTATGCTTCCCTTAAAAACTGAAAATAGAAACTTTATTTTAAAGTACAGCCTATTCGATTTTAAAAATACTTCTATCGGTAAATTCAAATAAAATAAGCAACTTTTAATAGAGTCTGCTACAGAGGAACACTGCAGAAATCGTGCTGAATATCATATTAACTGGCAAAGCCTTGTTATTATTAAATCTTTCTCGTGGACGTTTCATTCGTTCACACACAATCATCTGGCGGTCTGCAATATTTATTTGAGAAAATAAGCTGCTTATACTCCCTAGGCAAATTCAAGATATTACAAGAGTATTTGACACACACCAACTAAACTCACTAGTGTCGATGGAATGATTCTTCCGGCCAAGATGAAAAGTCGTAACATCAACATTATTTGGGGAAAAGATTCAAATACCACAAAAGTTTTCACAGGCATACCGAGAATAAAACTATATATCAACAATAATATACATTCTGTGTACAAACGATACCAAATACAAGCAAGACCAGAAAGAAGAACCATATTTATGTTCCTCGAATTAATACTCGTACAAGAAAATGTCAGATTAAATAAATTTCAAGCATTATGGCAGCTTATTTTTAATAAAATTTACAGTAATTTTTAGCAACACAGTTGGGCGGTTATTTTTTGTTACCACAACTCACACTCCTGAAGATGATCTCGGAAGGAGATTGAAAGTACTTGGAAACACCGAATAATGAATAATAAAATCACCTATCAAAATTTAAGTTCATTTCTTATATCTTTCAATTATTATCCGCGAAAGATTATCCGTGAGTATGAACGGATTTTATTAAAAATAAGCAGACACAATGTTTGCAAACTGTTTAATCTGACATGTCTAAAAGAGAGTTTGCCGCTTAAATATATATATAAATATATAATTGTTAGTAGTAGTAGTAGTAGTATTACTATTATTATTTTTAAGGCAAATGAGATTAATGACAAAGTTTCTGTCAATTTTACAAATAATCCTTCTAAGGTAAAGAAGAAATTTCGTCATAAATTGTCCAAAATATTGTCCAAGATATTACGTGTGTGTGTGTGTGTGTGTGTGCGTGTGTGTGTGTGTGCGTGCGTGCGTGCGTGCTTATATGTCTGTGTGCGTGCGTTAGCTTGGGATTTACGTCCTTTAACGTGTGTGTGTGTGTGTGTGTTTATATGTCTGTGTGCGTGCGTTAGTTTGGGATTTACGTCCTTTAACGTGTGTGTGTGTGTGTGTGTGTGTGTGTGTGTGTGTGTGCGTGCGTGCTTATATGTCTGTGTGCGTGCGTTAGCTTGGGATTTACGTCCTTTAATGTGTGTGTGTGTGTGTGTGTGTGTGTGTGTGTGTGTGTGTGTGTGTGTGTGTGTGTGCTTATATGTCTGTGTGCGTGCGTTAGCTTGGGATTTACGTCCTTTAACGTACCTTCTAATTACTCGGAATATTTATACACTAATTAGCCGACTGGAATATTTCTTTTTTATAATCATATCGCCGCAAGCAAGCCATTTTACTGCCACTGTTTTGCAGTGGGTTACATAGGAGAAAAGTTATGAGAAAGAGTGACAGGTTATAGCGGGTGTCAGGAAGTGGGTAAGATAAGGATGAGAATACTCATGAGAATGAAGTGGACGGAGAAATCAGCATGAGAAAGAGGATGCAGGTTAGTGAGATAGAAGATGATTATTGACATGATATTTAAATTCCTGGAGATTGTAGCTGTCGGAGAAGCACGTAAATGGAAGGGAATTCCACAGACGGAAAGTGCGAGAAAAGAGGCTGCTGCAGTAGAATTTGCGTTTACAATTTATTGGTTTCACAGTAAATTGGTGGGACCTAGTTGCTAATCTTGTGGCTCGAGTAAATTCATATATAGGGGGCATAAGTGAGCTAAGTTAATCGGAGTAGAAGTCATGAAAGTATTTGTTTAAGAGACTCAAGGAAGCCACACTGTGCCGGTAAGATAGTGAGTATCTGAGCTGCCAAGTCGGGATCGATCAAATTACAGATTTTCCGTTGGATTTTCTGAAGGACCTCTAGGAGGATAGCAGGTGCACCCGGCCAGATATGACAGTAGTATTCAATGCACGGGCGGATGCTAAGTCGGGATCTATCACATTACAGATTCTCCGTTAGATTTTGTCAAGGACACCTAGGTGGATAGCAGGAGCACCCGACCAGATATCGCAGCAGTATTCAATGCATGGGCGGATGATAGATTTATGTATGTGCTGGATGTTTTCAGACGAGAAAAACTTCTTGGCCCTGCAAAGAGAACCGACCTTCTTAGCAGCGGATTTAGCTATGGATTTTATATAGTCATTCCACTTGAGGTCTGTTGTCAGAGTTAACCCGAGTTTTTTTTTTTATCTCAGGGAGACTAGCCTGGTCCATGATAATGGTTCGAATAGTCCCCAATTATTTCATTCGCATTTTTTCAAATTTTCTTTTGCGGTGGGGAGCGGGTGTGCTTCCAAGGCTCTCTGTAAATAGTTTAAGTGAAATTGAATTAATCTGCTTCCTGCGTTTTCGATTCATTTTGTACCCGTGTCTTTTTTATCGCCAAATAAATAAAGTAATCAATGGCAAACATTGAAAGTGTCTTTAGAACAGGAAGTAGAAAATAAAGGAATATCGAGATGTCAAACTTTGAAAAATAGTTATACTTCTAAAATTGGATATAATAGTAATAACAATAGCAACTATCACATTTCTATAGAAAAATATATGAATTATTCTCAAAAATACTTAACAAAGAAATAAAGAATTAAACTAAGCCACACCAATTGGTAGACTTTGTATACTCAAGCAATAAAACATATATAGACTGATTTTTAGAAATAAAAATAACAATATAACTAACCAATTACTAAAATTTGGTCGATTATGAAAGTTGCATGTGACTTAGTAGAAGACTGAATAATTTTTAACTGACTAGAAGGGCAAGACATATGAAATCAAATGATGCTATATAATATAACAATACGGCAAAAATCCGATGGCAAAAATACTAAAAATATTGGGAAAACTGCAATCACGGACATCATGGAAGATTATAGTGGATGCTTTAATTATTAGATGATAATGATGATGATGATGAATTTCCAAGAGAGTTACAGACGAATCACAGCAGTGAAATATATATAGAGAGAGAGAGAGAAAAGAAGAAGTAGATGAATAAAAAAAATATATATAGATAGATAGATAGATAGATAGATAGATAGATAGATATGAACAGACTGAGATAGATAGATAGATAGATAAATAGATAGATAGATAGATAGATAGATAGATAGATAGATAGATAGAACAGACTGAGATAGATAGATAGATAGATAGATAGATAGATATGAACAGACTGAGATAGATAGATAGATAGATATGAACAGACTGAGATAGATAGATAGATAGATAGATAGATAGATAGATAGATATGAATAGATAGATAGATAGATAGATAGATAGATAGATAGATAGATAGATAGATAGATATGAACAGACTGAGATAGATAGATAGATAGATAGATAGATATGAACAGACGGGATAGATAGATAGATAGATAGATAGATAGATAGATAGATATGAACAGACTGAGATAGATAGATAGATAGATAGATAGATAGATAGATAGATAGATATGAACAGACTGAGATAGATAGATAGATAGATAGATAGATAGATAGATATGAACAGACGGTGATAGATAGATAGATAGATAGATAGATAGATAGATAGATATGAACAATATGAAGAGACTGTTCTAGATATATATACGTATACATATTACGATGTTGAATTTGAAAATGATTTACATTTTTTAATAGAAAAAAAACTTATCTTTCCACATACTTAAATACCAAACCGAGGTTTTTTTGTATTTAAAATGTAAATCATTTTCACAACCAACATCCAACATTGGCTGATGAAGAAAACAGAAATTTCCCTGTCGCAATGTACAATTAATTCATAATTATATATATATATATATATATATATATATATATAACATAAACTTGATATATTAGTCAGGTAAATTTCGATGAAGACGAACTCAAAAGAAATAAATGTTAAATTCATTTATTTAATTTAACAGAGTAATATAATTTAGAAAGATTTTAGATCATCTGGATTTGACAAATCGTAAGGTCAGCAGCGGCGAAATGCGTATTACCCATGAAATTACAGAATATTTTTAAAAATTCTAAATTTTATATATATATATATATATATATAGAGAGAGAGAGAGAGAGAGAAAGAAAGAGAGAGAAAGAAAGTAAAATAAAAGAGAGAGAAAGAGAGAGAGAGAGGCATGAAGATAGTGTTTTCTTCTTTCTCCGACCATTTGCATTCTCAAATGCATCGTCACTTAAAAGACGCACGTTGCTTTCTTTTATTTATTTATTTATTTATTTTATTTGGTCGCTTTTCTGTATAAATGAATTCTTAGTAAAGTTACCAACACGCTATGGAGGAAGCAGCACCCAAATATAGATTCGTGAGAGTTTTCACTTTCCGTTCTGGCATTCCTTAGAGACCCTTTTACAGAAGATAGATAGGAGATCAGTTTCATATTTTGGCATATGTATCTTTACGCTTACACTCAATAGACCTTCAGTTGAGTTCCCTGTCAATTCTCCACCAACATTGGTTTTTCAGGCAAATGCTGATACTTTCAAAGTTCTACGAAATTTCTATATATGTACATAAAAGCAGAACTTTTTCGTGACTTTTCTGCATATTCCTGTTTCTTTTCCTTCAGAACGTCGTTACTCTACGCCTTTTGAATTCAAAAATGGCTTCGCACCAATAAATGGATCTCAGTCATGTCTCTCTAGAAATTATTTCAATGAAAAAAATATATACCGCAGATTCAAGAAATTGTGCCGCCGAGGAAAAATTCTAGCAATATCAAATATATTACTTCGAATTTTCGAAGAACCATCTTGGCGATAATACTTTCTAAACAATGGTGCAAAGCTTAGGAACTAATTAATTTGTAACTTATTCTTTATGTGCCTTGTCCTTTCAGGACGTAGGCGATCATGGCTTTCCACGTCTTCCTATCCCTGGTGGCTCTTAGCACGTTTTCTCCTGTTACACCACGCAACACCGGTTCCGTCATCCACCTGATCAGGTCCTTCAAATATGTTATTCGCTGCTTTCTCCTGTCTCTTTCCCCCTCTATCTGGCCTGTTAGTATCAGGTTCTCCAAGCCCTCCTTCCTCATTACATGTTCCAGGAACTTTAGCTGTCTTTTCCTGTTGCTCAGTATTAATTTCCTTTTCGTTTCCATCCTTTCCAAAACCGCATCATTGCTCACATGCTCGGTCAATGATAATCGCAGCATCCTTCTGTAGAACCACATTTCAGCTGCTTCAAGTTTTTCCTTCATCTTCAATGATATTGTCCAGCATTCATTGCCGTATTAAAGAACTGACAACACATAACAATCCAGTAATCTCTTCTTTGTTTCTAGCAAAATTGTCCTGTATCTTAATACTTTACTCAACTTCTGGAATACTTCCTTCGACATGCCAATTCGCCTTCGGATCTCTGTTTTGCACTTTCCGTCTTCTGTTAAAACACTTCCCAGGTAATGATATTTTTGTACCTGCTTGATTTTATTATCTTCCACCTGTATTTGGCATTCTGGGCTGCCCTTTTTGCTGATGACGATGCATTCGGTTTTCTTGCAGTTTATTTGTAGTCCTTACTTGTCACTCTTTTCACCTACCTTCTGTAGGGAGTCTTGTAGTTTACGTGCTGAAAAGTTTTCAAAAAATCTCAAAATGTAACCAAACGAACAATTTTCTTATTGGTATCATAAATAATTCGAGCAAAGAATTTTTGTCCCCTGATTCTATAATGATAAATATAATGCGATATTTGCCAACTGATTTATAACGACTATAAAATAGAAACTAGATAATACTCCGATACTTCATATACTAATATTCTTTGAAGATCTCAGTAATAACAAATTTAGTATAGGTGAGCTTTATATTGTCCACTTGTTTGTTCTATGGGTAGTTTTTCTCAACTACACACGATTCTACACAACCAAAATATTAACTCAAGAACTCAAGTTATAACCTAAAAATCCCTATCAGATCCAAATCCTTATATCTAAACTTATTTATAAATGTAACTTTGTCTGTGTGTGTATGTATGTGTGTGTGTGTGTGTGTGTGTGTGTGTGTGTCTCTGTTACCTATAAACTCCGAAACGGCTGAACCGATTTTCTTGAAATTTTACACAGTTCTACTATAAGCGTCTGCGAGTGTTCTTAGGTTTTGTGTCGAGGTATCCCCGATAAATATCGAAAATCGATAATCGGAAAAATCGGGTTATAGAAGGAGTGGTCCGATTTTAATCAAATTTCATACACTCATAGACAAAGACATAAGAAATGATATTCAGAAGTTTCAAGGTTGCAGTTCTTACAATAGTGCAGAAAATCGATAATATATATATATATATATAAAAGGCAAGATGTTTGTGTGTTTGTGTGTCTGTTTATCTGCCTGTATGTCTGTATTTTTTTTCAGCCCTTTTATTTTAGTTTTTACTTCGGGTTTGGCTCTAAGTAGTTATAATTGTAGTTCACAGTCAGAGCCATGATACCATTTACTCAGAGGACTTATTTAGCCTTCAAAATTCAGTTTACGACGAAAAAATCTTATTTGATATCGATACCAGGAAATCAAAGTTCTACTTACATCCGTTCATTTTTCTTTCTCTCTCACGTTTCGCTTTAACTGGAAACAACTATTGCATTTTAGTCTTTCGTGCCAACGTCCAAAGAGTCTGAGCTCCAGGACCATGGATTAGTTTTAAAGCTTTTATTACACCCGAGCAATGCCAGGCTATACTGCTAGTGGATGATAAGTATATTATACAATCCGCTCAGAAATTAATAAGCTGTCAGCTTTATACCAGAGTTTTCTCAGAAAATGATTTAAAATGACTTCATGCAAATGAATCCTCTGACACTATAAAACCTCAAACAAATAACAGAATCAAATAAAAAGATCAAATCATTTGAGAACATTCAACAAAATGAATAACTCATGTAATTAGAACGTTAAATAATGATGGTGACGCAGATGCCTTCAGCAAATATGTAGAAGTAAACACCCATCAATATTACAAAACAGTATATTTTAAGAAATCTATTGTCCTGAGTAAACTATTTTAAGGGAAATGTGTCTGTTGAGACCGGGTAAATGACAAAGAATTTCGAACTGAACTATTTATTTAATCTACAGGAGTAAATCGTTCCTTTCCGGTGACAATGTCTTGAAATAACTTCTTTATTTCTTATTCATAATACTGCTCAGCTACTGCTCGTTCCGTTCCACTGTCCATGTCCTGGGATATCTCATTTACTTCTTATTCATCATAATGCTCAGTTACTGCTCCTACCGTTCCGCTGACCACGTCTTAGTATATCTCAATTATTTCGTATTCATAACACTGCTCAGTTATTGCTCGTTCTTTTCTACTGACCATATTTTGGGATATTCCATTTACTTCTAATTCATAATACTGCTCAGTTGTTTGTTATTCCGTTCCACTGTCCATGTCCTGGAATATCTCATTTCCTTCTTATGCATAATACTGCTCAGTTACTGCTCGTTCCAGTATGCTGACCATGTCTTGGAATAACTCATTTATTTCTTATTCATAATACTACTCAGTTATTACTCATTCCGTCACGCTAACGATGTCTTGGGATATCTCATTTACTTCTTATGCATAATACTGCTCAGTTACTGCTCATTCCAGTATGCTGACCATGTCTTGGAATAACTCATTTATTTCTTATTCATAATACTACTCAGTTATTACTCATTCCGTCACGCTAACGATGTCTTGGGATATCTCATTTACTTCTTATGCATAATACTGCTCAGTTACTGCTCGTTCCAGTATGCTGACCATGTCTTGGAATAACTCATTTATTTCTTATTCATAATACTACTCAGTTATTACTCATTCCGTCACGCTAACGATGTCTTGGGATATCTCATTTACTTCTTATGCATAATACTGCTCAGTTACTGCTCATTCCAGTATGCTGACCATGTCTTGGAATAACTCATTTATTTCTTATTCATAATACTACTCAGTTATTACTCATTCCGTCACGCTAACGATGTCTTGGGATATCTCATTTACTTCTTATGCATAATACTGCTCAGTTACTGCTCGTTCCAGTATGCTGACCATGTCTTGGAATAACTCATTTATTTCTTATTCATAATGCTACTCAGTTGTTACTCATTCCGTCACGCTAACGATGTCTTGGGATACCTCATTTACTTCTTATGCATAATACTGCTCAGTTACTGCTCGTTCCAGTATGCTGACCATGTCTTGGAGTAACTCATTTATTTCTGATTCATAATACTACTCAGTTATTACTCATTCCGTCACGCTAACGATGTCTTGGGATATCTTATTTACTTCTTATGCATAATACTGCTCAGTTACTGCTCATTCCAGTATGCTGACCATGTCTTGGAGTAACTCATTTATTTCTGATTCATAATACTACTCAGTTATTACTCATTCCGTCACGCTATCGATGTCTTGGGATATCTCATTTACTTCTTATGCATAATACTGCTCAGTTACTGCTCATTCCAGTATGCTGACCATGTCTTGGAATAACTCATTTATTTCTTATTCATAATACTACTCAGTTATTACTCATTCCGTCACGCTAACGATGTCTTGGGATATCTCATTTACTTCTTATGCATAATACTGCTCAGTTACTGCTCGTTCCAGTATGCTGACCATGTCTTGGAATAATTCATTTATTTCTTATTCATAATACTACTCAGTTATTACTCATTCCGTCACGCTAACGATGTCTTGGGATATCTCATTTACTTCTTATGCATAATACTGCTCAGTGACTGCTCATTCCAGTATGCTGACCATGTCTTGGAATAACTCATTTATTTCTTATTCATAATACTACTCAGTTATTACTCATTCCGTCACGCTAACGATGTCTTGGGATACCTCATTTACTTCTTATGCATAATACTGCTCAGTTACTGCTCGTTCCAGTATGCTGACCATGTCTTGGAGTAACTCATTTATTTCTGATTCATAATACTACTCAGTTATTACTCATTCCGTCACGCTAACGATGTCTTGGGATATCTTATTTACTTCTTATGCATAATACTGCTCAGTTACTGCTCATTCCAGTATGCTGACCATGTCTTGGAGTAACTCATTTATTTCTGATTCATAATACTACTCAGTTATTACTCATTCCGTCACGCTATCGATGTCTTGGGATATCTCATTTACTTCTTATGCATAATACTGCTCAGTTACTGCTCATTCCAGTATGCTGACCATGTCTTGGAATAACTCATTTATTTCTTATTCATAATACTACTCAGTTATTACTCATTCCGTCACGCTAACGATGTCTTGGGATATCTCATTTACTTCTTATGCATAATACTGCTCAGTTACTGCTCGTTCCAGTATGCTGACCATGTCTTGGAATAATTCATTTATTTCTTATTCATAATACTACTCAGTTATTACTCATTCCGTCACGCTAACGATGTCTTGGGATATCTCATTTACTTCTTATGCATAATACTGCTCAGTGACTGCTCATTCCAGTATGCTGACCATGTCTTGGAATAACTCATTTATTTCTTATTCATAATACTACTCAGTTATTACTCATTCCGTCACGCTAACGATGTCTTGGGATATCTCATTTACTTCTTATGCATAATACTGCTCAGTTACTGCTCGTTCCAGTATGCTGACCATGTCTTGGAATAACTCATTTATTTCTTATTCATAATGCTACTCAGTTGTTACTCATTCCGTCACGCTAACGATGTCTTGGGATATCTCATTTACTTCTTATTCATAAAACGGATCAGTTATTACTCGTTCTGTTCCGTGGACCATGTCTTGGAATGTCTCATTTATTTTGTGGTGATATCGAGCAAAGCGAGGTACCAGATATTTGACCTCTGAGGACCAGAAAGCAAATAAACAAAACTGGTCTTTGCGCACTCGGCTCCACGCATATGTTCTGGCAGAAAATCAAAAAATTAATTAAATATCAAATTCCTCTTCGCGAGCCTACGCGAATTTTATTTATCATCTAATGGGAAGCCCAGTGTGAGCATAATTAGCACGTTCCTTGACCTCGTCAAGCAATCCACTAGGCTCGCCTCGCCTTTCTCTCTCACCTTCTTCTTCGCTGTCCCCTGAGCTTCTTACCCTATCAACAGACGGAGACATCAAAGACATTCCTAACGGACTAATGCTCACACAGACATACGCACAAACTCTCTTTTCGACATTTACTGCTATAAACATTTTAACGTCCTTTGAACTCATCTAAAATACATTACTTTATTTGTAAAAAAACCTTAATTGATATCTGTGTATATATAAATATTGTTTCTATACTCAACTAGCAGTATAGCCAGGTGTTGCTCGGTTGTAATGAAAGCTTTAAAACTAATCCATGGTTGGAGCTCAGACTCTTTGGACGTTGGCACGAAAGACTAAAAAGCAATAGTGGTTTCCAGTTAAAGCGAAACCGTAGTCTGAAAGAAAAATGAATGGATGGAAGTCAATTTTAATTTCCTGGTATCGATATCAAATAAGATTTTTTCGTCGTAAACTGAATTTTGAAGGCTAAATAAGTCCTCTGAGTAAATGGTATCATGGCTGAGACTAAGAACCAGAATTATACCTACTTAGAGCCAAACCCGAAGCAAAAACTAAAATAAAAGGGCTGAAAAAATACAGACATACAGGCAGATAAACAGACACACACAAAAAAATCTTGCCTCTTATATATATATATTATCGATTTTCTGCATTATTGTAAGAACTGCAACCTTGAAACTTCTGAATATCGTTTCTTATGTCTTTGTCTATGAGTGTATCAATTTTTTTAAAAATCGGACCACTCCTTCTATAAGCCAATTTTTTCGATTATCGATTTTCGATATTTATCGGGGGTACCTCGACACAAAACCTAGCTAAGAACACTCGCAGACGCTTAAGTTTAGATTTGATTTTCTTGTTTTATAACCCCTTTTATAACTTCTAATGGGCTATATACTAACGAGGCCAAATTCAGTTATTCTGACTTCAACACACAACTACTCTTCACTGGAACGGATAACTCTCTACAATTTCTTTTTTATAACACTGCTCAGTTCTGTTACGCTGACCATGTCTTGGGGTGTCTCATTTACATCTTATTCATAATAATACTCAGGTAATGCGCGTTCCATTCCACTGTCTATGTCCCCGGATATCTCATTTAATTCTTGTTCATAATACGGTCAGTAATTATTGTTCCGGATATATCTAGGATATATCATTTACTTCTTATCATAATACTGCTCAGTTACTGCTCGTTCCAATACGCTGACCATGTCTTGCAATATCTCATTTATTTCTTATTTATAATACTGCTCAGTTACAGCTTGTTCGGTCATGCTTACCATGTTCTGAGATATCATATTTCTTATTCATAATACTGCTCATTTACTGGTTCTTCCGTTACGCTCACCATATCTTAGGAAATTTCATTTATTTCTTATTCATAATACTGCTCAGTTATTACTCGTTCCGTTCCGCTGGAAATGTCTTGAGATATCTCATTGATTTCTTATTTATAATATTGCTAGGTTATTGCTCATTTCATTCCACTGACCATGTCTTGAGATATCTTATTTATTTCTTATTCATAATATTGCCTAGTTATTGCTCATTCCGATCTACTGATTATGTCCTGAGATATATCATTTTACTTCTTATTCATAACACGGCTCAATTATTGCGAGTTCAGTGCCAATGAACATGTGAAATATCTTATTTATTTCTTATTCATAATACAGCTTAATTATTACCCGGTACGTTCCACCCACCATGTCTTAGGCTATCTCATTTATTTTTATTCATAATACTGTTTCAATTATTGCTCGTTCCGTTACGGTGACCATGTTTTGGGATATCTCATTCATTTCTTGTTAATTCTACTCCTGCAGCTTCCTCTCTCGCACTTCCCGCCTGTGGAACTCACTCCCGTATTCTTGCTTTCCTGACGGCTACGACCTCCAGAAATTTAAAAGCAAAGTTAATACTCACCTACTAACCACTGGCCTCTAGCTCTCTCCCCTCCCCTGTATAACCTTCCCTTTCTCTCCGCCCATGTATCTGTCATCGCACCTGCTTTCTCAGCTTTTTATTGTTCCTTTCTAACTAGTTTGTACTCCTCACTCTTTTCTAATTAATCTTTTTACATTTATGTAACCCCCTGCACATCAGTGGCGTTTCCACCTTGCTCGGGGTGAAATGATTAAAATAAATATACTGCTCAGTTATTAATCAGTCCGTTTTACCGACAATGTCGTGGGATATTTCATTTACTTCTTATTCACAATACTACTTACTTAATACTCGTTCTGTCCCGCTGACCGTGTCTTGGAATATCTCATTTATTCCTTATTCATAAAACTGCTCAGTTAGAGCTCGTTTCGTTCCACTGACCATGTCTTGAAATATCTCATTTCTTTCTTTCTCATAAAACTGCCCAGTTATAAAATCATTTCGATCCACTGACAAGGCTTTGGAGTATCTTATTTACTTCTTATTTATAATAATGCCCAATTATTGCTCGTTCCGCTACGCTGATTATATTTTGGGATATCTCCTTTACTTCTCATTCATAATACTGCGCAGTTATTGCCCGTTCCATTCCGCTGACCATGTTTAAGGATATCTCATTTACTTATGATTCATAATCCATATCTCATTTATTTTTTATTCATAAACCGGTTCAGTTACTACCCCTTCCGTTCCGTTTACCATATTTCATTTATTTCTTTATCATGATAATGCCCAGTTATTATTTGTTTCGGTACGCTGACCCTGTCTTGGGATATCTCATTTATTTCTTATTCACAATACTGCTCAGTTATTACTTGTTCCATTCCGCTGACCATGTTTAGGGATATCTCATTTACTTTTTATTCATAAAACGTTCGATTTACTGTTTGTTCCGTTCCGCTGACCATGTCTTGAAATATCTCATTTATTTTCATTCATAATACTGCTCAGTTATTGCCCGTCCCGTTTGTCTGATCATGTCTTGAAATATCTCATTTACTTCTTATTCATAATACTGCTCAGTTGTTGCTCTCTTCGTTCCGCTGATCATGTCTTATAATATTTAATTTACTTCTTATTCATAATATGGCTCAGTAATTGCTCGTTCCTTTCTGATGATCATGTCCTAGGATATTTCATTTACTTTTTCATAATACCGCGCATTTATTGCTCGTTTCGATCCACTGACCATGTTCATGAATATCTCATCTATTTTGTATTCATAATAATGCTCACTTATTCCTCGTTCAGTTCCGCTGACCCTGTCTTGAGATAACTCATATATTTCTTATTCAAAATATTGCTCAGTTATTACTCGTTCCGTTCTGCTGACCATGTCTTGGGATATTTTATTCACTTCTTATTCTCATAATACTGCTCATTTATTGATCGTTCCGATCCACTGACCATGTTCTGGGATATCTCATTTACTTCTCATTCATAAAACGGCTCAGTTATTGCGCATTCCAATCCACTGACCATGTCCTTGGATTACTCATTTACTTCTTATTCATAATAATGCTCAGTTATTGCTCGTTCCGTTCCACTGACCATGTTCTGGGATATCTCATTTACTTCTCATTCATAAAACGGCTCAGTTATTGCGCATTCCAATCCACTGACCATGTCCTTGGATTACTCATTTACTTCTTATTCATAATAATGCTCAGTTATTGCTCATTCCGTTCCACTGACCATGTTCTGGGATATCTAATGTACTTCTTATTCTTAATAATGCTCAGTTTCTGCTCGTTATGTGTCTTCTAGAATATAAAGATGAAACAAGCCAACCCCTTAAAATACTACTGGAGAAACGTCAAAAACAGTAGTAGTTGGGGAGACAATTAAATCAGGCCTAGTTGCAAGCAAATAATATAAATATTAAATTAATTAATAAAAATGTGTTTCTTTGAAATATATCATGGAAGCACCTAAATTTTTCCATCACTTTCATCCACAATATTGTTTGAAATTTTAAAATAAATGTTATTTGACAATTACTCGTTCTCGTCGTCGGTGGCGTACGACTCTCGGAAAATCACGGTATTAACTTCCCAAGAACTAAACACTCATGAAACGTCTTAGGTAGCTGCAAGCCTCAATGTAGGAGAGGCAAATATGGCCACATATGTTACGTGTACCGAAGAGATCCAATGACGCTGATAAAATGGTTGTACTTGTGTTCAGATGGCCTCTCTTGTTTCAGAATAATGATGTATCTACGATCTGTCTGCTGATTGGATAGGAAGAGGATACGATTTAATTATTACATTCATATTATTTTGACGTGTTACCATTAGGGTCGGAGACAGATGAATAAAAAAATTTGGTTGAAGCTGCTTAAAGGCTTGGATAGAAAAAATAAACTAGAAAGATTGGACAGATCTGACTGAGTCAACATGTGAAAGTAACAAGAACTCGTCTCAGAACTTAAGACTGAAAAAGAACGTCTACATAATGCATTGTCTGAAAAAAAAATGCAAGAAAAATAATCAAAATCATTCATTGTATTCCAGTGTCAGAAACTAAGAAAAAGGGAAAAAAAAGTAAGTCAAGGATTACAGTTACCAGAAGATATGAATTTGATAGGAAAAATTATAAAGATTTGCTACTCAAAGTTAATTCTTACAAACTGAATTATCTGTGTTGCATCAGTGGTCAACCTGTCTATTGCGTCCATACCATTTACGTATCGATGTTTCTTTGTATTTAAATCTAAACTTATTTATAAATGGAACCTTGTCTTTGTCTGTGTATGTGTCTGTGTGTGTGTGTCCGTTACCTAGAGACTACGAAACGGCTGAACCGATTTTCTTGAAAATTTACACAGTTCTACTATAAGCGTCTGCGAGTGTTCTTAGCTAGGTGTTGTGTCGAGGTATCCCCGATAAATATCGAAAATCGATAATCGAAAAAATCGGGTTATAGAAGGAGTGGTCCGATTTTAATCAAATTTCATACACTCACAGACAAAGACATAAGAAACAATATTCAAAAGTTTCAAGGTTGCAGTTCTTACAATAGTGCAGAAAATCGATAATATATATATATATATATATATATATATATATATATATATAACAGGCAGGATGTTTGTGTGTGTGTCTGTTTATCTGTCTGTATGTCCTTTATACAAATCCACAATTTTTATCCGATTCTCACCAAACTTCACACAAATATTCTTTAGACTGAGTCTGAGCTCCAGGACCATGGATTAGTTTTAAAGCTTTCATTACACCCGAGCAACGCCGAGCTATACTGCTAGTATTACAATAAGTTATTGGTGATTTATGTCCATTCCATTTATTTATTGGCGTCTCTGTGACCCTTTTTTTATTTGTTCTATTCCATCATTTACACACCCTGTTTTACGTGGCCATGCGCTAACTGGGCTTTTTGCAATTGCACAGTTAAAAGACACGACTTTTTCCGTATTTACTATCTTGATTAAAAAATCTTTTCAATTCTTTCTTTTTTTAAGCATGTATAAAAATCTTTAAAATATCTTCAATAAATATCCTGTTCAGGTTTATATCAAAGGCTTTCCTAGTCCTAGATTGATTGCTTTTAAAGTTGTTTATAGCAGGACAAAGTTTTTCAAAACAGTTTACAAACATGTTTAATAAAAACAAAACAAAAAGTTGTCTTGTTTTTCATCTTCTTCAAATACGTGATGATGTTTATCTTCTACATTTATGACGTTCTTTACATTCCTTTCCTTTGATTGAAAGGCTTTTCAAGCAAAATAAAACATTTTAAAATCATGGTACTTATCTTATTATTATTTTATTTCATTGTTACTTTTGTTTTTATCAGGAATTTTCTATAAACCCCAAATATCTGCCTGGTTGAATAAAAAATATTTCGCCAAGGATTGCCTTCATTCTGGATGATTAGGCTTTGCAACTGAAATGTCGGCTTAAACAAAATTCAATAAATATAATTTCCTTGCCACATATTTTTTTCGAAAATTAGGTTTAATCGAGGAAATAACTTTACATTATGACTTTCTTCCACTGTTATTTTTCAATATTTATGTGCCTTGTAAAACAAGAAAGAAAATAACTAACAGTTTACTTGGTAGATATGAATTGCTATATTTTACAAGATGAAGTCGGAAAAAGAGAAACAAAGATGGTAAGAAATATGGGCAAACATATATATATATATATATATATATATATATATATATATATTATAAATTATATTTTAGAACATGTACATTCATAATTCTATATATATCCGCTACAAAGGTACGATTGTTTCGACATTGAAACGTCAATGTCACACCGCTTGATGATACATTGAAGTTTCAATGTCGAAACAATCGTACCTTTGTAGCGGATATATACATAATCATTCTATATATATATATATATATATATATATATATAGAATGATTATGTACATGTTCTAAAATATAATTTGTAATAAATATTCACAGCTCTATATATCATATATTGAGCACTGTTTTAAATTAATGTTTTGGACGTTGTAAGAATTCTTTCTTCGTTCTGTATTCACACGGATATATATATATATATATATATATATATATATATATATATATATATATTACCGAAATTAACGAATTTTAACGAAACTTGGTTATAAACAACCGACAATTTGAAATGAATTGTTTGGACATTATTTTTTATCGATACTCGTATTTAAATACATATTTTGCTTTGTAATTAAACAGTATTATATATTTATATCTACCGGCCTGATTATTTACGATAATTTTCATAATAACAATTTATCGTAAATAATCAGTAAATCAGGCCGGAAGATCTAAATATATAATACTGTTTAATTAAAAAAACAAAATATCTACTTAAATACGAGTATCAATAAAAAATAATGTTCAAACAATTCATATATATATATATATATATATATATATATATATATATATATATATATATATTCCAGCCTTCAATGTTAATACATGACAACGCTCACTGTCACACTGCAAAGAAAGTCAAATCTTTTTTGGTTAATGAAGGAAATGAAGTGATGGACTGGCCACCTCAGAGTCCGGGCCTCAACCCAATAGAGAACAATCGGAAGATTATTGGTGATCGAGCGTGACGCCAATATCCCAAAAACGAAGATGAACTTTGGGAATCATTGAAAAATGAATGGAAACAGATAAACCCATAATTTTGCAAGAAATTGGTTAATTCTTGTAGCAAAAGATGCCAAGAAGTCATCAATAGTAAAGGGCTGTTCACCAAGTATTAAAAAAAACTTGTTTGTATTTTCTTAATATTATGTTTTGTAATGTTTTTCAAGGTAGTCCTTAACTTTTGGACGACTTGATTTTATTTTTCAAAATATTTCATAAATTGTTAATAACTTGCAAAATAATCCTTGTACTTCAATAAACTTTTCACCACAGATAAATATTGTGCATACCTAAATGTGTGCTAAAATTTAGGACGTAGTGTTTGGTAGTTTTTTTAATAGATATTTAAATTCACTTGTTCTTATTAGCCCTTAACTTTTGGACGCTACTGTATGTACATATATATATATATATATATATATATATATATATATATATATATAGCAATAAAGTACATCAGACAGCAAGGACTCACATTAGGAGATTGGAGGAGTGTAGAACCACCTCTTACTTGCTGTTCCCGGTCCATCCAGACTCGGGATGGTAGCATCTGTTAAAGTTCCAGCTAAGGGCAAATAATTCATCATGAACCTTGGTTTAAAACACTATGAAAGTATAAAAATACACTTCTTATGGTAAAAATTTCAGAAATATGTTTTTGAAAGAAAATATTACAAAAAACAAATTTTTGAAGAAGAAAATGTTACCATAATATTATCAGCAATGCATTCTGGAAGAAAATCGAAGGAAAAAAATATTATCAGCAATGTTTCGGGGTTGTTTTTTTTTAATAGACTAGCAAAGCATCTGATTGTCAACAAAATCCATTTTACAAAAATATGTCAATAAAAACTGATCTACAAACTGCTCTTTAACAGTACAAAACCAGAAGGCATTTTGAATTTTCTAAGAAGAACCAACCTTTTTCATCAAAGTCTGACTAAATTAACCTTCTCACTATAACCGAACATTTAAAAACAATAACAATACTTAAAACTCCCCCTTTTTGGCATTAAATAACCCACAAAGGTGTTGATATGCCGTTAAACAAAACTAAAACACAAACTCGAAAACCGCGGAACCACATCTTCATTGTTGTTGTTTCCTGTTCTACCCTAACTTAGGGTAGTAGCACCAATGAATCTCTAATCAAAAATATGGTAAAACATAGTATTACATTTTCATAGTTTAAATTCCATGTATAATGTTTTATATAAAAAATGACCAACAACACCTACTGATAGTAAAATTATTAACAATACATTTTATCTATCAAGTATACAAATGCTTTCAAAATATTTAGCTTTAATAGAGAAAGATCTGCCACTAAACAAAATCAATGAGACAATCAACTCCGGATATATTTATAAAGTTAATTTTCGTTCAACGTTTAACGGTGAAAAATGATGCAGAAATATGGACGACAATTTGAATTAAACTTTAACAGAATAAAAAACCTACACTACAAGAAATATCGGACAAATGTCAAAGAATTTTAAATCTGAGACGCAATATCAAAGAATTTGAGGAAAAAGTTCTGCATATTTAAAAGGAACATAAAAATGTGCAAAAAGAAAAATTATTCCATGTTTCAGATGTAGAAAGTTGCATCTCAGAGGCGACTGTCCCTTTAAGAATCCGAAATGCTACAAGTATGGAAAAGAAGAACATAAAAAAGCAACACTATAAAACTAAAAAAAAAAAAGGAAATATTCTCAGAAAAAAATTATACACAAAGTTGCGACGGAAAAAATGACTACAAAAAAATGAAGAAAAAAATTTTATGTTAAATTTAATAATGTGAATATAAAATGCTGGTGATGATATCGCAATAATCAATGAAGCCACATTGAAAGCAAACGGAAACCTTATATAAAAAGAACTTCGAAAGGATTTTAATGTTTTTCCTTCTTATATAAGGATATTTTGTACTTTAATTTACTACTTATAACTTTGTTCGTTTTTTTTATATTTTGGTTGTCCTAAGTAAGTTTTTAATCCAGGTTCGACCAAAAATGATTTTTGTTTTATTTTAATTTTTCGTTTCCATCTTTGTTTCATCTGTTTTATTTTCTTTTTTATTATTTTTTTCATTTTATAAGAACATTCAGCTTTCTTTAAAAGGAAAAACACTTTTTAAAAGTCCCTACTTGCTTGAAGTCCTCACTGAAGTGTGTAATCAGCATGACGGAGTTAGTCGACAAAGCCAAGAGATACGTACATCTTATTAAAGAAGATGGGCTCTTTGTAGATCCCGTGGAGTTAAAGAAATTTGATAAAAGAATTGTGTCAGTCTTTGTGGTTTACAAGCATTAGCGCTAAATTTGTCGCTCCACAAAAGACCCTCATATTAAAACCTTTTTTACCTTGATCTCTTACCATATGAATTTAAACGTGTTACTAGATTGGATTCTAGAGACCACTCTTTTATCGTTTAAATAGTTAAATATAATCCTCACTTCTACTAAGAACAATTCCTTTTCTTGTACTTCATTCCGTTTATCTGCTTCTTTGATACTTACTATTTTCAAAAATTGAAATTCAACTTCAGTTGCCATCTTTTAGCTTCATGAATTTTGTTCATCTTTTATCCTTTCCTCAATACCTACTGTCAGTCAATCAGTTAAATGCCATACGTGATACACGCTTGAGCGATCACGTCTCGAAAGAGACATGACTGACCGGGCTCAAGATTATCCCACAGGAGGTTGCCATTGCTTTCTGCGGTAGACTGGTTGCCGACCAAGGCTATAGAACTCAGTCTGTCCTGCTATTTAACCCATAACTGGAAGGAAGAGACAAATTAATACCTTTCCCAAGGGTATTTGCGCGTAAGTGAATACAATGGATTCAACTGGAATTCGAACTCGGCTCCCCGGTTTCTCGTTCCGAGCCGATATCCACTGTATCAGAGCGCCCAGTCTTTTCTCTCGCTGTAACCCACTGCGCCCTAATGGCGGTCCCAACTTGCTTGGGGTGAAATGATTATAAAAAAAATAAAAAGTGAGTTACTTTTCTTCAAGTAAAGCATTTGAAAAACAAGGCGTAAAAAATTTATTGAAAAGGCATTATATAAAATCTGAACTAGCTTTTGTAGTTTTAGTTATTCTTAATAAAATAAATTGTAAAGAAGTGTGTTTTTAAAGTCAGTAAGTTGACATAAAAATTTAAAATTTTGATTTACTTTATTAAAAAATAAATTACGTTACTATTTACTTTGTCTAAAAAAATAAAAACAAAATTTTATTTTCCGTTTTTTTTATTTACTTTGTTAAAAAATAATTAAAAACAGTGTGCTTTATTAAATTATTTATGATGTGGCAAATTATTTTATTAAAAATAAATTTACGATTTACTTTATTAAAAAATAATTAAAACCAAAAAATGAGTTCATATTTTACATAATGCCTTTTCAAATGCCTTATTTGAAGAAAATTATTCACTAATTAAGGTTGTAATATTTAACCAAGTACTTTTAATCGGTTATAAGAAAAAGTTATCTTTTTCTGGTGGGATGCTGTTTCGTTCTAGAGTTGTCTCTGCCCTGAGGTGTCCCGGTGATCACCCGGCGTTGTTAAGTCGGCAGGTGCTTGTCGGTGGTGTTGAGTTAGCGGTTTTGAACTGTGCATTCCCGAACTCAGACACAATAGCTTACTAGTCAGTTAAAGTGCCATACGTGATACACGCTTGGGCGATCATGTCTCGAAAGAGACATGACTGACTGGGCAGAAGATTATCCCGCAGTAGGTTGCCATTGCTTTCTGCGGTAGACTGGTTGTCGACCAAGGCTATAAAACCCAATCTGTCCTGCTATTTAACCCATAACTGGAAAGAAGAGACGGATTAATACCTTTCCCAAGGGTATTTGCGGTGTAAGTGAATACAATGGATTCAACTGGAATTCGAACTCGGCTCCCCGGTTTCTCGTTCCGAGCCGATAACGACTGTACCACAACGCACATCCTAGCTTACTAGTACCAAGCTTAATTCAATAATACTGTGACCACTTACGTACCCTACAACCCTTTAGAGTTACAAGAGCTCTGTAGGTGTTGCAACCGTAGCAATTGCAGTATGTCTAGGGGCAAATTAGCCTGAAAGAGAACATCCTTCTTCAGACTAGTTTTTGTTTCAGTGTCTTTACTTCTAAACTGGTTGCTATCTCAAGGTAAGGGTTATGGTGCCCTATCTATATTGGAATGAATTCTTCCTCCTTCGTAAAGATTAATCCGCGAGATTACCCGCGAAGCAGTCGAGGTGCAGTGTAATTTGACAGTTCGGGCGGACTTATATAACTGCTGACTAATAACACATTCATTTTGTACTAGCAGTATAGCCCGGCGTTGCTCGGGTGTAATGAAAGCTTTAAAACTAATCCATGGTCGTGGAGCTCAGACTCTTTGGACGTTGGAACGAAAGACTAAAAAGAAATAGTTGTTTCCAGTTAAAGCGAAATCGTTGACTGAAAGAAAAATGAATGGATGTAAGTCAAATTTTCATTTGCTGGTATCGATATCAAATAAGTGTTTTTCGTTGTAAACTGAATTTTGAAGGCTAAATAAGTCCTCTGAGTAAATGGTGTCATGGCTGAGACTAAGAACTACAATTATACCCACTTAGAGCCAAATGCGAAGCAAAAATTAAAATAAAAGGGCTGAAAAAAATACAGACATACAGGCAGATAAACAGACACACACACAAACATATTGTCTTTTATATATATATATATATATATATATATATATATATATATATATATATTATTGATTTTCTGCACTATTGCAAGAACTGCAACCTTAAAACTTCTGAATATCGTTTCTTATGTCTTTTTCTATGAGTGTATCAAATTTGATTAAAATCGGGCCACTCCTTCTATAACCCTATTTTTTCGATTATCGATATTTATCGGGGGTACCTCGACACAAAACCTAACTAAGAACACTCGCAGACCCTTATAGTTGAACTGTGTAAATTTTCAAGAAAATTGGTTCAGCCGTTTTCGAGTCTATAGGTAACGGACACACACACACACACACACACACACACACACACACACACACACACAGACAAAATTCCATTTATAAATAATTTTAGATATATTTTCTGTTATTCCAATAAACTGCTTCAACCTACCTTCTTATTTTCGTGTCTTTCTTCCTGGCTCTTACAGGCCACATCAGCAATTGATATAAGCGATATAAATTTGTCCCACTATTTAACGCATAGCTGGCGGAACGTTGTGTCATTCTTTTTCTAGGGTAATAGGACGACAATTCCCTTTATATTCCATCATTAAGAAAGAATTTTCATTCGAAATTACTCTTAACAATAGCCGCCAACTGGTGGAACAGACTTTTGATAAATATTTCCCGATCACTACAATCTTAACAACTTCAAGTCTGGGGATAAACATTGTCTTTCTCACCACCTTCTCTCACGCTCAAATTAGGGTCTAACTCATAAATTTCTATCTTGAGTGGCTCTTGGATTTTGTATCGGTTGAACATTAGTAAATAAAAATGCTAATTTAATTTCCTCACTACTGCAAGAAAACCAAATGCATGGTGATCAACAAAAAGAGCAACCGAAAGTGCCAAATACAGGTAGGGGATATTAAAATCAAGCAGGCACGAAAATTTAAATATGAGAATTGTTCTTACTGAAGACGGAAAGTGCGATACAGAGATCCAAAGGCGAATTGGCATGGCGAAAGACGCGTTCCAGAAGCGGAGTAAAGTATTAAGACACAGGAAACTTTCAGTAGAAACAAAGAAGAGATTACTGGATTGCTATGTGATGTCAGTTCTTCAATATGGCAGTGAATGTTGGACAAAATCAACAAAGATGAAGGGAAAACTTGAAGCAGCTGAAAAGAGGTTCTACAGAAGGATGCTGCGGATATCGTGAACCGAGCATGTGAGCAATGAGTAGGTTTTAGAAAGGATGGAAACAAAAAGGAAATTAATATTGCGCATCAAGAAGAGACAACTGAAGTTCCTGGGACATGCAATGAGGAAGGAAGGAAGGCTTGGAGAACCTGATACTAACTGACCAGATAGAGGGAAAAAGAGACAGAGGAAAGCAGCGGATAACATATCTGAAGGGCCTGAGCAGGTGGATGACAGAACAGAAGCTGCGAGATGTTACTTGAGAAAGCGTGCTAAGAGCCACTAAGAATAGGGAGACGTGGATGGCCATAATTGTGTAGGTCCTGAAAGGACAAGGCACATAGAAGAAGAAGGATAACCGTTACCCATTCAACGCTTCGAATAAACTCTTACTAAATCCAAATGAAAATTCTCCTATATCATCAGATAAAGAGTAATTTCATTAGTCATAAAAAATATCCAATAAATCATCTAAACTCCTTGAAATATAAAACAAGGTACCTTTTTAGGGTACCATGACATATGATTTAGCATAAAGATGCTAATCTTAGATAAGTCAAATCTTATTAACGTCTATTACTGTAATGTGTATAATATACTGACCAGATTGAACTAACAAATAAGGTCCAGTTGCTCAAACTTCTTCTACAAAAAGTCTATCTGTAAATAAACCTGTTTCTAATGAAGCCTTTTGGAGTTTATTTGTCAAATAAATAAATAAAACAGGCTTAAAAATCACACAGAAAATAGGGTAGCTACAAACTTGCATTCTTTTTTTAGGATCACAATAGGGGATTCGTTGTCCAAACAAAACCCTAAATGTAATCCTGTAAGTATTCTATATTTATTACCTATGTGGCACCAGTAAATATTCCACTTGTCGTAAACTTTAAATGTTCTTTTTGCTTTTATATTTTTCCGCATTTCGGCTTATCGGCTCTCAGGTCGTCCGCAAATGTACAAGGTGGGGTATCTGTTGTTTTTAATTATGTATCCGAATATTAATTCCAAGCAGAAGAACAATCCAAAAACTTCTTGGAATTATAATGACTTGCTTCCGAAAGCATCGATTGGTTTTTGTTTTTTTTGGGTTTTTTTTTTAACTTTTGATCTGAAAATCCTTTCTGGCAGCAAATTGCCTTCCTGTTTCGCTAAATTGCCAAGTGTTCTCTTAGAGACCGAGAACCGACTGAAGTTATTTTTATTCCAAAGAAAAATATATTAACTAAAGTGCTGCCAAAAAACAACTAAATGCTAAAAAGAATCAATAAATATGATAAAATTATAATTATTAATTACCATTAATAATAATAATAATAATAATAATAATAGTAGTAGTAGTAGTAGTAGTAGTAGTAGTAGTAGTAGTAGTAGTAATAGTAGATCATCAACAATACAGTGCGGAATAAAATAAAAAGAAATCAAATCAAAACTGTATATGATTCTAGCTTTTGCAGCTTAATGGTTTAAGCGTTGTCCAGAAAAGACACGTTTCCAAGATACGCTATGCTACTTCAAGAATTTGCTGTTTTCAAGAACCAGTCTGCTAAAAGACATCGAGATGATTTTCTTGAATTCATCAGAAACAAATATTAAAATCTGCGTATAATAATAATAATAATAATAATAATAATAATAATAATAATAATAATAATAAGAAGAAGAAGAAGAAGAAGAAGAAGAAGAAGAAGAAGAAGAAGAAGAAGAAGAAATAGCGGGAAACTTTGTAATTCCACAAACCCACAAACTTCCGACATGATGACTTAATGGTTAAGTCAGTTGCAAGTGACATATCGGTCCGCCACCACTCTACTATTTAAATAGAAATTAAATCAGAATACTAAAAAAAGATTCTTTTAAATTTTGTAATATTTCAATTAGACACTCATATTTACTTTAGCTTTAAAATTATATTTTGGCGTTAAAGTTTTTAAATTTAAAGAACGTGAAATAAATTTGAAATTTTCCTTTAAATTTTATTCCATTTTAACAAGAGAATTGATACTTTACAGTTTAAATTCCATCATCACTTTACTTGTATTTTTACTTTCATTTATTATATAGTAATATTAATATATACTAATATATACTAATATATACTAGATATAATACTAATATATACTAATATATACTAGATATAATACTAATATATACTAATATATACTAGATATAATACTAATATATACTAATATATACTAGATATAATACTAATATATACTAATATATACTAGATATACTAATGGAAAATTTATACAAACGGTGAATCTGATGCTAAAGGGATAGAAGGAAATTCTACGCGGCCTGACATGCAAACAGGCAGAATATTATTAGTCTTATCACCATATTTCGATTTCTGCTATGGTCGCACTACCTACGAAGTCTGCGGGAAGACCTAAGGCAGGTCGTGGTATGTTGTTATGGCTCCATTTCATTTTTTTTCGATCTTCCCTAACATCCCTAGCCTTACAGAGACAAAGTTCTCCTTAGTGTGTGGGCTGTACTTAACAAAAAAACTTTTTGTATCTCTTAAGCTGGCGTTTCCAAGGATTCTTTCAATGTGTTGTTTTGTTCCATTTTTTAATCATTCCAAGTGCACCCACTATCACTGGTACGATACATGTTTTCAATTTCCAATTTTTTTTCTATTTCAATTTCCAGGTCTTTATATTTTGACAGTTTTTCGAATTCCTTGGTTGCTATGTTATAATCCGCTGGACAAGCCATATCAATTAATAGACACGTTTTCTCTTTCTGGTTTTTAACAATAATGTCCGGCCTGTTTGATTCAATTTTTCTGTATGTGTAGATGGTGTAATCCCATAGAATGGTGACATCTTCTATTTCTGTAACCGGTGTTGGGTGATGTTCATACCAGTGTTTTTTTTACTTATTTTCCATAGTGTTTGCACATTGTCCAATGTAAATATTGCCCCACTCTATCGTGACGAGTTTTATATTCATTTGGGGCAAGTACAGAACATCCTGAGAGTATATTGTTTCTTGGTACTTATCACAGAACCCGCATTTTGGATCCACATTATTATGTATAATATTTGCCTGAAAGTTCCTAGTGAAAAGACTTTGGTCTTGCGCTGCAAGAATAAAGCCTTCAGCCTCAGACTTTAATCCAGATGCACGTAACCATCGATGAGTATTAACTTTATCAACATTGGATTTATTAGCACGTTCTGGATATTGACCATGTAAAGGTTTATCTTGCCAGCGTTGTTTCATCTGTTCAAGAGCTTTATCTTTGGCTTTATTTTTCTTTATTATTATGTTGTCATTTTTCATCATATTTCGATTTCTGCTTTGGTCGCACTACCTGCCAAGCCTGCGGGAAGAGCTAAGTCAGGTCGTTATGTGTTGTTATGGCTCCATGTCATGTTTTTTCTATCTCCCCTGACATCCCTAGCGTTACATAGACAATGTTCTTCTTAGTGTGTGGGCTGTACTTTACAAAACAATTTTTTGTATATCTCTTAAGCAGGGGTTTCCAGGGATTCTTTCAATGTGTTGTTTTGTTCCATTTTTTATCATTCAAAGTGCACCTACTATCAGTGGCACGATTCCTGTTTTCAATTTCCACATTTTTTTCTATTTCAGTTTCCAAGTTGTTTGAATTCCTTGGTTTCTGTTTTGCTTTTCTACAGAATCTACTAAATGTAAATCTTGTTTGTATTTACTGCCTTCTTTTATTATTGAATAGTTTTATTATTATTATTATTATTATTATTATTATTATTATTTCATTTGATTTTAGCTTCATTTTTTCTATACTATCATATTTCTACTGCACATTTGAATAAAATGTTAAAATAAAATAAAACATCCACACTTTATATAGACAAATCTTTTCGTATGGAGGTGAGCTACGCTTGTAAGAACTATTTTTGTATTTCTTTAGAGATGGGCTTCAAGTGGTTTCTTCAAACAAATCTATCAAAACCTTTTCCAATCAAATTTAAGGCCCCAATCATAACTGGAATTATTGATGTCTTTATGTACAACGTGATCCTTGTGTTTTGATCGATTTTTGAAGGTCTTCAAAGCTATATTACAGTCTGAAGGAACTGTCATGTGCATGAGAAAGCGTATTCTGTTTATCTAGTCTTTGATCCTTATATCGGGGCGATTCTTCTTTTTATTAATATTATTGATTTTATCATTATCATTATTATTATTATTATTATTTATGTTTTATTATGCCATCTCAATGCACGACTAGGAGAAAATGAACCAAACGCAGAGTAACACTGAAATACACTGACAGAAATAATTGCGATGAGAAAGTATTATCGCCCGGTTCACACTCCACCCACATCTATTGAACAGGTGAAGAGGCTCATCCCTTGTTTCCTGTTTAGGATGCGGTTTCCGGTTTCTCTTTTCCAATCTTTTCACTCTCTTTTATTTTTTTTCAATTGGAGTAGATAGACTAAACTATCGCCCGGTTCACACTCCACCCACATCTATTGAACAGGTGAAGAGGCTCATCCCTTGTTCCCTGTTTAGGATGTGGTTTCCGGCTTTCTCTTTTCCATTCTTTTTACCTTTACGTAGCCCCCTGCGTATCAGTGGCGTTATCGCCTTGCTTGGGGTGATATGATAAAAAAAAATTTAATCATATTTATATATATTTATTTAACGCTGTAATTTCTTTCTTTTTTTGTTTTTTCTGTCTCGGATGGAAACCCTCAAAATGAATAAAATATATAGAGTACTGTGCAAAAGTATTAGGACAAGAACTATTTTATCTTTTATGAAGCATCAAAATAAATTTTAAAATCACCCCTGTCCTAACACTTTTGCACACTACTGGTAGTGTGCAAAAGTATTAGGACAGGGGTGATTTTCTTAAAAAAAACTTACTGAAATTCAAATACAGGGTGAAAAGCCAAACCTTTGTAAGAATTATTTAACTAAAAAGGAAGAGGAAGGAAGGCTACGGAATTTGAATTGGCCTCCACAAAGACCTGATCTCAATCCTATTGAACATCTATGGGATATTTTGGATAAAAAAATTGATAAATCTAATGTTACTTCGCAAGACACACTTTTGAAACAAATCCAAGCTCCTTGACAGGAAATGCCATTAGATATATTGAAGCTTGTGATGTCAATGTCTGATAGAATGAAGGCTGTGATCAAAGCAAAAGGCTGTTATAGTAAATATTAAATTTATATTGTAACAAGTAAATTTTTTGTTCAAGCATTTGTTGAGTAAATCAAATAAAATTACTTTAATTAAATTGTTTATTTTCTGTAAATATGCCTCATGAAAGATGAAATAGTTTCTGTCCTAATACTTTTGTACAGTACACTATATATATATATATATATATATATATATATATATATATATACTAGGTGCGATTGGTAAATTGTCGCAATTATTTTATTATTTGAAAGCTAAAGGCTATTATACTAAATATTAAATTTATTTTGTAATAAGTATTTTTTCTTGTTAAAGCATTTCTTGAGTAAATCAAATAAAATTACTTGAATTAAATTGTTTATTTTCTGTAAATATGCCTCATAAAAGATGAAATAGTTTCTGTCCTAATACTTTTGTACAGTACTGTATAAGTTTCGTTATGTGCGCGTGTGTATGTAAATATTACGTTAAAATCGTCATCGCCTTAGTAAATTGCTTCCTTATTTAATAAGAATAGCAGTTTTTAAAACGAATGATCAGACTCATTACGGTGAGTAACTCATGCATTGACTGTATTATTTTGTAAAAGATCTCTTTTCCGTTCATATAATCTTTTATTTAAGTTCCCTGATGTTTCTCCTATGTATTCATTGTGGTAATCATTATATGTTATAAAGTAAATCCCCGCATCAAATTTTAGGTTATTCATAAAATCTAGGTACCATATAGGATTTTTTTTTAAAGGGCACAATGAAGCTACGTTACAGGATGCCAGGTTATGGCTAATAACGCCGCGGATTTTTTTTTTTTTTTGTTTTTTATCAAGAATCTATCTATCGGGAGTATTGTGGCAACCATATTCGAGGTATTGACGAATGGTAGACTTATAAATTTGTAAGATAGATTCTTGACAAAAAAAAACTCCCTACTTTGATCTTAAATGCCATCTTAGTTTTTGTTGTTTTATTGTTCTCTCTCACTCCGTAATTTCTTTGTATTTTAGTGGCTTTAGTACTTTTCTTGGGGTGAAATTATTTTTAAAAAATATCTTCGGGTTTCGACGAATTTGCAGAGAAAATTTTTGCGACATATATCTCGTCAGCCTATATATTCTTGTTTGCTGATTTATTTATCTTTTTATTAATTTAATATAAAAAGACAAGTGAGGCTGAAACCAAAAGTAGGAGAAAATATTAAAAATTGAATCCGTTTTGCCAATCGGTTTGATAATCGAATTAAAACGAAACAATTGATATTCATCAAATTCGCGAACGCAAAAATGAATGTTTTTCTATGATCTGTAATTAATCCACAATCTAAACTTTTAAGCTGGTCTTAATCCATCACGACTCGAAGCAAAATTAAATCTTTTTACGCATCTTGAACGAAAAACATTACTGGTTAAATTGCATCATTTCTTTAGTACAAACACAGGCTGCGATTAGTAGAATTACTAAGAATAAAACGTTGCAAACGTATCTTTAAAAAATTCCTGGATAAAATTATGCACAAAGATGGACTAAAATTAACAGGAAATACATAGACAAACAGTTCAAGAAACGAGAAAGATTACAAACAGCTTGATTTGGATACGATTGCGTAGAGAGCACTTGGAAAGGTAAAGTGTACTGAATGGCAACTTTGACGGCATCTGACCCTCATGAAATATTGATGAGAAATTTTAAAATTTTCTTTACAAGTGCAGAAACATCTTGATCCGTATTCCTTTTTAAATACGTTTGTGATGATCCTCTCTAGGACCGTTGTATATATATATATATATATATATATATATATACAACAGACTGACGACAATTCGGTCGGGTTTCAATCCTGGGTTAAAAAGCAATAGGAGTCTACCCGTACTGATGAGCTATATATATATATATATATATATATATATATATAGTCATCCGCAGACAGATCTGTTTCGCTGTATCCCAGCTCATCAGTACGGGTACCTCTGAGCTATGTGAGCTCGGTCGAGGAAAGCGGACTTAAACGTGTTTTATAAAATGTAAACCCACGCCAGTAGCCGAGAGTGTTCCAATACATTACTGAATAACGATGCGTAGATGCGTGAGTATCTACTGTTGTTTTAAGTCTACCATTCTTATATAGTGTTCAATCGTTGTGTGAGAGCGTAGTCATCGCAGACAGATCTGTTTCGCTGCATTACAGCTCATCAGTACGGTTAGACATTCGACTGCTGCTAGTCAGGACTGAAACCCGACCGAATCGATATCAGACGGCGATTCTACCTCTGAGCTATGGCGTGTTATATACAATACAGATAAATATAGAAAACAAAACCAAAACACAAGAAAATACTCAATAAAACTAATAACAACACAAACCAACAACACAATACGAAAAAATGTAATTACTGAAAGAAAAAAAAACAACTGTCCACTTAATAAATGTCTAACTAACAACATAATATGCATAGCTACCGTCACAAATAAAATCAACACAAACTAAAAGATATACATACGACCAACATTATTCAAAGAAAGATCCAATAATCACAAAACATCATTCACCACAGAAAAATGCTAAAACAAGACAACACTATCAAAATACACATGGAACAAGAAAGAAAAAACATTAACGCAAAGTTAAATGGAAAATAATAAAAAGAGTACCACCACGCAGGAGAAATAGAATAAAATGTAAATTATGCCCAGAAGAGAAACTATCAAAAATCAAAGTAAAATATTAAAAAAAAAGAAAATAGATAAGGGGAAAATGTAGATACGTGAACAAATATCTACTTTTGCTACACTAATAGCATTAAACAGAAACGAAGATGAAACATAGAAATAAAAATATAAATATACAAACAAATAATTATGACAAAAAACAGAAAATAATTTAACAAAAACCAAACGAAAAAACACACATAAATCCCACAAACACAAGTACTCGCAAGAATACAAACACCCAACCAAAAAATAAAAATAAAACACTTACACGGTCAAACACAACAACATGGTCATGCCAACAAAACAAGGTCAATACAATAAGGACAGACCAACCGAAATGACAAGTACAAATCAAGAAAAGCAATTAAGTAGACACCTATTTAATAGAAAATTTTAAACGGGCACCCGCTCACACATACATTTTTCAAAAAGCAATAAAAAGCATTAAAAAAGATCAAGCACCTGCATAATAAAAATAAAAACAAAAATAAAGAAAAAGATTAAAAAAAACAAAAATAAAGAAAAAGATTAAAAGAACAATCGCAAATAAGACCAATCACACAAAATACCTAATCACACCGAGCTCCTCATACATAAGAATAAAACGAGGCTCAACCACAAGAAACCCAACACCGATAAGTGAAAGCATCATAATTGTATGCGCACTAAACATCAAAGTCGGTATGAACCTGCTCAGTTAAAGTGACAAATTCTTTGCACTAAAACTAATATATAGCCAATAGCTAAGGGGTAGAGTCTCCGACTGAGGTCAAATTTATTGGGTTTCAATCCCGGTTAGAAGCTAACGGATATCTAGCGTACAGGTCTTTATGCGGATGACTATTCTCTCGTCCGTCGATTGCGAACTCTGCGGAAATGTTAAATTTTAAAAACAGTTTCTCATCGCTATTTACGCATCGTTTCTCATCGCTATTTACGTATCGTTTCTCAGCATTTGTTTTCATTGCGTATATCAGTCAGTTAAGTGGCATACGTGATACACGCTTTGGGCGATCATGTCTCCAAAGAGACTGGGCAGAAGATTATCCCTCAGTAGGTTGCCATTTATTTCTGCAGTAGATTGGTTGCCGATCAAGACCATAGAACACAATCTGTCATGTTATTTGACTCATAGCTAGAGTGGGAAGAGATGTATTTTATTCTTACGTAGTAATTAGTAGGGGATCAGTTTATTACTTCATAACAACAGAAAAACGTTCCCCACTTTATGACCAGTAGAATCCTTAATCATGATTCCAAATATTATATTCAGTCAGTTAGTTAACTGTCATACGTGATACACGCTTTGGGTGATTATATGTTCAAAGTGATATGATTGACTGGGCAGAAAATTATCCCGCAGTAGATAATTGATTTCTGCAGTAGACTGGTTGCCAGCCGAGGCTACAGAACCCAATCTGTCCTGTTATTTCACTCATAGCTACAGGGAGAAGAGATGTATTATATTATTAAGTAGTAATTAGTGGAGGATCAATTTATTACTTCATAACATAAAACCAATGCCCAATTTATGACCAGTAGAACCCTTAATCAGGATTCCAACTATTATATTCAGTCAGTCAGTTAAGAACTATACGTGATACTCGCTTTGGGCGATCTCGCAATAAGTTGCCATTGCTTTCTGCTGTATACTGGTTGCCAGCCAAGACTATAGAACCCAATCTGTCCTATTATTTAACCCATAATTAAAGGGAAGATAATGGGTTAATACCTTTCCCAAGCGTATTTGTGAGTAAGTGAATACAAGGAATTCAACTAGAATTGCGTATATAATACGCTAAAATCTGCTTTTCTGCACTGATAGCTTAGGGAGAGTCAAATCGGTTGGGTTTCAAACCAGGCTAGAAGATTTGGATGTCTAGCTGCACTATATATACTGATAAGCTGTGATACAGCGAAACAAATCTGTCTGCGAATGACTGTTTACGCTCTCACACCCTGACTGAGCACTCTGAAAGAATGGTAGACTTTGAAAAAGAGTAGCTACTCTAGCATCTACGCATCGTTTATTCAGCAATGAATTAGAGCACCCTCAGCTATTAGGCGTGTGTATAATTATAATGTACACGTTAAAAAGTATTCCTCCTTCTACCGAGCGCCCCTAGCTCAATGGTAGAATCGCCTACTGACGCCAATTCGGTCGAGTTTCAATCCTGAGTAAAAAGCAATCGGATGTCTAACCGTACTGATGAGCTGTGATAGAGCAAAACAGATCTGTCTGCGGATATATATATATATATCAGGGTGGCCCATAAGTCACTTTACATTTTAAAAATTAAATAACTTTTTTTCTATTAATATATTTTTATTTCTTTTTTCAGAATTATTAAATAGAATCCTTGGACATTTTTGGTATGGATAAGTTTACAAGAAAACGAGTGAAGATAATTGAATTTTACTTTGAAAATAGACGGTCAATTGTTGCAACGCAAAGATCTTATATGCGCCATTTTAATGTTCGATATCCTCCTAGTAGGCCTGCAATAATGAACTTAGTGACGCGTTTTCAAGAGCAGGGCACTGTAAATGATAGGTCTAGACGCGGACGAGGTCGCTCAGTACGTACACCTGAAAATACTGAAGATGTGAGGCGTAGCATTGAAGAGAAACCAACCACATCCACTAGAAGGCGTTCTCAAGAACTTGGCATTTCACGGAGTTCTCTTCCGCGCATTCAAAGAGACTACAAGGTTCCATTAGTGCAATCTTTACAACCAGCAGACTTTCAGAAACGACTAAATTACGCTGTCAGGTTTCAGGAAACTGCAAGAAATGACAATGAATTTAATTCACAAGTTGATCATGGCAGATGAGGCTCATTTCCAGATTCTGGGGCACCGAAAATCCACGCCAAGTTCATGCGAGTCCAATGCACCCAGTAAAAGTCACAGTATGGTGTGGAGTAACCTCAGAAAGGGTCATTGGGCCCTTCTTCTTTGAAGATGCTGTAACTGTAACTTCTGAGAGATATAGAGATATGCTAGTGAATTTTGTACAACCTCAAATGCCAGGGTATTGGTGGCAACAAGATGGAGCAACTGCACATACAGCTAGAGCCACAATGCAGTTGTTAATTGTGATGTTTCAGGATCAAAAAATCTCTCAAAATTCCGATTTTGAACGGCCTCCACGTTCACCTGATTTGACAGCACTAGACTTTTGGCTTTGGGGATATCTTAAAGACAAAGTGTACGCAAATAAGCCTCGAACCATCCAAGAACTTAAGGAAATTACGACAGGAAATTCTTTCCTTACAACCTCCGATGTTAAGAACTGTCATGGAAAATAGCTTAGAAAGAGCTCGACATTGCGAAGCCGAGAATGGAGGCTACTTAAGAGACATTGTCTTTCGTAATTAAGTCAGAACAAATTTCTACACTCTAAACTGTGTAATAAAAAAGAATTAATTAAATACACTCATTTAAGAAACAGTTGTTTCATTTTCAAACTGCAAAGTGACTTATGGGCCACCCTCATATATATATATATATATATATATATATATATATATATATATATATATATATATATATGTCCTGTCACGTTCAGAGGGATAACCTGTGAGGAAACAGCGAATAATATAGATCTGTTATATCAGTTCATTCCCTTTATCACTAGCAATTAAAGCTCTTGCTGCGTGTTTCCTCCTTAACAGGGCTTTATTATTTTAGTTTTTCCAATAATTATATTGTCGAGTCATGGAAAAAACATTTATTTTTCACCATTTGGCAAGATAATTATTGCAGAAAAATAAAATAATAAATCACTGTTATATATATATATATATATATATATATATATAGGAAACAAAAATAGGGTTGTTCCAACGAAGGAAATTGGTATAGAACAAAAAGTGTGAGAGGCCGTGAACGTTTTGCTTAAAGTGTATATTTATTGTTGTTGTTATTATACATGTAATGATACATTAAGTTTCCATAATGGTATTTGTGACGCTACACGTGTTTCGAGTCTAAAGTTGACTCTCTTCAGACGAATAAATTTGTGACTACGTTTCAAGTTCCTTTCGTTTTTGTGGGCGAAGGTGTTGTTTATAAATTAGTAAGTAAGTAAATCAGTAAATTAAATAAATTAAATCTTGGCCACTCGGTTGAAATGTTTGTGGGACTGGCGGTTTTTCACATCAGCACGTGTATAAATAAATAAAATGCTGGCTACCAATTTGAAATGATTTTGGGGTGGAGTTTTCCACATTAGCACGTCAAATTTATCTTAGAGGCGCCTTCGTTATCTAGGAATTATTGTGATTGTCTTCTATCGGTCATCTGGTTCGTTTTATTGCTTTGGCGATACTTTTTGAATTGTGTGTGTGTGTGTGTGTGTGTGTGTGTGTGTGTGTGTGTGTGTGTGTGTGTGTGTGTGAAAGCGTTTTTGATTTCGTCTTTATGCTTTAGAATTGTTTTTTTATGGCTCATCTGGTTCTTTTTATTGTTTGAGGTTACCATTTGAATTTGGTGTGTGTGTGTGTGTATATATATATATGTGTTTGTATGTATGTGTGTGTGTGTTTTTTTTTTTGTTTTCTTTTCTTTTTGTTTTTTCGGCGCGTGTGTTTTAAGTTTTTCATGTTGTTTTGTTGAACGAAGGCTTGTATTTTTTTATGAATCTTTCTTCCTGCATTATTAGTGTGTCATAATCTGCATTTTTGTAGATAGGTATTACTTTGAATTTACCCCCACTGCATTCATGCAAATGTTGGGAGACATACAATTTCCTGTTATTTGGTATTTTGATATTGCTTTTATGAAGGGATACCCTATTATTCAAGCATTGTGTCGCTCCCACGTATATATTTGCGTATTTGCCGCATTTTAGGGCGTAAACTACATATTTCGAGTTGCAGTTCAGATCCGATTTTATTTTGAATGTGGTTGCATTTTCGAACTGGAAGTCTTTTCCTTTTATTATGTTGCACACTCCACATCTTTTTTGTTGTATTTTGTGACCCCCTGTGTTGTGTTGTTGTTTGAATTTCGATGATGTTAGGATTTCTTTTAAATTTTGGGGCTGGCGTTTGCAATTAATATTTGTAGTTGTCTTTAAGATTTCCTTTATTTTGTCATTATTGTTGAGTAATTCTATGTGCGTTTTGATCTTTGTGAATAATTCTGGATTGTTTTTCATTTGTATGGAAACGTATGCTAGATTGTTTTCTTTTTCTTACGTTTTTTTTTTTTTGTATGTTTTTGGATTCCAGAGGGATTCTAATGGTATTTTTTCTGCTAGTTGAAAACCCTTGTTTATAGTGGATTCGGGTAACCTGTTATTTGTAATGTTTTTCGTAGTTCTTCTAGCTGTATTTTACGAAGGGTTTCGTCAGCTACTATTGTGCAAATTCGTCGTGTTAGGAAATAGGGGATGGATATTACACAGCTTTTAGGACAGTGACTCTTGAAGTGGAGGTATTGTTGAATGTCTGTGGGCTTATGGTAAATGTCACTGATTATGCAATTGTTTTTGTTTTTTATGAGTATGTCTAGGAATGGTTATTCATTATAACTATATTCTAGCGTAAACTTGATTTTGGGGTGCAAGTTTTGTAGTAGATTGTGTAGTTTATTTATGTCTCTCCATGTTGATTTTCAAAAGATAAAACAATCATTTAGATATCTTAAACATGATTTAGTGAAATCTGTTTTTATGTCTTCCCCATATTTATGTCCTATTTTGTTGTATAAGCTTTCTTCTAGATATGCTAGGGTGAGTGTTGCATACGTCGGTGTCATTTTTGTTCCCATCTCGGTACCTGTTTGTATATAATTTTCCTTGTTAAAAGTGAAAGAATTGTTGTCTAAAATTAGTTCTTTATTTCGTATAATAAATTCTTTTGTGAAGTTTGTGGGGAGTATTTCTGGATATTTCTATATCTAAAATGCAATGGCTCGTTTTCATGGTTCAAGGGATATGTTTCTGTACAGGCTGTTTACGTCAAATGTTACTATGAGTGTACCTGAGTCTACCTTTTGCGGTATGAAGCTTAGGAAATGTATGTTGTCTCTGATGTAGCTTTTTATTTTTGTGGTGTACGGTTGTAATATTTTGTTGATTAATTTGCTCAGTCTGATTGTAAGACAGGCTGTCCCTGCTACAATTGGTCTAAATTTAAGGTCATTAGTGTTTGGAGTGTGAAATATATTCTAATTTTTGTTCTTTGATAGCTGCTTTGATTTGTGTATCTTTGTTTATCTTTTTTTCATGGTAGTTTGAACTAGAGAATAATTGATAGAATTATGGTATCAGCGGTTCCTTTTTTTCAAAGATTTTTGTTCAAACTACCATCATAGTAATTGTATTTATTGTTATTACCATTCCACCACCATTACTAATCACTACTACCGCTTTACAATAACTATTTGCTACCACAACTGTTATCGTCATTAAATATTACTATCGCCGTATTAGTCCACAATCATCGTTAACGTAAATTACTCCTCTCTTCCGCAGTATAAATTAATACCACCACATAAATACTAACAAGCATTACAAATGAAGAATTTCTACCATTTAAATATGTGCAACCACAAAAAAACAAGCTTTTAATCGACTTTAAAATGATAGATAACAATACAGCCTTAAATAATTAAAAATAATAGCAATTTTTACCTATCATAGTTTCACACAGATCCCATCATACGTACATATGTACGTACGGGAAATCGACAACCGTCCGTGCGATGACATCGCTACACTATTTGTATACACCAACAGAATGCATTTGTATGTGCGCAACGGCACACATATAAATATATATGCCAACCCTCATACGGTTCGTATAGAGTTATGTTTGTGTGAGCCCCGGTCGGCGGGCGTGCGTGTGTGCGTGTGTCTTTGCGCACGTCAATGGGTGTACAAGTTTGTATATATGTCTGCGTCTGTCATGACGACAAATTTGACTCCCACTTCCACAAAAATATACCAATATACGCAGCCCTACATGTAGCCAATTTTTTAAAAAATTAATTAGTTTGTCTGACGATTGCAAGAGCGTGAAACCCAGGGTCACAAACTCACACCTACCTATATGAATATGTATGGTCTATCACTGATAGTGAGTGCTTTCAAATAAGTACCGCGCATATATAATATATAAATAATACAATATATAAAACAAACTGCATATATATATATACATATACATATATATATATATATATATATATATATAGTGTATCGAGGCAGCAGATAGTTTTCTAAACATATAGTGTTAATTTTCTAAATATATACTTTTAAATATAAGAGACAATGAATGCCTATTGTGTTCAATCATGAAGTAAAATTATCCAAATGTTAGTGAATTTTTGTTTTTATTTTCACCTGAAATTAAAGCCAAAATACGATATTTCGAATGGCTCATGGTTAAACATCATAGATATTAATTGTCTCTTATATTTTACAATATATATATATATATATATATATATATATATATATATATATATATATTGTTCAATGACTTAGTTTCTGGTCATAATAAAGTTAGACCAGTGCAAATTTGTATTAAAAGCGTTCAATACAATTATATTGTAAAACTTATGAATATTTTCCATTTGTAAATGAGTTGTTTTGCGACCTAGGTTTCTACCACGAATGTTGTATTCAGGCGATTTGCAATATCTGATTTTACCTTTACAGTTTCTTTTAAGAACGCTCACGTAATGGTGTTTTGTGTTTTTTTTTTTGTTTTTTTTTAACGCTTACGTGGCAGGGAATTTTTGAACGCGCAATTTTTATAATTACAAGGAATTATGGCGTTTTCATCCATGGTTGTCTGAACCTAAGAGGTAGAAACATAGGTCGCGTAATAACTCGTTTACAAATGGAATATATATATATATATATATATATATATTCTAAAAATATACTGTTAAATACAAGAGACATTGAATGTCTATTATGTTTAATCATGAGCCGTTCTAAATGTAGTATTTTGGCTTTAATTTCAGTTGAAAATAAAGACAAAAATTCTCGAACATTTGGATAATTCTTTATTAATTTGGTTCTAAGCTTTCGGCTCACATGAGCCATCTTCAGAGTGGTTATTAAGACGCTAACACAATAACATCCACCATCACCGACGATTTTATCTCCTGTAGATACATGTACATGTCACCTTTCTGATCAGAGTTCAATTAAACAACATTTCTCAGAAAAACATAAATATGTAGGTTATATCAGACAGATTTTAGTTAATAATACAATTATCCTTACTCATACACACAGTAAAAAGAACCTTCAGATATTGGAGGCCATCTACATTAAATCCAAACAACCCACACTTAATAAAATCACGTTTAAATCTGGTCATAACACATTACATTGCATTTGAATACATGGTTCTGTTGTCATTTCGCGCTATCAGGCGGTGTGACGTCATAGAACCGCATTGCAAATTTGCGAACTGCGTTTGTTATTTTTGGTAACTATTGCCGTTGCCAAGCGGAGTTTTATGTCAACACAAAATAAAATCGTCGGTGATGGTGGATGTTATTGTGTTACCGTCTTAATAAACTCTCTGAAGATGGATCATGTGAGCCGAAAGCTTAGAAACAAATTAATACAAAATTATCCAAATGTTGGAGAATTTTTGTTTTTATTTTCAACTGAAATTAAATCCAAAATACGACATTTAGAACAGCTCATTATTAAACATAATAGATATTCATTGTTTCTTATATTTAACAGTATATTTTTAGAAAATTATTTGCTGTCTCGATACACTATATATATATATATATATATATATATATATATATATATTCTCATAGATTATCCACCCTGAGCGTTACAGGAGGGATATATATATGAATTTTCAAAGAAATTTCTTTGGACGTTTTAAGCGCTATGTTATTATTTATTCCATTTTTTTTTTCTTAATTTTTTTTTTTTTTTTTTTTTTTACTAAGCTCTCAGGGCTATTTCCGCTAACAGCTACCACTCGCAGTCATATATGACCAAAATGGCAAAATAAGTTTATTTTACCAAATGGCTTGTAAAGGTGAGTGGGGTAAGCTGTGTTGGAAAGATTTATTTATTTATTTATTTATTTATTTTTTGAAACTCGTTAAAGTTATGTATTTTTTTTTTACTATTTTTTGCTTGATTCTATGGTTCATTTGAACGAGTGTTTTTGTAATTTTCAAAGAAACTTCTTTGGAATTTAACTAAGTTAAAACTTAGTTAACTCACCACTTTTTTCCCCAATTGGAGTAGATAGTACCTACTATCGCCCGGTTTCACACTCCACCCCCTTCTATTGAACAGGAGTAGAGGGGATCACCTTGTTTCTTGTTTAGGAAGGGGTTCCCAGTCCCCCTACCTCCTCCTTCGTTCTTAGTGGTAGTTCAATTGGAAGCTCTTTGATGTTAGTGAGTGTGATGGCAATGTCTCTCAATTCTGAGGGTACTGGGTTGGCAGTTTCCTGGTTGCTGCTTCCGACTGGTAATTAGGAGCCCGAACTCTTGCGTAGCGTCTTGAGAGGCTGCTCTGATCAACAGTTGAATGATATCGGGGTTCCTGCAGTGCCATATCGCGCATGGACGGGCGTCCCTTCATGAACCTCCGGTGGGCAACCCCGAGGCCACATTATGCTGCAGGCTGCGCCAGTCTCCATTCCTCACATGCTGCAAATAGTAACCAACTGATTCTGCCCTAGTCCTCTCTCCTCAACCAAAACACCATGAAAAAGAACAAACAAAATACCAAAATCAAACCAGCTACTCGGAAAACGCCCAAACCTCTCTGTGTCTCTTTCACTAACATACGCGGTATCCGCACTAACTTTTATAGCGTAGAAGAACTAACTCACCTGATATCTTAGCCCTATGTGAAACTAACCTTGACCCGTCTATCCCCTCCTCTGAGTTCTATGTTCCTGGTTACCTTCAGGAAGGACTCCAACGTCCATATGCTTGGGCTTGGTGTATATGTCAGTGAACAGCTCCCCCTAGCTAGAGTAACATCTCTCGAATCCCTGGACCAGTCTCTCACTTCTAAGTTCTGTTAGCTATCTATTCTTCCTCTACCGCTCCCTCTCCTCCTCTGACTGTTCGCTACTTGACAGCATCTCTGACAATATCGACAAGGCCTTTTCTTCGCACCCATCTGCCCATATTTTCGTGTTTGGCGACTTTAACGCCCACCCTGCTGGTGTCCACACCTTTAATTTTTCTCCCAATCCCTTACGCAAGTGGTGGACTTCCCCAGGCGTTTCCCCAGTAGCCCTAACGGAAGGGACTCGCTACTAGACCTCTGCTTCACTTCCACCCCAAATTCTTGCTCCACCAGACAGCTCTGCCCTCTCGGAAATTCTGACCACGCCATAGTTTCTGTCAACATCTCTTTCCACTCCACCCCTACCCAAGAAATCCAGACCAACAGGATATCCTACTGCTATCAGAGAGCAGACTGGGATTCGTTCCGTGACTTCCTCTGCGACGTCCCTTGGAACAATATTTTTAGTCTTCCCATCGAAGACTGTGATTCAGAGGTCTCCTCCTGGGTTAAGGCTGGCATCGATGCATTCATCCCTGCCAGGAAATTTCAGCTAAAATCCCATTCGTCTCCCTGGTTCTCGCCCGCTTGCTCGGCTGCCATTGCCCACCGTAATTAACCACCACAGACAACCGCACCTCCCTCCCATTAGCATGGAACAGGCTTGCCTCCCAGAGAGTAAATCACTACGCCTGCTTGACCTGACACTCTCAGCGGACCTCAAGTGGAATGACTACGTCGAATCCATTGCTAAATCCGCAGCTATGAAAGTCGGCTCTCTGTGCAGGGCCCGGAAATTCTTTCCGCCTGAATCTATCCTGCAATTATAGAAATCCACCATCCGCCCGTGTATTGAGTACTGCTGCCACATCTGGTCGGGTGCCCCTTCTATTCTCCTCGGGGTTCTTGACAAAATACAGCGAAGAATCTGTAATGTGATTGATACCGACTTGGCTGACCGCCTGCAGTCACTCTCTCACCGGCGTGACGTGGCTTCCCTGTGTCTCTTCTATAAATACTTTCATGGCTTCTGCTCTGACGAACTTAAATCACTGATGCCTCCTAGATGTTAATTTGCACCAGATACTAGATTGGCAACTAGGTCCCACCCTTTTACAGTGAAACCGATGAAATGTAACCGCAATTTCTACTCCAACTTTCCGCCTGTGGAATTCCTTACCGCATGCTTGCTTCTCTGACGGCTACAACCTCCAGGAGTTTAAATGTAAGGTCAATAGACACCTTCTAACACACTAACACACACCCACTCTCTCCAACTCTCTCCCTATGTACATTCTAAGTCGTCTATCACCCTGCTTCTGACATTTCCCATATCCAATCCCTCTATGTAACCCCCTGCGCTATAGTGGCAGTGGAATGCCTTGCTTGGGGTGACACGATTAATATATATATATATATATATATATATATATATATATATATATATATATCCCTCCTGTAACGCTCAGGGTGGATAATCTATGAGAAAATATCTAATAATGCTCTCAAATATTTTGCCGCCATTTTTGACGGCAGGAGTCCACTCGTTATTTAATAATTCCCAGTATATTTTTCCACTTCTACTTATTTTTATATTTTATTGCGCATTCTGTTTTTGAATCGTCATCGTTAATTTTATAGAAAAACAAATTAAAATAAATATTAACGTCAAGAGTATATTAAACAAATATTTTACAAGTGTTCAAATTCTTCTTTGTTCAACTTCATAAGTTTTAATAACTTTTCAGCAATAAAAGCTTCTATCGTTGGCACATGCCCATTTCTTGAAATAAATATTCACAGTGACCGATCATTCTTGGAGCATCGTCTGCTTCTGTCAAATTTAATTGACTTTTCAACGAATATTTCCAAATATAGCAGCAAGCGTGTATGTATTCTCTGGCTAAGGTTTCAAGTTCAAAAGAGGTTGAAAATATTGATTGTTATATAATTTATGTTGATAGAGGGAATCTTCGAATAAATGTATCGGTATATGAGTTGAATGTCAGTCCAGAATATATTCGTCAATTATCTTTTTCTCCTTCTATGAAGACTGGGAAATCAGCTTTGTCCATATTTTACCTAAGAGCAGTTCATTTATATAAAATGTGGCTGGAATAACAACATTTTGGCTTTAGCAAATTCCATAAACGTAACGGACACAGTTCTGGTCTTAATGTCTACTTCGATATTGCTTAGTAAATGTATTGGCAGTTTTTGTCCGTGAGAAGAAGGCGGCGTGTTTTCGTAACTAGGCGAAACTAGCTAATACGAAATACGAAACTAAGGATATCTAAACTTATTTATAAATGGAACTTTGTCTGTGTGTGCGTGTGTATGTGTGTGTATGTGTGTGTGTGTGTGTGTGTGTGTGTGTGTGTGTGTGTGTGTGCCCGTTACCTATAAACTCCGAAACAGCTGAACAGATTTTCTTGAAGATTTATACAGTTCTACTATAAGCGTCTGCGAGTGTTCTTAGTTAGGCTTTGTGTCGAGGTACCGCCGATAAATATCGAAAATCGATAATCGAAAAAATCGGGTTATAGAAGGAGTGGTCAGATTTTAATCAAATTTGATACACTCATAGACAAAGACATAAGAAACGATATTCAGAAGTTTCAACGTTGCAGTTCTTACAATAGTGCAGAATATTATATAAAAGGCAAGATGTTTGTGTGTGTGTCTGTTTATCTGTCTGTATGTCCTTTATACAAATCCACAATTTTTATCTGATTCTCACCAAACTTCACACAAATATTCTTTTGGCTGTGACTGAGCTCCAGAACCATGGATTAGTTTTAAAGCTTTTATTTCACCCGAGCAACGCCGGGTTATACTGCTAGTGTAATATATTGTTATTTGTTTTCAGATTTCTTTATCGTTCTTTTTGTTTTTTGTTTTTTAGTTTGTTTTTTTTGTTTTTGTTTTTTTTTTGCATTTTATTGTAACGTTTAAGTTTCTCTTTTTTATTAGATTCTACAGCATTGAAGCAAAATGCATTGGAAAATTCAAAAGGAAAGTCTCCAACGAGATTTGAACTTGCATTTGAAATAGACGTGTGGTGATATCGAGCAAGCGAGGGACCGTATGTTTACTCCCAGAGATTCAGAAAGCAAATGATCAAAACTGGACTTTGCGCATCTAGGCTCCACGCAGAAGTTCCGGGGGCAAACCATAAATAAATAAATATCAAATTTCTTTTACGGACTTGTAGCGGAACTTTGGATCCTGATTGGTCATCAAATCGCAAAATTAAAAATACGTCAGAGAAACAGTTTTTCCATACCTAAAGAAAAAGTCGTTTCTAAGCCACACCATGTGACTATTCAATATTTAAGGATTGTCTCTAACCAGTCACAGCGGTCATTTTCAGAGGAGGCGGTTCGCTGACACACATCAAAGATGTAACTCTCAACTTCAAGTGAGCCGGACATTGTCCCCCTCTCTCTCTCTCTCTCTCTCTCTCTCCCTCTCTCTCTCTCTCTCTCTCTCTATCTATCTATCTATCTATCTCAACAATTACTGCTACAAACAACATTATTATTGAACATTAATTTCTACAACTCTTGTTATTCCTTCTTATAATAAATTTCTATTTTAAATGTAGCAAGTATATTTTATTATTCCACTCTTCTACATTAATACACACATTCCAAATGCCGACAAACCCTTCTGATGATGAATATTATTCAACATAAAATCCTGTAAGCTGTAGGGAATTGGGTTAAGAAAGACACAAGGCCGAACAAAAGAAACATTAATCAGCTCCCTACACTTTAGACGACCGTTTCGGGATACACCCACTAAAAAACTTTTTTCATTTGATTATCTGAACGCCATATTGCTTGGGCTTATCAGTTAGATATAAATTAGAATACACGAAAAACAGTTGAATGTTTAAATTTAAGCATCCAACTCATTTTCACATATTTCATTTTGCCTGTTTCTTTCTTCGAAATTTCATACGAATTCTTTATCAACCATTATTGATATTTGTTGTGGAGTTATTTTCACAGTGGAGGCTAGTATCTGTGCTAAAGTCGGTCCTAATAGGTTCGACGTAGAAAACGTTAGGAATTTGATATATATGTATTACGCAGTGTAATTTTGGGAGATTACTGACTACTTTTGTATTCGACTAACTGGCGACTACAACGTCCAACATCAACTGACCCTCGTTACTCTTGCTACTCCAACTTAAATTAGGTGTGAGAGTCTATTCACTATAGAATAGGTGTGTTTCACCCTAACAATATGAGACATTATATTAAATGATTTTCTTTAGCGAAGAAAGATGTGGCATATCTAATTTATGGAGCAGCTACGGAGGATTGAACTCACAAATCAGATGTAATTGATGATACATGATCGTTTAAGATACACGATCTTACTAGATATAAAATCTTTCAAGACAGATGTACTTTCGAGTCACATGATCGCTTGAGATACACGATCTTTCGAGATACAGGATCTTTCAAAACAGATGATCATTTGAGATTCATGATCGTTTGAAGACCATTATATTTCGAAAGATCATGCTTCTCAAACAACCATGTATCTCAAACGATCATGTATCACGAATGATCATGTCTTAAAAGATCTCGTATCTCAAAAAATAGTGTATCTCAAACGATCATGTATCTCGTGTGATCATCTGACTTGAAAAATCGTCTATCTCGAAAGATCGTGTATCTAAAACGACCATGTATCTTGAATGATCATCTGTCTTGAAAAATCCTGTATCTCAAAAGATTGTGTACCCTAAACAATCAAGTATCTCGAATGATCAACTGTCATGAAAGATCTTATATCTCGTAAGATCGTGTATCTTAAACGATCATGTATCTCGAATGATCATCTCTCTTGAAAGAATCTGTATATCGAAAGATCGTGTATCTCAAACGATCACGTATCTCGAATGATCATCTGTCTTGAAAGATCTTATATCTCGAAAGATCATGACTACAAACGATCATGTATCTTGAATGAATATCTGTCTTGAAAGATCCATGTATGACGAAAGTTCCTGTATCTTAAACGAACATGTATTTCAAATGTCCATCTGCCTTGAAAGATTTTATATGTCGTAAGTTCGTGTATCTCAAACGATCATGTATTTCGCATGATCATCTGCTTTAAAAGATCTTGTATCTCGAAAGATCGTGTATGTCATACGAGCATGTACCTCGAATGATCTTCTGTCTGGAAAGAGTCCGTATTTCGAAAGATCTTTTAGCACAAAAGATCATGTATCTCGATGATCATCTGTCATGAAAGAGCCTGTATCTCGAACGATCGCGTATCTCAATCGATCATGTATCTCGAATGATCATCCGTTTTGAAAGATCTTATATCTCGTAAGATCGTAAAATCTCAAACGATCATGTATTTCGAATGACCATCTGTCGTGAAAGATCCTTTATTTCGAAAGCTCGTGCTTCTCAAACTACCATGTAACTCAAAGAATCATGTATCTCGAATGATCATCAGTTTTGAAAGATTTTATATCTCGAACGATCGTGTATCTCAAATGATCATGTACCATAAATGGTCATCTGTCTTCAAAGATCCTGTGTCTCGAAAGATCGTGTATCTCAAACGATCATGTATCTCGAATGTCCACCTGTCTTGAAAGATTTTATTTCTCGTAAGAACGCGTTTCTCAAACGATCATGTATCTCGAATAGTCATCTGTCATAAAAGATCCTATATTTCGAAAGATCGTGCTTCTCAAAGGGCCATGTATCTCAAACGATCATGTATCTCGAATGATCATCTGTCTTGAAAGATCCTGTATCTCGACAGATCATGTTTCTCAAACGATCATGTATTTAGAATGTCCATCTGTCTTTAAAGATTTTATATCTCGTAAGAGCGTGTATCTCAAACGATCATGTATCTCGAAAGATAATCTGTCTTGAAAGATCTTGTATGTCGAAAATCGTGTATCACAAACGATCATATATCTCGAATGATCATCTGTATCGAAAGAACATGTATCTCAAAAGTTCGTGTGTCTAAAACGACCATATATCTCGAATGATCATCTGTCGTGAAAGATCCTGTATCTCGAAAGATCGTGTATCCCAAACGATCATGTTTCTCGGATGAGCATCTGTCTTGAAAGATCTTATATCTCGTAAGATTGTGTATCTGGAACGATCATGTGTCTCTCGAAAGATTTTGTATCTCGAATGATCCAGCAGATGGAAAGGTTCCACTGCTCGTTTTCAAAATGTATTCGTTTGAATACTGTTAAAACTTTTTTAATCCTTTTTTATTAATATTTAACCGAATACAAAGCCGAAGTGTTCCGGAATAAGGTTGTTTTATGTATATATGTGGGGGGGGGGGGGCATAAGAAGGGCATATTTGTGGATATGTTCAAAAGGTAGGAGACGACCCCAGATTAAAGAGGTTATCATTGTAATGATGTGAAAGACTCTTTAAGAGAGTCTTTTCCGCTAAGAAACGATTCGTGAGAATTAGCTGCCCGTGTCTATTATTTTGAGAGGGAAATGTTCCAGACACTTCATACTTTCTTTGGTACCAATCTGTCCAGAACAAACCAGCTTTTACGATAATAAAATTCGGCAAACAAACATTTATATTTCAATATTTATTTTATATCTCAATAAAAATTTATGTGACTATCAATAAGAGATGCTGTCTAGCGTGTCTAATTGACTGATTGATTTATCGATTGATTTTGTTAAAAATGCCATCAAATACCACTTGTTCTTTTACGAGATGACATCAAATATGTAAAAACGTTATAATTTCTATATTTAGAAAACTGGAAGACTTCAGAAGAATCTTCAAATAGACGGCATAGAAGTGAAAACAATACGATTTGTCGGACTCTCCACCACGTAGGACTGTAATTTGGAACTGTTAGAATGTCCTCCTCTACTGAAAGTCATGTTTGTAGCAGCTTGTTTACAGTCTCCTACGATCTCACTTCTTGAGAAATGTATATTGTTCTGGGAAAAATACTGTTTTTCGATAAGTCTAAAACTGTTTGGTGGGAAGGGTCCTCGACATTCCTGGAGAAGAAACAAACGTATGCAGTGCTTTCGGACCTTCGACTGTAGAATACCTAAATAGTCCATTTTAAGTTTCGTCTTTACACTAGAAATCTTTTCGTGGTTGTCATTACAGCAGATTCGGATTGAAATCATTTGGACGGTAAAGTGGATGATGGTGGACGTGTGTGTTTGATTTTTTACACATATATTCAAACATTGTCCATCGTTTTAATACGCTTGACACGTGTATTAGTAAGCATACATATATGTAAACACACAAGCATTTCTATACATACACATACAAAAGATTCCACGCCCATACATTTAAAAATAACTGCCTATTGCTTTAATACACGTGACACATATCTAACCAAAATAACTAACTCTAAACCACAACTAATCAGTATGCTGTCTCTTTGAAAACTTTTTCATTTTTACATCGGTCTCTGACGAAATTTAGTTAAAGTGAAACATGTTAGATTGACACTATTTGCATCATTCGGACTATTGTTTTTATTTTTGTTGCCATCTGTACGAAGTTTCGGTCGTTGTATACTCAGGTTTCGTCAGATACCAGGAATTTTGAACCGAATATCCTAGAACACATGGCCCAGGGGGTATAGACGTTGGTTATTTCCCGTGACTTGACCCAATGAGTTGTGAGTTCAATACCAGGCTGCAGCAGTAGTGAACAAGTAACTTGGAGAGTCCGGTTTGAAGGAGATAAACCATGACTAAAAAAGAGGTTTCGCACAAAGAATGAGAATAAGTGATTGTAATAAAGGGTTCGGTTCGAAATCCCAGGCACCTGAAGAAGGCCGAAGTGTATAACGACTGAAAAGTCGTACAAATGGCAACAAATATAAGGACAATAGTCCGAATAATGTAAATAGTGTAAATACTACCTCATCTCAGAAATATAGACAAATATAATGATCAATTATTAAACGTCGTACAAATGGCAACAAAGATGAGTACAATCGTCCGAATAATGTAAATCGTGTAAACACTACCTCATCTCAGAAATATAGACAAATAGAATGAACTATTATTAAACATCGTACAAATGGCAACAAAGATGAGGACAATAATCCGAATGATGTAAATAGTGTAAATACTACCTCATCTCAGAAATGTAGACAAATAGAATGATCAATTATTAAACATCGTACAAATGGCAACAAAGATGAGGACAATCGTCCGAATAATGTAAATTGTGTAAACACTACCTCATCTCAGAAATATAGACCAATAATGTTAGATTGAGATACGTTTCATACATTGTTCTTTTATTTTATTCTAGAATACTAATATATACTGTTTTAACATGTTCGTTTTTAAGGCTATAACAAAATTGTGCACTCCCCATAAACCAAACAAATATAAGTGGATAAGTGCTGTGCCAAAAGATTGTGCAGCTCCTTTACAATCACAACATGAATTGGAAAACAAGCTTCTACATCACAGTTGTTACTTGGAATCCTGTGTCTCTTAAAAATACAGGTGTAAAATACCTAAGGATTTTGGGTTTATATTAATTGATGCGTCGATTCAAGTATCGATTTACTAGACATTTTGTAAGAAATCAAACACTTTAAATGTACATGCTAAACTGTCAGCGCAGCTTTTTAGTAAAACACACAAGTAGTAAAAGTGTGTAAAAAGCGTATAGCAATTTTAAATTTGATTAAAAGGTCGGATTACAGGATGTGTACCTGTAAAATGAATTGATGAAATAGTAAATAAAACATTTGGTCAGATAAAACAAAACTCGGAGTCTACGCCTCACGATTTAGTTTCGGAACATTTTTCAGTAAGACGGATTGTAACATTGTAGACATTAAAATCCAACAAAGGACTGTCAAAGTAATCGTTTTCACTTCAAAACCCGATCTTCAAAATCAAACCAACACTGAATTTTAAAAAAAAAACATTCTTTTCTGAAAATGAAAATTGGGAAAAAAGGAATTAAATAAACACACCTAACTGAGTCACTTTTGTGGAAGCCAATCTTCAAATACGTATACTTAACTTCCTATCTGAGTAAAAAGTTACTCAGATTGTCCAGCCGTTTAGCACAAACCTAGACCCTCACCTTTCCCCAACATGAACATCAGAAACAAGACATCAACGGAAAATAAAATCATAAATCATAACTGATAGCAGTAAGAAAGTAATTTTCCAAATCGACTTTCATTGTACGCATCTTGATCTTATTTCAAAATCAAGTTAACGGACATTCAAATGTGCAGAGTTCAGGTTTCTTTTGTCTAACGGCATATCAACCTCAATGGATTACTTGACGCTGAAATCTAAATGATGCCAACAAAATTTAATGTAATCAAATAAATATATTTTGAACACAATTGCATGCCTTCAACTCAAAATAAAATATATTACTTCTTAATTTACTTTAAGAATATATTGTTGGTCATTTTACTAGAAATAAGTATTGTTCTTTTTTATATATAAATGCATTGCTGATACATTTTACAAAAAAATGTATTTTTATTCTGTCATAATGTTCATGTTTATGTAAAGTGTTCACTATTTGCACATAGCTGATATCCTAACAAGGGATTCCATCTCGGGTCAGGGTTGACCGGGAATCAACAACAGTTAAGAGGTGATTCCATGGTCTTCAAAACCTCTAATCTTCCAATCAAAGGCTTGCTAACGAATGTAGTTTATCGTCATACCCAGGAACTTTAAGCTTACAGGTCGAAGTAATCATTTTTTTCTTTAAGCACAGAAGAAAAGAACAGTGACAAACAAATTGTAATAAATTTTAATTAAATCCTCTTTAAGAATTTTAAATGCTTAATATATGAAAGTAAATCAATTTTTTTATTTGTTACACGTCGATGTAACATTTTTGCCATCAACTATAAATATCGGAAAGTTTTAAAAGAAGAAGGCCAATCTTTCGAACGTAGCAGGAATACACCAAACACTCAGTTATGCATTAAAGATTATATATATATATATATATATATATATATATATATATATATATATATGCGTGTGTGTGTGCGTTAAATGCTTGTTCTATTTACAGAAAAGAAATCGACATATAGACAGCGTAGACAGATAAATCAACACTTCATGGTGATTGTCACGCGTCAAGAGATTTTCAGGTACGGTTTGAAGATCGCTTAAGGCGTGACAGTCACAATGGATATACGGTTGATGTTTTGACACATAGATATCATTGTGTGAGTGCATCAATATTAAGCAGATAGATAGAATCAAAGGAGATTAGCAGGTTCGATTTTATCGGAGAGCATATTTATTAAGATTTCTTGAATTCGCAGGACAATATATGTAACAGTAATTGAAGCAAAAATATTTAAAAACGCGAATTAAATTCAAATACGAATATCAACTGAAATAATCTTAAAAGTAATATATATATATATATATATATATATATATATATATATATATATATATATATATCATAAGTTATGCTTTACAACATGTCCAAAAGTGTAAAATTTGTTTTGACATTGAAAGAACAATGTCACATCAGACTACCTGATGAGGCATTGTTCTTTCAATGTCGAAACAAAATGTACAGTTTTGTAGTAGTTTGTAGTTTGTACATGTTCTAATTTATAATTTATAATAAGTATTTATTACTCTGTTTCTATATTGAGCACTGTTTTACATTAATGTTTTGAACATTGTAAATATTTTCATCGTCCCTTATATATATATATATATATATATATATATATATATATATATATATATATATATATATGTAATATATGTTTAATAATTTAAGAATAGTGTTTCTTTGGAAAAGGAATATTATCCCATCCATACAAATCCTATATATATATATATATATATATATATATTAAGGTTGTCACTTTTCTTTTTGTCGAAATAAAATGTACAATTTTGTATTAGTTTGTACATGTTCTAAGGTATAATTCATAATAAGTATTCATTACTCTGTTTCTATACTGAGCACTGTTTTAAATTAACGTTTTGAACATTGTAAATATTTTCATCGTTCCTTATATATATATATATATATATATATATATAAGAATAGAGTTTCTTTGGATAAGGAATATTATCCCATCCATGCAAATCCTATATATATATAGATTAAGCTTGACAATTTTCTTCAATATTTTATTTCATAATTTGATTAACTTTTGTTCAAAAATAAAGAATTATTCAGTTTGTTTTTCAAATATCAACATCAACACGCAATTTTCAAAATCATATATAGTTATAATAGAACGTTGACATTCCGATGCTTTCAAAAACTTCATGAAATATTCTAGAATTTTCGAGAGCCTTCGTTAACTTTTTAGAAATTTGTGACGTACATTATGTGGAACTATATAAGCCTAAGCTGTAGTTGGTTTGAAAAGTGCGTTGTGTTTCTGATCAAATATTTTGTTTCGTTTCAAAGTATATAAGCTTCCTGATTGATCAACACTGACTGATTTCCTGAAATATCTCCAAGTATTCATTTTTAATAATAATGTCTCTTAAAAAGTGCTGGAGTGTAGGGAGCTGGTTAATGTTTCTTTTGTTCGGCCTTGTGTCTTTCTTAACCCAACTCCCTACAGCTTACAGGATTTTATTTTGAATAATATTCATCGTCAGAAGGGTTTATCAGAAGGATGCTTGTCGGCAGTTAGAATGTGTGTATTAATGTAGACGAGTGGAATAATAGAATATACATGTTACTTTTAAAATAGAAATTTATTATAAGAAGGAATAACAAGAGTTGTAGAAATTAATGTTCAATGATAGTGTTGTTTGTAGCAGTAATTGTTGAGATAGAGAGAGAGAGAGAGAGAGAGAGGGGGGGGGGTAAGGACAATGTCCGGGTCACTTGAAGTTGAGAGTTGCATCTTTGATGTGTGTCAGCAAACCGCCTCCTCTGAAAATGACCGCTGTGACAGGTTATAGACCACCCTTAAATATTGAATAGTCACATGGTGTGGCTCAGAAACGATGGTTTTTCTTTAGGTATGGAAAAACCGTTTCTCTGACGTATTTTTAATTTTGCGATTTGATGACCAATCAGTATCCAGAGTTCCGCTACAGGTCCGGAAAAGGAATTTGATATTTATTTATTTTTAATTTACCTCCGTAACTTCTGCGTCGAGCCAGATGCTCAAAGACCAGTTTTGGTCATTTGTTTTCTGAATCTCTGTGTACCAACATCCGGTTGCTCGCTTTGCTCTGTATCACCACAGTGCTACTGTCTCTTAAAAAAATTGCATGAAGAATCTTACAAGATTTCAAAATATTACATAAGAAGGGTTTTTCTACTAGAAGATTTATCCCTGGGAATCGAAAGCAGGATACGAGTCGAAATCTAAATTGTAGGTCGCTATCTGCTCATTGGTGTATTATCATAAAAATTATGGCAAAACTAATTAATTTTAATAAATTTTTCAATTCAACACATACAAGCAAAACTAGAACAAGTGCTGAACACCTACGAACAATAGTAAAATAGGATCCATTGCATGAAATTTTTGAGATCCCAAAAGCAAATTTTGAATGGCTGTGCGTTGAGGGGCAGATAGATTGAACGCAAAGAACATGATGGATATACAACCGGAAAGACTGCGAATTCTAAAGCAATTCATTCATTCAAAAGACGAAAAGTGATGTCAAAATGAACTTCAACAAAAGTAAAAACATATCAACTTCAACTTCCAAATCAAAGATTAAATCAGAGAGCTAGTCTGTGAGGTTATACTGAAGATTCTGAAGAACAATCCACAAGAAAAATGAATAAATGCAGGAAATCCAAAACTACAACCAAATTAGTGATATTTTACAACTTCTCAACCAGAAAATCAGAGAATACTTGTCATCAGTTTTCCCAAAAAGACATTAACGTTGAAACTTCTTCTCAATCTGTTATTTACAAATCCACTATTAAAATGGCTGCTAAACTTGAAGAAGAAACGAAAAAAGCAGTTAAAAATTGTTCATTGCATTTTGATAGTAAATGAATTGATGGCCAAGAATATGAAATGTTTGTTTTGAATAATGAAAGAAGAGCATTTCAGTTAGAAGCATTGCATTGCATGTGCCAAATGGAAAAGAGAAAATCGTTGTCAAGGAAATAACAGCTGTTCTGGATGAATACAATTAATGGAAGAGCATAAAGATGATCGTTGTGGACACAACGAATGCAAACACTGAAAGTCGGAATGAAATTGCTTTTCAGTTCAAAGTCTATTCGCTGAAATGAAACTGGAAGCACCACAATTCATTGACTGTCAACTTCATGTTGTAATAGAAGATGAATTTGGAGAAACGAAACATCGCCCAATATTGAATATCCCTTTATACGTGAAATTGTAAATAACTATCACCAGCCCAAGAAAAAATATTCAAGACTGGTAAAAAAGGGGGAAGGGATTTCTGTTGTTTACGCCAGCCATACTAGAAATAATAATCATAAAAGGTTTCGTTTTCCTTAAATGTGCAACTTTCCTATGTTTTCTATGAAATAAAGTTGTCTGTAAACGCGTCCGTATTGAAAATGAAAGTTTTTTTGTTCGTCTCTCATCGGTTCTACAAGAATTACAAAATATATTTTTTTAATATTGTAATATTTTTTAATATAAGGTATAAAAAACACGCTTAAATTTGATTAAAATGCTATAGTAAAATTTCAAAATAGTTGGAGCAGCCATTTTCTAGATTAGCGGATAGTAACAAACGGACAAGTACATTTTTATTTATATTGTTTTTATTGTTAATATTTCCTTTGAATATCTTGTTTCCTGTTATAATAATACACTATTTTAAACCTACTTTAACAGCAGGATGGCGTGTTAATATGAAATTTCTATTTAACTCAATTGTTCCTCTTTTTCGATGTAACCGGAAGTTTTCCTAAACTGAAGTTTTAAAAAGTCTAACTTAAATAATGCAAGATGGAAATTCTACAGCAATACTAGAGAAACGTGACACTTTATTCGGAATTTGTAGAATCATCTTTTACGTATAGGTGGACCATTGGTTTACTGGCCAAATTTACAATGCATATGATTGTCAGAAGCTATATAGCAGCTTGCGGGCTCACCAAAATCATTGACCATCGGTAAAATATTTTCGAATCCTGAACCAACGAGGTCGGAAATGACAAGAACAAATCAGTAGGCAATCAAGTACCTTCGAGTTCTTTATAGCGTCAATAAAGAGAAGGAGTAAGTTCAGCTTACAATTATTTTCTCCAACAAAACGCAATAACTGAATATTATTTTATAATTATGCTAAATATTCCATTTTTTTTTTCGTTATTCTTATGGTGCCCTCCGACGAGGAATCGACACTTCCTGCGGGACTTCCAGAAAAGGAGTAAACCAGAGCAGTTAACGAAAGCAGTTAACAGCAGCTGACGACAGCTACTAGTCAGGCAATAAGCAGCGTAATAATACCTCCGGACTTATTTATTTCTATATTACTTACTAATTGTACCCGGCCATATTGGAGCTCAGTTTGGTTAAATGGAAAAAAAAAGAAAAAATTTATTTAGTAAACTAATGAAGTAAATCGGATATCGATAAAAATTCCTTGAAAAAAAATGAACAGAAAAGCAGTAAACCAGAGCAGTTATTGAAAGCAATCAAGTTAGCAGTTAACGAAAGCAATCAAGTTAACAGTTAACGAAAGCAATCAAGTTAACAGCTTAACGAAAGCAATCAAGTTAACAGTTAACAAAGTTAATCGTTAAACAGCTAAGAAAGCAATCAAGTTAGCAGTTAACGAAAGGAACAGTTAACAAAGCAGTTCAAGTTAACAGTTAACGAAAGTAATCAAGTTAACAGCTAACGAAAGCAATCAAGTTAGCAGTTAACGAAAGTAGTCAAGTTAACAGTTAACGAAAGCAGTCAAGTTAACAGTTAACGAAAGCAATCAAGTTAACAGTTAACAAAAGCAATCAAGTTAACAGTTAACGAAAGTAATCAAGTTAACAGCTAACGAAAGCAATCAAGTTAGCAGTTAACGAAAGTAATCAAGTTAACAGTTAACGAAAGCAGTCAAGTTAGCAATTAACGAAAGCAATCAAGTTAACAGTTAACGAAAGCAATCAAGTTAACAGTTAACGAAAGCAGTCAAGTTAGCAATTAACGAAAGTAATCAAGTTAACAGTTAACGAAAGCAGTCAAGTTAGCAATTAACGAAAGTAATCAAGTTAACAGTTAACGAAAGCAGTCAAGTTAACAGTTAACGAAAGTAATCAAGTTAACAGTTAACGAAAGCAATCAAGTTAGCAATTAACGAAAGCAATCAAGTTAACAGTTAACGAAAGCAATCAAGTTAACAGTTAACGAAAGCAATCAAGTTAGCAGTTAACGAAAGCAGTTAACAGCAGCTGACGACAGCTACTAATCAGGCAATAAGTAGCGTAATAATACCGTCGGACTTATTTATTTCTATATTACTTACTAATTGTACCTGGTCAACATGGTCAGTTTGGTTAAATGGAAAAAAAGAAAAAGTTTATTTAGTAAACTAATGAAGTAAATCGGATATCGATAAAAATTCCTTGAAAAAAAAAATTAATAGATTTTTTTTTAAAAGGGAAGTGATTTCTGTTGTTTACGCTTGCCAAAATAGAAATAATAATAAAAGTCTTCGTTTTCCTTAAATGTACAGTTTTCCAATGTTTTCGATGAAATAACAAAGTTGTCTGTAAACGCGTCTATATTGAAAATGAAAGTTTTTTTGATTCGGCACTCATCGGCTCTAATAGATTTGCAATATACATATTTTAATATTGTTATATTTTTTAATATAAGGTATATAAAAACATTCTCGTATTCGATTAAAATGCTATAGTAAAATTTCAAAACAATTGGAGCAGCCGTTATCTAGATTAGCGGATAGTAACGGACAAGTACAGTTTTATTTATATAGATTATGAACACTTCCTTTGAATATCTTGTTTCTTGTTATACTAATACACTATTTTAAACCCACGTTCTTGTTCCGTGTCTTACTTCCGGCACAAACTGGTCACAACAACTCGCCACGTCTCCACACACAGTTACATAACTATTCTTACTTGTAAATATGAGTATAGCATCGTATACAAATCAATAGGCAAGTATTAATAGAGAATAACTGGAGGGGTAAGAAGGGGAAAACCTTGTCGAAGAGCTGTACTACGACTGCAACAACGCACAAATAAATGCGAACCATGAAAATGGCGACACCGATAGGATCCTTAAATTCACGGAATAAGCCAGAACACATAGAAACATGGATATGAACTTTTGTCGTATTTACAAGAATAAAAAGTTAAGAGATACAAAGACCGATAAAAAAGAAAACGAGATAACCGATTTATTTCTTGCTACAGTTGGATACAAAACTTTTAAGAAAATTTCGACATTGTGTTACTAAAACAAATTTGAAGCAATGACATTTGAAGAAATTGTGAAAATTATATGAAAGAATATAAGACCGAAAAATTGATTAGTAATACTGAAAGAACTCAGTTTATAGAAACAAGACAAGTCTATTATACAATACTTACATTTATTGAAAAAATAGAGCTATGAATATTTATTAGAAATTATCGTTTAGAATATGTACAAATTATCATCTACTACAAAGTGTACATTTTGTTTCGACATTGAAAGGACAATGTCTCATCAGATAATGTGAAAGAAGATGAAAAATTATTTACCTTATATTGGCGAATTATGTGTAAGAGGCAAGTGGGATAGAAAATAAGAAATCAGAGTTGAAATTGTAAGTTAGAGGTTGTACAGAAGAAATAATCCAACGTTCCGAAGATTTGGAGGTAATCCACTGGTTCGAGAAATTTGAATAAAAAAAAATAATTCGACTTTCCTACAATTTGACATCGTGGACTTTTACCCATCGGTATCTGAGAGCCTCTTCAATCTTTCCCTGGATTTCGATGAATTTTATTCGAACATCTCAAAAGATGAAATCAAAATAATCTTGAACTGCCAAAAAACAGTTCTCATTCACAACAACGAACAGTGGACCAAAAACTCAACGGATAGTTTTGATTCATCTATAGAAGCTCTGGATTCTGCAGATTCTTCGGATCTAGCCGGATTATTTCTCCTGTACAACCTGAAGGCATATAAAGAAATCGACATTAACAATATAGGACTTTATAGAGATGACGGACTCATGATAGTAAATTAATCCACTGGAGGTAAGGCTGATAGACTTGAAAAATTAATTCATAGAGATTTTTTAAAATCTTTTGCTCTTAGCGTCGTAATTAGCCCTAATATAAAACAAGTTGACTTCTTAGACATAACATTAGACTTAGTTTCTAACACGTTTTCAATCTTAAATGAAAAATAATGCTAACCCAGTCTATATAAACCCCAACTCTAATCACCCACCATCCGTTACTAAATATATTCCATCATCACTTGAACGCCGCATAAGCATCAGTTAAGTGCCATACGTGAAACACGCTTAGGCGATCATGTCTCTTTCGAGTCATGACTGACTGGGCAGGAGATTATCCCGCAGTAGGTTGCCATTGCTTTCTGCGGTAGACTGGTTGCCGACCAAGGCTATAGAACCCAATCTGTCCTGTTATTTAACCCATAACTGGAAGGAAGAGACGGATTAATAACTTTCCCAAGGGTATTTGAGCGTAAGTGAATGCAATGAATTCGGCTGGAAGTCGAACTCGGCTCCCCGATTTCTCGTTCCGAGCCGATATCCAATGCACCACAACGCACATCCCGCATAAGCATACACTCCTCAAATAAAGAAATATTCGATAAGCACAAAACAATTTACGATAAAATTCTTAGAGACCGCGGCTATCAATCCTCCGAGATCAACTTTGTGGAAAAATTTAGAAACCCAACAAGAAAAAATAGAAACAAGAAAATCATATGGTATAACGCTCCATTTAATCAGTTAATTTTAATATGGAACCTAAATTTCTTAAGCTAATAGATAAACATTTCTCCAAAAATAATCCTTTAAACAAAATTTTCAATTGGAATACAATAAAACTCAGTTATAGTTGCTCCAACAATTTAGAAAAAATAATTACATAAGAATAAAATATTGAAATTATACAACAAATATAACTCTAACACTCACGTCAGTTTGCCCCATAATCATAACTTTTGTAATTGTAGAAACCCGGACCAATGCCCCATACCTAATAAATGCTAAGCAAAATCCCTGGTATATATCAGTTCGATTTCATCCAGTTAAATGAAAAATCGTCAAATTGTCTTCAAGAAAATGGAAATCATTAAATACATGAGGAGCAACCTATTACTAAACCAGAGGCATGAAACCACAGTAAACTGCAAACACATTAAAAACTAACCTTACAATCATGCTAAAATAACAAAAGCTAAATGTAGGATCTCTAGAAACGATGAACCTTTATAGTATTAATATTACTACCACGATGTTCACTCCTTTATTTCATACTACAAATTGGGATCTAATTAAAGTTTTATATATTAGATTATATTCAGAGATTTCCGAAATTTTAAATTAAAGTTTTAAATTAAAGTTTAAATATAAAAATATATTAAATATAAAAATGAAGTTTAAATACAAAAATATTTGTAGCCATATACTTCACTAATACAGATATGTTTATTCACTACCGAATTTCCATCCTCTCCTACTCCCTCCCCCCACCCATATACATTTCCTTACTTCTTTCTCTTTGTTAAACGCAAAAGACTGGCCATAAAAGGCTGTAAATGACCATCCCTTATATTCTACTGTAAAATCTGTCTCTAAAATTTTCAACATGTTCATTAATCTCCTCTCTTCTTTTCTTCTTTCCTCCTTTTGTTCAAAATCTAACTTACAACTTCCAACTCTGTTTTCCCATTTTCTTCCTCACTTACCTCTCACACATAATTCGCCAATATAAAGTAAAGAATTTTCCATCTTCTTTCACACTACCTGATGAGACATTGTCGTTCTATCACATATTGTGTTTCGTTCTATCACATATATTAACCCATTAGATTCAGTTCTTTTAGTACCTCTTTCACATATATATATATATATATATATATATATGTGTGTGTGTGTGTGTGTGTGTGTGTGATAGAACGAAAAACACACCACCAACTTGCTAGCTAAGTTTCGACCACACCGGTCTCCTTAGGCAATAAGTTTTTTAAAAGAAGAGATGAATTTTCGTCATCTTTCGTGAGAAGATTTTTTACTACATCTCTTTTGTATCTAAAGGTACATTAAAATTAAGGTGACAAGAATTTTTTACTAGTGGATTTTCACATGCGCATTAATGAAATGTGTTCTTGATACTATTTCGTTAATAATTATATCGGCCATACAACTACAAAACTGTCTCGAAAACTCACGCTACATCTATCTAAACTGAGTTCAATTCATTCTCATTTAAACACGCAACCTACCAAACCCTATCTGTAACATACTTGTTGACAGCACAAATACCAAAGCACCATACACATTCAAAAAATAAAATAAATAGAATAATGGAGGCTTTATTGCAAAAGAAGAAAAATCAAACATTCAACAATATCAACTATGAATACGCTAATAATATGCTTACCGTGTTCAGTACATACCACATGCACACAACTCTGCAACATACATAATACCACATACATTCTATTACAGGTAGAAAATCACTGATCCTCAAAAATAACTAAAAGTATAGTCGAAAGGTCTCGGATAAACAAGACATTTGGACATTTTATCATATTCGTCGTCGTCCTGCTGCCTTGGCCTAGATAGAACTCACTACACCCCTCCAGTATTCCCTGTGCATTTCGAACCCTGGCGCAGTTTATAGCGAAATTCATAATCTTGTCAAATAGCTGAATACTTGATGCTTCGCCAGGGCTACCAAGGGTGTTTTTATTGTGACACCAACACAAAATAAGACATATAATATTTACATATTATATGTTCTCAAAAGAAAAGAATCCTACGATCGCATCAAAATTACATTAAAAAAATAACCAGAATACCTTACCTATTATGTTGGGGTTCAGTGGATATCGACTCGGAACGACGAATCGGGGAGCCGAGTTCGAATTCCATTTGAATTCCTTGCATTTACTTACACGCAAATACCTCTGGGAAAGGTATTAATCCGTCTCTTCCCTCTAGTTATGGGTTAAATAATAAGACAGATTGGGTTCTATAGCCTTGGCTGGCAACCACTCTACCTCAGAAAGCAATGGTAACGTACTGAGGGATAATCTTCTGCCCAGTCAGTCATGTCTCCTTCGAGACATCATCGCCCAAAGCAAATATCACGTATGGCACTTAACTGACAGACAGAATTTGCTGCCCAAATTGTGTATACGCCAATTCGGTCGGGTTTCAATCCTGGGTTAAAAGCAATCGGAGTCTAACCGTACAGCGAAACAGGTATGACTATATATATATATATATATATATATACAGGCCTGTCTGCAGATGACTATATATATATATATATATATAGTCATGACTATATATATATATATATATATATATATAGTCATCCGCAGACAGACCTGTTTCGCTGTATCACAGCTCATCAATACTGTTAGACTCCGATTGCTTTTAACCCAGGATTTGAAACCCGACCGAATTGGCGTCAGATATATATATATATATGCACCATTGATACATACACACGCGTATATATTTGCGTATTTGTGCGTGAGCGCTGGACATTGCGTAAAATCGTTTTTGTTGTTGTTGTTGTCGGAAGTACGCTAGTTGCCCCGTTTTTTTTTTTGTTTTTTGTTTTTTTTCATAATTCTCTGATTTTCTGTTCTTGATTAACGTAGCTACGTGCAATAATCTTAACAGAACTTTGTAGCTAAGATCAAAGACAAATATGACCGGCAAACCTGCTGTGTAACACGCGTGCGCAAATCTATTATCCTGGATGCGTTCGGTTAGAACAAGGCAAAGAACAAGTCACTCCAAATTTGCGCTACAACCTTACAACACAAAGAAATATGTCAAAGAAACATCTTTAAGGTGTCTATTTTTAAGCCATCATGCTTTTTCCTGTTGATGCTTGTTAAAATCACTGGTGCAGACACTGAACATTCACGAACATTATGATTCAAAAGCAATAATATTAATACAAAAACAACGGTTTTGGCGGGCCTACATAGATTACAGGTATATTATTTCTATTTGAGGTAAATACGAATCGATGCTGTAATGTTCTCGGCTCAGCTTAGAAGTCCTTACCAAAATAAACTTAAAGTTCATCTGTTTACTATGACTTTGAAAAGTGAGTGGGATAGTATTTCAGCATTCCATCGTGAATAAAACAAAATGTCATCTCTTGCAATGCTTATTTCATTAAAATAAATAATTCTTTGTCTATATATATATATATAAAAGGCAAGATGTTTGTGTATGTGTCCGTCTATCTGTATGTCCTTTATAAAAATTCACAATTTTTATCCGATTCTCACCCATCTTCACACAAATATTTATTAGACTTCCGGTCAGGTCTTGGCTACTTATTTTTTCCGATTTCCCCCCTATATCGGAAATCGATACCCCGATATCCGATCAGATCAGATCAAGATCAGGATTTCAGCCCTTTTATCGTGGATCTAGCTGCAGAATTTGAGTTAACTTGGTAAAATTAAAGTTTTTGTCTCAAACATTAGTAGATCTTCTCAGAGGACTCATTTTCCCCGATATCAGAAATCGATACCCACGATATTCTATCGAATCTGATCAAAAACTGATATTCAACCATCAATATGGTTCATTTTCTCCAATTTTACTCCTAATGAGCATGTTTCCAACTATTATATTCAGTCAGTCGGGTGATCATGTCTCGAAAGAGACATGACTAACTGGTCAGAAGATTATCCCGCAGTAGGTTGCCATTACTTTCTGCGGTAAATTGATTGCCACCCAAAGCTATAGAACCCAATCTGTCCATAACTGGAGAGGGAGCCGGCTTTCTCAAGGGTATTGGCGTGTAAGTGAATGCAAGAAATTCAACTGGAATTCGAACTCGTTTCTCTAATTTTACGTTCCGAGCCGATATACACGACGCACAACTATTGGCATGAATAATCAAGAAAACTTCTAAGAAAATATACATACTCCGACAGAATTCGAACTTTTGTGTTTCCCCTATATGACACAGATTCGAATCCTGCAGAAGACACATATTTTCGATTAAACAAATATATATATATATATATATAACATAGTACACTTGGTATGTAATCCAGGTAAATTCTAATGAGAGGAACTCAAGAGAACTCAATGTTAAATTCATTTATTTAATTTAACAGAGTAATATAATTTATAAAGGGTTTTCGATTATTACTATGGATAATACATATTTCACCGCTTTGATGTTCTTATCGCGGCTCGTCAGATCCAAATGGTACAATAGTAGGTAATCAAAAATTATTATTGATTACCTACTGCTGTACCATTTAGGTCTGACGAGCCGCGATAATAACATTAAAGCGGTGAAATATGTATTATCCATAGTAATAATCGAAAACCCTTCATATATATATATATATATATATATATATATATATATATATATATAAGATGCTAAGTTTTACTCTATTTATGGCTTAAAGTGTCCTATGTCAGGGATAGAACATATGCATACATAGAATGGACATTGAAGTCAACGCACTGCGTAGACAGTCTGTTTCATGCTTAAACGCATTCATCAGGCTCTGCGTGATTGTGCTTTGGCTCAACTATTTATATATGCTGGTCAGTGATGCATTATGGGTAAATCTATTGTATAATTGTATCAAGTGCTGTTTTGTGCTTATTTTGTCATGTTTCTTGTTGACTTTTCATTTATTATTTATTATCGAGTAGTTCATTTTTTGTTGATTATTATTATTATGTTGTCATTTTTCATCATATTTCGATTTCTGCTATGGTCGCACTACCAACCAAGTCTGCGGGAAGACCTAAGGCAGGTCGTGGCGTGTTGTTATGGCTCCATTTCATGTTTTTTCTATCTTCCCCGTCATCCCTAGCGTTACATAGACAAAGTTATCCTTGGTGTGTGGTCTGTACTTAATAAGACAATTTTTTGTATATCTCTTAAGTTGGAGTTTCCAGGGATTCTTTCAATGTGTTGTTTTGTTCCATTTTTTATCATTCCAAGTGCACCTACTATCACTGGCACAACTCTTGTTTTCAATTTCCACATTTTTTCTATTTCAATTTCCAGGTCTTTATATTTTGACAGTTTTTCGAATTCCTTGGTTGCTATGTTAAAATCCGCTGGACAAGCCATATCAATTAATAGACAAGTTTTTTCTTTCTGATTTTTAACAATAATGTCCGGCCTATTTGCTTCAATTGATTATTATTATTATTATTATTATTATTATTATTATTATTATTATTATTACTTTTACTTGGGTTTATGTTTGCACTAATAGCTTCTTAATCTGTTTATTATTTACTTTTTTTTACATACGAAGGTAATTACAGTTATTGTTGTCTCTCGACACTCTTGTGATTCATTTTTGTAGGCAAATAGTGTTTCATTAATTTTCATTATATTTTTGGTGTAACTTTTTGTTAATTTTTAATTTCTCATATATGTTTGGATAGTATTGTGAAGTTAGCGTACTTACTATTTGTAAAGTATATTTTGTGCCCGTATTTTTTTTATCGGGTCCTTAAGTTATTATTATGCATAGTTTTACTATGTTATCTGCTGATTTTACCGTGGCTTGGTATACTATATTGTTCTGCGCGCAACTGCCGTTTAAGGGACATACCTTATTTGTTCTGCAGTTATACGTGGGTTTGGTTTGTGCGGATGATTTGTTTGTTTGATTTCCTGTTGCTTTTTTTCATTTATGCGATGTTATCGATGCAACTGTATTTGATTGCTAATGTGTTTTGGCTGAGTATCCCGTGGAAAGTGCTTGACGAGTGGAGAGCGTTTCTGTATGAGTTTAATAAATGTTCTTACCTTTGATTTTACGTTTTTGTTGTACGAGGGGTAAAATCATATGTTGTTTTTTTCTTACCAGCTTTTTGGGCGTGGGTTTTGTATGTGGATGTGCTTTGTGGTGCAGTGGATATCGACTCGGAACGACAAATCGGGGAGCCGAGTTCGAATTCCAGTTGAATTCCTTGCTTTCACTTAAAACTACATGGAAATAAAAAAAATAAAATTAGTATTTAAAAATAGAATGATGAAATTTAAATTTTAAAATTAATTTTTTTAAAAAAATATATTAAAATGCAGGACGTTGAAATCAAAAGGGCCTATTCATAAGTATTAATATTAATATTTGCGGGGAAAATAAAGAAATTGAATTGAACATTGTTTTTGTTGAAAATTCTTTTTAGTGTGGATTAATGACAGAAAGTTTTGTGAAGTAAATTTAGGAAGAATTTTCCGGTTTGTTTGAATATTACGACTGAAGAGTGGGCTCAAGAAATCAGGGTTATTTTTGTTATTTCTGCATTTCTATAGAAGCGTATGATTCTGCCTGATTTTTGCTCGGCCCTTTTTATTTCTGTGGGAGCTAAGGCGATGTGCGTTGTGGTGCAGTGGATACCGACTCAGAACGAGAAATCGGGGAGCCGAGTTCGAATTCCAGTTGAATTCCATGCATTCACTTACGCGCAAATACCCTAAGGAAAGGTATTAATCCGTCTCTTTCCTCCAGTTATGGGTTAAATAATAGGACAGATTTGGTTCTATAGCCTTGGTTGGACACCAGTCTACCGCAGAAAAAGATATGTGTATGCAAAATAGTATAACCTTAGATTTCTATCCGGGTGAAATGGATCTTTTCATAGGTTTCATGTGACATCTAGAAGTTTATATATTTTAGGTTATTTTTATGTTTATGTTGAATCCTATTTTTGAAGAAAAATTTCAATATTATTTTTCTGATAATGTCTTTTTTGGTTTGTCACAGTTTTGTAATATTATGAAACCACCTGCAGAGGTAAAACACAACACGTATAACCCGAAAAAAGCGTTTTAACATGAAACATACTGTAACCGGTGGATGTTGTGCTCAATGTTCATTTTACATATATATATATATATATATATATTGTTGTCATCCGCAGATACATTACTGTGCAAAATAATTAACACAAGAACCATGTTGTCTTTTATGAGGCATCAAAATAAAGTTTAAAATCACTCCTGTCCTAACACTTTTGCAAACAACCGATATTGTGCAAAAGTAGGACAGGAGTTATTTTTTAAAAACCTCACTGAAATTCAAATACAAGGTGAAAAGACAAATAAATTGCAAATAAATACTTTTTTAAAACTAGTTGTAAAAGAAATGTACTAAAAAGAAGTTATATTTAATTTTTCCTATTTTTTATTATACAAGTTATTTTGAAACTACTCATTATTCTATTATCCTTTAATATGACTGACTTTTTTCTTATTCCTTTTCGAATTGATAAATCTAATGTTACTTTGCAAGACACACTTTGGGAACAAATACAAGCTGTTTGGCAGGAGATACCATTAGGTACATTGAAGAAACTTGCAGGGTCTACGAGTGTTTTTGCCTGGGCTTTATGGTTCGGATTTCCCACTATAAAAATGTCTTGTGCCACATTCCGCTTCAGTGGAGAGGCGGATAAATACCGTTTGGTGTTGTGAGAATATGGCTTTGTTCCAAGAGTTCTGCTTAAATTTTCTGCAAAAACGTTAAGACATTTCTAGAAGCAAATCTGATTTACAAATCGAAATAAAATTAATTTCTCATTTCACCTTTTTGTGTTAATCATGCAAAGCGAAAATTAAATCAGCAACTGAATTCATTAGTATAAATATTATACCCTATCCTGTCAATAAGGTGAGTATTAATTTCAGACTTTTTTTCATTGTTTTCAATAGATTTCTATAATAAAATCAGTAAGAATCTATTTTCACTATGCATATAATTCCCATTTTTTACGAGTCAGTTATGAACTTTCATGAACTCTGAAAATCGCTTCTTTCATAATTTTCACCACTGCCCAATAATGCATCCAATGCTACTATAATCTTTAATAATGCACACAACACCACTGCACCCTCAATAATGCATACAATGCAACTATAACAAAAAGATTGCATACAATGTCAGTATATCTTTTTTTTTATCATATCGCCCCAAGCAAGGCATTTTACTGCCACTGTTTTGCAGGGGGTTACATAGGAGGAAAGTTATGAGAAAGGTTATAGGGGGTGTCAGGAATCGGGTAAGAGAAGGATGATTGTGGCCATAAAGTGGAGGATCAGTTTATATATTGATTGTAATAAAGAATTGATCTCCCACTTTATATCCACATTATAATAGTATAGAATTTTTTTTAGTTGAATTTTAATTTAATGAACATTGGTAGTCATTAATTTTTTTATCTTTAATAATGCTGGCAATTTCACTATGCCCTCGATAATGCATATAATGTCACTTTACCCTCTATAATGCATGTCAGTCAGTTAAGTGCCATACGTGATATACGCTTTGGGCGATCATGTCTCGAAAGAGACATCACTGTCTGGGCAGAAGATTATCCAGCAGTAGGTTGCCATTACTTTCTGCGGTAGACTGGTTGCCAGCCAAGGCTTTAGAACCCAATCTGTCCTATTATTTAACCCATAACTGGAGAGAAGAAACGGATTAACACCTTTCCCAATGGTATTTATGCGTATTAATGCATACAATAGTGCGTGCAATGCCATTATGCCATCGATAATGCATATAATGCAACTATATACTGAATAATGCATACAATATCACTATACTTTTAGTACTGCTAACATCAGTTACCGACTGCTGGTCTTTCACGTGGTTTCCATTGTAAAAAATGCGGGATGTGTGCTGAATCTTGGTAATTTTTTTATGTGGCCAGAAATGCTTAATTTTTTATGCTGTAGCGAATGAAATTAAGTGAAATAATATTAGAGCAAAAGTAATGTCTTAGGTCAGTGAACAAAAAAAATAAAACATCTTTCTGTGTGCTTAGGATTCAAATATAATCAATGCTAAGTACTGATAACAGAATTAGATAGATAGATAGATAGATAGATAGATAGATAGATCTCGAACAGACTGAGATAGATAGATAGATAGATAGATAGATAGATAGATAGATAGATAGATAGATAGATGTGAACAGACTGAGATAGATAGATAGATAGATAGATAGATAGATAGATAGATATGAGTAGACTTCAAAATAGATAGATAGATAGATAGATAGATAGATAGATAGATCTGAACAGACTGAGATAGATAGATAGATAGATAGATAGATAGATAGATAGATAGATAGATAGATAGATATGAGTAGACTTCAAAATAGATAGATAGATAGATAGATAGATAGATAGATAGATAGATAGATAGATATGAGTAGACTTCAAAATAGATAGATAGATAAATAGATAGATAGATAGATCTGAACAGACTGAGATAGATAGATAGATAGATAGATAGATAGATAGATAGATAGATAGATAGATGCGAACAGACTGAGATAGATAGATAGATAGATAGATAGATAGATAGATAGATAGATAGATAGATAGATAGTGAACAGACTGAGATAGATAGATAGATAGATAGATAGATAGATAGATAGATAGATAGATAGATAGATGAACAGACTGAGATAGATAGATAGATAGATAGATAGATAGATAGATAGATAGATAGATGTGAACAGACTGAGATAGATAGATAGATAGATAGATAGATAGATAGATGTGAACAGACTGAGATAGATAGATAGATAGATAGATAGATAGATAGATAGATAGATAGATGAACAGACTGAGATAGATAGATAGATACATAGATAGATAGATAGATAGATAGATAGATAGATAGATAGATAGATGTGAACAGACTGAGATAGATAGATAGATAGATAGATAGATAGATAGATAGATAGATAGATAGATAGATAGATGAACAGACTAGATAGATAGATAGATAGATAGATAGATAGATAGATAGATAGATAGATGTGAACAGACTGAGATAGATAGATAGATAGATAGATAGATAGATAGATAGATAGATAGATGTGAACAGACTGAGATAGATAGATAGATAGATAGATAGATAGATAGATAGATAGATAGATGAACAGACTGAGATAGATAGATAGATAGATAGATAGATGAACAGACTGAGATAGATAGATAGATAGATAGATAGATAGATAGATAGATATGAATATACTTCAAGATAGATAGAGAAAAAGATTAGATTACACTGAAATCGCAAGATTTACTAGTAGCTTACAAACGCATCTCGCAGAGCATTGTTATTGTTGCCAACTGAAGCGAAAGAATATTGACGTAATACAAAAATCATTGCGCAATGAAACGAGAAATTTTCAAATTTTCTTACGCACTTAAGATTCAAATAGAATAAATTATTAAAGTATTACTTTACAACTAATATTTATTTTCCATTCACCCTCAGACCACCAAGTTTGTTTTTTTTTTGAAGTTCATAAATAATCATTAAATAGAATAGGCGTCTTCCTGCATTTGTTTAATAAATACTTTTGTGATGATATCTGAAGTATGTTTTTCATTTATATATGCCTAGAACCGCGATAACTGTCGAGATAAATTCTCTCTATCACGCCAATTTATAAAATCACGATATCCGTTAATTTTGATAATTAAAAGAATTCATTAGTTCCTTTTTTTAATTTCAGAGTGTACTCTATGCAATATACGTTGAACACCTTAGCTAAAGGAAAAGCACGATTTTATTCAGACACTATTGACACGAACGCCCCCTGGTGTGCAATTTCTACATCATTTATTCACACTTATCACTTGAGATTGCTCCGTCTAAACACAAGGTCTTATTTCATGCCAAGGATAAGGCAACTCACGATTCAAATTAGACAGATATGAACAAATTGGTAGATAGATAGATAGATAGATAGATAGATAGATAGATAGATAGATAGATAGATAGATCTGAACAGGCTGAGATAGATAGATAGATAGATAGATAGATAGATCTGAACAGACTGAGATAGATAGATAGATAGATAGATAGATAGATAGATAGATAGATAGATAGATAGATGTGAACAGCCTGCGATAGATAGATAGATAGATAGATAGATAGATAGATAGATAGATAGATAGATAGATCTGAACAGGCTGAGATAGATAGATAGATAGATAGATAGATAGATAGATAGATAGATAGATCTGAACAGACAGATGAGATAGATAGATAGATAGATAGATAGATAGATAGATAGATAGATAGATTCGAACTGAAGTAGATACATATGCGTATATTCACCTGACGATGGTAAATATTCTTCTTCTTCTTCTTCTTCTTCTTCTTCTTCTTCTTCTTCTTCTTCTTGTCCTGGGCATGACGGTAAATTGCATCCGGCAGCGAGCCCTCTGATTGAGAGGTTGTGAGAAGCATGTAACAACCACTTAATCGCTGTTGTTTTCAGGTTCATCCCGACCCGGAGTGGTAGCATCTGTCAGGGCTCCAGCTATAGGCAAATACTTAACACCCCACAAACTGGGATCAAAACAATATGAAAGTATAAAAATACACTTTTATAGAAATATATACATCAACATAGACCTTTATAGAAGAACATACATTTCTGAAGGAAAATATTACCAACAATACATTTTTAAGAAAAAAATTATTACCATAACACATTGTTGAAGTTTAAAAAATTATTCGCAGCAAAACATTTTTGGATATAAAACTCGAAGACACTTTTGCACACTACCGGTAGTGTGCAAAAGTATTAGGACAGGGGTGATTTTCCTAAAAAACTCACTGAAATTCAAATACAGAGTGAAAAGCCAAACCTTTGTAATAATGTTTTTTTTAATCATGTCACCCCAAGCAAGGCATTCCACTGCCACTATAGCACAGGGGGTTACATAGGGCGATAGACGATTTAGGATGTACATAGGGGGAGAGTTGGAGAGAATGGGTGTGAGTTAATGTGTTAGGAGGTGTCTATTGACCTTACATTTAAACTCCTGGAGGTTATAGCCGTTGGGGAAGCAAGCATGCGGAAGGGAATTCCACAGGCGGGAAGTGCGAGAAAAGAAGCTGTTGGTGTAGAAATTGCGGTTACATTTCATCGGTTTCACTGTAAAAGGGTGGGACCTAGTTGCCAATCTCGTATCTCGTCCAAACTAACACCTAGGGGGCACCAGTGATTTAAGTTCATCGAAGCCATGAAAGTATTTATAGAAGAAGCACAGGGCGGCCACGTCACGCCGGTGAGAGAGTGACTGCAGGCGGTCAGCTAAGTCGGTATCAATCACATTACAGATTCTTCGCTGTATTTTGTCAAGAAGCCCGAGAAGAATAGCAGGGGCACCCGACCAGATGTGGCAACAGTATTCAAAACACGGGCGGATGGTAGATTTGTATAAGTGCAGGATAGTTTCAGACGGAAAGAATTTCCGGGCCCTGCACAGAGAGCCGACTTTTATAGCAGCGGATTTAGCAATGGATTCGAAGTAGTCATTCCACTTTAGGGCCGCTGAGAGTGTCAGGCCAAGCAGGCGTAGTGTTTCACTCTCTGGGAGGCAAGCCAATTCCATGCTAATGGAAGGGAGGTGCGGTTGTCTGTGGTGGTTAATTGACAGCAGCTTCGTTTTAATTATTTAACTAAAAAGAAAGAGGAAGGAAGGCTTCTGAATTTGAATGCCCCCCAAGCCCTGATCACAATCATATTGAACATTTATGGGATATTTTGGATAAAAATAATTGATAAATCTAATGTTACTTCGCAAGACACACTTTGGGAACAAATACAAGCTGCTTGGCAGGAGATACCATAAGATACATTGAAGAAGCTTGTGGTGTCAATGCCTGACACAATGAAGGCTGTGATCAAAGCAAAAGGCTTTTATACTAAATACTAAATTTATTTTGTAACAAGTATTTTTCTTGTTGAAGCATGTGTTGAGTAAAATAAAATAAAATTACTTTAATTAAATTGTTTATTTTCTGTCAATATGCCTCATAAAAGAGAAAATAATTATTGTCCTAATACTTTTGCACAGTACTATATATATATATATATATATATATATATATATATATATACTAGGTGCGATTGGTAAATTGTCGCAATTATTTTATTGTTTCAAAGCAAAAGGCTTTTATACTAAATATTAAATTTATTTTGTAACAAGTAGTTTTTTCTCGTTAAAGCATTTGTTGACTAAATCAAATAAAATGACTGAAATTAAATTGTTTATTTTCTGTCATTATGCCTCATAAAAGAGAAAATAGTTCTTGTCCTAATACTTTTGCACAGTGCTGTATATTTTGATAAAAAGAAAATAAATCACTAAGATTCTCTTCAAATTGCATCCTTACAAATTTGAAAATCTAATTGTAATATTAGTCGTTTTCTTATAAAGAAAATTTCAGTATCTACTGACCGAGCATTTGGAATTTATGTCGGTTAAAATTTGTAAAATCTTTTTCTGAAAATCTTTTTAGAGAAATAGATTTCTCAAGTCAGTCGTTGGTAATATTGTTGTTCCAGTATTGTGGGTGTTTGATTCTTTTTTGCTTTTTCGAACGGCAGCATTTTGATTATGTTATTATACTCTTTTTGAGTTATATATGCCGTCCATTTAAGTTGTTGCTGCTGTTGGAAATCTTCGAGGATCATGATTTCTATTATCTGGTACAGCTCTTTGTTTCTGATCTTTGTTTTCTTATCTCCTGAACTAAATTTGTTACAACGTATCTATACACCGAGTTATCTGGAGTTTTTAGTATTTACGGATTTCACATCTTTAACGTTTATGATGGATTCTGTGTAGGTGCCATCACTACTTTCATAGTAACTGATCCATACACCGAGGCATTTTAGGTGCTTCGTATTTACTAATATTGTGGTGATACCGAGCAAAAGCGAAGGACCGGATGTTTGCTCTGTAACGACCAGAAAGCAAATGAACCAAAATCGTCTCTGCGCAAGTAGATTCGCGCAGATGTTCCGGTTGAAAAATAATATCAAATTACCATTTCGCGAGCCTATGCGAATTTTATTTACCAGCCAATGGGAAGCCCAGAATCAAATACAAGTGTGAAATTCCAAACGAGCTGCTGTTGATCCAAAAAGCAGATATAAAAGCGGATACAGACAAGACCCCAGCAAACAGGCACAGACCACAAGAGAAGAGTGTAACCAATCCGCTTGCCCTAAGTCGAGCGGCTACTATGCTTGCCTCTTTCCTTCTCCCTGTCTCAAAAGTACTTACTAACCTAAGGAGCGACTAATTCAAAGATATTCCTCACATACCTCCGCTCCCCACATTCCTAAGCCTTAAATCTCTTTCAGCTTATTATTTTTCATGAACATTTTAACCTCCGTTTGACCTATATTCAAGTATTGCTTTAATTGTAAAACATTAATTGATATGTGGATATATAAATGTTATTTTCAACTCCATTTGCTTTTCTTGATTTTATAATCATTTTATGAATTATAGTGGTCTATCTACCACAAGGCCGAATTCCGTTAACCTGCAACGGTATGCAATTACCCTTCACTACAACGGGAAAATAATAGATAAGCAACCCGCTATAATATCACACTTTTTAGTATATTGAAATATTCAGCCCTTATTCTTAGCGAAAGTTTTGCAATTTTTTTTTTTTTGTGGTAATGATTAGAATACTTGAATCTATTAATTTAGTTCTTTAAATTAGAAAATAAACTCCATGTCATATGGCAGGCTTTCTTGTGGAATCAAACTTTTCTTGACTCTCAGTTTGAATTCCATAAGAGTCAGAATAATTTTTCCCTCAACGCGAAAACAAATTTACGATTGTAAAATTGTCACAAGGTACTGTAATTTTTCTTTCAAAGACGAGTTAGAAAAATAAACAGAATTAATACAACATCTCCTGAAAGAATAATTTATCTCTCTCATTCTTTTTTATCTATCTATCTAGCTAGCTAGCTAGCTAGCTAGCTAGATAAGTATTTCTATAAAAAAACACTCGATCCTAAAGGGCAACTGTTTATAAAATATAAATCTAATTACTTTCTATTCGGGTTTCTAAATCAATACACTTTTCTTTCTTTTCACAAAATCTTGTTTTACACGCAGAATAAATAAAGATTACTGCCAAACGAATATTCTAAATTAATTAAAATTTGTGTCAAGATGGAAAATCTATCAGCACTGCCTGAAGGTCTTCTCTTACTTTATTTTTAAAACTATTCTGTCTCTACAGAAATTCATCTTTTATTCCAATGGTGTTTCCCACTAAGCAGTGTATTTTAACCAAATTATTTTGGAATAATTTCGACCTTACAAACACAATCGTTTTCACCAAAAACAAGAATAAAATAAAGGTGGAATAATTACAAAAACTAAAAAATCTATTGAATTGAAACTCAAAATATAATACGATCTCAATATTGCTTCATCGATTTATTTTATAATTAAGGAATTTTTAACGGGACTTTTTAAATTGATAATTAATTCTTACTTTGATAAAAATTATGTTAACTGGCGACATATAAAAACAAGCCGTTCTTATTACAAACATATTCACACTTGGTAAGCACAGCCTTTCTAGACGGCTATTTTAGACGGCTTTGTTAATAAATCTAAACAAAAGGATTTCCAATTCTGTTTGTCCGTCAATGTGTCTGTCCGTCTTCTAACCTATGCCACAATTCTTCTTCTTCTTCTTCTTCTTCTTCTTCTTCTTCTTCTTCTTCTTCTTCTTCTTCTCTATGCCTTGCCATTTTAGGACGTAAGCGATCTCCCTGTCCCTGGTGGCTCTTAGCACGCTTTCTCCTGTTACACCATCCAACCCTCGTTCCGTCATCCACCTGATTAGGTCCTTCAAATATGTTATCCGCTGCTTTCCCCTGTCGCTTTTTCCCTCTATCTGACCTGTGAGTATCAGGTTCTCCAAGCCCTCCTTCTTCATTGTATGTACCAGGAACTTTAGCTGTCTTTTCCTTTTCGTTTCCATTCTTTCCAAAAACTCATCATTGCTCACATGCTCGGTCCATGATATCCGCAGCATCCTTCTCTAGAACCGCATTTCAGTTGCTTCAAGTTTTTCCTTCATCTTTGTTGATATTGTTCAGCACTCACTGCCATATTGAAAAACTGACATCACTTACCAATACAGTACTCTTGTTTTTGTTTCTAACGAAAGTTGTCTTGCAGTTTATTTGTAGTCCTTTATTGTCACTCTCTTCAGCTATCTACTGTAGGAGGTCTTGTAGTTTACTTTCCGTGTCTGCTATCAGCACTGTATCATATTCGTGCCTTATGCTCTATTATTGTGGCCCCCGATGACGAATTCTGGTATATCTTCTAGGGTTCTTAGAATAGTCTCGCTGTACAAGTTGAAGAGATCCGGTGAAAAACACATCCTTGTATTACGCCCCGTTCAATCTTTGTATATCTGCTGAATTCGTTACCTGTCCGTATGCAGGCCGTTTGCTGCCGGTAGAGATCCTTAATTACTCTGATGTCTTTCCCAAATATGTCGAGGCTGCTGAGCATCTCCATCAATTCTTTGTGGCGTATTTTGTCGAACGTCTTTGCATAATCGATAAAATATAGATACAAGTCCTTCTTCATTTGTATTGCCAGTTTTGGAGAGCATCTTCATCTTAAATATTGCGTTCCTTTTTTCCGGTGTCTTTGGCAAACCCGCACTGTTCGTGTCCTATCTCTTGCCTGAGATTTGCTTCTTGCTCTATTCATCAGAATTCGGACGATCAGTTTTGTAATATGGCTCATTAAAATGATTGCTCGGTGGAGTTCGCATTCGTTTGTTCATGGCTTCTTAGGCAGTGCTCCGAAAATCGATTTGCTTAGGTCGTCTGGTATTTAACCGCTATTATGAATTGCATTTATTATTTCTTTAATTTTCTCTATGCCGAATTCTTCCAGGGCTATCAGAAGCTCTATTACAATGCCGTCTGGTCCAGCAGCATTCTTTCTATTCAGTTTGGCTATTTCAGCTTTAACAAAAGCTTATAGATTCAAAATTTTAAAAATAACTGAAAAAAATAGAGATTTTAAATGTTTTTAATTTATATTGAGTTTAAAGTAAAACAAAAACTTTGTGAGTTTAAAAAAATGTTTTAAATTCAGTTTAAAATATCTCCAAAATTTTGTAAACTGAGAAAATCAATGCAATCAGAGTTAAAGTGAGAGGTTTTGTGACGTAGAGTTTGTGATTTAAACAACTCTATTTTCTACATTTTTTTATTGCAAATAGATTTATAGCCAGAATTAGCGTTTAAATGAGGTTTTGAAGTTCTATGAAACGAATTGAGGTATTTAAAGTTATTGTTTGAAAATTTTAAGCCGGATACCCATTTAGCCCTCCAAAGGTACTAGCTCAAAAGTCCGTACGAGAGTAAGGCTTTTAAACTAGTAAAACAAACATAAGATATTTTTTTATTTGTTATATTAAGTATATTTTATTTAATTAACGGTACGAAATCTCGTTATTGGTTTTTTTCTTGTGATGTGAAATCCAAATTATGATAGCATCAATTTATCGGCGAAACATGTCAAAGAAGAGGTTTTCCAAACTGCCTTACTGATCATTCCATTGTAGTTTATCCACCATTATATACACACATACACATAAGCACGAACACCCACACACATATACATATACATACAAACACACACACACACACACACACACACACACACAAAGATATATACATATATATATATATATATATATATATATATATGAAATCCGATAAAAAAACTACAAGATAGCAATTCGATCCTGATTTAGCATCTCTACTTCAGTGATATTCTCACCAAAGCGACATGGCTGCCGTTTGTTTTTTCACAGTCATTTTCTCACTAAAGACACAGTGGCATCCTTCTGTCTTTTTCCCGGTCACATTCTCAACGAAGTGACATGGCTTCCCTCTGTTTTTTCAGTCATATTTTCACCGAAGTGTCAAATCTTCAATCTGTCTTTTCCCAGTCAATTTCTCACCTAGGTGACGTGCTTTCCCTCTGTCTTTTCACAGACACATTATCACCAAAGTGACGTGGCTTCCATCTGTCTTTTTCCAGTGACATTCTCACCGAAATGACGTGGTTTCCCTCTGTCTTTTTCCAATCCCATTCTAACCGAGCGAGGAGACGTTTTTCCCTCTGTTTTTTTTTCCAGTCACATTCTCACTGAAGCGTCGTTTCTTCCCTCTGTTCTTTTCCCAGTCAAATTCTCACCAAAGTGACGTTTCTACCCTCTCTCTTTTCCCAGGCACATTCTCACCGAAATGTGATGTTTCTTCCCTTTGTCTTTTCCCAGTCACATTCTCACCGAAGTGATGTGGTTTTCTTCTGTTTTTCCCCGTCATATTCTCAACAAAGTGACGTGGCTTCCCTCTGTCTTTTCCCAGTCCTTTTCTCACCGAAGTAAGTTGGCTTCCCTCTGTCTTTTCCTAGTCACTTTCTCCCCAAACTAATGTGGCTTCCCTCTGTCTTTTCTCAGTCACCCTCCTTCCGAAGTGATTTAACTTTCTTCTGTTTTTCCCAGTCACTTTTTCACCGAAGTGATGTGGCTTCTCTCTGTCTTTTCCTGGTCACTTTTTCACCAAAGTGACGTTCCTTACATCTGTGTTTTCTCAGGCACTTTCTCACCGATGTGACGTGGCTTCCTTCTGTCTTTTCCCAATCACTTTTTCATTGAAGTGCCCTGGATTCCCTCTGTTTTTTCCCAGTCTTTTTCTCAACAAAGTGACGTGGCTTTTCTATGGCTTTTCTACAAGTGTTTTCATGGTAATATTACTCTCGCTAGCCTTTTTTCCTTGTGACTGACCACGTGCAACTAGACTTTCTCTGACTAAAGCCTTTCAAATGGCAAAATTCATCCTCTCGATAATCACCTACCAATCTAGCTTAAACGTAACATCCAGAATGCCAAATGCAACAACTAACATCAATGCAAAAGATAAATTTCTAATTGGCCTCATTTGGCCACACTCATGCATGACAATTTGGAAGCTATTTTTTCCAATTTATTTATATTATTTAGTGTTATCTATTTATATGACAGGTTTTTCAAGCGATATCAATAGTCAAATTCTGAGACCGAGCTGCCAATCTAGTATAGCGTTTAAATTCATGTGGTCGATGTTCCAAAGTAAGCAACATCGAGGCTGGTCAGTACTTAAATGGGTGGCCATTTGGGAATACCAGTTGCTTTAAACGTAAGGACCAAGAATGCCCCACCGGTCCTCCAGGTTTGGGGGTTGGGTGCAGGACTAACAACCCTGCCCCGTAAAAAACAGTTACTGAAACAGCAACAAAAAGTTGCTGCCCTATGCACCATCTGGGTGTGATGGATAAATGATGACGTTCCAAAGTATAATTTACCGTAAACTATTTACAGAAAAAGCACTATTGCTATCGCTGCTACTAATGCTACTGCTGCTCGTCTAGCTAGCTTACCTTGTCAGAGATGTCAGGTTTGTTTCTTAAAACATCACCATTAAAAGGAAACTGTAACAGCAGCAACGTTGTCAAATATAAAACGGGCACATGCTGTTGCATATGTTAGACCAGTTGGCAAATGGGGGTGTGAAAGAATTTGGAAAGAAGACAGCGAAGACACATACACACGCTCACACACACACACATTTCAGGGTGAGATTTTAATGATTATAATGTTAATTTAATTATTTTTGCATTGCTAATTCTTTTAATTTTAACTTTAATTTAATTATCTGATTTTTTTTTAATTTTATTAATGCTGTCTATTCATGTAACAAGTAAGACTTATTAGCCAAATACGCCGAAACATTTGTTCATTCTAATGATCACATATAGAATCTGACAGTAAATACTAACAGCATATATAAAAAGCTATTGTAAATTATTTGAATATGAGGATGCATTAGAATTATTAAACAAATTCGTCACACTTTTCATTGAATCTAATGACCAAATATTATTATGTGTATGTGTGTCTCCGGCGTCTACTTCCCTTTAAATTCACGGGTAGTTACATTAACAGAAAAATCACTTTACTTACACACACACACACACATAAATATATATATATATTAGTCACCCACATACAAGCCTATTTCACAGCTCATTGGTGTGGTTAGACACATCCACTTGCTTCTGGCCTGGATCGAAACTCGACTGATTTGGTATCAGTCGTAGTCGCTACCCACTAAGCCATAGGCGCATGAAATCAGAGAAAGGAAATTTTAACGTGTTGTATATAAGAAGTGTATACACACGCCAGCCACCGTAAGAACTCGAATCATTTCTGAAGAGTAATGCATGCATATATATATATATATATATATATATATGAATTGGAGTAGATAGATCTATCTATCGCACGGTTCACACTCCACCCACGTCTATTGAACAGGTTAAGAGGCTCATCCCTTGTTCCCTGTTTAGGATGTGGTTTCCGGCTTTCTCTTTTCCAATCTTTTCACTATTACGTAGCCCCCTGCACATCAGTGGCGTTACCGCCTTGCTCGGAGTGATACGATTAAAATATATATATATATATATATATATATATATCGTGTGTTTACGCAGCAACCCTTCTCATATGTATGTTTTGTTAAAAATGACAGACAAGAGGTTACGGTTAATTTTTCCTGTGATGTTATATTTTTCTTTTTAATACATAAATTATATTAAAGTTAGTCAAATGCTTTCTTTATCCAAGCACTTTAGGGTATACTTTTAGCCATTATCAAGGATGATTTTTTTTTTACTTTTAACTCTAGATACATACATAAAACAACGTATATATTATTAAAAGTAAAATAAAATAGTGTGTGTGTGTGTATCTTTTTCAACCGCTATCATTTCCCATCGCTACAAAGGTTATAGCAAATCGATATATGTGTTTGAATTGACTCTTCTCGTTTTTCTTTACCTTTTTTTTTATTTTCTTAGACAATGGTATTAATCTCAGACCAGGCGGGTGGATAATAATTTCACTGTTTAAGAAAAAAAGAAATGTCAACCCAAACAGGTGCGCCCACTGAAAATAACGTTTATATATATATATATATATATATATATATATATATATATATATATTGAGAGAGAGAGAGAGAGAGAGAGAATGAGAATATGCCATGGATAAATTGTCGTTCAAATTACTGCATTTCTTATAGACAGTATCCTTGTTTAAATGTTGAATGCTGCCATCACCTCTGCCTACAGTTCATCTTTGGTTTTGCAAGAAAGTTTCGCTCAGTTGCGGCCCACAGATAAGATGGCTAACCATGTAGGAATAGAAGGTGCTATAAGCTTGGATGAACGGCTGGGTTGCAGTCTTGGAGGAGGAGCTAGGTGGCGAGATGTAAGGGTTGATGTGGTTGCAGAAATTGTCTGACAGCCATGAGTGTGTTTTTCTGCTTGTGAAACATGGTGCAAAGTCTTGTTTTCAAAGAGGGTTTCTTCCAGCAGCCACCCTCTTGACCCAAGGCATTATTAACTCCTCAAGGCAGTTGATGTAAATCTTCGTGTTGAATTCTTTTCTTATCTTGATGTTGGTCTTCGTGTTGAGTTCTTTTCTTATCAAAATCATCAGAGTGGGTTTTCTGAGCTACCGTACCTTTGTAATCACCATGACACTTATCCAACTCTTTTCGAATCCTCTGCGCTGACCTCAAATTGACGCCCAAACATTCTGAAATGTTCGTAATGGAGCTTCTGGCGCGAACACCAAGCACTCAGCATGCAGTTTCGAAATTTCTGGCAGAGTGAATAGCGTTATTGTGCTTTTTTTACGAACAGCCGGTGCCCAACTAACCCTACTATACTGTGAAGCCGACAAAATCAAAAACAAATAAAACACATGCGCGAAGTCAAAAATATAAAATAGTGACAATTTACCCATCGCACCCTGCAATTATAATCGGATTTTTATATATTTTTTGAGAAAACGTAGAATTTTCTTGTGTATGAATGATATCTTGATTTTGTATTCATGAGTTTTCCTTGGCCTCGGGTATTTTGGAAACGTCACAATCTATGTTGTGGATTCAGGGTGGGAAACCACACAAAATAATAAATAATAAAAACAGTTATGGAGATAGGATATATAAGTTATATTGAACAAAAAATATACAAACTGGAACACGGGTTAGTCAATTCAGGAATACTGTTAGTAGGAATCAATATATACAGTCTTGTAGTGAAGAAGTATGTCCGGGTAATGAGTCAATATCCAAAACACTCCAACTTACTATGCACCAACTTACGGGCCAACTGACTCCTTACTCTCTAACCACTACTCAACCCCTGCCGTACTCTCTATAGGCAGGATTATATGTACACATCAGGCGAGTGTATTCTTATGGGTAAAAAGGGTGATCCCCAACAATCTACAAAATAACTTTACAACCGCTGAAGAGCAATTATTGAATCCTTTGCTTTTCTCTAACTATAAAATGTCTTGAATCATTATCCGATTCAACGACTACACGAGAAAGACTAGTCAAAGAATATCCTAAGATAACTCATGAGAATCTTCCAAATTGTTAAGATTATAAAAAGTACTTTATTTCAAGAGCGATATGAACGTAACAGAAGCTAAAGACAAAGAGGGTCCTTATACGATTAATTTATGGAAAATTGAGAACTGTTCAATTTGGACAAGAAATTAAGTCTATAATGATGTATTCCAAACGTAGAATGCCAGTTTTTTTCTCTCTCTCTATTTCTCTAATTCTATGTGAAATGTTCCTTGCAAACGTGAGTGATAATTGTTTCCACAGCTACCTGTATTTTGTTACTCTTTAAAATATTTTTTATTTTTTTAAGTAATCATATCGCCCCAAGCAAGGCATTTTACTGCCACTGTTTTGCAGGGGTTTACATAGGATGAAAGTTATGAGAAAGAGTGACAGGTTATAGGGGGTGTCAGGAAGTGAGTAAGAAAAGGATGAGAATATTGATATGAGTGGAGTGGCCGGAGAAAGTAGCATGAAAGAAAGGATGCAGGTTAGTGAGATAGGAGATGACTATTGACTTTGAGTTTAAATCCTTGGAGATTAGCTGTCGGGAAAGCAAGTAAATGGAAGGGAATTCCGTAGGCTGGAATTGCGAGAAAAGGAGCTGTTGGAGTAGAGTTTGTGTTTACAATTTATTGGTTTCACAGTAAAATGGTGGGACCTAGTTGCTAATCTTGTTGCTCGAGTAAATTTATATATGGGGACACCAGGGAGCTAAGTTCATCGGAGCAGAAGCCGTGAAAGTATTTGTAGAAGAGACACAGGAAAGCCACATTGTTCCGGTGAGGAAGTGACTGTATCTGAGCTGCCAAGTCGGGATCGATCACATTACAGATTCTCCGTTGGATTTTGCCAAGGAAACCTAGGTGGATAGCAGCAGCATTATATTATACGATTAAATTATGGAACATTGAGAACTCTTTAATTTGGACAGGAAATCAAGTCTATAATGATGTATTCCAAACGTAGAATGCCAATCTCTCTCTCTCTCTCTCTCTATTTATCTATCTATATATCTCTCTTTCTATGCGAAATCTTCATTTCAGACGTTTGTGATAACTGTTCTCCACAGCTACCTGTATAATGTGGCGCTTAATCCCTCTATTATTGTAACATTTGTTCCGACAACAATTCCCCCACCGATTCCTTCCCACTGTTTAATAGCTTATTCGCTGTTTTTCTCTACTCATTGTGCCATGTCTCGTGGGTGTTAAATTCTCCGAGCTTCTTTCTTAATTACATGTAAGAAACACTTTGTTTCTGATTGTTCGCCATAGTTTCTTTTACTCCTCAAAACTTCGTCATCTGCTACATATTCACTCTATTGTCTTTTCAACCTTCATTGAAAGAACAATATCTAGTAGGCCACATGAGATATGAATCATCATAAAAATGGTCGCACTACTACAACTTTAACGTTTCATTAAAGGTGAAGCTACCATTTTCCATACAGAATAGAATTTGCTTAAGCATCTGCTTAAGAAATAAAGAACTTACTTTTTTCTCTAGAGAAAAGATTTTTTTGCAGAGTTTAAAAACTGCAGTCCTTATATTAGTAAATTTTCATCCAATCAAAGACCTGATGTTTGTGATTGATTTATGTGTTTTTTACGGTTTATCAACCATTTGAAGATTATTTTAATTCGAAACATATTTTTAGTTTGTACAAAAGTTTTAATGATAATAATAATTTTCTAACGCATGTCATTGTTTTAACCCAAAGTTGGAGGAAGACAACGTGAATTCTTAGCATTTCCAATGGTATTTGTACGCCTGGAACTGGAGTAAGGCTCTCCGGTTAACAATTCAGAGCCGTTATCCATTGCACTAACTCGCGGGAGTCTACTCCATAAAGTATCAGCTCTTGCGAAAAAGATGATTGTGTGGAACTTACTTCTTATAACTGAAATACGGAGATAATAAATTTATATCATAGATAGAGATTTAAAAATGGCAGGATATTTTCATATTTGACGTCGTTGCTAAAACATGTTGCAGATTTGTATCTGATTTGACTAAACAAATATATTTTGGAAGAACAAAACGTATTTATTTTCCAAACAAAAAATTTAGGTGTACCTTTCTCGTTTCCAAAACAAATGATATTTACAAAAATCAGTTTCTGTAATGAAAATCGCCATTGTGTTAAAAGGCTAAAAACTTAAGAGAAATGTTACAATATTCAAGAAACACTATACATAATCATTATGTATGTGAACGGTGCTCTCAACACAACAGATACTAAGTAAGGGAATTAACTGGGACATTTAATAGTGAGTCTCTTTGACATCAGTTTCCATAAACTTTTTTAAGTGAGATAAAGTGTGGATGAACAAGTGAGAATGAATGAAACTAAGTTTTAATAAACGTTATTTCTCTCGTGAAATTAGATGTGGCATTCGAAAAGTCAAAAGAGCCACTGGTGGCCGACGTTTTCCCATAATTGTTTTACGGCCTTGCTCAGTTTCCGAAAAACATCTTTGCCGTGTTCCTATGCGTCTTCTGATTTCTCTCGCAGTTTTCATCGTCTGTTCAATATAAATGGTTGATTTTTTCCCCATCCGCTTGATTTTCACGTTTCTGACAATTTTACCGGTTCCTTTTGCACGCAACTACGTGCTCTGTCTTTTACAATTAATATTCAGTCCTTCTTTTTCGCTTGAGTATTAGGAAATGCTTATTTGTTTTCGTTTCGCGCGTGTGTGTGTGTGTGTGTGTGTGTGTGTGTGTGTGTGTGTGTGTGTGTGTGTGTGTGTGTGCAAGCGGGTGTGTCTGAGGAGACGTGAAGCTGGCATCGGCAAATTGAATTACGAACGTTCTTATGATTCAATTTCAGAATTCAGACAAAAGAAAGAAATAATATTCTTTTATTCCTCTGTGTACAAATATCAAATGAATTTAGTTGAATTGAATCATTTTGTAGACAGTGTGCTAACTGAATCATTCATCAGCCGTAGACATCTGAAATGGGAGTTTATTTACTTTAAAATTGTCTTATATTGAGTTGTCCGAAAAGAATGCGTTACGTTATTAGGTGACTAATGGTGTTTAATAATAAACAGGGTTTCATATTAATTAACCTAATTATTTTTTAAATTATTTTTAGTAAATTACGGTAGCTGTTATATTACTGTGCATTCTTTCTAAATTGGCACAGCCATCATTATTTCTGTCTGACACGTAGCGAGAAATGGCCGAACAGTAGAAAAATAAGAACAAGTCGAGCTATGGAGACATAGACAGCGGAATGGAAACAGTCGACCCTCGTAGATTGCATCAAATTCCTTGTAAGTTACCCGGACTGATATACACTTGATGAAGGCCGGAGAACACAACAGCTGAAATGTTGTGATAACAACAACGATAAGGACAATGATCCACATATAAATAGTATTAATAATTAGATAATTGATAATATTAATAATTTCAGGGAGACTAGCCTGATCATAGCTAAATCCGCTAAGAAAGTCGTTTCTCTGTTTAGGGCCAGAGAGTTTTTTCCCGTCTGAAACAATTCTACACATATAAAAATCTACCATCCGCCCGTGCATTGAATACTGCTGCCATATCTAGTTGGGTGCTTCTGCTATCCACCTGGGTGTCCTTGACAAATTCCAACGGAAAATCGGTAATGTAATCGACCCCAACTTGGCAGTTCAGATAGAGTCACTTTCTCACCGGCGCAATGTGGCTTCCCTGTGTCTCTTCTACAAGTACTTTCACGGTTTCTGCTCCGATAAACTTAGCACACTGGTGCCCCCTATATATGAATTTACTCGAGCCACAAGATTAGCAACTAGGTCCGCCCCCTTTTACTGTGAAACCAATAAAATGTAAACGCAAATTCTACTCCTCAGCTTCTTTTCTTGCACTTCCAGCCTGCGGAATTTACTTGCTTCCCCAAAAGCTACAATCTCTAAGAATTTAAATGTAAAGTCAATAGTCATCTCCTATCTCACTAACCTGCTTCCGCTCTTTCATGCTCCTTTCTCCATCCACTCTACTTTCATCAGTATTCTCATCCTTCTCTTACCCGCTTCCTGACACCCCCTATATCCTGTCACTCTTTCTCATAATTTTCATCCAATGTAACCCCTACAAACAGTGGCAGTAAAATGCTTTGCTTGGGGTAATATGAATAAAAAAATTTTCTTTATTTATTCTAACACTAAAGATAATAATAAAAATACCATGGTTTTAATTTGAAGAAAGATGAAAGTAACTGAAAGATATGGGTATTTGATGTAGAAGGTTCTGTGAATAATCCAAACTATCAAAAGTGGTTTGGGAGGTTTCGTGCCAGAGTCACCTTACTCAAAGATTATCCAGTTCACAACCAGCTGAGGTTTATAGCAATAATATCAAGAAAATAATCTTTATTTACGGGGAAGTTACTCAACTTATTCAAATTATCAAAATCAAGTGCTGAATATGATTTTCCCTCAGATTAGCAAAGGTTCGTCGTATGACTTCTAAATGAGTCAAATGAATAATAAACTAGTCGACTAATTAAAACTGGATTAATTAAAACTAAAGAAAATTTCAGTTTTGAAATAAAATACAACGATTGATAGAAATTTCCACTTAATGAGTTATTTTTGGCATTTACTACAGAAATACAATTTCAAACAAAATCCATGAAAACTAATGAAACCTGATATTTCTTCATGGCTCGTTTATTTTGATTCTTGTTTTCACATCTGTAAATTATTCTTTTATTTTTTAATAAAAATATTAAATGCATGCGGTTAATTTTAAGCCATCATTGTCTTTGTTTTGTTTTTTGTTTTTTTGGTCTTTTTTTCTCACAAGGTTTCTACTCTGATTTCTCCAAATTTGTTTCTGTGACATGATCTATTCGAAAATGCTGTCGACTCTTATAGATGTTGAACCCAGATATAAAATTTACTTAAAGATCTTAAAATATTCCAGATGAGATGCACGAAGAAGGCTAAAGAACACTTGGTCAAAAAGTTGTTAAATAAATAAACTAATTGGCGAGAAGATTATATATGTATGTATGCCGCATTCACCCTAGTCGGGTTGAGCGGGCTTCCTCCCTGACGGAGCAAGTCTCATTGGGATTTGTTTAAGGGCAGGGTCCCAAGTCCTACCCCGTTATTTAACCCATAACTGGAGGGAACGGACGGATTAATACCTTTCCCAAGGGTACTAGTGCGCAAGTGAGTGCAGTGTGCTCGACTGAAATTGGAACTCGGCTCACCGATTTCCCCCTCCAAGCCGACATCCACCGCACCACAACGCACATCCGTGAACGCTAACAGCACCTGGTATTCCCAAGTGGTCACCCACATAAGTACTGACCAGGCTCAACGTTGCTTAACTTCGGTGATCGAGCGGGAACCGGTGTATTCAACGTGACATGACCGTTATAAATAAATAAACTAATTGGCGAGAAGATTATATAATATAATCTGTCCCGGTTATAGAACAATTAGACTGCATATAACTAATATTTATTCATTTTTAACGCAAATAAAGAAGATGGAAATAATTAGGTAATGAAAGGACGAGATTTTCATGACTTTGTATAAATACAAGGTTGGCTTTTCAAAGGCTTCACATAAAACCTGGAGCTGGAAAGTATCAAAAGTAAAAGTCAAACTTGAAACTTAATGTCCACAAAAAACAGGGTGACGGTTTTTCCATTGACACTATTCTTATTTTAAGTACCTTCACTCCGCGGCAATGTTTGCTTTAGAAAGCGATGATTATGATTGCAATAAACCCTAAACATATGATAAAAGTGAATTCATACATTTTGTTAACTTGTTCTTGAGAATTTGCACCAAATATTTTAAATATCATTTATTTATTATATTGTGTATTTATCTAGAATAATTATATTTAGTGTTTTTTATTTTATTTCATATTTTTTAGTCCCTACAGACATGTGGAAATGTGAGTAATTAATTAAAGTTTGAGATTTTCAGCTTGTATAACGAACACACAAAACTAAGCCTGGTAAAAAGTTCACTGAAAAACTAAAAAAATAACTAAGTCTTGAGATCTAATATGAGCGCTTTTATAACCGAGAAATTGGCCCCGAAAAATCTAAAAGTTACATTTTATTAAACTAAGTTTATTGGTTAATAAATATTTCCCAATTTTTAAATATCCATTTCAAGGAGAGAAAATATTGTTAATCATTTTAATCTGAAGCGGCGCGATAAAATCTTATAGCAGACGATAAACGTTTTTGTTTGGAACTTTTATACGACGCCATTAATTGGTTATTATATAGAAATATAGAAATTCGAATTTGGAGCCGACTTGTGCACAAAAATGATTCAATTTCTGTAAAAGTTGCTGTTAGTGCAGAATTAATGTTGTTAGTGACATCAATAAAATCCATTGCAATTTTTTTCGACAATTATTTAACGTGGTTCCACAACGGTAACACATATGACCAGTTCCTATATCAACCATGCAACCGTCCCTAAGGACATTAGGAGTGTGTTATAAATACATCACGGAAGGAGTAAAGACGTGTAATTATTTAATAAGGATCACTATGAAGTGGTATAATGGCTATAAAGCTTGTATCGCTAGCTTAATTACGACTGAATAGAGAGTCTCTCATCACTTGGTTCTCCATACTTTTAGCTTTGTGCTACATCTATCCAACTCAATGTTAAAATAGTGAGGTCGGAACAACTCAGACACAAAAAGGTCACCAAATTAGCGTTATGTATAACGCCATGAAAATGTTTATTAATACCATATTAGCTTTAGCCAAAATATTAGGATAATCAGTGAGACTCTAACTCCTTGCAAGGTCCTGGGTATGACGGTAAACTGCATCCGGCAGCAAGGCCTCTGATTGAGAGGTTGTGAGGAGCATGGAACCACCTCTTAATTGCTGTTGTTCCCAGGTCCGCCCTGACCCAGGGTGGTAGCACCTGTTAGGGTCCCGGCTATGGGTAAATAGTTAACCCCCAAACCGGAGTCAAAATGCTATAAAAGTATTTACCAACAAAACTTTTTTGAATGAAAAATGTTACCAACAACTGTGATTTAAAATAAAAATACGTTTCTGGCCTTAAATGACCCTTAGATGTTGATAGGCCGTTAAACAGGAACAAACCAAACCAAACCGAAACAAAAACGAATTATTGAATGAAAGAACGAAAATTATGACTAAGTGTAACCATACTAAAAAATACATCTTAGGACCATACAACCATAGATTAAAACGTCATAATTCCTTGTAAGTTTTAAAAAACTTTTAAAAATTTTAAAAATTACGCGTTCAAAAATTCCCTGCCACGTGAGCGTTAAAAAAAAACACCATTACGTGAGAGTTCTTAAAAAATTATAAAAAATAATAAACGGTAAAATCAGTTATTGAAAATTGCCTGAAGACAACACTCATGGTAGAAACCTAGGTCGCGTAATAACTCGTTTACAAATAGAAAATATTCAAAAATATAATTGTATTGAACACTTTTTAATACAAATGTGCACTGGTCTAACCCTATTTTTGCCAAAAACTAAGTATTAAACAATCAATATACATATATATATATTTATATATATATATATATATATACTCAGAAGATAGATGTCTCTCTATATATATACAACTCTGAAGATATATATATATATATATATACACTGAAGATAGATGTGTATATATATAATATATATATATATACACTTTAAAGATATATATATATATATATATACTCTGAAGATAAATGTATATATATATATGTATTCTGAAGAGTTATAATACATATATATATATATATATATATATACTCTGACGATATATATATATATATATATATATACTCTGAAGATAGATGTAGAAAAACGTTTGGTGGTAGTGTATAAAGCGTCGGCAATGGAATGTCTGCAACAAAATGCTGAGTTCAAGGCGTGTTATTTATCTCCCTTCGACAGCCCAGCCGACTGGCAGATACAGAAAATTCTTTCTGTCCCTGTCCCCACCAAGTGATATAAACGACTCCACTTTCTCAAGGACCTGAAAATGGAAGAAAAAGAGAAACAGCTGCAAAACAGTTTTTTTTGGCTTATTTATTTATTCACGTGCAAAATGATCGCACCTGGAATCAAAAGAATGAACAACTGCGACAGCAAGAGGCAAATTCTTCAAACCGATGTTATCGACAGACACCACATGTACTCCTGTTTTTCTTTTCCGTGAATAGACTTACATCAATGACAAATAAGTGGAGACAACATTTTATTAGGACGTCAGTAAATCAATAGAGGCATGGATCGCCAGTCGATGCTTGAAGAAATCTACAAGACCATGTAGATATCGATGCGCCCATTCTAACGATATATGGCACAAGACCAAGATTTAAACAAGAGCCCGCTTTATGGAACCAGGAGACAGGAACTACTTAATTCCTTTTAACTAAAAAAAAAAGTGCTACTGAACATAATGTTTATAAGTCCCAAAAAATTCAGTAGTTCTTGTCCTGAAGGACACATGGCCCAGTGGATATAGATATTGGTTACTTCCTTTGACTTGACCCAAAGAGTTGTGATACCAGACTACAGCATTAGTGAACAAGTAACTTACAGGGTTAGATAACTCATGACTTCCAGAAGAGGTACCTATGTAGTTCATATATCCCAGTGATTGTAAGAAAGGGTTCGGTACGAAATTCTTACCACCTAAAGAAGGCGGAGCGTACAACGGCCGAAACGTCGTACAAATAGCAACAAAGATGAGGACAATAGTCCGAATCATGTAAGTACTGTAAATCCTACCTCATCTGAGAAATATAGATTTTTTTTTAATCGTATCACCCCGAGCAAAGCGGTAACGCCACTGATGTGCAGGGGGCTACGTAATAGTGAAAAGATCGGAAAAGAGAAAGCCGGAAACCATATCCTAAACAAGGAACAAGGGATGAGCCTCTTAACCTGTTCAATAGACATGGGTGGAGTGTGAACCGGGCGATAGATAGATCTATCCACTCCAATTGAAAAAAAAAACAAAGTGAGAAGATTGAAAAAGAGAAAGCCGGAAACCACATCCTAAACAGGGAACAAGTTCACCTGTTCAATAGACATGGGTGGAGTTTACACAATTTTTTATTCAGTGAAGATGCAAAAAAAGCACTGTTTTTAACCATTAATTTTTTTACTTTTTACCTTTAAACATATTTTTGTCATTTTCCCACTGTCTATATTCCTGCTCTTATTGTTTTTTTTTTACCGCCTATTTCATTTATTTACTGACATTGTGGTGATACCGACCGAGCAAAAGCGATGGACCGGATGTTTGCTCTCTCACGACAAAAAGGCAAATGACGAAAAGTCGTCGTTGCGCATCCGGGTTCGCGCAGATGTTCCGGTTGAAAAATAAAAAATAATCAAATATTAAATTTCCATTTCGCGAGCCTGCGCGAATTTTATTTATCAACCAATGGGAAGCCCAGAATCAAATACACGTATGAAATCCTAAACGAGCTGCTGTGATCCAAAAAGCAGATATATAAAGCGGATACAGACAGACCCCAGCAGGCAGAAGTTGAGGAGAAGAGTGTAATCAATATCTCTTTGACCTAAGTCAAGTGGCTGCTACGCTTGCCTCTTTCCTTCTCCCCTGTCTCAAAACTATTTACGGACCTAAGGAGCGACTACATCAAAGACATTTCTCACTTACACGCTCCCCACATTCCTAATCCTGAAATCTCTTTCAGCTTAATATTTACTATGAACATTTTAACCTCCGTTGGACCTATATTCAAGTATTGCTTTCATTGTAAAACATTAATTGATATGTGTTTATATAAAATACGGTAGTGCTCGGTTTGCATTATATACGTATAAAATATTTGCTTCAAAATGCCATACAACCTTTCCGTGGTAAGTGTTTGTATGCTAAAGCATGTACTTTTAACTTCCCTAAAAAGACATTAGAGTGATTAAGAATCTCTACTGGCAGCAAACTGCCTGCATTTTTTTTAATCATTTCATCCCGAGCAAGGCGGAAACGCCACTGGTGTGCAGGGGGCTACATAACTGTAAAAAGATTAATTAGAAAAGAGTGAGGAGTACAAACTAGTTAGAAAGGAGCAATAGAAAGCTGAGAAAGCAGGTGCGATGACAGATACCTAGGTGGTGGAGAGGGATAAATGCGGGAAATTTTTTCTGCCCAATCAGTTATGTCTCTTTCGAGACATGATCACCCAAACGTGTATCACGTATGGCACTTAACTATCTCTTTTAAAAATAAAGGATAGCACAAGGAGTCAGGTGCTTACTGAAGCGGTACAGAGAACCGACCATTTTTCTTTAGCGATGAATCGTATGTATGCTATCACTTGGGTAGAGTTTGAAGCCCAATAGTCACTCCAGGCGCGGGTGATCCTAGAGGGAAAATCCATTTATCGTGACTGGCTGTAGTTCAGGGTCCGATCGGCGATGATGGAATGGATCTAGTTTGATTTTCTAGGCGTTGAATATTATCAGCCAGTTTCTACCCAAAACACTATAACACATATTATATGATTTATATAATTTACATAGTCAAGCAAGAAAAAAACTAATCTCAGTTATGATAGCGAATTCAAAGTTTTAAATATTTGTGACTAGCAGTATAGCCCGGCGTTGCTTGGATGTAATGAATGCTTTAAAACTAATCCATGTTTCTGGAGCTCAGACTCTTTGGACGTTGGCACGAAACACTAAAAAGCAATAGTTGAATGGGTGTAAGTCAAATTTTGATTTGCTGGTATCGATATCAAGTAAGTTTTTTCATCGTAAACTGAATTTTGAAGGCTAAATAAGTCCTTTGAGTAAATGATATCATGGCTGAGACTAAAAACTACAATTATACCTACTTAGAGCCAAACCCGAAGCAAAAACTAAAATAAAAGGGCTGAGAAAATACAGACGTACAGGCAGATAAACAGACACACACACAAACTAGAGTGTGTGTCCATTACCTATAGACTCCGAAACGGCTGAACCGATTTTCTTGAAAATTTACACAGTTGTACTATAAGCGTCAGCGAGTGTCCTTAGCTAGGTTTTGTGTCGAGGTACCCCCGATAAATATCGATAATCGAAAAAATCGGGTTATAGAAGGAGTGGTCCGATTTTAATCAAATTTGATACACTCATAGACACAAACATAAGAAACGATATTCAGAAATTTCAAGGTTGCAGTTCTTACAATAGTGCAGAAAATCGATAATATATATATATATATATATATAAAAGGCAAGATGTGTGTGTGTGTGTGTGTGTGTGTGTGTGTGTGTGTGTGTGTGTGTGTGTTTATTTCAGCCCTTTTATTTTAGTTTTTGCTTCGGGTTTGGGTCTAAGTAGGTATAATTGTAGTTCTTAGTCACAGCCATGATACCATTTACCCAGAAGACTTATTTAGCCTTCAAAATTCAGTTTACGACGAAAAAACCTATTTGATACCAGGAAATCAAAATTTGACTTACATCCATTCATTTTTCTTTCAATCTACGGTTCGCTTTGACTGAAAACAACTATTGCTTTTTAGTCTTTCGTACCAACGTCCAAAGAGTCTGAGCTCCAGGACTATGGATTAGTTTTAAAGCTTTTATTACACACGAGCAACGCCGGGCTATACTGCTAGTTAATATATATTTTACATATGAAGGGAGATTTAGCAGATTTGTAACCAACACTGGTCTTACATTGATGATTTCATTTTAATGAGGGTTTTGTTAGTAACTTATAAGTGTTTTGAAGAGGAAATGATTCGTAGCTGTTTATTTTTATGCGTTTTTGTTTCCAGATCATATTTTTGTGACTATTTCGTATTGTTTGCAGATTGAACGAATCTAATTACAATAAAAAAAAATTATTGACTTTGTGGTTCATACCATGTTTGGCACTTTTTTAAGTGTTACTAATCTTTTTTTAAAACGTTTTTTCTTGTAGGCGGCATAATTTGGAAAACCATTATTATTGAGTGTTTTTTTTTAACTTGACTTAATTTTTTTACAGAAAGTTATATTAAAGAGTCTAATTTGGCTACATTAATTAATTTTTTGTAATTTTACTTTATATCAACGAGAGAATCCACTTTTGTAATTAACAAGGCAAGGCTTAAAAGCTGGATACTTTTTTAATACAAAGAGTTAATAAAATAATGGCGATTAGATTCGTGAAGAACGTCTTCAGAATAATTATAATATCGGGAATATTAATATAAAACACCTATAATTGGGCAAGAAATATTTCGGTGAAGCTAAAAATATTCAATTGATGATTAGCCATATTTTTTCTATGATTAAATTTATTTGTTTTTTTTTTAATATAATTTACTGCTATTTTGCTTTGTAATCATCATTCCTCATTTACAATCAGATGTAAGATGAGTGTGAAAAGTTCTCGGCCCGACCAACTTTCCGAAATTCCTTTTTTTCCTTTTTTTTTTTTTTTTGTTATGTTGTCTTTTTAAAGTTTGAAAGGGTCCTTGATTTAGCCGAGTACTTTTCAGCACCCTTTCCTATATCGTTTCCTTAGGAGACTAGTGCTAACTATTGTTGCTTAAGTGGGTCCCTCGTAAAGATAAACCTTACAGTATAGGCGAGGGGGGGTAAAGGATTTTCTTTTTGTTCTTAGAGCGCAACTTATATAGAAGAAACTATATTAAGAATATTCTGGTGTTTGCTTGGTGAGTGAGATAGTTGCTTGTTTTCAACTGGCCCTAATGATCAGATGTTTTTCGTATACGGATAAAACCAGTATTTTAAATGCTAGTTTTCAAGTCTGGTTGGCTGCCCAACTCCGATTATACAACTTGAGCGCCACATCTTTTCCTTGTACATGGCTCTGGGCTAAGGCTTAGTAAATTAACACGAAAATTCTACCATCATCAGCATCATCATCATCATTGTTGTCGTCATCATTGTCAGTTCCATGATCGGTTGAGGTCGTAGGGTCACTGAGAAATTGAACACCTATCCAGTTTCCTCCATTTATCTGGGTTAAAAGCCAGACACGTATTCCTTTATGTGTAACGTGATTTGGGCAAATAGATCGGGGAGGGGGACCTATCACTCCCCAGATCAAACAACAGTCGATGACCTCCAACTTGAAAGTCGCTTTTCTTGCGGACAAGTTGCCGTTGATTCACTCGTGTTAAACCTTCTGCCCTGGTTGTTGACTTCTGTCGAAGAAGCCCTCCACATAGTGATGACGTGACTTCGCTGGACTGGCTGCATACAGAGCTAGGTAACCCAGTCCGATCCAGGACTCAAGACGAAGGTTCAACTGTATTTGACCAAATCTTATTTTTAGATCTGTCAGCTGCCACCCTCTTTACCAGAAAATCCTGGAAGGGGAACTGGATTAGTCACCAGTGACCCAACCATGCACCAGGGTTGATAATCTGTAAAAAATAAAACATAAAAAAACAATAAGCTGAGTATTACATTCAAGTGTTCCTTCTGCTGGACGGGTGTCTTAACGAATGTTGAGCCTTCCTTGTAGGCTTACTGCCCACCAACTTGGATTCCTACTATCTTTATTCCTTTTTTTCCGACACTGATTTTACCCATTTTTCACTCACTGTAGTATTGGATGTTATGTGATATAGGGCAGCGAACAATCTCATCGACGATGAAGGAGAGGCTTGAATCAACCGAAATATGGTTCTACAGTACGATGCTGAGAATACCATGAACAGAACATGAGCAACGACTAAGTTTTGGAGAGAATGGAAACGAAAAGGAAACTTATACTTGACAAGAGACAACTGAAGTCTCTGGAAGACACAGTGAGAAATGAGGGCTTAGAGAATTTGATACTCACAGGAGAGATAAAAGGAAACAGAGAGAGGGGAAAATAACGCAAGACATACTTAATGGGCTTAAGGAAATAGATGGCAGAACATGTCTTGTGAGAAATAACAAGAGAAAAGGTGTTAAGTAGCTACAAGAGATAGGATGATGTGGAGGGCCATGATCGTATACAAAGGAACACGGCACATAGAATAATAAGAAGAATCTTATGCGTGTTAGTGACATTCAAGCTTGTTTGGAACGAAATGATTATGTCTTTACACATATATCGAAAGATGAATACGCGCGCATATACAACATTGCACACCCAAATATCGTCTGTAATTTACGTTAGAATTTTTGGTAAATTTTCGTTTTAGGTCCTAAAGGTTTTTCCCCACACAAATTTATCCAAAATAGCATTATTTCTGGGCAAATGTATATGCTGAACTCAAATCAGCAATTAGTTATTGAAGAAACCTACCTTTTTGGTCTGAACGTCCATAAAAAAATCGAACTACATTTTGTCTCCCGTAATTCTAATGCAGTCATGTAATTAACTGCTGAATGACTTTCTGCGTAGGACAACAAATTTCGGTCTATTTTCAGTCGATTTTCTTCTTTTACTGAAACTTCCGGCTATTTACTTCCTGTAATGAAAGTAATACGCTATTGAATTTCTACGCGTGTTACTTTCACTACAGGAAGTAAATAGTTTCATCAAAGGAAGTAAATCGACCGAAATTTGTTGCCTGAGCAGAACGTCATTCTGGAGTTAATTACATGACTTCATGAGAGTTACGGGAGAGAAAAAGTGCGAGATATAGTTCGTTTTTTTTATGAACTTTCAGATAAAAAAGGTAGGTTTCTTCAATAACTAATTGTTGATTTGAGTTCAGCATATACATTTGCACAGAAATAATGCTAGTTTGAATAAATTTGAATGGGGGGAAAGCCTTCGGGATCTAAAACGAAATTTACCGAATTTTTCTTTAAATGTTTTTAAAATATTTTTTAAAAACAGTTCATTCGGGTTGTAGCTAAAGTTACATATCTGTATCAACGTTTTTCCGTGTTTCGTTAATTTATTGTAGATTTAATGTTTAGCTCAGAAAAAAATAACGTTTTGACTTTGTAGCCTCTTTTCACTGTTCAAATTATCGTTTGAAATATGTTCACCATTTCTCTTTTTAATAAGAAAAAATTACATTCTTTTCTTGTATTTCCGACGCAGAGTTTGTTAACCACATCATCTTCAATTCTCCTTTCTTAATTTTTCTCTATGTCTACACACTTGCTTTACAGCTGACCCCCGCTCATTCGATTAAACCAACATCTTTTACTTAAACATTTCTGATAAGTACATTTTATTAGCTTTTCTAGGACTATTAGTTAATTATCGAAGCCATTTGAATGACAGTAGAGATGAAATAAACAAAATTTTATTCACAAATTAATCCCTAAAAACTTACAGAAATTTCTAAAGATATAGAAGAAATCGTGTATAAAAAAAATGACACTACTTCAAGCATTTTATTTCTGTCGTCGAACCGAAACATTTATATCGTGTTTGACAAAAAAAAAAAACTTTCGGTAAAGGTTAACAAACATGGCTGTTTCCTGTTTACTACTGATAAGTGAATTCGATCAACACTGAGTGCCGTGTACTTTCGACTTTGTACTAAACTAAGCAACAACTTGATTTTATGTTTAGTAAATAAGAGGATAGGTTAATGGTTAAAGAGCTAATAGTGTTGTTTATTTCCGCAAAGTAGTAGGTTTCGTCTTCACTCGCTGCCTGATAATTTGTATCAACCTAAACTAAATAAATAATTCTTATTCCGATATGTACTTAGCAGATAGTTTCTCGCTATGACGATAAACTGTATCTGGCAGCAAGGCCTCTGATTAGCAGACTGTGAGAACCACAGAACCACTTAAACACGTTTTTGAAAGAAAAAACTTATTACCAGCGATACATTTTTAAAAGGAAAACAATATTACCAGCAATACATCTGACTTTCAACAAAACCCACTTTACAAATATACGTTAATGAAAACTTATCTACAAACTTATTTCTTACAAAGAATATATATTCTATTCAGACAAAACTACTGTAAAAATCTTGTCGGCATTAAATAACCCACTGAGATGGATATGCCGTAAAACAAAACAAACCACTTTAGCAAGTGAGAATACGTTACAGTATGGTGTAATGGTTATCGATTTACTTAAGTACTGCTGAGTTCGGTCCGCACTTGTTAAGCGACCGTTTATCAAAACTATGCTCAAGCAATTCAAGTCAAAGTTGAAAACAAAAGTATTGGTTCTTGCTAATCCTGCGAAATGACAAACACAATTCTCAATAAAAGCAAACTAACAGGGCTTTCTACAATAAATAACGCCAATATTTCCCAAGGGTATTTGCGTGTAAGTGAATGAAAGGAATATCAACTCGGAATTCGAACTCTGCTCTCCGATTTCTCCTTCCGGGCCGATATCCATTGCACCACAACGCACATCCCATATGTCATTGAAAAAAAGGGTGTTGGCAGTAGGAATATAGTGAAACAAAAAAGTGGAAAGAAAATATCTTTATTTCGGAAGCCTGTTGAACAGAAGACAAAAATAAACAAAAGAATCATATGAACCTTAATAACATATGTCTACCGATAAAAAACGGGTCTCCATTAGGATCAATTCGTTGTAGAGGTCAACTTTCCCTGCTATTGCTTATTTTTCACAAAAGCCAGATCAAACTAAAAAGGGAGTGTTGCTGCTTCATCTAGTTACCCAGCCTTCACTTGTTTGTCTTGATACAGTTCAAAATGTTCTTCGCGACTTCGGGGTGATTGAATATTTGACACCTTATACACCATTTCCAACAGACGAGCTACTCTCTGCTCTATCAAATTCTGTTAATATGCAACAACACACAACTACTCTCGACTAGAACGGATAGCCCACTATAAGTCTAGTGTAAACCGCACTTATGACATGTATTCTGACGAGCAGAATTCCGTCATGCCACGTAATAAGAGTGACACATCACCAGTGGCTGACGGCCATATCACGTTGAGTACACCGGTTCTCGCTCACCGAAGTTAAGCAACGTTGATCCTGGGTGACCGCTTGGGAATACCAGGTCCTGTAAGCGTTTAGTGACGGATATGCGTTGTGGGGCAGTAGATATCGGCTCGGAAAGAGAAATCGGTGAGCCGATTTCGAATTCCAGTTGAATACCCTGCATTCACTTAAGCGCTAGTACCCTTGGGAAAGGTAGTAATCCGTCCCTTCCCTCTAGTTATGGGTTAAATAACAGGGAAAGACTTGGGGGCCCTGCCCTTAAAAACAAATCCCAGTGAATCTTGATACTCGAAAAGAAAAATTATTACTAGACACAAAACTTATATAAAAAACAACAATAAATTGTTGAAAGAAAAAGGTATTACCAGCAATAAATAAATAAAATTTAGTTGGCAATAAATGACCCGCCGAGTTTGATATGCCATAAAACAAAACAACCAACATCATCAGTTCCTTTGTATCCATTAATAAGAATTCAGTTGCACTTGGGCAGCTTCCTCCCAAGAATTTCTGCTCTATGGAACAGACTCCTAGAAGTGTATATTCCTAATCACTAAAATCTTGGCCTCTTCAACTCTACTGTTAATCGTTCTATTTCGTACATGCTTTGGATTAAATAATGCTCCTCAGAAACATAAATGAATTAATCTTGACGCTTTAAAAAAAGAATTCCAAGTTATCCAGCTTCCTTTCTTTCAAAAGATTTCATCCAGGGAAGGTTTGTGTAGCAACCATTATTAAAGGCCGTTGAGATATCTAAAGCGATCGCTTACCTGTTGGATTTATTAAGTGCTTCTCCAATTCTACGCATAGTGAGAATTGTATCCTTGTAGGATAGACAATAGTATATGAAACAAAAGTGAAAATGAGAAGACAAAGAGAAAAAAAATTATCAAAGTCAATCAAGAGTATCTCTAACTTACGTCGCAGCGAGTAGTCTAAACAATACTTACTATTATAACCGCTAGCAAACGAGTTATAACAGGAGTTAGGAGCATAACGAAACTCATGCTAAATTATAACAAGAAACACAAAATACTTTTTGGCTTCGGTGCACAGGATAAGAGTGATGATAAATTTTATCCCCGTCGGTTTAATTTTTTTCTTTTGGTGTGTAAAAAAATGAAAAGAGGAATAGATCAGATGTTTTTCAAATCTGGAAGAAATATAATCACATGTCGTAAAAATATGACAACAGCAACAACATAAGCAGTTGTTGAAATTCCAGAAACAACAAAAATTTAATTGAAATAATTCAGAATTAAACGAACACTTCCCCAATTTTTTTTAACTTCCGACGCAGTGGCAAATGCCATATCTGAATTCACGTACATTTCAGATAATGGAATTACCTTTTTTACTTATTTTAGAAGATACGAGCAAATTTTCAGAGAAGCTTTTAGCTTTTCTTACACTTCTCGCTTGTAGAACACCCTTCCGGCTACACATTTTTCAGCCAACTTTAATTTTCAAACATTCAATTCCTCCTAATTACTCCTTTTCATGCTACTCATAATTCTGTGCTAATTCTTCCACACTCCGTAACCCATTGTGCCTTCGTGGCTTTACTGCTGGGCTGAAATCGATTTAAAAATGAACGTTTCTATATCATCCGGGAAGTTATCCATTTTCTGTCAAGGTAACGTTACTGGAACTTTCCACAAGAAATCTTTTTGTAACGTCTTCTAACATTGCAGAAACGTTTTAGTAACGTGTTTTTCTTAATTGGATCTTATGAAATGTTATTGTTTTTTACTCATGTTTATAGTTTTTTCAACGTCGCTTCTTTTTCCATTATTGTTCCTTGTAAACCGTTATAGCAAGATAGCCGTTGGCAACCATATGACGTAAGTTATCGTTATCAATGTAGCCAGACAGGTTCTTTATTAATTACCAAACAGTCAGTTACTTTGCCAACAGCGTCTCGTTTGAATATCTATTTGCCCAATATAGTCTGCTATACTTGAAAAGATCATTTTCCATTAGTCCTGTAAGACTTTGAATTTGAAAGACATCTTTTCAATTTCTTAATCTAACATAAGCTCAGTCTACCATATCTCTTCAGGTAAAGTTGTAGTCACTACTTACGATGCAAACATATCCATCATTAGAAACTAAAAGCAAGTAGTCGATGCCTCACTACTCTTCAATCGACGTCCACACGCTTAATTGGCTTAAATTCAATGTTTTCTTCCTCTTTTATTGGCTACCATCCAAGACATAAGAACTTTATATATTCTGCTATATAACTCGTAGCTTGGTGGTAATTATAGATAGATTCATGTTTTTTCCAAGGGCAAAGTACAATGCGACAGCACCCGATTCAGAAGAGATATAAACTAGGTTCTTTATGGGCACTTTTTTGGCACTGATAATCTTTATGCTACCTACACATAAGATTCATTCAAAACAAGGCTCGAGAACCACTTAAGAAATGAGATCAATAATGTCAAAATTCACATGATGAATGAGGTGTGTGGAAATAATGAAAAATAGAGCGGTAGAAATTGAAGATTATGAGAATAAGTAGGATAGATAATGATTGACTCTTGGCACCACCTGGAAGTGGCATAGTGTTTCCTATAAATGTCTAAACTGACGAAAATAAAGTACTGAGTGCATTTAAATATTGGTAAATTTTTGTTTTGTTCCCCGAAGGCCTTTAGCCTTTCAAATCTTTCCAAAACATCCTTAATTCCGTGCAAATTTATATGTTGAACTCAAATCGATAATTGTTTATTGAAGAAACCTACCTTTTGTTCATGATATCGGCCAGAAATAAATCGGACTATATCTCACCCGTTGTCACATCTGATTCACCGTTGAATGACATGATGCGTAGAATACATATTTCGGCCGATTTACTGCCGTTGAACAATTACTCTGGGATTTGTTTGGTTTCGGAACTGATTTTCCGCGTAGTAATCACAAAAGAGATGTAAAAAGAGCAAAAAATCGTAAAACTACGCGTGAATTCAGTCTGCAGTGAATAACATTTTTGAACCGTGGTCACGGGGTGAGATAAACAGCGACAAGAAGTTCCATATTTTTCTGCTCGATAACATGAAAAAAAGGTAGGTTTCTTCAATAAATAATTACCGATTTGAGTTCAGCATATACATTTGCAAGGAAATAGGGATGTTTTTGAAAGATTTAATGGGGTAAAAGCCTTCGGGGAACAAAACCAAAATTTTATCTAAATATTTGCCTGGCAATAACGGTGCTGTAACGATAGGGCTTTAACGTTGAATCTGTAAAGAGGAGGTTGTGGCCTGAAAATTATGTCATCTGCGTAAATGATTTTAAACTCAGCTAAGTTTGGAAAATAAAGATTCGGTAGCTCCAGCCCAGATATAACTCATCACTCAATAAATCCCGGGCCTAACTAATAAAACAACAGCTTTTAGACATAAGTCAATTTTACTTATCAACATAGTCTCCTTCTAGACTGGTTACAACGCTTCTCTAAGAATTCGATGCCATTTTTGTAGAACGATTTGTCTTTGGCCTCAAAATACGCCTCAGTTTCCTATATCACTTCTTTATTCAGCCAAATCTCTTTTCATGGGATATTATTTGCAGGTCTGAAAACAACCAGTAGTCGCTGGGGCCAGATCTGGAGAATAGGGTGGATGCAGAAACAATTCGAAGTGCAATTCATCTAGTTTTGTCATCGTTGAGATCGACTTGTGACACGGTACGTTGTCTTGGTGAAAGATCCCTTTTTTTTTTCATTTGTAGCCGTTTTTTGGCGATTGCATCCTTCAAATGCACCAATAATTCTATATAATACTCGCTAGTGATGGTTCTTCCTTTCTCAAGTTAATCGATGAACAAAATAGCTTGCACATCCCAAAATACGGAGGCAAAAATTTGCCTGATGATGCTAGCGTATTTGGTCGCTTTGGATGGCTTTCGCCTGCTGCTGTCCACTTAGCTGACTGCCGATTTGACACCGGAGTGGTGGTGAATCCATGTTTTATCCATTGTCACATAATTACGGAAAAACTTTCTCTCTTTTCGCTGAAACAGTTGCAAACAACGATCTGAAGCGTCGATGCGTTTGTGTTTTTGATAGACCGTGAGCAAACGCGGCACACACTTTGAACACAGCTTTCTTATTGACAAATATTCACGCAAAATGGTGAATACACTGCCTTCTGATATGTTCAACTCTTTTGCTATCTAACGCAACTTCAATTTACGATCGGCCAAAAGGAGTTTGTGGATTTTTTTACTGTTTTCTGGGACACATGCCGATTTGGGGCGACCTGAGCGTTCAGCATCATTTGCGTCTGTTCGGCCGCGTTTAAAGCCAGCATACCACCTTTTAGCCCTTGTTTCTGATAGAGCAGAATCGGAATAACACTTATCAAGCCATTGCTTTGCTTGAACAGTAGTTTTCCCATCAGAAAGCAATGCTTTGCTAACACACGAAATTCAGATTTATCCATTGTTTTGAAAATTTGCAACAGTAGATCCACTTAAATAACTGTAATTTGTAAACTAATAATCCAGTTGGGCTCAAAATGTGTTACGTGCTATTTGAAGATGAGTACTTTATAAAAATCATATGTTTTTTATTAGTGGTGCCATCTATATGTCAGGCCCGGGAATTATTGGGTGTTGTGTTAGCAGCAATTGTTTCATATTTGCTTAATCTGGTTTGATGATGGTTTAATACCAAGCATTGTAATAGGCCTCAGGTAACCTTTAAAATGATGTATATTTCCGAATTTTACGAAGAACAAAATAACTTATAAAAAATATTTCTGGCTTTTTCATTATTCTCTTTAGTTCCGTCACCTGATTTTAACGCATAACTACTTTCATATTTGTATCTGACCTCCCCTCCCCAAATATATTTTATAACAATTTTTCAAGATTTGTGATTTTATGTTATTGAAACAAAATAAAATGCCCATACCCTGTTGGCGGGGACCACAATACACTAATTGCATCCAGGGGGAATGTTTGCACATTTGGGCATAAATTCCACTTTTGATTCAAATATAGAATTAACATATGTCTATCATTTTATCTGTTACATAAACCGGATCATTCTTTTAGTCTGTGGTGATACAGAGCAAAGTGAGGGCCCGGATGTTTGCACTCTTAGGACCAGCAAGCAAATGACCAAAACTGGTCTGTGCGCAGTCGACTCCACGCAGAGGTTCCGGCAGAAAGCTAAAAATTAATTAAATATCAAATTAGAGTTCGCGAGCCTACGCGAATATTATTTATCGGCCAATGGGAAGCCCAGAATCAAATACGAGTGTTAATTCCCAAATGACCTCCTGAGATCCACAAAGAGGATATAAAAATTGTCAAGCGTGTATCACATATGGCACTTAAAACTGATTCACTGTATCAAATATTCGCCCAATTTCGGCATTTTTATTATTTTTTTTTCTAAAGTTATTATTGATATACTCAAAGTAGGAGGATACGCAATGAGAAGTGTCATGTGAATGTAAGAGCAGGGAGTTGAACCCCTTGACGCGGTGTAACAGCGAGGAAGTTTACTGCAATTACAACTGAGTTGTGTTCGATCCTCACTAAGTGCTTCATACTTTCGCGACATGACCGACTATGCAGAAGATTTTTCCCGCATTAGATTGTCATTACTTTCTGTGGTAGATCGGTTGCCATCCAAGGCTACAGAATCCAATCTGTCCTGCTATTCAACCCATAGATGGAGGGAGGAGAGATGGATTCATACCTTTCCCAAGGCTATTAGTTTGTAAGTAAATGAAACGAATGCAACTCGAATTCGAACTCGGCTCTCTAATTTCTCATTTCGTGCTGAGATCCATTACATAAAAAGGCCTATCCCTTTGTTTGTTTTTTGTTTTTTGTTTTTTTGTTTTTTGTTTTTTTTTGTTTTTTCTATTCGTCCTTATCAGAAACGGCGACAATGACGACGAAAAGAAGCCGGAGGTGGCAAGTAGACGGATGAGACCTTCACACAAACGGTCCGGTATTTTTTTTAAGGTTTTGTGTTTGAGTTTGAGTTTTGTTTAACGGCATATCAACACCTCTGTGGGTTATTTAATGCCAAAATGTTTTAAGATATTTTTTTCCTTTCAAAAATGTATATTCTTTCTATAAAAGTTTATTTTTATGTATATGTTTATATAAAAGTGTATTTTTATACTTTCATAGTGTTTTAACCCCAGCTGGGACCCTAACAGGTGCTACCAATCCCGGTCAGGGTTGACCTGGGAACAACAGCAATTAATGCTCCTCACAACCTTCTAATCAGAGGTCTTGCTGCCGGATGCAGTTTACCATCATGCCCAGGAACTATTTAAGGTTTAATATAATCTATAGATCTATGAAAATTATTGATAATGCTGCTATGTCACGAATCTCGCGAAGAACAATATTTCTTGTTCATCCATATATCGTCGGTCTTGATTCTTTAATATTTATATTTGATGGCATCTTTACTGTAATAACACGGGTAATATTGTCGTGAATAAATAGTGGCAGTAATATAGCCTTTGGCCCTATGTGTTACCACTGACTGACGTAGGCATGTTTTTTTTTCCGCCTCTATGCGAGAAATATCATGTGATATGTAAATGTTGAGATAAACTTGTAGCACAACTGTTTAAGGGGAATGGATACAACGTTTGAGTTGGAAATTGAAGGCACAACCAACTAGATAACTGGTATTAAATGAAGTGGCAGGATTCTCCATTCCGAAAATGATCCTACCATTATTGTGTCATTCTTTTCATGATAAAAAATGCCTAAGTTGTTATCATGGAATATCGCAAGATGACAGCTCCGTGGTAAAATTCCACAGAATTTGGTCTGGTGTTTTCAGTTGCCAGCTAGAAGAACAGCGATTATTTGCGATTGATTCAGTTCATCTTACTTCAAATGTGCGTGGGTGGTGCACTGGATATTGGCTCGAAGCTAGAAATCGAGGAACCGAGTTCAAATTCCTGTTGAATACCTTGCATTCACTTATGCGCAAATACCCTTTGGAAAGGCATTAATCCATCTCTTCCCTCCAGCTATGGGTTAAATAACAGGACAGATTAGGTTCTATAGCCTTGGCTGGCAACCAGTCTACCGCAGAAAATAATGGCAACCAACTGCAGGATAATATTCTACCCAGTCAGTCATGTCTCTTTAGAGACATGATCGCCCAAGCATGTGTCACGTACGGCACTTAACCGACTTCTATCAAATATTTGCCCAATTTCGACATTTTCATATTTTTTTTCTAAAATTATTATAAGTCCCAAGAGACACTCAAAGTAGGGGATGCACAATAGGAAGTATGATGTAAACGTAAGAGCAGGGAGTTGAACCCCATTGACGCGGTGTAACAGCGAGAAAGTTCGCTACAATTACAACTGAGTTGTGAGTTCGATCCTCACTAAGTGCTCCATACTTTCGGCCTTGTGCCACATGTAAGTTACTCTTAGAAATCACCATGAGAGGAGCAAGTATAACGTGAAGAGCATATAATAACTGCTGAGTGTTCTGGAAGGTAGAAACTGTGTTTAATTTGACCGTTTGTTTTAATCATGTTTATGGTGTGGTATATTAAGAAAAGCTATGAGCTTTGGTAGTTTTTTATAGTAATTTTCAATCCTCGCTATTACCAGGTTCCGTATTTTGACCAACAAGAACGGTCTGGTGAATATGTATTTTTATTATAATGTTTCCTTCTCTTTCATTCATCATTTATTTTCAGTTACCCTCGTTCGTCTTCCTTGAATGTAAACAAGACTCTCTTTCAAATTCGCCAGTCATCCTGAATTTAATGGCCGACGTATAGACCCACTTTTTTAATCCCTATAACTTTTGTTTAAAATATTTAAGTCCCATATCCGTGATGTCAGATTAGATTACATAACTCACTGTGTTTTATCTAATAAAATTTGTATTAACTAACCGATGTTGGGAAGTCCCATATCCGTGATGTCAGATTAGATTACATAACTCACTGTGTTTTATCTAATAAAATTTGTATTAACTAACCGATGTTGGGAAGTCCCATATCCGTGATGTCAGATTAGATTACATAACTCACTGTGTTTTATCTAATAAAATTTGTATTAACTAACCGATGTTGGGAAGTCCCATATCCGTGATGTCAGATTAGATTACATAACTCACTGTGTTTTATCTAATAAAATTTGTATTAACTAACCGATGTTGGGAAGTCCCATATCCGTGATGTCAGATTATATTACATAACTCACTGTGTTTTATCTAATAAAATTTGTATTAACTAACCGATGTTGGAAAGGTTTTCAACATATACTTATATCTATTTAAAAGTTGTGTATTTAGGCAACAAATTCTTTTTTTTAAACATGTCAGATTAAATAAATTGCAAACATTGTGTTTGCTTATTTTTAATAAAATCCGTTCATTCTCACGGATAATTTTTCGCGTATTATAATCAAAGGTTATCAGAAATGAGCTGTAACGTTGACAGATGTTATTTTCATTTATTTCTTAAGGTACCCAAGTACTTTCAACCTCTTTCCGAGATCATCTTCAGGGGGTGTGAGTCATGGTAATAAAAGTGACCGGAAAACTGTGTTGCTAAAAATTACTGTACATTTTTTCTGATTCAAATATAACTATTGACAAATTGCTAGCGTTCAGCAGAACGTGAAAATTATCCAAAATGGATTTTTTTATATGTTGTAATGTCATGGTCATGCATGAAAAAAAAAACTGTTCTTTTTATAAACATTTTAGAATTTTATAGCTGATTCTAATAATTGGCGGCTTAAGTGATTTAATATATATATATATATATATATATATATATATATATATATTATATATATATATATATACATAGTTGCCATCCGCAGACAGATCTGTTTCGCCGTATCACAGCTCATCAGTACGGTTAGACTCCGATTGCTTTTTTACCCAGGATTGAAAGCGACCGGAATGGCGTCAGTCGGCGACTCTACCCCTAGGCTATGGGCGTTTGGTGAAGTAGGCACACATTTTAGCGCATATCATTATACGCGCCCAAATAGCTAGAGCGTCCTAATTCATTTCCCTGAATGAGTGATGCATATATATATATATATATATATAGTGATCTTTTAATAAAAATGTTTGTTTTTATAAGTAGTTATTGTTTTTATAAATATTGTTTTATAAGTATTTATTATTTTATAAATATTTATGATATTTCCCAGAATGGGATATCAATACAAGGTTGTTAATTGGTTAAGGCAAATGTAATCTGGTAGAACAATCTAGTCCGTAGTCTTAATCGTCTTATTCGTCGTATGCAGTGTCCCGAGACGTAGGCGTAGTCAATAGTAGACTAATAGATCTCTAATGGAAAGACTGGTAGATTTCTCTCACTCACTCGATATTTACACTTCTCCCCTCCACCTGAGAGGAATGTGACACAAGTCAACTGGTCACAGATAAACTGGTCAAAATTTTCACTCTCTCTCATGCTTCTTTCTTCATCCACTCCACTCTCTGCAATATTCTTAGCCTTCTCCTGCCCTCTTTTTGAAACCCCCTGTAACCTGTAACTCTTTCACATACCTCCTATGTAACCCCTGCTCAACAGTGGCAGTAAAATGCCTTGCTTGTGGCGATATGATTATAAAAAACAAACTTAATGACTACCAATGTTCATCAAATTAAAATTCAACTAAATAAATTTCTGTAATATTATAATGTGGAAATTAAGTGGGGGATCAATTCTAAATTACAATCAATATATAAACTGATCCCTCAATTTATGGTCACAGTCATCCTTCTCTTACCCACTTTCTGACACCCTCTATAACCTGTAACTCTTTCTCATAACGTACCTCCTATGTAACCCCTTGCTCAACACTCAACAGTAGCCGTAAAATGCCTTGCTTGGGGTGACACGATTATAAAAGAAAAAAGTCTCTGACAATCACAATTTCCACGACTTGGTGAGAGATAATAGGTTTCAAAATTACGCCACATGTTTGCTCAAGGTTAAAACAAATCATGGTTTAAAGACAAGATATGGTTTTAAAAATCTGCTTAAACCGATATTAAGCGTAAAATATTAAACTAATAATTTATACACAATCACTCGATGTAAACATAAAACATAATAAAATAGCAATTTATTCCGAATTATGCGATATTGTTTTAAACATGAAAAAGTAAAAAACTAATAATTTATTCATTTTTATGGGATATTGATTGTTTAAACAAATATATGTTTATAAAGCCTTTATTTTGGGGCTGTTATGTAATAAAGAAAAATTATGCTTCATATCGTTTGTTTAGCGAGTAAAGAAAGACTAACTGCTCTGAAACAAATTATTATCATAATTGTTATATGAATAGATATTAGCTGAAATTCATACACTACACTTATAATATGAATATAGACACATTCTGAAAGCTTTACCAATATTTTATTACGAAATAAAAGATATTGTTCCATATGCTTTAATATAATGTACAATGTTTATATCACTAAATCTATTCAGAAGATACATGTTCTGTAATTTACCTTTTTTAGTTTAATTATGTAGATTTTTTACATTTTGTGTATTTATTTCTCATTAACATCATCAGCTGGGTGTGGACGCACCTAAACACCTCCCTCCACATGCCCTGGCTGTGTGCCACTAAATCCCTGTGAAGGATGTTATAATCCAACAAATTATGTTTTCAGTCTATTTTTTATATTAATTAGAAAAAATAATAAGACGATTATCATAAGAAAAAATAATTTGCGGACAAAAAACAGATGCAATGTTATTTTTGTACTTCTCATTACCTCCTCGTATGGAATCTGATGTGAAGCCTTTAATATATTTCAACACTTCTGGTTAAACTCTTAGAAAAGAAAATCATGTCCCAATTTTAAGTCAATCGTTCGGCAAGACTTCTTAAATTAGGACTCGTGTAGTATCCATATGTTAAACAAGGTCCTGGCTTTCCACTTATTTAATTTTCCACCTTTCATATGCTGTCCCTGGGTATTTCAGACACAACCAGGTGACATCTACAGGACTAATAAAACAGCTAAAACAATATTGAATGTTCAGGAGTTTGTAAACAAAATTCTGTCCATTTAAATCCTGAGACTCAACACAATAGCATTGGGAATCAGAAACCCAAAATTCCGGAAAAAATCAATTGCACACACTACGAATTACACTTTTAACCCAACGCATTAGTCCTTTCACCCAAGACATTAGCCGTTACATTCAATTTATAAGAATGTTTTACCAATCGCATTACACGTTTCACCAAACAATTAAATATTTCACCCAATACGCTAGATCATTTACCCAAACACATTACACAGATAACCCAAGACATTAGACGTTTCACTCAACATATTAGATGTTTCACCCAACACATTAAACGCTTCACACAATACACTACACGTTTCCCTCAATATATTAAAATTTTTTATAAAACACATTACACACATCATCCAACGCATTAGACGTTTCATGAAACATAGTACACTTTTACCTAACACATTACATGTTTCACCCAACACATTAGAGGTTTTTCCCAAGACATTAGATTTTTCACTAAACACATTAGATTTTTCATTGAACACATTAGACATTTCACCTAACATATTACACATGTCACCCAACACATTAAACATTTCACCCAACACCTTACACATTTCACGAAAACATCAGACGTTTCACCGAGCATACGTTTCACCCAACATATCACACGTTTTACCTTATACATTATACGTTTCACCCAACACATCACACGTTTTACCTAATACATTATACGTTTCACCCAACATATCACACGTTTTACCTTATACATTATACGTTTCACCCAACATATCACATGTTTTACCTCATACATTATACGTTTCACCCAACACATCACACGTTTTACCTAATACATTATACGTTTCACCCAACATATCACACGTTTTACCTTATACATTATACGTTTCACCCAACATATCACACGTTTTACCTCATACATTATACGTTTCACCCAACACATCACACGTTTTACCTAATACATTATACGTTTCACCCAACATATCACACGTTTTACCTAATACATTATACGTTTCACCCAACACATCACATGTTTTACCTAATACATTATACGTTTCACCCAACACATCACACGTTTTACCTAATACATTATACTTTCACCCAACATATCACACGTTTTACCTAATACATTATACGTTTCACCCAACACATCACACGTTTTACCTAATACATTATACGTTTCACCCAACATATCACATGTTTTACCTTATACATTATACGTTTCACCCAACACATCACACGTTTTACCTAATACATTATACGTTTCACCCAACATATCACACGTTTTACCTTATACATTATACGTTTCACCCAACATATCACATGTTTTACCTCATACATTATACGTTTCACCCAACACATCACACGTTTTACCTAATACATTATACGTTTCACCCAACATATCACACGTTTTACCTTATACATTATACGTTTCACCCAACACATCACACGTTTTACCTAATACATTATACGTTTCACCCAACATATCACACGTTTTACCTAATACATTATACGTTTCACCCAACACATCACACGTTTTACCTAATACATTATACGTTTCACCCAACATATCACACGTTTTACCTAATACATTATACGTTTCACCCAACACATCACACGTTTTACCTAATACATTATACGTTTCACCCAACATATCACACGTTTTACCTAATACATTATACGTTTCACCCAACACATCACACGTTTTACCTAATACATTATACGTTTCACCCAACACATCACACGTTTTACCTAATACATTATACTTTCACCCAACATATCACACGTTTTACCTAATACATTATACGTTTCACCCAACACATCACACGTTTTACCTAATACATTATACGTTTCACCCAACATATCACATGTTTTACCTTATACATTATACGTTTCACCCAACACATCACACGTTTTACCTAATACATTATACGTTTCACCCAACATATCACACGTTTTACCTTATACATTATACGTTTCACCCAACATATCACATGTTTTACCTCATACATTATACGTTTCACCCAACACATCACACGTTTTACCTAATACATTATACGTTTCACCCAACATATCACACGTTTTACCTTATACATTATACGTTTCACCCAACATATCACATGTTTTACCTCATACATTATACGTTTCACCCAACACATCACACGTTTTACCTTATACATTATACGTTTCACCCAACATATCACACGTTTTACCTCATACATTATACGTTTCACCCAACACATCACACGTTTTACCTAATACATTATACGTTTCACCCAACATATCACACGTTTTACCTAATACATTATACGTTTCACCCAACACATCACACGTTTTACCTAATACATTATACGTTTCACCCAACACATCACACGTTTTACCTAATACATTATACGTTTCACCCAACACATAAGACGTCGTAAATAAATTGCAATTCTTCAGCTTTGGGTCTATGCCTGGAAATACAATTTTCTGTATTTGTCCTGTTCTTTCAGGGTTCACCACAACGTTCTATACTTTTTTCTTTTTATATCTTAGTAGTGTTTGCCTTTTTGCTGAATTCTCCCTCTCTGTCCTGTCATACATTTACACTTGTTCATTTTGTTATGTAGTTTATTCATTGCTTACCTAAAGATCATAAAATACTTGATGAAATTTTTTTATTAAATTATATTCTTCTTTAAATCTATATATATATATATATATATATATATATATATATATATATAGTGTGTGTGTGTGTCTTTCCCCTCCAGTTATGGGTTAAATAACAGGGTGGAGCCTGGAGGCAACCCATCAGGTGTTGGTGTCACAATAAAACACCCTTAGTATTCCTGGTGAAGCATCAAGTATTCAGCTATTTGACAAGATAATGAATTTCGCTACAAATTGCGCCAGGGATCCAAATGTACAGGGAATACTGGAGGGGTGTAGTGGGTTCTATCTCGGCCAAGGCCACAAGACGATGACGACGTGTCTTTATGAGTCTGATAATCCATCAGGTTCATATGCGGTCGCGTGTAGTGAAGCCATAGCAGCAGTGGGCGTGTCTAGGGCAACATATCTTGATGTAGCCCATCCATCTTCAAGCAAAGTTTTTTTTATTCTTCTAGACTCATTACCACCTGAAAAACAGATCACCCCCCGCCACTGTTTGACCTATATTTGTGTGGCAAAGAGACTAATTCATTTCAAAGTGAACGTAACTAAGGTCTGCTGATTTTTCTTTCCGAGGCGTTACCCGTTAACGAACTCGACCACCCAATTCTTCATTGTTTTCCATTTGTTTATTTATTGCTACATATTTTATCTTTTTGTCAATCTCTGTAGCTTAAAACTAGTAAAGTTAAGCCGTTTAAATTTGGTTTGTAAAAAATCTTATGAATTTTCTATTTAAACTGCTAGAATATTCCTTGCTTTCAACTCGATAGATATTCGCTGCTCCAGACAACATCTTAATTCCGCCTTCAACACGCTAACCAAAATTGACATATGTAAAACATTACAAGAAAAACAATTTCTAATTAATTACAGAATAACAGAAATAAAATACCGGTTTCTAATTTGAGCCTACCTGAGATCGGTTTGTTGATTGGTTGATTTTGCTTAGCAGCATATGAACATCTTTATGGGTTACTTGATGACGAAATTTAAAATATTTACACTATTTACATTGTTCGGACTATTGACCTCATTTCTATTGACATATTTACGATGTTTCGGTTGTTGTACTCTCCCGCCTTGTTCAGATGATATACGTTGCAATTTCAAACCGAACCACGGTAGATTGTTCTAGTTCTGTGTGCCATGCCTTTTCTGAATATCTCAGTTTCAGCTATTTCCCTTTACTAACTCAACTCTCCAAGTTTTTGTTCGCCTCTACTGTGGCCAGGTATTGAACTCACGACTCTTTGGGACAAGTTACTGAATTACTTCAAACAACGCTTTTATCCAGCAAACCGAACAATTTAAAAACGGTATAAATATTTATATTGCCTCATATCAGAAATATAGACAGATGTCGAAATCTAAATATCTTAAACGATATTATGAATTCAACTTAAGATAAAAATGTATTGTTGGTAATTTTACTATAAATATATATTCTTGGATTTTTTATGTAAAAACTAGCAATATAGCTCGGCGTTGCTCGGGTGAAATGAAAGCTATAAAACTAATCTATGGTCCTGGAGCTCAGACTTTTTGGACGTTGACACGAAAGACTAAAAAGCAATAGTTGTTTCCAGTTAAAGCCAAACCGTAGACTGAAAGAAAAATGAATGAATGTAAGTTAAATTTTGATTTACTGGTATCGACATCAAATAAGTTTTTTTCGTCGTAAACTGAATTTTGAAGGCTAAATAAGTCCTCTGAGTAAATGGTATCATGGCTGAGACTAAGAACTACAATCATACCTACTTAGAGCCAAACCCGAAGCAAAAAGTAAAATAAAAGGGCTGAAAAACTGATTTTGATCAGACCCAGTAGGATATCGGAGTATCGATTTCCAATATCGGAGTCAAATAAGTCATCCAAGAACAGAACTGCAATCTTGAAACTTCTGAATATCGTTTCTTATGTCTTTGTCTATGAGTGTATCAAATTTGATTAAAATCGGATCACTCTTTTAATAACCCGATTTTTTCGATTATCGATTTTCGATATTTATCGGTGGTGCATGGACACAAAACCTAGCTAAGAACACTCGCAGACGCTTGTAGTTCAACTGTGTAAATTTTTAAGAAAATTGGTTCATCCGTTTCGGGGTCTATAGGTAACGGACACACACACACAGACACACACACACACACAGACAAAGTTCCATTTATAAATAAGTTTAGATTAGATTAGATTAATTTATTTTTATACTTTCACAGTGTTTCGTTTTTGCTTGGGAATTAACAATTTTTCCATAGCTAGGACATTACAGGTGCTACCAGCCTTGGTCAGGATGGACCTCAGAAAAACAACAATTAATAGGTGGTTTAACCTATTAATTGTTGTTGTTTTTGCTCCTCAAAACCTCGAAACTTCCGATCATAAGTCTAGCTGCCGGATGTAGTTTATCGTCATACCCAAGGCTAACCTGAGAGCGTTTACTAATTCACAAAGAGACGAATTCTGCATGAGGTACTCAAACACTAAGTTAAGTGTTGTTTGGCGCAAGGCTATAGTTCCTAAGCACCGAGCGCAGATCTACATAAGCGAATTTGTCTGCTTAGTACAAGCAGATTCTCATTAGTATATATTACTGTAATATCTTGTTTCAAGCAGTTGCTTCAACTGAGGAAAAATAACACCCACTCACTCGTACAAACAAGATTAATAGATAAATATGTACATTACCGGTCATAATTATTAGGCAACCCCAGTTTTTTCTTGAAAGAAATGATGTATTTTATATTATTTTTAGTATTTCTTGCCAAATGAAAATAGAATGGGTCTTTTATTATTATTACTTTGCAAAATTTTACAAGGCAAGGAAGCAAAGATGAACTCCTCCGAATCATCCTAAATTTTCTTCATTCTTTCATTGATGAAACTGCAATATAGGTAATAATTAAATATTTATAAATTCATTTGATGCACATGCGTTTGTGCAATATTAACAAAAGAACCATTCTATTTTCATTTACAATTATTCACTTGGCTATAAATACTAAGAAATATTATGAAATACATCATGTTTTTTAAACACTGTCGTGGCCTAAAAATTATGGCCGGTAGTGTGCATCAAAATAATTTTAATGCTCATGTATAATTTTTCACCAAAATTATAATAAAAAATACAAAGATCTGGTGTCTACTTTGCACAAAAATGGAAATAAATGAAAAATAGTTTAAAACTGTAGCTAGAGTGCTATCTTTCCTGAGTATTTTTTTTCAAACAAGCAGTATAGCCCGGCGTTGCTCGGGTGTAATGAAAGATTTACAACTAATTCATAGTCTTGGAGCTCAGACTCTTTGGACGTTGACACAAAAGACTAAAAAACAATAGTTGTTTCCAGTTAAATCGAAACCGTAGACTGAAAGAAAAATGAATGGATGTAAATCAAATTTTGATTTCCTGGTATCGACATCAAATAAGTTTTTCGTCGTAAACTGAATTTTGAAGGCTAAATAAATCCTCTGAGTAAATGGTATCATGGCTGCGACTAAGAACTACAATTATACCTACTTAGAGCCAAACCCGAAGTAAAAAGTAAAATAAAAGGGCTGAAAAACTGATTTTGATTAGACCCGCTTTCTTGTATTTTATATATATATATATATATATATATATATATATATATATATATATTATCGGTTTTCTGCACTATTCTAAGAACTGCAACCTTGAAACTTCTGAATATCGTTTCTTATATCTTTGTGTATGAGTGTAATAAATTTGATTAAAATCGGACCACTCCTTCTATAACCCGATTTTTTCGATTGTCGATTTTCGACATTAATCGGGTGTACCTCGACACAAAACCTAGCTAAGAACACTCGCAGACGCTTATAGTACAACTGTGGAAATTTTCAAGGAAATGGGTTCAGCCGTTTCGGAGTCTATAGGTAACGGATACGCACACACACAGACACACACACACACACACACAGACAAAGTTCCATTTATAAATAAGTTTAGATATGAGCCACTTCATAGGTTCAGATCGTGTTATGCTTGCATAAAATAGGATTTACAATAAACAATGTACAAAATAATATTGTAGTAGTGAATAACTTAATTTCTAACAGAATTCTTGAATGTTTTTGTTATTTACATTTCGGTCGTTGCTTTCTCCGGCCTTCTTTAGTTGTCTGTCGATCATAATAACTGAAGGTGATTTTTGAACTGAATTCTTTAATCAATCAAGCGAGATAGATTAATCTATGTGGGTAGGGTCCAGTTCGAAATTCCATGAAGGTTATCCTGATCGAGAGGAACTTAAAGAAGGCCGAAGAGCACAATGGACTGATTATTATTTCATCATTATGATAAAGATGAAAGCATTAGTGAGGAAATAAATTAAAATAAAATGTAAAACTGTTCAAATAAATTAGCAAAAACAGTTGTTAACTAGGGCAAGGAATAGCGTCCTCATTTTAACGCCCAAATTGAAGCTAATGTTTTTAATTCTCTGAGAGAGCTTTTCTTTTGCCTTCAATTTGAATGACTGATGCAATACCGGAAATACCCGACTGACTCGCTCCCTCGACTTTCTTCCTCGACTTCCTTCCTCGAGGTATAATCACTACTATTTTATATAGTGATTCGAATAGTCCATTTCCGTGGAAAGGTGGAGAGCGCACCAACAGCGACCCAACCTCATTTCCTTCATATTCCATTGATGAGATATATGTTCCACTTAAGCTGAGAGTATACTTCCATGATCACCACAATCTGAACGTATTCAAGTCTACCTCTCAACCGTTACCTTCCCCATAAATCCCCATAAAATGTGCCTCTTATTCTGTAGCCCTCTACTTTGACTTGCTCTCGGGTTTTGCACAGAGTAAAAACCACTAAAAATTAAAAAATAAACTGGTATTTCCCAAGAGTAGATCGATATCATGCCACTATCTGTGAGAAAGAAAATAGCTCGTATTAATAAATCTATTTTATCTTTTTCTTAATCCTGCACATATATAAATCTACCCTCCGCCCGTGCATTGAATACTGCTGCCATATCTGGTCGGGTGCTCCTACTATCCATCTAGGAGTCCTTGACAAAATCCAACGGAGAATTTATAATGTAATAGATCCCGACTTGGCAGCTGAGACACAGTCACTTTCTCACCAGCGCAATGTGGATTCCCTGTGCCTCTTCTACAAATACTTTCACGGCTTATGCTCCGATGAACTTAACTCATTGGTGCCCCTATACATGAATTTACTCAAGTCAAAAGATTAGCAATTAGGTCCCACACTTTTACTGTGAAACCAATAAAATGTAAACACAGATTCTACTCCATCAGCTTCTTTTCTTCCCACGTGTTGAATTCCCTTCCATTTACGTACTTCCCCGACAGCTACAATCTCCAAGAATTTAAATGTAAAGTCAATAGTCATCTCCTATTTCACTAACCTGCATCCTCTCTCTCATGCTCCCTTCTCCGTTCACTCCACTCTCATTACGATCCTCATCCGTCTCTTACCCACTTCCTGACACCCCCTATAACCTGTCACTCTTTCTCATGATGATATGATTATAAAAAAACTGTATCATTTCCCCGACTCGTTCCGCTTTAGCTGATCTTATGAAATCCAACAATTGATGCATTGAACACACAAACAGCAGGTAAGCTAGAACGAAAGGCGAAATATAACATTTAAATTAAATAATTCCATTAGAGTCATTATTATCTTTTAGATTAAATAATTGCATTAAAATTATTATTATTCTTTGGAATAAATAATTGCATAAAATCATTATTATCTTTTAGATTAAATAATTGCATTAGAATCATTATTATTCTTTGGAATAAATAATTGCATAAAATCATTATTATCCTTTAAATTAAATAATTGCATTAGAATCATTATCCTTTAGATAATAAATATAAACTAAAAATCCTGGAAGCTATCTACATTAAACAACTTAAACCTGGTTTGAATACGATAAATTTTGATATCTCTACTAACATACTCAAATGCCTGTAATCGGATCAGGGACCACAACGCCACCATTTTGTCACTGTCTGCGGCCATCCGCCACGGTAGGGATGGACTTGTCTCTTCAATTTAATTCTCTTTATTGTTAATAACTTCAATGTTCTATGTTTACTGTGTGTTAATATTTATTCATTGATAATGGCTTATGTGAGCCGAAAGCTTAGACCCGATAAAAAAATCAACAATTAGTGTGATTCTTTGTTGTCTTTCAACGATACCACCATCAAGTACATCAGACGGTACGAACGGATATTACACAAAATTAATAGACAAAATTTGTCTATATTATACAATAAAACCTGCATTAATAAATATATATATATATATATATATATATATATATATATATTATTCTTTACTTCTGTGCTTTGATTTAGGTGACACTAGAAGAACGTGATTTCCTTTTGATAAATCAACGCTGACAGGATTGTAATTAATCAAGTCTTCGATAAAGAACGTCACTTTTTTTACGTCATATATATTAGTCGCTTGAATAATTGCATTCAGTAGCAAAACACAGTCACACACGTCGAATTCCTATCTGCCAAATACCATGATTCATTTGAAAGCAGTACAACTAATGGCGTAAAAAGATTGTACAAGAACTAATGAATTTTCAGTTGGGCGAAACACAAAGTAAATTGATTCACCCGATGAATTTATAAATTAGAAATCTAGATTGAGAAATGGCTGTTGCAATTTAGACTTTCAGAATTTTAAAATTTACTCGCTAGAACGGAGTTACCCTTGTCGCTATGAGAAAGTATTGATATCGCTCAACACTTGGGAAATATATTTAACTAATTTAATCATTACTTATAGATAGCTGTCTGTATATATTAAGAGAATTTTGATATCAATAAGTATTTTATCTGACGTAACTATTACGTCATATGCTTAAATCACGTGATAATTTGAAAGAATTGTAAATGCGCTGGAAACGATGTTATGTCGTCGCCGTAGTAGATCTGTGGAGTTTACACACTCATTTTCACATGCACATATACTTAATTCACTGTGCAACACCCACGTACATAAACATTCCAACGTTTTTAACGCTGATTGGTTAAATAATCGCTGTAGATTTATCATAAGACCATTTTTAAATCGTAGTCGAGAATATTCTAGAACATCTTTCGATTATGGTTCAGTACACATTAACTGATTGGTCAATTTATGACCAATCAAAGATTTTTGTACAAAGTAAGTTGAATTTTTCTTCCCTGGAGCATCCTAAAATGTATATAAACTAGCTGAAATTGTCACTACTTCAGTAGGGCTTAATTTCCCCCAACTCCACATCGCTTGTTTCTAAATCTTACACACACTATGAAACGTACGCACAGACACATACCTACACTGTTTAAACTACCAGTGGTCATTATGCTAAACACTAATATACGACCAGTTGATCTATCCTGAACTTATCCAGAACTGAAGAACATTTTGAACATTAACGTCCAATTCATGAATATTTCGATTCATTCCTTTCGTGCAAAACAAACTTTATTAATTTTCATTCAACAAGTGACATTTTTTCAAAGAACATTTGACTTTGGTCAATGGGAAACTCCTGTCTCACTTATCTATTGTCAACTGTATTGCATGCCTTATTCCACCAATATTTGTACAATGGTTAATACCTTTTTTATTGTTGGTTACATTGTCGTTATCGTTGTCTCCTATTCAACAACTGAATCCTTTGCGAAATTTTTGAATAAAGCCATTCTTGGAGATTCCGAGGAAGATGCCATCGTAAGAAGTAAAGAAAAATTGAAAAAGACAAAAAAAGAGCAACAATTCATCCCCCAAAAAACAAAACAAAACAAAGCGAACACAACGCGAGTGGTTCCAAAATGGAGGATCGGTTTACTATAACGTTGTGTGAGAAACTGAGCACCCCCTAAAATTGTTTAAATATTGAAACTTTTCCATTTTTTTTTTTTTTGATAATCGGAAACTTTAATAATCGATGAATGCGCTGAAAAAAGTAAAAAAAAAAAATGAAAAAAAACAAATTTAAAGGTGGTGGTAGTGTTCTTCAGGTTCGCCCAACTTTCGAATCCTCCACAGTTTGGCTCTCCAGAAATATTTCCACAATTCGCTGTTCTTCAAATTTTTTCTCACCGGAAATATATTTGCGTTTACAATCACCTGACATCTATTAAATGTAAATTGAATCAACGAGTTTTAACATTATCTCAAAAACAATAAAAATGCAGACTCTAGTTTCAAGATTCTCTCAGCTATGTCACTTCAGATTTTAGAGATGATGGCTCTCCATAATTTTCTGGGCCTTTGTAGCTCTTAATAAATATTCTCTTTTTTGTACCTCTCCTAATCCTTTTTCTGTTATCCATTTACTGAAACTCGTTCATCTTCTTTGAGCCGTATCCCTACTGAGCGTTTCTCCATAATTTTCTGACCTTTGTAGCTTCTAATATATTTTGTCTTTTTGTTATCTCTCTTAAATCTTGTTCGTTTATCTATTTACTAAAGTCCGTTCTTCTTGTATGAACCGTGTCTTTCCAGAATGTTGATGATCATGTCTCTCCACTATTTTCTGTCTTTTGTAGCTCTTAATAAATTTGGGCTTTTCATTAATCTTAAACCTTGTTCTGTTAAACATTTCCTCAATCAGGTTCTATGAGCCACAATTTCCTGTTTTTTGTAGCTTTTAATAATTTTTTTATCTCTCCTAAACCTTGCCCCATCATCCATTTATTCAAGTTTGTTCTTCTTCTGAGAGCCCTATTACTTTTGAACCTAGGCGTTCATGACTCTCCACAATTTCTTCTCCTGTGTAGGTCTTAATATATTTTGTTTTTTGATATCTGTAATAAAAAGAGTTCCACCATCCATTTAATGAAGGTCCTTCGTCTTCTATGACCGTGTCTCTTTAGGACTTATTCGATCATGGCTCTTTATAATTTCCTATCCTTCACAGGTCTTAATATTTTGTTCTTTTTGTTATCTATCTATGTAACACCCCAACGGACCGTCCTAACAATTTTCTCCGGCAGCCGTTCTCCACGCTGTGATATTGCCGGGAGTTTGTTGAAAATGTCGGCCGGACAGCTGGGGGTACAAGATTGAACTATAAGGAACGAACTTCCACAACTTGGATGAGTTTTAAAGGATGCTTTATTTGTTTAGAGTTAGCCTTTTCGGTTGGGGCAGGCGAATGTGACACACAGCTCTAACTCTAATTAATGGAGATCAACAAATCCGAACTGAACGAAACAGGACGAACGGAGATCCTTACTTCAAGCTCGCACCCGGCTGAACTCCTTTCACTTAACTTTCTGACTCGGAAAGATTACCTGAATTTATCCGAAATTGACCGGAAATCCGGAAATGCTTTAGACCACCGGTGACAAACATTGGCGACTGTAAGTCTGAAATTTCAGTTATCTTTTTTTTATCTTAATAAGGCTTCCGCCGGAAAAGGCTTAATGTGTGGTCAAGATACAGTAAAGGACAGCCTTTGACCGGGTCATTCGAAAACGTACCTGCTGAACTTTATCTCTTTATCACATTAAACTACTGAGTCAAATATTTACCGGAAGAGGGGTAGGATTTAAAACAGTAATCGGATACCGTTGTCTCTTTCACAATTTTCCTCATCAAAGAAAAAGCGTTTATTTATTTATTTTTTTCCTCTTCTTTTTCACTTTTGTTAAATATGTTTTTAAACTATTTTCTATTCTAATCTATTTTCTATTTTAATCTATTTTAATCTATTATAATAAAATACATATATGCCTAGTTATCGTGTCACATCTATTTATTTATCTGTTATGATGAAACATACCTATTCTATAGTGAATAGACTCTCCCAGCTAATTTAAGTAGGTGTAGTAAGAGGAACGAGGGTCAGTCGATGTTGGACGATAGTAGTCGACAGTTAGTCGAATACGAAAGTAGCCAGCGACCTGGCAAGATTACACTGCGTAATACAGATTATATCAAGTTCCTAACGTTTTGTACGTCGAACCTATTACGACCGACGTTTACACAAATACTAGCCTCCACTGCGAAAATAACTCCACAACACTCTACTCTCTCTCTTCTCGCTTTCTTTTTTCTTTTTCTCTTTATCTTTCTCTCTCTCTCTTTCTCTTTCTCTCTTTCTGTTTCTCTCGCTCTCTTTCTCTTTTTCTATTACACGCTCTTTCTCTCTCTTTCTCTCTCTTTCGTTTCTGCCTTTTATCTGTAACCTAAGCATCAAATTTTCCAAGTCCTCTTTCTTTGTTTTGTGCTCTACAAAATTTCAACTATCTTTCCCTGACATTAAGTATAAGAATGCTTTTTATTTTCATTTACTCTAAACAATTGTCTTTTTCCACATGTTCAAATCCAGTGTATTCTCAGCATCCTTCTGTAGAAAAAACTTTTCTGTAATTTAAAGTCTATTCTTTATCGGTGATGAGATTGTCCAGCATTCTCTCTCGTATTGGAGAGCTGATTATGTAACAGTTCAATGCTCTTTTCGTTGTTAAACATTTTCAGATGTCTTCGTGCTATCAAAGGATCTTTCTGTCTTTATTTTCCTTTCCACGACACAGCAAGATGCTAGTTATTCCGAAAACAGGTCAATACCTTCTGTAATCTTCAACAAAGATATATTCGTATTCATTTGATGGTTTATGCAGTTGACAGCATCCAAGGAATTCTCTCTTCTTAATTTCGGGTTGAGATTCTAAGAGGCTTGTCCATTGAAGCCAAAGATACTTTGCAACGCCCGCATCTGTGGAATTAGACTTCGCTTGAAGAACTCTGCAAAGCTTTCCTAATTTCCACACCTATCCCACCGCAGCAAATGTTGATATCATTGATTTTAAAAGGATGTAGATGCTGGTCAAGATTAAAAGCAATCATCTTAATCTAACCAAACCTTTCTACATATCTTGATCGATATTCATCTGATCATCAATCTCAGTGCAATTTTCCTGGTTTTTATTGGAAGCGAAACAAACTTGCTCATAGTTATCGACTCCAGGAGGCTAAAGTTTCATGAAAAATCTTCTGACAAGCGTCAGTCTCAAGCAAGCAAGAGTCAGTCAGTCAGTGATACACGCTTTGGGCGATCATGTCTCGAAAGAGACATGACTGACTGACAAAGGAATATCCCGCAGTAGGTTGCCATTGCTTTCTGCGGTAGACTGGTTGCCAGCCAATGCTATAGAACACAATCTGTCTTATTATTTGACAAATAGCAAGACGGGGAAGAGATGTGTTATATTATTAAGTAGTAATTAGTGGGGGATCAGTTTATTACTTCATAACAATAAAAAACTGATCCCCCACTTTATGCCCAGTAGAATCCTTAATCATGTTTTCAACTATTATATTCAGTCAGCAAGTTAAGTGCCATACGTGATACACGCTTTGGGCGATCATGTCTCGAAAGAGACATGACTGAGTGAGCAAAAGATTATCCTGCATTAGGTTGCCATTGCTTTCTGCTACAGACTGATTGCTAGCCAAGGCTATAGAACCCAATCTCCTGTTATTTGACTCACAGCTAGAAGGGGAAGAGATCTATTATATTATTAAGTAGCAATTATTGAGTGATCAGTTTATTACTTCATAACAATATATAACTGGTTCCTCACTTTATAACCTGTAGAAGCCTTAATCATGTTTACAACTAATATATTCAGTCGGTCGGTTATGTGCCATACGTGATACACGCTTGGGCGATCATGTCTTTTTCGAGACATGACTAACTGGGTAGAAGATTATCCCGCAGTAGGTCGCCATTGCTTTTTACGGTAGACTGGTTGCCAGTCAAGGCTATAGAACCCAATCAATTCTATTATTTAACCCATAACTGGAGAAAGAGACGGATTAAAACCTTTCCCAAAGTTATTTGCGCGTAAGTGAATGCAAGGGATTTTACTGGAATTCGAACTCGGCTCCCCGATTCGTCATTCCGAGTCGATATTCACTACATCACAACGCACATCCAGCACGTAGAGTAATATCGTCAAAATTTCATTCTTTAAAATTCGCTACCAAATGAATTAGGCTATACGAAAAGTTCGTTCTTGATATTGAACATCGTTTAAGTGTGTAATTAATATCTTCAAATATTTATTTAGGTTGTACCTGTTGTCGCAAAACAGTCAAAACTGTTCATTTATTGTTTCTTCTACGTACCGTGGAAGAATATCGGCCTGATTCTACTTTTATTCTTTCTTCTTCTATGTGCCCTGTCCCTTCACGACATAGGCTATCATGGCTTTCCACGTCTCCCTATCTCTGGTATCTATTAGCATACCTTCTCCTGTTACACCATGCAACCCTCTTTCCATCATCCACCTGATTAGGTCCTTCAAATATGTTATCCGCTGCTTTCCCCTGTCTCTTTTCCCCTCGATCTGGCCTGTTAGTATCAGGTTCTCCAAGCCCTACTTCCTCATTGCATGTCCCAGGAACTTCAGCTGTCTCTTCCTGATGCTCAGTATTAATTTCCTTTTTGTTTCTATCATTTCTAAGACCCCATCATTGCTCACATGTTCGATCCATGATATCCGCAGCATCCTTCTGTTGAACCACATTTCAGTTGCTTCAAGTTTTTCCTTCATTTTTGATGATACTGTCCAGCATTCACTGCCATATTGAAGAACTGACATCACATAGCAATCCAGTACTCTCTTCTTTGTTTCTAGCAAAATTTCTTAACACTTTACTCAACTTCTGGAATGCTTCCTTCACCATGCCAATTCGCCTTCGGATCTCTGTGTCGCACTTTTTATCTTCTGTTATAACACTTCCTAGGTATTTAAATTTTTCTACCTGCTTGATTCTAGTATCCTCGACCTGTATTTGGTATATTGGTCTGCCCTTTTTACTGATGACCATGCATTCAGTTTTCTTGCACTTTATTTGTAGTCCTTTCTTATAACACTCTTCAGCTACATTCTGTAGGAGGTCTTGTAGTTTTCTTTTCTGTGTCTGCTATCAGCACTGTATTATCTGCGTACCTTAGATTGTTTAAATTATGGCCTCCGATGGTAAATCCAGGCATAACTAGTAGGGTCCTCAAAATATTTTCGCTGTACAAGTTGAACAGATCCAGTGAAAAGACACATCCTTGTCTTACGCCCCTTTCTATCTTTGTATATCTGCTGAATTCATTACCTGTTTGTATAAAGATAAAATAAGACTGAAATACAACTTCTTACGTAGCCCATAAAGAAGGTGATATGAATTTTTGAATTTGTCAAAAGTGGCTAGCAAATTTATGTGTTAAAAATTTATTCACAACTTAGTTTAAAAGTGATCAAATCATGACATTAGATAAGAATAATGCCATGTGACTTGAGAATAAATGTTCGCAAAATATCGGACTCAAGCGTTAAAAATCATTTGCAAAAACTTGGTTATGTTAGTCGTTTTGATGTGTGACTTCCAAGTACGTTAAACGTTGTGGTGTAATGGATATCGACTCGGAACGGCGAATCGGAGAGCCGAGTTTCTATTGAATTCATCGCATTCCCTTACGCATTCCCTTACGCACAAATACCAGTTATGGGTTAAATAATAGGTCAAATTGGGTTCTATAGCCTTGGCTGGCAATCAGTCTACCGCAGAAAGCAATGGCAACCTACCTTAGGATAATCTTCTGCTCAGTCAGTCATGTTTCTTTCGAGACATGATCGCCCAAAGCGTGTATCACGTATGGCACTTAACTGACTGACTGAATATAATAGTTGGAAACATGATTAAGGCTTCTACTGATCATAAAGTGGGGGATCGGTTTTATATTGTTCCGAAGTAATAAACTGATCCCCCAAAATTACTACTTAACAATATAATACATTTCCCCCTCTAGCTATGAGTTAAAAAATAGAACAGATTGGGTTCTATAGCCTTGGTCGGCAACCAGTCTACCGCAGAAAGCAATGGCAAGCTACTGCGGGATAATCTTCTGCCCAGTTTCGAGACATGATCGCCCAAGTGTGTATCACGTATGGCACTTTAACTGACTGACTGACTGATCTCAATGCGAGAAGTTGCAGTTAGCAATCAATAAGTGATGACCGACATTCATAGTTAATCAACTAAGAAATAATTTGTAGAACAACATGTGTGTTGTTACAGTTTTCTTCGTCATTCGAGATGAGATGATCTCGCAGTTATTGCCTTATAGGAGCAACGGTAATACATTACAGGTCAGCACTTTTTGTTTCCAATGAAATTTTACTGTTTCTTAATACTTTGCGTAACTTTTGGAAAGCGTCTTTCTCTAATCAATCGGACTTTTGGATTTTGGTGTCGCAGTTTCAAGATCTCATACAGAAAGTAGCAGTGGTGAGTGACAAGAAGGGACTACAAATAAACTTTAAGAAAACTGAGTGCATGGTCATCAGCAAAAGATACAACCCAAAATGCCAAATACAGGTGGGGGATAACAGAATCAAACAAGTCCAAGTATTTAAGTACCTAGGAAGTGTTCTAACAGGAGATGGAAAGTGCGACACGGAGATCCGAAGGCGAATTGGCATGGCAAAGGACGCGTTCCAGAAGATGAGCAAAATACTAACACACAGGAAGATCTCAATAGAAACGAAAAGAGTGCTAGACTGCTACGTGATGTCAGTTCTTCAGTACGGCTGTGAATGCTGGACAATATCATCGAAAATGAGGAAAGAACTGGAAGCGGCCGAAATGTGGTTCTACAGAAGGATGCTACGGATATCGTGGACTGAGCATACAAGCAACGACGAAGTGTTAGAAAGAATGGCAACAAAAAGGAAATTGATGCTGAGCATCAGGAAGAGACAATTGAAGTTCCTGGGACATGCAATGAGGAAGGAGAGCCTGGAGAACCTGATACTGACTGGTCAGATAGAAGGAAGGAGAGACAGAGGAAGGCAGCGGATAACATATCTGCAGAGTCTGATCAGGTGGATGACGGAACGGGGGTTGCCAGGAGCAACAGGAGCAAACATACTAAGAGCCACAAGGGATAGGGAGACGTGGAGATCCATGATCGCCTACGTCCTGAAGGGACAGGGCACATAGAAGAAGAAGAAGAAGATATTGGATTTTTTACTCTTTTTTTAATTTTGATATCTCCAATTTGTGGTTTGCATGTTAATATTTTTTACTCTCGACAATACATTGTCTTTTTACAATCAGTCTTTAGTCCTCCTGCTTGGCTTTTCCTCACTGCATGTTGTAAGAATGACTGTAGTTTACATTCCGTGTTTTCTATCATCACGAGGTCATCTTTCTATCTACAGTTATGATTTTGACTGCAATGATGAATGCTGGTGAGGCATTTGCTTCTCTCAGGTAGGAAAAAAAAAACTAGCTGGTCACATTTACCATTCTATCATTAGCGAGCAGCAACTGCATTTTTGTCTATCAGGATGAGGAGGAGTGCTCTCAAAGCATATTGGAACTGAAGATTACATCAGACCACAAGCGTTAATCGTACATGTAATCCACCGCTGATGTGCGTTGTGGTGCAGTGGATATCGGCTCGGAACAAGAAATCGGGGAGTCGAGCTCAAATTCCAGTTGAATTCATTGCATTCACTGATGCGCAAATACCATTGGGAAAGGTATTAATCCGTCTCTTCCTTCCAGTTATGGGGTAAATAACAGGACAGATTGGGTCCTATAGCCTTGGCTAGCAACCAATCTACCGCAGAAAGCAATGGCAACCTACTGCAGGATAATCTTTTGCCCAGTCAGTCATGTCTCTTATGACACATGATCGCCCACGCGTGTTTCACGTATGGCACTTAACTGACTGAATCCACCGCTAAAAATGCTAGAAAACTGGTCACTTACTTACAATGTTTCGTTAAGTAACCGACTCTTACTGTGTTCTAACATTACAAGAGACAGATCAGACTAAAAATGGAGTATTATCGACATATCTGGGTTGGAGCTTCACTAAAACCAGATAATGCAATTCATTTATTGGATCTGCAAAATCTATGTGCAGTCTTGACCACAGACTAACTGGCTTTGACTAAGCTTGTAATTTCCTAGTTGGTGATTCTGCTGCCAGTATGCGCGTTGTGGTGCAGTGGATATTGGCTCAGAAGAAGAAATCGGGGAGCCGAGTTCAAATTCTAGTTGAATTCCTTGCATTCATTTGCGCGAAGGTACCCTTGGAAAAGGCATTAATCTGTCTCTTCCCTCCAGTTATTGGGTAAATAACAGAACAGAATGAGTTGTAAAACATTGGCTGCAGAAAGTAATGACAACCTACTGCGGGATAATCTTCTGCCCAGTCTCTCATGTCTCTTTCGAGACATGATCGCCCAAGCATGTATCACGTATGGCTCTTAACTAACTGACTGATTTTGCTGCCAGAAAACAACCTCTGCAGGATTTTATTAGTTGTTCAATGCCTTCGTCTATTTTGACCCCGTGTAGATAACTTCCCAAAAGAGATCTCATCCTTGAGTTTTCCCGATGTCCAGTATGAAATTCATTTAATATCCGGTTCTGTAATATACATTAGTAATCCGTCACAAGTCTGGATTTCGTTCTAAAAATCGTCTATCTTCTTTTTTTTTATTTTATTAGTCGTTTATTTTTATTTTCGAAATAGCCATGTCTTTTTCTGCTTTTACTTTTATTTCTTCTTGTGTAGCTGGTAATTTGCATTCTGCATTGCATAATATATTTTTATTTCACTTTAATTATCAGCATGTCCTTATTTTTAGGCGGTTAGTATTACATAGTAAAATCCTTACGTAATAGCCTTACGGCCATATCACGTTGAATACACCGGTTCTCGCTCGATCACTGAAGTTAAGCAAGGTTGAGCCTGGTCAGTACTTAGATGGGTGACCGCTTGGGAATACAAGGTGCTGTAAGCATTTAGTGAGGGATGTGCGTTGTGTTGCAGTGGATATCGGCTCGGAAAGAGAAATCGGTGAGCCGAGTTCGAATTCCATTTGAATACCCTGCATTCACTTAAGCACTGGTACCCTTGGGAAAGGTATTAATCCGTCTCTTCCCTCTAGTTATGGGTTAAATAACAAGGGTAGGGCTTGGGGACCCTGCTCTTAAAAAACAAATCCCAATGAATCTTGATACTCGAAAAGAAAAAAGTATTACTAGACACAAAAACATATATAAAAACAATAAAAATTGTTGAAAGAAAAAGGTATTACCAGCAATAAATAAATAAAAAATTAGTTGGCATAAATGACCCGCTGAGGTTGATATGCCATAAAACAAACCAACCAACCTTATTTAATAAGATGGTATCCCAGCCTTATAATCTATTTGCTGTGTTTCTTTTTTCGAATTAAAAATTGATAATAGAAGACTGTGGTTTGTCTGCAAACAATTTTGTTTCTTTTTATGTTTTGAAATTTACTGCCAATATTATTGCTCACACCTCTTTTTCAATCTGGCTGTAGTAGCTTTCTGCCGGTATTAGGGAACGAGAACATGTGCAAAACTTTTTTATGTTACCTCATCATCATTATGTAGAAGTAACGCTTCTAGTTATACTATAGTCACCAGCAAATGAAGCCAATATGATTACAGTATTTAGATTGTAGTGCACTAATGACAAGTCTGAGTTTAATATTTCCTTGATTTTCTCAAATGCATTTTGACACTTATCAGCCCAGTTCCACTTTACGTCTTTTTGAGCAAATTGTTCAGCTGAGTTCTCAAATTCTGCACATTAGTTATGGAAATTTCATAATGATTTTCTAGCCATAGTTAAGTTTGTTAGAGAAGGCATATTCTAATACCACAAATATCGATACAGTTTAGATCTATATTTGCTTTCAAAATCACGTGTGATGCATTTCATGAATTCACCTTCTCTTCACCTTCTCTTTGGTTGGTGCTTATCAACATACATTCTGATATCAGTGTATCTTTTCTGAGCGGATTTACCAAGATTTCTTCAATCCGAAAAAAGTTAATAAGAGTGTTTACAAGAGAAGATAGTGTTGCGTCAGTCATTCATACGAAGAAGATCTAAATTTCTATCTATCTTTAGAATCTGTATTCATAAATCTTTCTTAAATCGATTACCGTCAATTTGTGTGAGTAAGCAATTTGCAATTATTTCAGCAACCAAACAGGTCAACAAATTATTTTTTTTGTTTAATAGAGATAAAGAGCTGATAAGAATCAAAAGGAAACAACCGGAATTTGGAATACGCATAATGAGAAAAGAAGGCTTGGATAATATAACATTCACAAGGTGCAGAGGAGACAAGAGAAACAGCACGCTGTAAATGCTTCCACAACTGGATGGAGAGAAACATACCCCCAACAAACAAAAACCTACCATAAAGATGATAGCCTACCAATGAAACATTATCTTTACAAGAGGCTTGACTACTTAAAATTGGGCAAATTAACCATTAATTATCCAAACGTATTTGAATCCCGTTTTATTAAGATATTTATGGAACATTTTCGTACACAAAAAAAGCATTTCTGAATGCGTTTGTATTCTTGACTTTTAAAACTATGGGTGCCTGAAGAAATCATGATATAGCTTATCTTATCTTATCAAAGTCAGTACTCATCTACTAACCACTGGACTCTAGCTCTCTCCCCACCCCTGTATAACCTTCCCTTTCTCTCCACCTATGTATCTGTCATCGCACCTGCATTCTCAGCTTTCTATTGTTCCTTTCTAACTAGTTTGTACTCCTCACTCTTTTCTAATTAATCTTTTTACATTTATGTAGCCCCTTGCACATCAGTGGCGTTTCCGCCTTGCTCGGGGTGAAATGATTTTAAAAAAATCTCTCATCTAGACGACACCTGTAACTCGCCATAGGCTCACCACTTCTCCTCATCACGTTAACACATCTTTAAGTTCTCAATCGCTGACACAATGCCTAAAAATCCATAGTTTGATATAAATTTTTTAAAATGACTCCGTTTTATATGAGATACAGATCGGCAAGATAAACTACCGACCTTGTCCTTATCCCACTGGGGATGTGAAAGTCCTGAATGTTCATCTTCTCACCTTGCTAATATTTTAAAATTTCCGTTTCATTTTTTTTTTTTTTCATTAAACATTTATTTGGAGTAAAACTTATTAAGAACACTACTACGGTCTTTTACTTGCAATAACCTGGAAAATAAAACAAAATAATTAGCTATGAAGACTAAACAATAAGAATAATTAAACGTTTAAAACATTACTTACCAGTATATATCCGTTACTTTGCTCTAAACCTGCATTTAATAAGTTTATTTTATACAAGTGTAAATTTATGAAATATCATAGTACCGGTTGAATTGACTAAACATTACTCTTCGAGGTGAGCTCGTTAATCACTACCCCACATAGAAGCTTCCTATCAGTTATTCAGTTTTATCCTGCATAAATCTGTAGTACTAAGATTGATCCTTCCAATCAGTAGCAATGAGTCAGATGAGTTTCATTGAAAGTTACCGGACAGCAAGACATGGTTGCGTTAAAACGATTCCCTTCCACATAAGCACCCTTTTCTCAGGGTTTAATGACGAATGTTTTTAGAAATCTCAGAATAATAGTAGCACATGAAACAAGCGAAAGCAAGGGACGGCAGCCGCCCATGGCTAGATTCAAATTCATGATTTCGTCTTCGCAATCCGGAGTGTTGAGTTCAATTTCTGGTTAAGCGCACCGGTTACAACGTGGAAATGAAATAAACGAGCAAATAAAATGTGGCTAATATCAATAATTTGCTGTAAAATTGGGAAAAAGGTGAAGAGATATTTTCGAAATTTTAATCTTCTCTCACTGTTACAATAACTTTTATATTATTTTATCTTCTATATTAAATCTTACCTTAAACATATTTTTATATTTTCTTTATTTTATCTTACCTTATATATCATATTATTTTAACTTATCTAAACTTATTTATAAATGGAACTTTGTCTGTGTGTGTGTGTGTTTGTGTGTGTGTGTGGGTGTGTTTGTGTGTGTGTGTGTGTGTGTCCGTTACCTATAGACTCCGAAACGGCTGAACTGATTTTCATGAACATTTCACTGTTGTACTATAAGCGTCTGCGAGTGTTCTTAGCTATGTTTCGTGTCGAGGTACCTCCGATAAATATCGAATATCGATAATCGAAAAAATCGGGTTATAGAAGGAGTGGTCCGATTTTAATCAAATTTGATACACTCACAGATAAAGACATAAGAAACGATATTCAGAAGTTTCAAGGTTGTTGTTCTTACAATAGTGCAGAAAATCGTTAATATATATTTATAAGGCAAGATGTTTGTGTGTGTGTGTGTGTGTGTGTGTGTGTGTGTATGTTTGTTTATCTGTCTGTATGTCCTTTATACAAATCCACAATTTTTAACCGATTCTCACCAAACTTCACACAAATAATCTTTAGGCTGAGTCTGAGCTCCAGGACCATGGATTAGTTTTAAAGCTTTCATTACACCCGAGCAACGCCGTGTTATACTGCTAGTTTTCTATATTATACCTTACCATATTATATCTTACCTTAATTATTTTTCATTACTATTCAGACCAGCAGGGTTGGTTTTTATGTTCACCCTATTTCGATTGTTGTACTAAGTGGTCTTTTTCAGTTGTCTATTTTTGTACTGGTTATGTGCGTTGTGGTGCATTGGATATCGGCTCGGAACGTGAAATCGGGGAGCCGAGTTGGAATTCCAGCTGAATTCATTGTATTCACTTAAGCGCAAATACCCTTGGGAAAGGTATTAATCCGTCTATTCCTTCCAGTTATGGGTTAAATAGCAGGACAGATTGGGTTCTATAGCCTTGGCTGGCAACCAGTCTAACGCAGAAAGTAATGTCAACCTACTGCGGGATAATCTTCTGACTAGTCAGTCATGTCTCTTTCGAGACATGATCGCCCAAACGTGTATCACGTATGGCACTTAACTGACTGAACCTTATCGAAATTTAAAACAAAACGATCTTTTTTTTTTTTTCAATATACAAAAGTAAATAAGAGTGGCGTGTATTAACTGTTATAAAAATATGTTAAAGTATAATGGCAATACCCTCCCTTTGGGGAAGTTTCATTCAAAATTTTTAAATGTTAAGCTCGATGAGAAAGAGTTGAAGAAGACGGAGGTGTAAAACGGCCGAAACGTTGCAAGCATAACAATCAAGATCAACGTGTTGGTCCATTTTTTTTTTTTTTTATTGAGCTCGCCCCGAGCAAAGTAGTAAAAACCATAAGACAAAAAGAGGTTACTGGGTGTGGAAGAACTATTAACAGAAACATTACTAAGGAGCGAGAACAAAAAAAAAAAAAACATTAGTGAGGCATTTAAAAATAGAAATCGATTTTGAATAAAAAGATCATTTCAATAAAGAAGAGAAAAATACGATGATTAGAGGAAAGTGCTGTCATGTTTTTGCTGAATTGGCCAAACGAAATGAGGCTGCCGGTTATCGAATAACAAAAAAATACTTAGTAATAAAAGCAACTATTCTATCATTATGATTCTTTTCGATGATGCACTCTCCGACCTTTTATTTTGTCTGAATTGCTAAAATATATTTTCCTTACTTCTTTTAAGTGCCGTGTTCTTTCATGTATTAGTCGATCATGGCTGTCGATCTCTTCCGATCATTTGTTGCTCTTAATATATGCTGTCCTGTTAATTCTCCGAAACCGTACTGTATTTGTTTAAGCCTCTCAAGTATGTCACGCGCTGTCTCTCTTTCTCTCTATCCGCCCTGTGAGTATCAGATTCTCCAAACCCTCCTTCCTTGTTGTGTATCCCAGAATCTTCAGCAGTCATTTGTTGCTTTTAATATATGCTGTCCTGTTATTTCTCCAAAACCCTGCTGTATTTGTTTCAGCCTCTCATGTATGTCACGCACTGTTTCTCTTTCTCTCTATCCGCCCTGTGAGTATCAGATTCTCCAAACCAACTTCCTCGTTGTGTATCCCAGAAACTTCAGCAGTCATTTGTTGCTTTTAATATATGCTGTCCTGTTATTTCTCCAAAACCCTAATGTATTTGTTTAAGCCTCTCATGTATGTCACGCACTGTCTCTCTTTCTCTCTATCCGCCCTGTGAGTATCAGATTCTCCAAACCAACTTCCTTGTTTTGCATCCCAGAAACTTCAGCAGTCATTTGTTGCTTTTAATATATGCTGTCCTGTTATTTCTCCGAAACCGTACTGTATTTGTTTAAGCCTCTCAAGTATGTCACGCGCTGTCTCTCTTTCTCTCTATCCGCCCTGTGAGTATCAGATTCTCCAAACCCTCCTTCCTTGTTTTGCATCCCAGAAACTTCAGCAGTCATTTGTTGCTTTTAATATATGCTGTCCTGTTATTTCTCCGAAACCCTAATGTATTTGTTTAAGCCTCTCAAGTATGTCACGCGCTGTCTCTCTTTCTCTCTATCCGCCCTGTGAGTATCAGATTCTCCAAACCCTCCTTCCTTGTTGTGTATCCCAGAAACTTCAGCTGTCTCTTCCTGATGTTACGTATAAGTTTGGATTTTGTTTTTATTCTCTCCAAAATCTCGTTGTTGCTCACAAGATCGGTACACGGTATTCTCAGCATCTATCTGCAGAATCACATTTCTGTTGCTTTCTTTTATCTTAAAGAAGATTGTCGATCATTGAATGCCATATAAATGAACAGACATCTCGTAACAGATCTGTGCTTTTATCTTTGTTTCCAACGATAAGTTCTCAACACTCTACTCCGCTTTTAATATTGGGCATTAAACCGTTGAGACAAATTTCACAACCTCCTTTTTTTTATCAGATTTTTTTCAGCTACTTTATCCTCCGCCCTTCCTCTACTGTTTGTCGCATTCAGTAACATTTCATGAATGCCGATCGGCTGTATTTATTACTAGCATCATAGCCCGGCGTTGCCGGTACAACTCAGAACATTTTAGTAGTAGGACTCGATTATATAAAAAAATAACTATATTAAAAGTTGTTCAAAAATTCCATTAAAAAATCTATTTTCTTTTGCTTTGCGTAAACGAGATTTGATGTTTTGTGTGAAATTGTAAACAAAATTGCGTTTGTTTTTGTTTCAAAATTACTTTTTGTTGACTAAATGAATTTAACATAAAAAGAAAAAGTATTTTGTTTTACTGAAATTAGAAATATAAAAACTATTACGCTCTCAGTTCAGAAATTTTCGAAGAATATTTAAAAATGTAGACATTAAAGTTTACAGGAAAAAATTAATGCTACACGAATTATAGACAGTTGATTTCCTGCATGAAGTACTTAGCGACAAAAAAGCTTTATTTTTTTAATTTTATTTTCTGAAGAATTAAATATAAATCTGAAAAAAAAGACTTAATTAAATTAACCATTGGCATTTTTTTTTTTACATATTTTGTTTTTGTTTGAAAAAAATCTTTTTTAAAAAATATTTCTTTTGTTTCAAAATTACGGGGAAAATATTCACATTTTTTGTTGACCAAATGAATTTTTAAAACGTCGGAATAAAAAATAAATATAAAGGCTTTTTTTTTATAAAAAATATTTTAGTCGCGTTTGACACATGTGATTGATTTCTGAGACGTAATTTAGCAACCACCTTAGATCTTAGATGTTTTACAATCAGCCAAAAAGTGCGAAAGGGAAAATTGCTGAACTTAAACTCAAAAAATATGTGTCGACATGGCTTCCCTGTAGATATGTGTCCCTAGAAAGTTTGAATAGTATAGCTTAAATAATGCAGGCGTGCATAGGGAGCAGTCACACACAGACTCACTAATTGCTTTTTATATATATATAGATAATCTACTGGAGTCTCTTGTCACCTCTAATACATTTCCTAGAAACTTTATAGAATATTTAAATATTTAAATTTTCTTATGATGCTAAGGTTTATCATTGCTCATCAGAAATTGAATCCAGGTGAATTTTACTATTGTTGTTATCTAGTAGGCCTATTCCGTTGAGTCTTATAAATGATCTGCCTTAAAATATATTTCAATTATTAGTGACTATCTATATGGAAGATATAAAATTTTACCAGTGCACATCGAAAAATCTGGAAGGCCAAAAACTAACCGCGCTTCTCTCCACTAAATCAGCGCTTATGACTCAATGGTGTAAGGACTGGCTTATATATATATATATATATATATATATATATATATATATATACACTGGTAATATTTTTTCCGTCAAAAATGTATTGGTGGTAACATTTTATTCTCCAAAACGTATTGATGGAATTTTCATTATAAAAATCTATTTTTATACTTTCATAGTGTTTTGACCCTAGTTTGGGTAGGTAACTATTTGCCCATAGCTGGGACCCTTACAGGTGCTCTCACCCCAGGTCAGACTGAATCTGGGAACACCAGCAATTAAGAGGTGATTCCATGCTCCTCACAACTTCCTAATTAGAGATATTGCTGCCGGATGTAGTTTATCGTCATACCCAGGGCAGATGGGGTATTGTAATTATTTACATGGTTTACAGACTTCGGACTGTTGTCCTCATTTTTATTGGCATATTCACGAGGTTTCGGCTGCTGTACGTTCCGACCTTCTTCCGATGATTGGTATATGGAATCTATCACAGTGATCAAAATAAAGGTTTCAGTTCGAAAGTACTATAATTTGAAGAAGGTCGGATAGTAGAATGGCTGAAATGTCGTAAATACCTCACTAAAGATGACGGCAACAGTCCGAAGAGTGTAAATACACACTAGTAATGTCCGCCGTCACCAAGCAGACGCCGAACTGTTACATATCGGGATGAATGGGTGTTCTCTCAAGGAAGATTAGTCTTTTGAACATCTATTGAGGCTAGAAATCTCCTCAGACCTCTGTTAAAACTTATATACCCGATCTATTGATAAAAGTGCTGGGAAAATAACCAAATTATTGTAGCACCCCAGTAAGTTTCTGATTCCTCCTGCTATATTTTACAAAAGTCAGATCAGTTCAAAAATACAGTATTGCAGTCATATCTGCCCAGTCCTCAACTGCCTATCTTCAAAGGCATCTACGCAGCCTTGTTAGTGATAAATTATTTTTTACTCTACAACACTTTTCCCAGAGAACGCTGACGATGTCTCGCTCTTTATCGCTACGTTCATAACATGTGATCTAACGAGCTACATTCCTTAGTCAGAACCTTTGCAACTGGGACCCAGCCATGCTCCTACACGAGGGTGAATCCCGCCATGCCTTCCTTATTCTATTCGTCAGAAGCAAGCACCATCCGGACAGATTCTTCCCAAGAACCATTGCTTTTTTTTGTAACAGACTCCCGGCTGGAGTGTTTCCCAATCACTACCACCTACACTAAATCGTTTTTCTGCATATCACCATAAACTTCTTGCCCTTTCTAATTCATCTAAGATGCTACACAGTAAAACTCTAACTTGAGTTACTCTTGGGATTTTTATTAGCATAAAAGGAAAAATGTAAACATTGGAAAAGGAAACAATGAAGAAGGCATTCGTGTTTCAAAGAAAGATTAGCACCAGAGGCGATTCTACAGGGAGAAGGAAGAAGTGGGCTAAGTCTCCCCTCAGAATTTTGACTGGCCTCTCGGTTGCCAAACCCTCCAACTTCTGAAACTGATCAGTCTCTGATTTTGATATTTTATCTTTAGCACTTTTTCCTCTGCGTTTACTTTTTCACTTGGCTGTTTAAGGACATACTGTTAGGGATCACCCCATTTTTCACATAAGAATGGACCCGTCTAAGATGTACATATAATTCTGCCTATACAGAGAGCAGCAGTTGTACTCTACTATTGACATTGACAGCTCACTGCCTTCGGGTAGAAAGCACTCTCTACCTTCGGGCAGAGAGCACTTATGGCTATCAAAGAGTAAACTGGAAAAATATTTTGTCTTCGAGTTGAGGACTGTACGTCCGAGTGTCTCTTCATGGTTTAAAGCTTGCATCGATGCTTTATTCCAATCAGAAAGTTACGTTTTAAACCCCATTCGTCCTTCTTCTTATCCCTTGCTTGCTCCACTGCTATTGCTCACAGGAAGCACTTTTTCCGGCTTTTGGGGGGTGGGGGACACGCGTCTGACCTTTATAGACGCCTTTTTGCCTCTGCTCGTAATCAGTGCAAAAGGATCCTGAATGATGCTGTTGTTTGCTGAAATAATGAAACAGCATATAGCATCTCGCAAGTTCGGCTGCAAAGACTACTGGCTCTCTGTAAAAATGTGTTAAATAACAGCTAGCCCTCAACCCTCGCCCTTTTAATCAATGAAATCGAGGTTCTAACCTCTTCAACGGACAAAGCTGAATGTTTTGCTCGCAGATTCTCTACCAACTCAACATCTGATTTGTCTGGGATATTCGCACCAGACTTTCTACCTAGAACTGAAGCTCAACTGAGTGCCGGTCACATTACTCCCTCGCTGGTCTCTAACATAGTTTCAAGCTTGAACCCCATAAGGCGAGCGCAGGTGACGGAATCACAATCATTTTCCTGAAGAAATGTGCCCCTAAACTCTCCTCTGTCCTCTCCGTACTCTACAACATTTGCCTCTCTGCTTCTTGCTTCTCTGCCTGCTGGAAGTCGTCCTCTGTGATTCCTGTATTTAAGAACGCTGGAGAACCCTCAGACTTCTCTAATTATCGCACTATCAGCCTCCTAATAATTTTCCGCAAAGTGCTCGAGGCTATTATTAATGCTGAACTGGTTCAACATCTCACTGCCCACGGCCTCTTCTCCGATAAACAGTATGGTTTCTGCTTCACCCGCTCTACTGCTATGTTAACGACCATCACAGAGTATATATAACAGGCTCACGATAAGAACTGCGAAACTCGAGCTATTGCACTAGATATCTCCAAAGCATTTGACAGAGTCTAGCATGCTGGTCTTCTACGCAAACTACATATCTCTGGTTTAACTGGACAATTATTTGACCTTTGTCTTTTCTTTCAAATCGCATAATGAATGTAGTATTGAATAGTTGGTTTCCTTTGTAGGGGCAAGAAGGTTTTATTGTCTACATCCATCTTACATATGTATAAATCTACTGTCCGCTCTTGCATTGATTACTGCTGTCACATCTGGTCGGGTGTCCCTGCTATTCATCTCGGGCTTCTTGACAAAATCCAACGAAGAATCTGTAATGTAAGTGATCACGACCTGGTAGCTCAACTACAGTCACTTTCTCACCGACATAATGTGGCTTCCCGCTGTCTCTTGTACAAATAATTTCGTGGCTTCTGCTCCAGTGAGCTTAGCTCCCTGGTGCCCCCTATGCATGAATTTAGTCGTGCTACTTGACTGACATCCTTTCCCTGAGAACCTTTATGTCATGTTCTTCTTCCTTTTCACTCAATTCTTATGAAGCCCTCTTCACACCTGTATTCTCATCCTTTTCTTACTCATTCTCTGACACACTTGTAACTTGTTCCTCTTTCTCATCACTCACCTGTTATGCTACTCCTTGCGCACCAGTGGCAGTTCTGCTTTGCTTTGGTTGAAATGGTTAGAAAAAATACCACCGAGACATTTAATGTTAGAGAATTTGTGACGAAAGAAAAGTAGTACTGATTGGTCCTTGGTGGTTATAACCTGATGTATACAGCCACCAATATTCTTAAATCAAAGAAGGACTTTTTATTAATATCTGAGTTAAAAGGCACAATTTAATAGCTTTAAAAATAGAAAGAAAATATTATGGTAATGGTTTCGTCACCAATACCAAATAAAAGAAGAACATTCACAGGAAAAGCCATAATATACATATTGAACAACGACAGTAACAGAACAATCAATAAAATTCCATTATTTCCCGTAAAAACTTTGATTAGCTTGGAAGAAGTACAACACTTTCGTGACTTTGCACAAGACACAGAGATATGAACAAGACTAATATTTACAAAGTTACTGATGACATCAAATCGCACGGACTTGCAATGTGCCTTCAAGTTGAAACAACTGTGATGGTGACGAAATAAAATTGTTTCTTTCAAATCCAAGCAGTAATAACATACAAATCTTGTATATAGATATGGATAGATAGACATTTTTAAAATATTTTAAACTGAGAATTTCATTTGAATTGAAAATAATTAATATATTTTATCTAATAGCTATTTTTTTAAATATTTTCAATTTCTTTTCTGATTCTTATATTTAAATTTTATTTTGGACCAAATTAAATTTATTAAAATCCAACTTACCTTATTTATATTCCGCTTTTTTATTATCTTATTCCATTTTCAAATTATATCCGAGAAACCAAAATCGAAGAAGGACTTTATATTAATATCAGAATTAACACAGTTTAATAGCTTTGGAGATAGCAAATACTATAAAATCGGGTTTGCCCTCAATAGCAAATAAAAGAATAACATCCATAGATATTAGACGAACAACCATAGTATACACATTGAACAACGAAATTAAAATAACTAGCAATAAGAATACTTCAAACATTGTAGAAAACTTTGAAAATCAGCAGCAGATTTGTGAGTTAGCAAAGGACGGGGAGCTTTTGAAAGGTTTGATAAAAGTTATTGCAAAATTACCGGAGGTTAGTAATCAAACTCATTTGCTGTGTGTCAAAACCACAGATTAAATAAAATTGTTGCTTTCAAATCTAAGTAATAAAAACATGTAAATATTATATTCTTTAAACAATTTCAACAGATAATTTATTTTTAATCTAAAGAATTTAAATATTTTATCTTATCCTTTTCTTTTTTTTAAATATTTTTATAAAGATTTTATTTTGAACTAAATTAAATTTTATTAAAATTTAAATTATTTTTATTTCTTTTGTTTATTATTTTATTTTATTTTCTAGTTATCTTTATTCCCTTTGGTAACATACATTCTCATATTTAAATTTTACTTTGAACCAAATTAAATTTTTATTAAAATTAAAATTATTTTTATTTCTTTTGTTTATTATTTTATTTTATTTCCAGTTATCTTTATTCCCTTTGGTAACAGACATTCTCATATTTAAATTTTATTTTGAACCAAATTAAATTTTTATTAAAATTAAAATTATTTTTATTTCTTTTGTTTATTATTTTATTTTATTTTCTAGTTATCTTTATTCCCTTTGGTAACATACATTCTCATATTTAAATTTTACTTTGAACCAAATTAAATTTTTATTAAAATTAAAATTATTTTTATTTCTTTTGTTTATTATTTTATTTTATTTCCAGTTATCTTTATTCCCTTTGGTAACAGACATTCTCATATTTAAATTTTATTTTGAACCAAATTAAATTTTTATTAAAATTAAAATTATTTTTATTTCTTTTGTTTATTATTTTATTTTATTTCCAGTTATCTTTATTCCCTTTGGTAACAGACATTCTCATATTTAAATTTTATTTTGAACCAAATTAAATTTTTATTAAAATTAAAATTATTTTTATTTCTTTTGTTTATTATTTTATTTTATTTTCTAGTTATCTTTATTCCCTTTGGTAACATACATTCTCATATTTAAATTTTACTTTGAACCAAATTAAATTTTTATTAAAATTAAAATTATTTTTATTTCTTTTGTTTATTATTTTATTTTATTTCCAGTTATCTTTATTCCCTTTGGTAACAAACATTCTCATATTTAAATTTTATTTTGAACCAAATTAAATTTTTATTAAAATTAAAATTATTTTTATTTCTTTTGTTTATTATTTTATTTTATTTCCAGTTATCTTTATTCCCTTTGGTAACAGACATTCTCATATTTAAATTTTATTTTGAACCAAATTAAATTTTTATTAAAATTAAAATTATTTTTATTTCTTTTGTTTATTATTTTATTTTATTTTCTAGTTATCTTTATTCCCTTTGGTAACATACATTCTCATATTTAAATTTTACTTTGAACCAAATTAAATTTTTATTAAAATTAAAATTATTTTTATTTCTTTTGTTTATTATTTTATTTTATTTCCAGTTATCTTTATTCCCTTTGGTAACAGACATTCTCATATTTAAATTTTACTTTGAACCAAATTAAATTTTTATTAAAATTAAAATTATTTTTATTTCTTTTGTTTATTATTTTATTTTATTTCCAGTTATCTTTATTCCCTTTGGTAACAGACATTCTCATATTTAAATTTTATTTTGAACCAAATTAAATTTTTATTAAAATTAAAATTATTTTTATTTCTTTTGTTTATTATTTTATTTTATATCCTGTTATCTTTATTCCCTTTGGTAACATACATTCTCATATTTAAATTTTATTTTGAACCAAATTAAATTTATTATAATCCAACTTGACTTATTTATATTCCCCTTTTTTATTATCTTATTTTATTTTACAATTAACTTTATTTCCTTTGGCAATAGACATTCTTTTTTTTTACATTTATTTTCGATACAAATGTTTTATTAAAATTATTTTCGCCTTCTGCTTTGTTCTGTTTATTCGTCTTTCCACCGTCTTTTGTTCCTGCCATCTGTTTCTTAATAGGATGATTCATTTTGTTGGAAATAGAATCTAGTTTAATATTTATAATACATCTGATGAATTGTATTTCAAACATTAATTATGGGAATTAACAGATGAAACGCAAATATGAATGGTAAATGTTAAACTCAATATCATCTTGGGGAAAAATGAATGCGACATTACTTGTCTCAGTGGGAGTAAACATAGCGTTCTCAAATCTTGGATGACAATCTGCCTGGAAATTGTTTCTGGTTAATATATATATATATATATATATATATATATATATATATATTTAATCATATCACCCCAAGCATGGCGGTAACGCCACTGATGCGCAGAGGGCGACGTAAGAGTAAGAAGATTGGAAAAGAGAAAACCGGAAACCACATCCTAAACAGGGAACAAGGGATGAGCCTCTACATCTGTTCAATAGACGTGGGTGGAGTGTGAATATATATATATATTGTAAGAAAGCGACAGAATACGTAGATTTAAACCTACTGTTCAAGAATTTACTTTTATAAAGAGTGCTCCATAATGTTCACGTTCATTGGAGGGTCTTAACCTGATGACGGAAGAAATATGCCTTCCATCTTATCCTTCTAATTAAATCTTCTGTTTTATGGATAAGTTTTAAAAAAATTTCCCGTTTGTTTGGGTTGAGAATGTTTTTGATGGAGATTCCGAAATTTGTTTTTTCCATTGTTTCCAAAAAAAAAAAAAAAATCAACTTCCGGTTAAAAATGATTTGCCTATTTTAAGTAAAATATTCAGACAAAATAATCTTCTTCAAAATTTAATTAATAACTATGTTTCCTCCACAAAATAAAAAAATGAATATTATATTAATAAAATCAAAAACCCATGCAATATTAAAATGTTGCTCTAAAGCTAAGAATACTACATTCATTCAACCGAAATTCTTACCTAAACTTCCTATCCCATGTACTCATAGATAGTAGTCAAATAAAAATTGTCTACCCATTTTAAAACATTCTAAGGTCCCACTATGTAATTTACCCAGACAAAATGAAAGTGACCTGTCCAGGTCTAAGCCATCTTGCCTCCTCTCCAAACCCAAATGTGTATCTCTATGGTTACAAACTGTTGATGGACTAGTTTAGACATACCAAATTCCAATTCCCTACAACCACCACTTACACCTCACATCCCCAAAAATAAATCGTTTCCACCATTATTTTCAGTTTCACATATCACCCAAAGAGGAGCAGTTTTACTCTGAAACATGAACATTTTAGTATAATGATACTATGCTTTTATAAACCATTGTAACAACTATTACAATATATATATATATATATATATATATATATATATATTGTTGTTACAAGGGTTTATAAAAGCATAGTATCATTATATATATATATATTAGCGGTAAAAATAAAAAATATTAAAGAATAAAAATAAGTAAATAAACATTATGTTGGTTGCCAGTCCGGTCAAGAATGGCCGCTTTCTTCAGAGTGAAACTAGTCTGACGCTGGAAAACAAAACCTTTGTATCGCTGGTCACTCGAACAGAAACGTTCCTAAAACGTATAAAAAGTAATTTACCTATTTTGCCATTTAATAAATTACTGCCTTTGGAATATGAAGAGACAGAGAATGGAAATAAGCTTTAAAATCTAAGACATTATGTGACCTAAACGATTAACAAATATTAAATAAAGTAAAAAGGAAAACACTTGGCAGCACAACGACAAATAACTAAAAAGAACGTGGTTAAAGTTCATTATTCAAGTATGTCTGTCAATGGACTTCGTTTAACGCCGCTAGGTGTTGTGAAGTTCAGGCAAAACGGCTTCCTGACTTTGCCTCGGTGTCTTTTAGGGAGTTAACTTCATAGATTACGAATTTAGCTGTAGAAGAGTTGAAAAGGTGTATTTTTTACAACAAATGCTAATAATAGAGAAAGAAGTGAAATCAGCATTTTCTTCTAACCTGAACAAATTAAAGGTACAATGGGAAAAGACCAAATAACATCATTCTCATAATTGCTAATTGCTTTCCCCCCATGCAAGGCGGTAGTACCGTTAGAACGCAGGGGGCTACATGGAGTGAAAGTGAAAGAGAATGGGGAGGAAAGAAAAATATATCAGGGTTAAAAAAAAACAAAAAAAAAACAGAAAATTAATTTTTTTTACGCATGACAAATTTTAATTCAACATCTCGACGCCAAACACACAACACAAGCATCTGTCTCCAAAGAGGATATGCGGGGATACAAATACCAATTTACAAAGACTGATCAAATGAATGAGATAGAGCGTAACCGTGGATTAACATCAGATAACGAAGATAGTAGTAGCAATGGCGAGATTTGACAAAGAAGTGAAAAATTTCGGAAATGATCATCGATAATTCAATGAATAAAGAAGGAATGAAAAATAAGGGATCCTTAAAAATTGACAAGCTACATCCACGGAGTCGAATCACTAACATTTCTTCCGTATTCCATTTGTAAAGAGGAATTTCTACTCAAACAATTTTTCTCCAAAAACTGATACTTTATGAAACAAACTCCTGCGAGGATAGTTCCCTGAGAGTTGCAAGTCAAGAGTCAACCGTTATTTATCCTCCTTATCATTACAGTCTTCACTTTCTTCAATCTCTTACATTTATATCACACATATTTTTAATATTACTCTACATAAGTGGTTTTTGTGCCTTTTCTGGTGTGAAAAATTAAGAATAAGAAAAATAATTATAATTAGTCAAAACAAAAACAGAAAAATGTAAATGCAATTGTCGTTTTCGGACTTCTTGAACCTTTGTTCATTTATTGTCACCACTGTTTCTTTCACCCTCAGTAACCCCTTGCATCCTTGTGACTCATATTGGCTTGTGATCAAACTATTCTTTTAAAATTCAAGAATTAGAGAATACACTGAGCTTCAGAAAAAAATATAGGCTCAAAATGCATAAAAATCAAATGAGACCCCGGATTATACCGGACGGACTTTCATAACAGATTATTAAAGGAACCAGGTACAGAGTTGATTTTGAACCCCCGAAAAGAGAATCACCTGATCTGATACCTTTATCTGAGTTTGCAGGCGATGGAAAAAATTGTAACATACGCGGTTATATAAACGACCGTCCCAGAAAGAATTTGGGCAGGGTTGCAAACGCAGACGTACTCAAGCTCTACATGTCAGTGACAAGTCCGCTTCAAACTGACACTGGCCGAGAAAAACGGACTAAGTGGTTAAAAGTATAAAACGTAAAGTTAATTAATAGTTAAAGTTAATTAATAAAAATTTCAATTATCGTGTCAGTCGTTCGTTGGTTCGTGTTATCATTAACCAATTCATTTTTTTTTTTCATTTTACCCAAAGTAAAAAAATAAAACCACTAAGACACCGAAAGTTACTGAATATGAGGAAATTTTTAAAAAATTATAACGGAGAAATAACAAAACAAAAAGGAATTAAGGACATAGAAGAAAAAGATTGACATTGCATTTAAATTTTTGAAGATGTGCGTTAATAGGAATGCAGGAAGAGTTTTCCAGAAAATATAAATATAAGAGAAGAAACTGTTTGCATAGAACTTACGGTTACATCTAGCTATTTTAGTTCTAAAATGATGAAACCTTACCACAAATCTAGTGACGCGCTTAAATTAATAAAATATAAGTATCGTAGACGAAAATTCATCAGAATTACCATGAACGTGTTTATAGAAAAGGCAGAGGGAAGTTAGGTTACGGCAGTAGGAAAGCGACTGAATCCGAGATGCCAGGTCAGGATCAATAAATTTGCAGATTCTTCTTTTATCAAGAATGTCTAAATAGATAGCAGAAACATCAGTCCAGATGTGGTTATAATACGCAAAGCATGGACGAAAAATAGCCTTATAAATATGTAAGATAGATTCTGGCGAGACAAACTTTCTTGAACGACTTTTCTTTAGCAGGAAAGAAAGAGGATTGATTCAATTAAATGTTGCTACTTTTATGTCATTGGAAAACATTAACCTGAGAAAAGAAAATGAGTCACTCTTTTTGGGGGTTACCATCATAATGATGCGAGGCAAACAGGAATCTCCGAGGCGATTAAATGGTTCATTACACATATGTATAAGAATCTAGAATAGAAAACAAAAATTAATTAAAGAAATCACTTTTTAAAAGAAGAAATATAACAAATGTATGTGTCTGGATCGATTTATTTGTTTATTTGTTTGTGCCATACACGGTTATGTAAATTACCTAGTGACTTAGGACTAATTAAATGCCTGTAGGTGAGCGTTGAAAAATCTGCATGACTGACTGAGGCAAAAGCTAGTAGATTTTGTCTTTGGGGATTACTTTGGCTCCGGCCTTCGCTCAGATTCCCCACATTAAAAAAAGACCTTGTGTCACATCTCTCTCAAGTGGAGGAGAAGAATAAATATCACTTTGGCTCCGGCCTTCGGGCTGGGGTCCAAAGTGACCAAAATAAGACCGAATAAGACCAGTTTAAGACCGGTTTTGAACCTAATCACTGTGGTGGATAGGTAATGTTTTGACCAATACCTGGGCGTACGCGCTCAGGTTCCACATATTAAAAAAAGACCTTCTGTCACATCTCTCTCAAGTGGGGGAAAAGACTAAATATCACTTTGTTAGACGGCGCTCGATGTGTGGTTGAACGAAAATCACAGAACAACCGAAAGAATATGTTTTAACAGACATGTTGCTACTGATTGTAAGAATGATTCTCTACTGAGCGTGAATATTGCATTAATATATTTTGAAAATGGTAATAATTTTCCAGATACAAGTTTTAATATTTAACCAATAGCCGGGAGGTGAAGATAAAATCATACCATTCTGAAGGGTACTTGCGCATAAATGAATATAATGAACTTGATAGAAATTCGAAATCAGCACTACAACTTCATTTTTCGGGCTAGTGTACATTAAACCAGCCGCACATTCGGGGATGACCATGGAAGTGAGGAAAAATGTTAGAGCAGAAAATGTCTGTTAAGAAATATCGAAAGTACAGTTGAAATATGAAAAAGTACAAGCACAGGAAAAGACAACAAAATTGTCAACAATAATAAATTATTTCAGACAGCTGACAAAAATATACCGAGAAAAAATAAAACAACAAAATAAAGTAAAACTTCTTCTATGAGCCCTGTCCTTTCAGGACGTAGGCGATCATGGCTTTCCACATCTCCCTATCCCTGGTAGCTCTTAGCACGCTTTCTCCTGATACACCACCCAAACCTCGCTCTACTATCCACTAGCTAAAGCCCATAAATCTAGAATATTAATGTATAGAAACTAGCATGGCCACAAAATGAGGGATCAGTTTATATATTGATTATAATATCGTATTGATCCCCCATTTTATATCCACATTATAATTTCTTATAAACAGTTGGAATATATATTTTTCTTCTATGTGCCTTGTTCTTTCAGGACGTAGGCGATCATGGCTTTCCACGTCTCTCTATCCCTATCCTCTTAGCACGCCTTCTTCTGTTACACCATGCAACCCTCGTTCCATCATCCACCTGATTAGGTCCTTCAAATATGTTATCTGTTGCTTTCCTCTGTCTCTTTTACCCTCTATTTGGCCTATTAGTATCAGGTTCTTCAAGCCCTCCTTCCTCATAGCATGTCCCAGGAACTTCAGTTGTATCTTCCTGGTGCTCAGTATTAATTTCCTTTTTGTTTCCCTCATATCTAAGACCTCATCATTGCTCACATGCTCGATCCATGATATTCGCAGCATCCTTCTGTAGAACCACATTTCAGTTGCTTCAAGTTTTTCCTTCATCTTTAATGGTATTTTCCAGCATTCACTGCCATACTGAAGAACTGACAACACATAGCAATCCAGTACTCTGCTTTGTCTTTTTACGAAATTGTTTTGTTTCTTAATACTTTACTCAACTTCTGGAATGCTTCCTTCGCCATGCCAATTCGCATTCGGATCTCTGTGTCGCACTTTCCGTCTTCTAATCAGACATAAAAGAATCGGCGTAAAACTAATTTGGCATAAAAGAATCGGTTCATATCAACCGAGGAATTTGCAAAGGCAAGATACCCGCAATAAGAACGAGTAGAAATATAATTCTGAACCAAAAGTGGAAGCGAAACATGGCGCTGTCCCATAGCAGTTGGCTGTGAATAAGAATATGATCATTAAGACAAACAGACCAGCTAGAGTTATCAAGCTAGGGAAAGAAAACTGTTTTATTTGATATGAGTGCATCAGTTATTCATACTATAACAGAGATTAATTATGTACATAAAAATAACTTGATTTCCAAAAGTCGTGACATTTACAATCGCGATTTTTCTCATCGTTGGATCAAGAAAAGCAACAAAAATATCACAATAAAATCTCTAATGCCACAGTATTTCCATTATTCAGACTATTGTCCTCATCTTTGTTGCTATTTGTAAGATCTTTCGGCCGTTTTACGCTCCGGGCTTCTTCAGGTGCTAGAAATTTCGAACCAAACCCTTTATTGCAATATTTATTTAATAAAGGGTTCGGTTCGAAATTCCTAACATCCGAAGAAGGCCGGAGCGTACAACGGCCAAAATGTCGTACAAATGGCAATAAACATGAGTGCATTAGTCTGAATAATGTAAATACTGTAAAAACTACCTCATCTAAGAAATATAGACATTCCTAATGCCAGTTTTTCATTTGAAGTACCGAAAATAGTATTCTAACATCGAGTACAATATTATATATATATATAATTATTATATTATCAAGGTTATCGTTAGTGTAATTTCGGATAAAAATCTGCACATCTCTTGAATGTTCGACTGCATTAAGACATAGATAATAAATTATATCAAAGAAGTAAGATAATAATAATAATAATAATAATAATAATAATAATAATAATAATAATACGAAGAAGAAAGCAGAACTAAGCACACATAATGAAAAATTATGTTGACCCTCAACGCAGATTTTGTGATAAATATCCAAGAACAATTGACCGTTTTGTCTCAGGTTTCACAATGTTAGCACCAACTGAATATAAATCCTAGCATGATAGAGTGGACCAATATCTGAAAAATACACCATTTTTACGATAAGGAAACTGGCAAAAACTGGTATGGACATCATCCAGACCCGGCTACGGAGATAGAACCTGTAACAATGATTTGGGAATTTACAATGCACCCAGACAGATCAATCGCCCAGACATTTGGGATCAAAGAACACAAGAACAGAATGTGTTTTCTTGTTGACATGCCAGTCCCTAAAGATTTTAATGTATCTTGGAAGATCTTCAGAAAACTATCAAAATGCAAGGAACTTGAATTTGAAATGTAAAATATGTGGCATATGAGGGCATCAATATTCCCAGTTGCAGTTGGAGCACTCGGATTCATTGAAAACGGTTCAAATAGACTCATTGAAAAGATGCTTAGTAGTCCATGCCTTAAACAAATTGTACGCACAAGTACAGCTCACACATTACGAAGAGCTTTATCTTTGAAAAGATGTGTATGATCTTGGGTTTTGGGGGATTTTTTTTACAGAAATTATTAGTGGAAAATGTCATAAGGCCATTTCTGACTGTATGTATCTGGTTTAGAACCAAAAAGAAATGTGTATACATCATACGATCCCGGGTTGTATCCAAGCCAGTCCTTCCTGACCACTCTGCCCACGCTGTGTTTGCTTGATCTCGGAGCGGCTGAAGCAGGACTGTCTGTTATCAACTGGCTAGGCCAGTTCAGGCTCGCGAGGGGACGGTATATAGTTTCCCGGTTCCCGGTAATCAGCGAACAGAATATAATCAATACAACACGACAACAATACGGATGTAGAATTATGTGTATATTTATATCCAATTTATGTACACACTATAAACAGGTTCAAATTTAGATGACGCTCAAGTTAGCTGGCTGGTATTATAGTATCGCACTACCACTCGTAGCTGTAATTTTGTCGAGAGTTGTGACTTGTTCTGTCGGCTTGCAGACCATCTTTTACAAAATCACGAGCCCAATTCTTGCTAATTTTGTCTTCCACCTCGATTTTACTGAAAGGCATAAAAACGGCGTGGTGAATTTAGCTACAGGGAATTCAATTTTCCATCTCTATGTAAGTCTTACCAGCTTGAAATGAAAATGATATCAATTATCCATTTCGAACTTTCAACGCTAAAGGGGAGAGACTTCCCCTCTCTATTGCTTGCTTCCGTACCCAAAACTGTATGTAGCCAAAGACAGGAAATTCTCACATTTCAATTTGACCTAGGGCCATGCTATCGTCAAAACAGGACTACAATATTATGTCTACGGTCCACCTACACAGATTCAATCTATTCGTTTACTTTCCCCGAAAAAAGTAATCGTAGTTTTACAAAATTTTAGAGAATTTCCTTCTTATTTTTTATATTATTAAAAACCTATCAGTATAGCCGGGCGTTGCTCGGGTGTAATGAAAGCTTTAAAACTAATCCATGGTCCTGGAGCTCAGATTCTTTGGACGTTCGCACGAAAGACTAAAAAGCAACAGTTGTTTCCAGTTAAAGCGAAACCGTAGACTGAAAGAAAAATGAATTGATGTAAGTCAAATTTTGATTTCCTGGTATCGATATCAAATTTTCTGCGCTATTTTAAGAACTGCAATATTGAAACTTCTGAATATCGTTTCTTATGTCTTTGTCTATGTGTGTATCAAATTTGATTAAAATCGGACCGCTCCTTCTATAACCCGATTTTTTCGATTATCGATTTTCGATATTTATCGGACGTATCTCGACACAAAACCTAGCGTAGAACACTTGCAGATGCTTATAGTACAACTGTGTAAATTTTCAAGGAAATCGGTTCAGCCGTTTCGGAATCTATAGGTAACGGACACACACACACACACACACACACACACACACACCCACACAGAGACAAAGCTCCATTTATAAATAAGTTTAGATTAGATAGATAATACCAGACATCTGAAAATAGGGTAATATATACAACAGAAATCAGATACGTGGCTTCCCTGGGTCTGTAATGTGATCGATACCGACTTGGCAGACCGCCTGCAGTCTCTCTCGCTCACCGGCGAGACGTGGCTTCCCTGTGTCTCTTCTATAAATACTTTCATGGCTTCTGCTCCGATGAACTTAGATCACTGGTCCCCACTAGGTTCGAATTTGAAACGAGATACTAGATTAGCAACTAGATCCCACACTTTTACAGTGAAACCGATAAAATGCAACCGCAACTTCTACTCCAACAGTTTCTTTTCTCGCTCTTCCCGACTGTGGAATTCCCTTCCACATGACTGCTTCCCTGACGCCTACAATCTCCAGGAGTTTAAATGTAAGGTCAATAGACACCTCCTAACACACTAACTCGCTTCCATTCTTTCAAACACTCTTCCCATCCTCCAAACTATCTATCACCCAACTTCTGTCATTTCCTGTATCTAACCACTCTTTCTATTTACCTTCCTCTATGTAGCCCCATGCGCAATAGTGGCAGTGGAATGCCTTGCTTGGGGTGAAACGATTAAAAATATTAATAATAAAAATAAAATAATAATAATAATTGCAATTGATCTTTTTATTTATCTCGTGATAATTCAACATATCAAAAAACAATCCCGGTGCAGAAATTCTGCAAATAAGTGTCAAGATGCAAGTGGAATCTCTAAATATGAGGAGCATATTAAATAGTTATTTACAATTGATATAAATCCATCAATTTATGGTCCAATAGTTTTATACCAGAATATATTGTTCTATTTGCATTTCTCCTAACTGCGCCATTTTCCCCTTACGTCTTTTGAAATTTATTAATTTCATCTAATAAAGCCACCTTAACCTCAACAGTTATTTCCTTATTAATTTCCCGTTCATGAAATCATCTTAAAATTCAATTATGTTTTTTGTATAAATTTCTTCAACTCGTACCATCTTTACCTCAATAATAATTTTCTTCATTAGATTTTTTTTTACCTTTTTCACCTTAATTAAGTCTTTCCTAATTAGTTTCTTCTAAACACATCATTCTTACTTCAATTATACCGTCTTTTTAGTAATTTTCTCTAATAAAGTGACTTTAAGTGTAATCATGTCGCTATTATTATTTAATCGGTGTAGCTAGCGGTGACATTCACGAATCTATTACGCCAACCATCACGGTCCTGCATTAAGGTCAAAAGATTATTTGGGTGGCAATCTGCGTCGTAACATAGCTGGTCAATGTAGGTGGTTTCTGGGCGACAAACCCAAAATGCTCCATGGCTAGGTGTCGAGAGCAGAGATCATTCTCGGGTTCTTGATTGTTCCATCTTCACATAAATTACATCTCTACTAATAAAGTAATTTACATCTTAATTATATCTTTCCTAATTAATTTCTTCTAAATACGCAATATCAGGAAGAAACAGTTGAAGTTCCTGAGACACGCAATAAGGAAAGAGGGCTTGGAGAACCTGATACTAACAGGCCAGATAAAGGGGGGAAAGAGACAGGGGAAAGCAGCGGATAACATATTTGAAGGACCTAATCAGTTGGATGAAGGAATGAGGGTTGAATGGTGTAACAGGAGAAGGCGTGCTAAGAGCCACCAGGGACAGAGGGATGTGGAAAGCCATGATCGCCTACGTCCTGAAGGGACAGAGCACATAGAAGAAGAATATATATGCCAACTGTTTATAAGAAATTATAATGTGGATATAAAATTGGAGAACAATTCTATATTATAATCAATATATTAACTGATCCCTCATTTTGTGGCCATGCTAGTTTCTATACATTTATATTCTAGATTTATGTGCTTGAGCTAGTGGATGGCAGAGCGGGTTTTAGGTGGTGTGACAAGAGAAAGTGTGCTAAGAGCCACCAGGGACAGAGGGATGTGGAAAGCCATGATCGCCTACGTCCTGAAGGGACAGAGCACATAGAAGAAGAATATATATGCCAACTGTTTATAAGAAATTATAATGTGGATATAAAATTGGGAATCAATCCTATATTATAATCACTATATAAACTGATCCCTCATTTTGTGGCCATGCTAGTTTCTATACATTTATATTCTAGATTTATGTGCTTGGGCGGGGTTTAGGTGGTGTAACAGGAGAAAGTTTGCCAAGAGCTACCAGGGATAGGGAGATGTGGAAAGCCATGATCGCCTACGTCCCGAAGTGACAGCGCATATAGAAGAAGAAAATGTCTTTTTTTTATTAATTTCCTCTAGTGAAGCGATTTTAAGTTTAATAATGCCAGTGTTTATTAATTCCCTCTAATCACGCCTTTTTTACCTCAATTTTTCTTTATTATTTGTTTACTTTTCCTGAACACTTATTTGCAAGAAAGACCATCCGACTGATTGCACAATCAATATGTTATAATGCAAACTTCAAAAATACTACATAGCTTTTCTGTAACTTTGTGTAAAAAGTTGTGCTATAAACTTTCTTATAAACCTCATACTTGTCAAAAAATGAAAAAAAAAATGACGAGAAGTCAATCACCAAAATAATGACAGTTAAAGAAATAAATGAATAAATATTAATGTTAAATTTTCGGGGAAGAAAGAAAATTGAATTTCCTCTAAATCTTTAATCAGTTGAGACGGTTTCTCAATTTTTCCATCAGTTTTCTGAAGCGCTCAAACTATACAAATCAATTATCCCACACATCAATTCACATACAATTTCATCATTTTTTTTTCTTTTTATTAAAAAATGATTGACTATAAATGTTTGATTGGAACGGTGGTTATCACACCGGCTCTTTTCAGCCTCACACCTAAAATAAATAAAGACTTATCATTTTAAAAACAGTGTTCTTTTTATGGCGAGAAAAGGAAATTAACAAAATTTTCCATATCAATATCCCCGAGGAATTTTCATCAAAATATTAGTCGCTCGCCCCAATGAAGCCAACGTGATTTCCATTTCTTCATCGAGTGAAAATGTTGGAAATAAGAGACCATTGCCTTTGCTGACAGCTAAGACTTATTTATTTTCTGTTCGTGGGTTTGAAATTTAAAAAAGAATCACTTCTAAAATTGGAGCGTTTTATTTTTTTATTTTTTTTTGTTTTTTGTTTTTTTGTGAGTACGTGTGTGTGAGAGAGAGATAAATAAAGAAAGAGAGAGAGGGACAGGTGGGGCGTTGTTTTGGACTTTGTTAATACGCATTTTATTCCCCTGAAGAAATGGGGTTGCCTTAAGAGTTTAAAATATTTCGAGTGGGTCAACAAGCCGAGTGGATAATTGAAGTCGAAAAATTTATTTCTTTCTCTACAAAATACCTCCCCTCTCTCTCTCTCTCTCTCTATCTCTCTCTCTCTCTCTCTCTTGGTAAATGGCAGGCTTCCCCCTTCAATCTCACTCTTATCCATCTCTCTAATTATCACACTATCACTCTATACTACTCTAATTCTTTGTCTTCTTTTCATCTGTGCTTTCTCTCTCTCTCTTTCCCTTTCTCTCTATCCATCTATCTATCTGCTTTATCTACCCCTTCTCTTTTCAGCTTTTTCTATATCTAAAACAGCTTTCCCTTTGTTTCTATCGTCTCTCTGTCTTCCGCGTTCCGGATTAGTTAGTGTGTACGGATTGTTAATAATTTTACTGTAAATATGTATTCTTGGTAATTTTTATATAAAAATGTACTGCTGATAATTTTACTATAGAAATGTATTTTTATACTCTCACAGTGTCCCATTTTGGGGTTAAATATTTGTCCATGGCTGGGACCCTAACACGAGCTTCCACTCGAGTCAGTGGGTAATGGAAACAACACCAATTTCCACCCCATCTCTTCTTTCCTTTTTTTGCTTCTCTCCAGCTATACATTATTTCTAATTTCTCTCGTGAAAGAAAATATCTAATTCTGAAACCAATTATGGCAGAGAGAGGGAGAGATAGAGAAGGGAGAGAGAGGAAAAAGAAGTAAAAAGGGGGTACAAAATGATAAGGGCAGAGACTAAAAACAGAGAAAGATGGTTGAAAGAAATGAAATAAAAAGAGATGTTAGAAGGAGACGAGATACCGATAGATAGTCAGTCAGTCAAGTACCATACGTGATACACGCTTGGGCAATCATGTCTCGAAAAAAACACGACTGACTGGGCAGAAGATTATTCCGCAGTAGGTTCCTATAATTTATACAGTAGACTGGTTGCCAGCCAAGGCTATAGAATCTAATCTGTCCTGTTATTTGACTCATAACTAGAGGGAGAAGAGATGTATTATATTATTAATTTGTAATAAGAGGAGGATCTGTTTATTACTTTACTAGCAGTATAGCCCGGCGTTGCTCGGGTGTAATGAAAGCTTTAAAACTAATCCATAGTCCTGGAGCTCAGACTCTTTGGACGTTGACACGGAAAACTAAAAAGCAATAGTTGTTTCCAGTTAAAGCAAAACCGTACACTGAAAGAAAAATGAATGTATGTAAGTCAAATTTTGATTTCCTGGTATCGATATCAAATTTTCTGCGCTATTTTAAGAACTGCAATATTGAAACTTCTGAATATCGTTTCTTATGTCTTTGTCTATGAGTTTATCAAATTTGATTAAAATCGGACCACTTCTTCTATAACCCGATTTTTTCAATTATCCATTTTCGATATTTATCGGGGGTGTCTGGACACAAAACCTAGCTAAGAACACTCGCAGACGCTTATATTACAACTGTGTAAATTTTCAAGAAAATCGGTTCAGCCGTTTCGGAATCTATAGGTAACGGATACACACACACATACACACACACAGACAAAGTTCCATTTATAAATAAGCTTAGAAACAATAGAAAACTGATCCCCCACTTTATGCCAGCAGAAGACTTAACCATATTTTCAGCTTTAAAATTCAGTCAAGTACCATACGTCATACACGCTTAGGCGATCATGTCTCGAAAGAAACACGACTGAATGGGCAGAAGATTATCCCGCAGCAGGTTGCTATTACTTTCTGCGGTAGACTGGTTGCCAACCAAGGCTATAGAACCCAATCTGTCCTGTTATTTAACCTATAACTAGAGGGAAGAGACAGATCGATACCTTTCTCAAGGGTATTTGCGCGTAAGTGAATGCAAGGAATTCAACTTGAATTCGAACTCGGCTCCCCGATATGCAATGCACCACAATGCACACTGAAGAGATAAAACGTGTTAAAGAAGAAGGGGAACAGTGAATTGGTAGAAAGAGAAGGGGCGAGACAAAGAAAGAGAAGGAACACGATGATATAGAAACACAAGAGATGCATGGAGAGAGATGGTAGATGAAAGTCGGTGCACAAAGAAAGGACAAATTGTTAAATACCTGACTTTTTCTCGCATCCCGCCTAAGGGTCCTGGGGAAATTTTAACTTTTGTCCCAATTGTCAGCGCTCAGGTCCTCATTTTAAATAACTGCCCGAGCGGGGAAGCATGGGTTTTACCCAAACATATGCGGAGCCGGAATAAATCTTGACCGACTCGAGTGTACGCATTCGCCACGTTAAATAACTAACCTCCTACCGCATCCAGCCTGAGTGAATCACCAAAATAATGACAGTTAAAAAAATAAATGAATAAATATTAATGTTAAATTTTTGCTAGACACGGATCAATGATCTCCACGATGCCATAAGATCACAAGTAGGCATGTACGCATTTGATACCACAGTTTACTCTCGCCTCGATCAAAAATCTGGAGTTGGTGACAAGGCGAACATCGCTGCCGAGCTTGAAAAGGACCTCCAATCCGTGGTGGATTGGTGTAAGAAATGGCTCGTAAAATTCAATTCTTCCAAAACGAAGCTGCTGTCAATTAATCACCACAGACAACCGCACTTCCCTCCCATTAGCATGGAACAGGCTTGCCTCGCAGAGAGCAAATCACTACGCCTGCTTGGCCTGACACTCTCAGCGGACCTCAAGTGGAATGACTACGTCGAATCCATTGCTAAATCCACAGCTATGAAAGTCTGCTCTCTGTGCAGGGCCCGGAAATTCTTTCCGCCTGAATCTATCCTGCAATTATATAAATCTACCATCCGCCCATGTATTGAGTACTGCTGCCACATCTGGTCGGGTGCCCCTTCTATTCTCCTCGGGGTTCTTGACAAAATTACAGTGAAAAATCTGTAATGTGATTGATACCGACTTGGCTGACCGCCTGCAGTATCTCTCGCTCACCGGCGTTACGTAGCTTCCCTGTGCCTCTTCTATAAATACTTTCATGGCTTCTGCTCTGACGAACTTAAATCACTGATGCCCCCTAGATGTGAATTTGCACGAGATACTAGATTGGCAACTAGGTCCCACCCTTTTACAGTGAAACCAATGAAATGTAACCGCAATTTCTACTCTAACAGCTTCTTTCCTCGCACTTCTCGCCTGTGGAATTCCCTACCGCATGCTTGCTTCTCCGACGGCTACAATCTCCAGGAGTTTAAATGTAAGGTCAATAGACACCACCTAACACACTAACTCACACCCACTCTCTCCAACTCTCTCCCAATGTACATCCTAAGTCGTCTATCACCCTCCTTCTGACATTTCCTATACCCAATCCCTTTATGTAACCCCCTGCGCTATAGTGGCAGTGGAATGCCTTGCTTGGGGTAAAACGATTAAAAAAAAAAAAAAAGAAGAAAGAAAATTGAATTTCCTCTAAATCTTTAATCAGTTTAATCGGATTTCGCGCAAAAGAGAAGCTAAGACAAGCTTAGTGCCCAGTCTACGCGTATTCCGGGACGGGATAAACTTTGACAAATGACTCGAGTTTACGCGCACCTATTCCTCACGTTAAATCACTGACATTCTAATGCATACCGCCTCTAAATAAACCAAGCGTCTCCAAGCCTCAGACAAGCTAAAACGAGCTTAGTGCCCAATCCCTGCTTATTCATCTTCAACCTCCCAATTGAAAATTGCGCCACTGTGTTTTTATCTTGGTTCAAAGCCATCATAAACGCTTTCATCCGTTCTCATAAATACCAGGTGAAACGTCAATCCTGTTCATGGTTCATATCAGAATATTTGGCCGCTATAGCAGACAGGGACCATTATTTTCTACTATACCAGTGCGGCAGCTTTAATCATGAAAGCGTTTGACAGGATCCGGTATACAGGTTTTCTCCACACGCTGAAAATTTACGTGTCTCTGGACACAACTTTGAGTTTATCTAGCCCTTTCTATCAAAAAGTGAAATGAAAGTTATCATAAACGGCCAATCCTCTCGATCTTTTCGAACTTACGCGTGTATCCTCCAGGGCTCCATACTTGGTCCTACTTGTTTTAATTTTTCATTGATGATCTTCCTGATGACATCAGATCTCAACTTAGCACCTACACTGACAACACAATTTACTCTTGCCTCAATAGCAAGTCACATCAGTCTGACAAGATCAAAATAGCAGTTGATGTCAAAAAGATGGCTTGTCACTTTTAATGCTCCAAAACTAAGTTTCTCTTCCTTAATCATCTGAGTGACGCGTCTTCCTTCGTTCAGTCACCATGGCTGATGCTGACCCCAAGGAAGGTGACCTGGTGCTCTTTATCGACCTTAAGTTCTCAGCAGTCAAGAAGTGGAAACCATATACTGAAGTCATTGCTAGCTCAGCTGCTAAGAAGGCCGGTTTACTGTGTCGTGCGAGACACTATTTCTCTCCGGAAATCTATCCTACCGATCGACCATTCTTAGAATGTTAATGTCACATATGGTCTGGTGTCGATGCTATTTGCCTTGAGCTCATTGGTAATATCCAAAGAAAAATTAGCAATATTGTTGATCTTGATCTGATGCCTTGGATTTAGTAACTTACCTACAGGTTGGCTTACGGCAATATCACGTTAAATACACCGGTTTTCGCTCGATCACCGAAGTTAAGCAACGTTGAGCCTGGTCAATACTTAGATGGGTGAATGCTTGGGAATACCAGGTGATGTAATCGTATAGTGACGGATGTGCGTTGTGGTGCAGTGAATATCGGCTCGGAAAGAGAAATCGGTGAGCCGAGTTCGAATTCCTGTTGAATACCCTGCATTCACTTAAAACACTGGTCTCCTTGGGAAAAGTATTAATCCGTTTCTTCCCTCCAGTTATGGGTTAAATAACAAGGGTAGGACTTGGGGAACCTGCCCTTAAAAAACAAATCCCAATAAATATTGATACTCGAAAAGAAAAAAGTATTACTAGACACAAAACTTATATAAAAACAACAACAAATTGTTGAAAGAAAAAGGTATTACCAGCAATAAATAAATAAAAGTTTAGCTGGCAATAAATGACCCGTCGACGTTGATATGCTGTAAAAACAAAACATCCAACCAACCAACCTACAGGTTAACGCTCTCTATCTTCTTTATACATACTTTCATGGTCATTGTTTGGATGTTCTTTTCGCTTTGGTATCTATTATTTACAAGCAGTATAGCTCAGCGTTGCCCGGGTATAATGAAAGCTTTAAAACTAATCCATGGTCCTGGAGCTCAGACTCTTTGGACGTTCGCACGAAAGACTAAAATGTAATATTTGTTTCCATTTAAAGCGAAACCGTAGACTGAAAGAAAAATGAATGGATGTAAGCCAAATTTTGATTTCCTGGTATCGATATTAAATAAGTCTTTTTCGTCGTAAACTGAATTTTGAAGGCTAAATAAGTCCTCTGAGTAAATGGTATCATGGCTGAGACTAAGAACTACAAATATTCACTGCAGAATGACTTGACGATTTTTCGACCAATTTACTTCCTTTTTGCTTAGAGCCAAACCCGAAGCAAAAACTAAAATAAAAGGGCTGAATAACTGATTTTGATCAGACCCGGTAGGATATCAGGGTATCGATTTTCAATATCGGAGTCAAATAAGTCATCCAAGTATAGAATTGCAACCTTAAAACTTCTGAATATCGTTTCTTATATCTTTGTCTATGAGTGTATGAAATTTGATTAAAATCGGACCACTCCTTCTATAACCCGATTTTTTCAATTATCCATTTTCGATATTTATCGGGGATACCTCGACACAAAACCTAGCTAAGAACACTCGCAGACGCTCATACAACTGTGTAAATTTTCAAGAAAATCGGTTCAGCCGTTTTGGAGTCTATAGTTAACGGAAACACACATACAGACACACACACAGACAAAGTTCCATTTATAAATAAGTTTAGATAAACATAACCCCAAGTCTTGCTTCTTAATCCAAAGTAAGTATATACTCTGATCTTCTCTGAATATGTATGCTGATGTTATAAGGTCAATGGGTGGGCCTCTAAAACTGTAGGTGACCAGAGCCTGGAAGATTATCTCGCCTTTGAATTAGCTCTAACAGCTCAGTGGGGTAAAATTGGCTAGTCATATTCAAGGCCTCGAAAACCAAACTAGTGATTGTTCCATCATCAACCTAAATTTTCGACTTTCGTGATCAAAGTATAGTTTTATGAAATACCAGATATAGATACATGCACATTACTATATGTTCATAATCTACCTGTATGTATCAGACCTCAAGTGGAACTCACATACGATTCATCGCTACAGATTCTGCTTGGGTGATCTGTTCTCGGTACCGTTCCATTAAGTACCTGATTCTTTTTACTATCTTACTTTACAAGAGCCAGATCAAAACAACAATTGTATACTGCTGCAATCTATAGGCAAGAACTGATTAGTCTTAACTTCCCAACCTTGATAAGAGTCTGATCTGTCTACACGGCCTTGTGAGTAGTGAGTTATTTTCCTTACAACCCCTTTCCCACAGATAAAACGGTAAATTTTTGTTTTGTTCCCCGAAGGCCTTTACCCCTTCAAATCTTTCCAAAACCTACTTACTTCCATGCAAATGTAAATGCTGAACTCAAATCGATAATTGTTTATTGACAAAACCTACCTTTTTTCAAGTTTACAACCATAAAAATATCGAACTTCTTTTCGCTGTTTATCTCACCCCGTAACCACGCTTCAAAAATGTTATTCACTGCAGAATGACTTGCGATTTTTCGACCAATTTATTTCCTTTTTGCAATTAATACGCGGAAATTGAGTTCCGAACCGAAACAAATCGCGGAGTAATTGCTCAAAGGAAGTAAACGGGCCGAAATAAGTATCCTACGCCTCAAATCATTCAGCGGTGAATCAGATATGAGAACGGTGGCAAGGGATGAGATATAATCCGATTTATTTCTGGTGGATAACATGAAACAAGGTAGGTTTTTTCAATAAACAATTATCGATTTGAGTTCAGCATATACATTTGCACCTAGTTAAGGAAGTTTAAGAAAGATTTGACGGGGTAAAGGCCTTCGGGGGAACAAAACAAAAATTTACCAATAAAACGTCGTAAGCCTCTCGCTGTTTACATGGAAAGCGTTCAGACGAATTACGTTCTTTCGTTCTATCAGTTCTACCCTTCACGTCTAAGACCCGCCACGCCATGTACAGTGCCGCGGACTGCCCTCATTCCCTTCATATTCCATTGATGAGATGTCAGTTCCACTCTGGCAGCTTCTTCTCATGAACCGCTGCTTCCCTGATCATTATAACCTTAACCTGCTCAAGTTAACCGTTACCTTCTCTACATATCCCAATAAACTGTAACGCTTAATCTGTAACCCATACCATGAGTGGCTCTTGAGACTTGTACATAATAAAGTGAATCTACTGAATTTTATACGCTAGTGCAAGTTGCCGGTGATACTGATTCATATGCCATGAATAATTAGAGAAGAAAAATTATATGATGTATAATTTGAAAGTGTTTTCTGTCGTAAGGCGTTCTCCATGTATTGATTGATTTGATTTGATTGCTCAAAAGCATATCAAGTCCTCATAGGTCATTTAATGCCGGAATTTAATTTTCTAGTTGAAAGCAATAAAAATGTTATTCTGTTTTCACAGTTGAACACATGGTAGATGATACGCTGCTTTTGTGCATATACATGTTTGTGTGAACATGTAGTTTTATTGAAGATAAATTTTGGAATTTAGTTTTATTTAAGAAATTATATAATATTATATAAATTACTGCCATGAAAGAGGTTATGTTGGATTTTTTTTTTTTTTTTTTTTTTTTGTAATATTCTAAATGAGTTTGGATGAAGTCTCAGGATTAGTTACTGTGCGCTCGGATTGTTGATAATTTTACTATAGAAATGTATTCTTGGTAATTTTTATATAAAAATGTACTGCTGATAATTTTACTATAGAAATGTATTCTTGGTAATTTTTATACATAAAAATGTACTGCTGATAATTTTACTATAGAAATGTATTCTTGGTAATTTTTATACATAAAAATGTACTGCTGATAATTTTACTATAGAAATGTATTCTTGGTAATTTTTATATAAAAATGTACTGCTGATAATTTTACTATAGAAATGTATTCTTGGTAATTTTTATATAAAAATGTACTGCTGATAATTTTACTATAGAAATGTATTCTTGGTAATTTTTATATAAAAATGTACTGCTGATAATTTTACTATAGAAATGTATTCTTGGTAATTTTTATATAAAAATGTACTGCTGATAATTTTACTATAGAAATGTATTCTTGGTAATTTTTATATAAAAATGTACTGCTGATAATTTTACTATAGAAATGTATTTTGGTAATTTTTATATAAAAATGTACTGCTGATAATTTTACTATAGAAATGTATTCTTGGTAATTTTTATATAAAAATGTACTGCTGATAATTTTACTATAGAAATGTATTCTTGGTAATTTTTATATAAAAATGTACTGCTGATAATTTTACTATAGAAATGTATTCTTGGTAAATTTTTATATAAAAATGTACTGCTGATAATTTTTACTATAGAAATGTATTCTTGGTAATTTTTTATATAAAAATGTACTGCTGATAATTTTACCATAGAAATGTATTCTTGGTAATTTTTATATAAAAATGTACTGCTGATAATTTTACTATAGAAATGTATTCTTGGTAATTTTTATATAAAAATGTACTGTTGATAATTTTACTATAGAAATGTATTCTTGGTAATTTTTATATAAAAATGTACTGCTGATAATTTTACTATAAATATGTATTCTTGGTAATTTTTATATAAAAATGTACTGCTGATAATTTTACTATAGAAATGTATTCTTGGTAATTTTTATATAAAAATGTACTGCTGATAATTTTACTATAAATATGTATTCTTGGTAATTTTTATATAAAAATGTACTGCTGATAATTTTACTATAGAAATGTATTCTTGGTAATTTTTATATAAAAATGTACTGCTGATAATTTTACTATAAATATGTATTCTGTACTTTATATAAAATGTACTGCTGATAATTTTACTATAGAAATGTATTCTTGGTAATTTTTATATAAAAATGTACTGCTGATAATTTTACTATAGAAATGTATTCTTGTAATTTTTATATAAAAATGTACTGCTGATAATTTTACTATAGAAATGTATTCTTGGTAATTTTTATAAAAATGTACTGCTGATAATTTTACTATAGAAATGTATTCTTGGTAATTTTTATAAAAATGTACTGCTGATAATTTTACTATAGAAATGTATTCTTGGTAATTTTTATATAAAAAAATGTACTGCTGATAATTTTACTATAGAAATGTATTCTTGGTAATTTTTATATAAAAATGTACTGCTGATAATTTTACTATAAATATGTATTCTTGGTAATTTTTATATAAAAATGTACTGCTGATAATTTTACTATAAATATGTATTCTTGGTAATTTTTATATAAAAATGTACTGCTGATAATTTTACTATAAATATGTATTCTTGGTAATTTTTATATAAAAATGTACTGCTGATAATTTTACTATAAATATGTAATTTTGGTAATTTTATATAAAAATGTACTGCTGATAATTTTACTATAGAAATGTATTTGGTAATTTTTATATAAAAATGTACTGCTGATAATTTTACTATAAATATGTATTCTTGGTAATTTTTATATAAAAATGTACTGCTGATAATTTTACTATAAATATGTATTTTTGGTAATTTTTATATAAAAATGTACTGCTGATAATTTTACTATAAATATGTATTCTTGGTAATTTTTATATAAAAATGTACTGCTGATAATTTTACTATAAATATGTATTCTTGGTAATTTTATATAAAAATGTACTGCTGATAATTTTTACTATAAATATGTATTCTTGGTAATTTTTATATAAAAATGTACTGCTGATAATTTTACTATAGAAATGTATTTTTTTGGTAATTTTTATATAAAAATGTACTGCTGATAATTTTACTATAGAAATGTATTCTTGGTAATTTTTATATAAAAATGTACTGCTGATAATTTTACTATAGAAATGTATTCTTGGTAATTTTTATATAAAAATGTACTGCTGATAATTTTCATTATAGAAATGTATTCTTGGTAATTTTTATATAAAAATGTACTGCTGATAATTTTACTATAAATGTATTCTTGGTAATTTTTATATAAAAATGTACTGCTGATAATTTTACTATAGAAATGTATTCTTGGTAATTTTTATATAAAAATGTACTGCTGATAATTTTACTATAGAAATGTATTCTTGGTAATTTTTATATAAAAATGTACTGCTGATAATTTTACTATAGAAATGTATTCTTGGTAATTTTTATATAAAAATGTACTGCTGATAATTTTACTATAGAAATGTATTTCTGGTAATTTTTATATAAAAATGTACTGCTGATAATTTTACTATAGAAATGTATTTCTGGTAATTTTTATATAAAAATGTACTGCTGATAATTTTACTATAGAAATGTATTCTTGGTAATTTTTATATAAAAATGTACTGCTGATAATTTTACTATAGAAATGTATTCTTGGTAATTTTTATATAAAAATGTACTGCTGATAATTTTACTATAGAAATGTATTCTTGGTAATTTTTATATAAAAATGTACTGCTGATAATTTTACTATAGAAATGTATTCTTGGCACTTATATAAAAATGTACTGCTGATAATTTTACTATAGAAATGTATTCTTGGTAATTTTTATATAAAAAAATGTACTGCTGATAATTTTACTATAGAAATGTATCTCCTTGGTAATTTTTATATAAAAATGTACTGCTGATAATTTTACTATAGAAATGTATTCTTGGTAATTTTTTATATAAAAATGTACTGCTGATAATTTTACTATAGAAATGTATTTTGGTAATTTTTATATAAAAATGTACTGCTGATAATTTTACTATAAATATGTATTTCTGGTAATTTTTATATAAAAATGTACTGCTGATAATTTTACTATAGAAATGTATTCTTGGTAATTTTTATATAAAAATGTACTGCTGATAATTTTACTATAGAAATGTATTCTTGGTAATTTTTATATAAAAATGTACTGCTGATAATTTTACTATAGAAATGTATTCTTGGTAATTTTTATATAAAAATGTACTGCTTGATAATTTTACTATAGAAATGTATTCTTGGTAATTTTTATATAAAAATGTACTGCTGATAATTTTACTATAGAAATGTATTCTTGGTACTTTATATAAAAATGTACTGCTGATAATTTTACTATAGAAATGTATTTCTGGTAATTTTTATATAAAAATGTACTGCTGATAATTTTACTATAGAAATGTACTTGGTAATTTTTATATAAAAATGTACTGCTGATAATTTTACTATAGAAATGTATTCTTGGTAATTTTTATATAAAAATGTACTGCTGATAATTTTACTATAAATATGTATTCTTGGTAATTTTTATATAAAAATGTACTGTTGATAATTTTACTATAGAAATGTATTCTTGGTAATTTTTATATAAAAATGTACTGCTGATAATTTTAATATAAATATGTATTCTTGGTAATTTTTATATAAAAATGTACTGCTGATAATTTTACTATAAATATGTATTTTGTAATTTTTATATAAAAATGTACTGCTGATAATTTTACTATAAATATGTATTCTTGGTAATTTTTATATAAAAATGTACTGTTGATAATTTTACTATAGAAATGTATTCTTGGTAATTTTTATATAAAAATGTACTGCTGATAATTTTACTATAGAAATGTATTCTTGGTAATTTTTATATAAAATGTACTGCTGATAATTTTACTATAGAAATGTATTCTTGGTAATTTTTATATAAAAATGTACTGCTGATAATTTTACTATAGAAATGTATTTTGGTAATTTTTATAAAAATGTACTGCTGATAATTTTACTATAGAAATGTATTCTTGGTAATTTTTATATAAAAATGTACTGCTGATAATTTTACTATAGAAATGTATTCTTGGTAATTTTTATATAAAAATGTACTGCTGATAATTTTACTATAGAAATGTATTCTTGGTAATTTTTATATAAAAATGTACTGCTGATAATTTTACTATAGAAATGTATTCTTGGTAATTTTTATATAAAAATGTACTGCTGATAATTTTACTATAGAAATGTATTCTTGGTAATTTTTATATAAAAATGTACTGCTGATAATTTACTATAGAAATGTATTCTTGGCAATTTTTATATAAAAATGTACTGCTGATAATTTTACTATAGAAATGTATTCTTGGTAATTTTTATATAAAAATGTACTGCTGATAATTTTACTATAGAAATGTATTCTTGGTAATTTTTATATAAAAATGTACTGCTGATAATTTTACTATAAATATGTATTTCTTTGGTAATTTTTATATAAAAATGTACTGCTGATAATTTTACTATAGAAATGTATTCTTGGTAATTTTTATATAAAAATGTACTGCTGATAATTTTACTATAGAAATGTATTCTTGGTAATTTTTATATAAAAATGTACTGCTGATAATTTTACTATAGAAATGTATTCTTGGTAATTTTTATATAAAAATGTACTGCTGATAATTTTACTATAGAAATGTATTTCTTGGTAATTTTTATATAAATGTACTGCTGATAATTTTACTATAGAAATGTATTCTTGGTAATTTTTACATAAAAATGTACTGCTGATAATTTTACTATAGAAATGTATTCTTGGTAATTTTTATATAAAAATGTACTGCTGATAATTTTACTATAGAAATGTATTCTTGGTAATTTTTATATAAAAATGTACTGCTGATAATTTTACTATAGAAATGTATTCTTGAAAATTTTTATATAAAAATGTACTGCTGATAATTTTACTATAGAAATGTATTCTTGGTAATTTTTATATAAAAATGTACTGCTGATAATTTTACTATAGAAATGTATTCTTGGTACCTTTTATATAAAAATGTCGCTTTTGATAATTTTACTATAGAAATGTATTCTTGGTAATTTTTATATAAAAATGTACTGCTGATAATTTTACTATAAATATGTATTCTTGGTAATTTTTATATAAAAATGTACTGCTGATAATTTTACTCTAAATATGTATTCTTAGTAAATTTTTATATAAAAATGTACTGCTGATAATTTTACTATAGAAATGTATTCTTGGTAATTTTTATATAAAAATGTACTGCTGATAATTTTACTAAATATGTATTCTTGGTAATTTTTATATAAAAATGTACTGCTGATAATTTTACTATAGAAATGTATTCTTGGTAATTTTTATATAAAAATGTACTGCTGATAATTTTACTATAGAAATGTATTCTTGGTAATTTTTATATAAAAATGTACTACTGATAATTTTACTATAGAAATGTATTCTTGGTAATTTTTATATAAAAATGTACTGCTGATTTTACTATAAATATGTATTCTTGGTAATTTTTATATAAAAATGTACTGCTGATAATTTTACTATAAATATGTATTCTTGGTAATTTTTATATAAAAATGTACTGCTGATAATTTTACTATAGAAATGTATTCTTGGTAATTTTTATATAAAAATGTACTGCTGATAATTTTACTATAAATATGTATTCTTGGTAATTTTTATATAAAAATGTACTGCTGATAATTTTACTATAGAAATGTATTCTTGGTAATTTTTTATATAAAAATGTACTGCTGATAATTTTACTATAGAAATGTATTCTTGGTAATTTTTATATAAAAATGTACTGCTGATAATTTTACTATAGAAATGTATTCTTGGTAATTTTTATATAAAAATGTACTGCTGATAATTTTACTATAGAAATGTATTCTTGGTAATTTTTATATAAAAATGTACTGCTGATAATTTTACTATAGAAATGTATTCTTGGTAATTTTTATATAAAAATGTACTGCTGATAATTTTACTATAGAAATGTATTCTTGGTAATTTTTATATAAAAATGTACTGCTGATAATTTTACTATAGAAATGTATTCTTGGTAATTTTTATATAAAATGTACTGCTGATAATTTTACTATAGAAATGTATTCTTGGTAATTTTTATATAAAAATGTACTGCTGATAATTTTACTATAGAAATGTATTCTTGGTAATTTTTATATAAAAATGTACTGCTGATAATTTTACTATAAATATGTATTCTTGGTAATTTTTATATAAAAATGTACTGCTGATAATTTTACTATAGAAATGTATTCTTGGTAATTTTTATATAAAAATGTACTGCTGATAATTTTACTATAAATATGTATTCTTGGTAATTTTTATATAAAAATGTACTGCTGATAATTTTACTATATAGAAATGTATTCTTGGTAATTTTTATATAAAAATGTACTGCTGATAATTTTACTATAGAAATGTATTCTTAGTAATTTTTATATAAAAATGTACTGCTGATAATTTTACTATAAATATGTATTCTTGGTAATTTTTATATAAAAATGTACTGCTGATAATTTTACTATAAATATGTATTCTTGGTAATTTTTATATAAAATGTACTTTCTTGTTAATTTTACTATAGAAATGTATTCTTGGTATTTATATAAAAATGTACTGCTGATAATTTTACTATAGAAATGTATTCTTGGTAATTTTTATATAAAATATTACTGCTGATAATTTTACTATAGAAATATGTTCTTGGTAATTTTTATATAAAAATGTACTGCTGATAATTTTACTATAGAAATGTATTCTTGGTAAATTTTTATATAAAAATGTACTGCTGATAATTTTACTATTAGAAATGTATTCCAGGGTAATTTTTATATAAAAATGTACTGCTGATAATTTTACTATAGAAATGTATTCTTGGTAATTTTTATATAAAAATGTACTGCTGATAATTTTACTATAAATATGTATTCTTGGTAATTTTTATATAAAAATGTACTGCTGATAATTTTACTATAGAAATGTATTCTTGGTAATTTTTATATAAAAATGTACTGCTGATAATTTTACTATAAATATGTATTCTTGGTAATTTTTATATAAAAATGTACTGCTGATAATTTTACTATAGAAATGTATTCTTGGTAATTTTTATATAAAAATGTACTGCTGATAATTTTACTATAGAAATGTATTCTTGGTAATTTTTATATAAAAATGTACTGCTGATAATTTTACTATAGAAATGTATTCTTGGTAATTTTTATATAAAAATGTACTGCTGATAATTTTACTATAGAAATGTATTTATTGGTAATTTTTATATAAAAATTATTACTGCTGATAATTTTACTATAGAAATGTATTCTTGGTAATTTTTATATAAAAATGTACTGCTGATAATTTTACTATAAATATGTATTCTTGGTAATTTTTATATAAAAATGTACTGCTGATAATTTTACTATAGAAATGTATTCTTGGTAATTTTTATATAAAAATGTACTGCTGATAATTTTACTATAGAAATGTATTCTTAGTAATTTTTATATAAAAATATACTGTGTGTTTACTATAGAAATGTATTCTTGGTAATTTTTATATAAAAATGTACTGCTGATAATTTTACTATAGAAATGTATTCTTGGTAATTTTTATATAAAAATGTACTGCTGATAATTTTACTATAAATATGTATTCTTGGTAATTTTTATATAAAAATGTACTGCTGATAATTTTACTATAGAAATGTATTCTTGGTAATTTTTATATAAAAATGTACTGCTGATAATTTTACTATAGAAATGTATTCTTGGTAATTTTTATATAAAAAAATGTACTGCTGATAATTTTACTATAGAAATGTATTCTTGGTAATTTTTATATAAAAATGTACTGCTGATAATTTTACTATAAATATGTATTCTTGGTAATTTTTATATAAAAATGTACTGCTGATAATTTTACTATAGAAATGTATTCTTGGTAATTTTTATATAAAAATGTACTGCTGATAATTTTACTATAAATATGTATTCTTGGTAATTTTTATATAAAAATGTACTGCTGATAATTTTACTATAAATATGTATTCTTAGTAATTTTTATATAAAAATGTACTGCTGATAATTTTACTATAAATATGTATTCTTGGTAATTTTTATATAAAAATGTACTGCTGATAATTTTACTATAAATATGTATTCTTGGTAATTTTTATATAAAAATGTACTGCTGATAATTTTACTATAAATATGTATTCTTGGTAATTTTTATATAAAAATGTACTGCTGATAATTTTACTATAAATATGTATTCTTGGTAATTTTTATATAAAAATGTACTGCTGATAATTTTACTATAAATATGTATTCTTGGTAATTTTTATATAAAAATGTACTGCTGATAATTTTACTATAAATATGTATTCTTGGTAATTTTTATATAAAAATGTACTGCTGATAATTTTACTATAAATATGTATTCTTGGTAATTTTTATATAAAAATGTACTGCTGATAATTTTACTGTAAATATGTATTCTTGGTAATTTTTATATAAAAATGTACTGCTGATAATTTTACTATAAATATGTATTCTTGGTAATTTTTATATAAAAATGTACTGCTGATAATTTTACTATAAATATGTATTCTTGGTAATTTTTATATAAAAATGTACTGCTGATAATTTTACTATAAATATGTATTCTTGGTAATTTTTATATAAAAATGTACTGCTGATAATTTTACTATAAATATGTATTCTTGGTAATTTTTATATAAAAATGTACTGCTGATAATTTTACTATAAATATGTATTCTTGGTAATTTTTATATAAAAATGTACTGCTGATAATTTTACTATAAATATGTATTCTTGGTAATTTTTATATAAAAATGTACTGCTGATAATTTTACTATAAATATGTATTCTTGGTAATTTTTATATAAAAATGTACTGCTGATAATTTTACTATAAATATGTATTCTTGGTAATTTTTATATAAAAATGTACTGCTGATAATTTTACTATAAATATGTATTCTTGGTAATTTTTATATAAAAATGTACTGCTGATAATTTTACTATAAATATGTATTCTTAGTAATTTTTATATAAAAATGTACTGCTGATAATTTTACTATAAATATGTATTCTTGGTAATTTTTATATAAAAATGTACTGCTGATAATTTTACTATAAATATGTATTCTTGGTAATTTTTATATAAAAATGTACTGCTGATAATTTTACTATAAATATGTATTCTTGGTAATTCTTATATAAAAATGTACTGCTGATAATTTTACTATAAATATGTATTCTTGGTAATTCTTATATAAAAATGTACTGCTGATAATTTTACTATAAATATGTATTCTTGGTAATTCTTATATAAAAATGTACTGCTGATAATTTTACTATAAATATGTATTCTTGGTAATTCTTATATAAAAATGTACTGCTGATAATTTTACTATAAATATGTATTCTTGGTAATTCTTATATAAAAATGTACTGCTGATAATTTTACTATAAATATGTATTCTTGGTAATTTTTATATAAAAATGTACTGCTGATAATTTTACTATAAATATGTATTCTTGGTAATTTTTATATAAAAATGTACTGCTGATAATTTTACTATAAATATGTATTCTTGGTAATTTTTATATAAAAATGTACTGCTGATAATTTTACTATAAATATGTATTCTTGGTAATTTTTATATAAAAATGTACTGCTGATAATTTTACTATAAATATGTATTCTTGGTAATTTTTATATAAAATGTACTGCTGATAATTTTACTATAAATATGTATTCTTGGTAATTTTTTTATATAAAAATGTACTGCTGATAATTTTACTATAAATATGTATTCTTGGTAATTTTTATATAAAAATGTACTGCTGATAATTTTACTATAAATATGTATTCTTGGTAATTTTTATATAAAAATGTACTGCTGATAATTTTACTATAAATATGTATTCTTGGTAATTTTTATATAAAAATGTACTGCTGATAATTTTACTATAAATGTATATTCTTAGTAATTTTTATATAAAAATGTACTGCTGATAATTTTACTATAAATATGTATTCTTGGTAATTTTTATATAAAAATGTACTGCTGATAATTTTACTATAAATATGTATTCTTGGTAATTTTTATATAAAAATGTACTGCTGATAATTTTACTATAAATATGTATTCTTGGTAATTTTTATATAAAAATGTACTGCTGATAATTTTACTATAAATATGTATTCTTGGTAATTTTTATATAAAAATGTACTGCTGATAATTTTACTATAAATATGTATTCTTGGTAATTTTTATATAAAAATGTACTGCTGATAATTTTACTATAAATATGTATTCTTGGTAATTTTTATATAAAAATGTACTGCTGATAATTTTACTATAAATATGTATTCTTGGTAATTTTTATATAAAAATGTACTGCTGATAATTTTACTATAAATATGTATTCTTGGTAATTTTTATATAAAAATGTACTGCTGATAATTTTACTATAAATATGTATTCTTGGTAATTTTTATATAAAAATGTACTGCTGATAATTTTACTATAAATATGTATTCTTGGTAATTTTTATATAAAAATGTACTGCTGATAATTTTACTATAAATATGTATTCTTGGTAATTTTTATATAAAAATGTACTGCTGATAATTTTACTATAAATATGTATTCTTGGTAATTTTTATATAAAAATGTACTGCTGATAATTTTACTATAAATATGTATTCTTGGTAATTTTTATATAAAAATGTACTGCTGATAATTTTACTATAAATATGTATTCTTGGTAATTTTTATACAAAAAATGTACTGCTGATAATTTTACTATAAATATGTATTCTTGGTAATTTTTATATAAAAATGTACTGCTGATAATTTTACTATAAATATGTATTCTTGGTAATTTTATATAAAAATGTACTGCTGATAATTTTACTATAAATATGTATTCTTGGTAATTTTTATATAAAAATGTACTGCTGATAATTTTACTATAAATATGTATTCTTGGTAATTTTTATATAAAAATGTACTGCTGATAATTTTACTATAAATATGTATTCTTGGTAATTTTTATATAAAAATGTACTGCTGATAATTTTACTATAAATATGTATTCTTGGTAATTTTTATATAAAAATGTACTGCTGATAATTTTACTATAAATATGTATTCTTGGTAATTTTTATATAAAAATGTACTGCTGATAATTTTACTATAAATATGTATTCTTGGTAATTTTTATACTTATATATATAAAAATGTACTGCTGATAATTTTACTATAAATATGTATTCTTGGTAATTTTTATATAAAAATGTACTGCTGATAATTTTACTATAAATATGTATTCTTGGTAATTTTTATATAAAAATGTACTGCTGATAATTTTACTATAAATATGTATTCTTGGTAATTTTTATATAAAAATGTACTGCTTTGATATTTACTATAAATATGTATTCTTGGTAATTTTTATATAAAAATGTACTGCTGATAATTTTACTATAAATATGTATTCTTGGTAATTTTTATATAAAAATGTACTGCTGATAATTTTACTATAAATATGTATTCTTGGTAATTTTTATATAAAAATGTACTGCTGATAATTTTACTATAAATATGTATTCTTGGTAATTTTTATATAAAAATGTACTGCTGATAATTTTACTATAAATATGTATTCTTGGTAATTTTTATATAAAAATGTACTGCTGATAATTTTACTATAAATATGTATTCTTGGTAATTTTTATATAAAAATGTACTGCTGATAATTTTACTATAAATATGTATTCTTGGTAATTTTTATATAAAAATGTACTGCTGATAATTTTACTATAAATATGTATTCTTGGTAATTTTTATATAAAAATGTACTGTAGTAATTTTACTATAAATATGTATTCTTGGTAATTTTTATAAAAATGTACTGCTGATAATTTTACTATAAATATGTATTCTTGGTAATTTTTATATAAAAATGTACTGCTGATAATTTTACTATAAATATGTATTCTTGGTAATTTTTATATAAAAATGTACTGCTGATAATTTTACTATAAATATGTATTCTTGGTAATTTTTATATAAAAATGTACTGCTGATAATTTTACTATAAATATGTATTCTTGGTAATTTTTATATAAAAATGTACTGCTGATAATTTTACTATAAATATGTATTCTTGGTAATTTTTATATAAAAATGTACTGCTGATAATTTTACTATAAATATGTATTCTTGGTAATTTTTATATAAAAATGTACTGCTGATAATTTTACTATAAATATGTATTCTTGGTAATTTTTATATAAAAATGTACTGCTGATAATTTTACTATAAATATGTATTCTTGGTAATTTTTATATAAAAATGTACTGCTGATAATTTTACTATAAATATGTATTCTTGGTAATTTTTATATAAAAATGTACTGCTGATAATTTTACTATAAATATGTATTCTTGGTAATTTTTATATAAAAATGTACTGCTGATAATTTTACTATAGAAATGTATTTTTACACTCTTATAGTGTTTCATTTTGGGGTTAAATATTTGTCCATAGCTGGAACCTTAACATGAGTTTCCACTCGAGGCAGGGGGTATCTGGAAACAACAACAATTAGAAAGTGGTTACACGTTCCTCAAAACCACTTGATCAAATGTACTGCTGCCGGATGTAGTTTGTTGTTATACCCAGGACAAGATTAATCACTATAAGACGGACTTGCAGACCATGTGGACCTCATTTGAATGCACGTTTATATTATGTTTTTGCTGTCAAAACGTTGCCAAGATTTGATGAAATACAGTGGATTTATCCTTATCAGAGTTCAATTATAGAAGTTGATATGAGCAGATAGATAGATAGATAGATAGATAGATAGATAGATAGATAGATAGATAGATGTGAACAGACAAGGATAGATAGATAGATAGATAGATAGATAGATAGATAGATAGATAGATATGAACAGACTGAGATAGATAGATAGATAGATAGATAGATAGATAGATAGATAGATAGATAGATAGATAGATATGAACAGACAAGTATAGATAGATAGATAGATAGATAGATAGATAGGAACAGACTGAGATAGATAGATAGATAGATAGATAGATAGATAGATAGATAGATAGGAACAGACTGAGATAGATAGATGAGATAGATAGATAGATAGATAGATAGATAGATAGACAGATAGATAGATAGTATAGATAGATAGATAGATAGATAGATAGATATGAACAGACAAGTATAGATAGATAGATAGATAGATAGATAGATAGATAGATATGATAGATAGAACAGACAAGTATAGATAGATAGATAGATAGATAGATAGATAGATAGATATGAACAGACAAGTATAGATAGATAGATAGATAGATAGATAGATAGATAGATAGATAGATAGATAGATAGATATAACAGTATAAGATAGATAGATAGATAGATAGATAGATAGATATGAACAGACAAGTATAGATAGATAGATAGATAGATAGATAGATAGATAGATAGATAGATAGATAGATAGATAGATATGACAGATAAGATAGATAGATAGATAGATAGATAGATAGATAGGAACAGACTGATAGATAGATAGATAGATAGATAGATAGATAGATAGATAGATGAGATAGGAACAGACTGAGATAGATAGATAGATAGATAGATAGATGAGATAGGAACAGACTGAGATAGATAGATAGATAGATAGATAGATAGATAGATAGATAGATAGAACAGACAAGTATAGATAGATAGATAGATAGATAGATAGATAGATAGAATAAAAATATATTAGATTTTCTCAATCAAAATAAAAGTTTCAAAATGGTTAGATGAATATGTACAGTCAATTTCCAATTGCGGCAAAAGCTGTTCGCCCCGAAAACCACTTGGGGCGTCCATTGATTACCTTTAGTCCAGTCAACGAGTAGATTTGGCTCAATAACTTACACGCTAATTGATCAGAAAAAAAACCGCGCAAGTTGCCTGAATTTCTCCTATGTAATATTGCTATTATGATTTTATTTCATTTCATCTTTGCTGCCATTTTTATTAAAAAAAAAAACTTTTATGTAAAAAAAATATAACTGTTTCATTCAAGAAATTCAAGCAAGTTAAGTCCATTGCCTGTAGTAGGGAAACAGTATCTCGTGTCATAAAAATTGAATTACGTGAAATGTAGAATATAATTTAAAAACTTGTCGCTAATTTAGTTGCCTCAATATTAAAGTAATGTTCCGTTTAATTTCCAAGGCAAATTCAGTGTCAGTTCGAATTTGGTCGGAACATATACCATATCGTTTTTATGGTTGCAAAATATAAAAACTGAGTGTTGAAATAAACGAATCAGTAAGAAAGAAAAAATGTTAAAAAAGACTGAAATAAGTTCGTTCCTTACAAGAGAAATTCACATTGGTGTCTATAATTTCCTTATGAAATTACTTGAATGATAGTTGTCTTATGGCTGACCATTCGTATTGGAAGATACCCGTCTACCAGGCCGGCTCTAGCTGATCCCCATTGCAGACGCCTGCTCAAGCACACTTGTGTCTGTTCAACACCCACAGATCCCACCTGTGGTTTATACTGCAATTATAATAAGCGGAGCTTCGTTACAGTTTCTAAACTTTTTGATAATTTGTTACTTCACGTTAGCCCAACCGTCAACGGCCCCTTCGAAGAAGTCGTCTACCCAATTTCCGTCACAAGGCATGGCATGGTTTTCAGGCACTTTACAAAGGCGCGGCCTTCTCCAAACCGATAGCATCAACCAGCCACCTTGTTGACAAATCAACCATGGTGAGATTCAAAACCGAGCTTCATAGTCAGAAAGCAAACGTTTTAATCACTCTGCCACGTACCCATAACATGCATAAAACAACAGTATCAACAAAATTAAACCAATAGTCGAATAGTAAGAATGTGTAGTAAAATCATTATTATTAACTTGAGAATTCCATCCTCACTCAGTATCCTACGATTTTAGTCAAATGCTTTGATATTTATATTGAATCTTATTAACAGATCGTTAACAGATGTTAATATCATAGATTTTTAGGTCCAATCAAAGATGTTATCGAAGAGCAAACGGCTTGATTATCAAAAGTTCAAACAGAGATCTCAAATACAAAACACCATATATATATATATATATATATATATATATATATATATATATATATATATATCCGAGTGAATAAGAAACGAAGAAAATTAATTTAAAACGGTGCTCGATATATAATATAGAGCTGAGAATAATTATAATAAATTATATTTTAGAACATGTACAATTTTTTTATCCACTACATTTTGTTTCGACATTGAAATTACAATGTTTCATCAGGTGGTGTGGAAAGGAATGGAAAGACTTATATATATAAGATAACATAATTATAATATATATATAATGGTTGGCTACTTGTATTCGAGGATACTCGTCTACTGAGGCAGCTAGCTAATCCTCATTGCAGACTCCTGCTCATACATACTTGTGTTTGTTCAATAGTCGACAATGGGTTGATAATCAGTAAATAACCAAATCAGTAAAAGATATTAATCAAAATTTCCTTTTATCTAGAAAACGCGGTTTTCTTTCTCTATTCAATCATTTCCTATTAATTTGATATATATATATATATATATATATATATATATATAGTAAGGTTTACACAACCAGACAAAGCAGATAACACAACCGTAATAAAATAGATGCTCTTCAACCCGGTCAAAAGTCAAACTAATGACCAGGTCACACTTAGATAAACCACACATATAAGCAGACTGATATCATCAGACCAGAAAAGGTCCCAAATGTAAATCATACATATACCATAAACACACACGCGCGCGCATACATGCTCTAAAACACAAACACACAGTAAAATTAATGATGGCAGCACCAGCAGCAGCCAGGAATGGCCATTCCTTGAAAGTCACGGACTCACTCGGACAGACACACGCTCTTCTTCCATTCTGAAGATGAGATTTTGATCTCGAAATATTAATGTATAATAAATAGGTAATACCAAAAACTTCTTTACCTACCTTTATTTTACTAAACGCATTGTGTCAGCCTTCAAGACCTAACACTATATATATGTGTGTGTGTGTGTGTGTGTGTGTGTGTGTGTGTGTGTGTGTGAATGTATATTCTCTCCATCTATTAGTAAATCAGCATCATTAACTTGTATCATCACAACTTTTACATAAAAAGAGCTTTTTTTTTTCATTATTTTTTTTCTTCTTTTGATTCGATAACTTCAATTCCCCAAGACGACTGACATTTTAGTATTCATTCAGGATATCGAGTTTCTTTGTATATCCCGGCCATACGCCAAAAGTCTATCGGGAATCAAAAAGACATTGAACATATCACTGACATCTACAAGGTTCTGTATAACAACATTTGGAATTACTGCGCGCGTGTTTCTTGAAAACGTTTTTGACTAGAAATATATATTTCTTAACTGAAACTCCTCATTAACACCTGACGCTCTTGTTATCCGTAAGTTAATAAGACATTTTAATAAAAAGACACAGAAAATGTCAAAGCGTGTATGTGAGTGTGTCGTTGTCCAGTGCGTACTGTCAACAAGCTATGCAATTATACATTAAAATGAATAGCAAACGGAATAGCAAGAATAAAATGATATTTGATTGAATTCTTTATATTTCAATAGATATTTTCATGATCTTCAGTTTAAGGTATGTACAAGTACTTTTTTTTTCATTTTTATTAAGTTAAATGTGAAGATTGATCAGAGCAGATAATTGCAATGCTTTTTCTTTATTATGAATTTTAACAGGCAGATAATTATGTGCGTGTTGGTGCAATGGATAACGAGAAATCGGAGAGCCGAGTTCGAATTCTAGTTGAATCCGTTGCATTCACTTATGCACAAAATACTCGTGGAAAAAGTATTAATCAGTCTCTTCCTTCCAGCTAAGACGCGTTAAATACACACACACACACACCCACACACTAAATTCAAATAGTATTCTAAAAACAATAAAAAGAACTCGATGACCCGTAGAGTAAAATTGAATCAAAATTGCCGAAAATAATTTTGAAGTATAAAGACGAAATCAAATTTCTGAAGTCAGTGAAAAAATTTTTTATAGCCAACGAAAAGTGACAGGAGAGATTTAACGTGCGAGTGTGAAAAAAAAAAACAAACCCGCATGCATCTCAACTTTCTGACCTGCTCATCACTTGACTTATCTATTTATACACGATATTTTGGCCATCAGAAAAACAAAGGAATCTCGATATGTAAAGTCACAAGTTTATTAGCCTGAAGAGAGTTAACTTTAGACTCAAAACACGTGTAGCTACACAAATACCATTGTGGACACATATCATATAAAAGCAAGTAATATTAATAATAATAACAATAAATCTACACTTTAAATAACCTTTCACGGCATCTCCCTCTTTGTTATTATATATATATATATATATATATATATATATATATATATATACAGATCATATAACAAGAATGATTGGGTTCTATAACCTTGGTTGGCAGCCAGTCTACCGCAAAAATTGATGACAACACACCGCAAGAAACTTTTCTACGCAGTGATTCATGTCTCTTTCGAGACATGATTGCCCAAGCAGTGGCAATTAATGACTAACTGAATAAATATGGTGCAACATTACATTACCAAAAGCCTATTGTCCGGAGATATCAAGTTCCACTGAAGTAACGATAAAAGGACTCAAAGTTGAACTATAATACTACACGACCAAAGCAGAAGTGTTAAAGGGGTGTGCTGCCGACTGATCACGTTGGAATGCTATTGACTGCTAAGCATGTGCAAATCGCAGAAATTTACCATCAAAACTTACCACTGAAATAGACGAATTGGCACTTATGAAAACCACCGACGACATCCAGTGTCCCAACCGATATATATATATATATATATATATATATATATATATATATATATATATACCTTTCATTAAAAATAACAGACAAGGTATTATCATTAAATTATTTATAAAAATCTTTATGCGTTTGTATAATTTCTTTTTTCTTTCCGGAATTAAAATTCTAGTATCGTATTATGGTTTTCAATCTCATTATTTAAATGCTAAGTTACGTTTATTTTATTTTTGTGTGTTTGTTTGCTATTTTTTTTTTTTTTTTTTTTTTTTTTTTTTGTCGTAGAACAAGGTTTTTTCAAAACGATGTAGTATTACTTTACTTATTGAGAGCCGGGTCATTTAATTTAAAAATTGTGCATTTCGGCAACAATCTCTCTTTTATACAGGTTTCATTAAAAATGAAAGACAAGATATCATAAAGTTTTTTATATAATTTTTCATGTGGTCGTATAATTTATTTTTTCTTTTCGGAACTCAAATTCAGTCAGAAAAACCTTTAAAAGAAATAGCTTGATAAGTGTTATTCAGACTCTCCTCCGCCGGAAACCACGGGTAAGAGGTGGTATGCTGATTCTAAACGCTGTCGTACATACACAAATGATGCTGTACACCCAGGTCGCCCAAAATCGGCAATTGTTCTGGAAAACTCCAAACAAAATCCAAAACTCGTTTTGGCCGATCTTAAATTGAAGTTTCGTGAGGTAGCAGAAAAGTTGAACGTATCAGAAGGCAGTGTATTTACCATTTTGCATGAACATTTGTCACTGAGAAAGCTGTGTTCAAGTGAGTACCGCGTTTGCTCGCAGTCAATCAAAGACAACAACGCCTCGACGATTCAGAGCATTGTTTGTTTCAACGCAGCAAGAAGAGGTGTTTGCGTAAATATATGACGATGGAGAAAACATGGATCCACCACTTCTCTCAGGAGTCGAATCGGCGGTCAGCTGGGTGGACAGCAACAGGTGAAAGCCGTCGAAAGCGACCAAAAACGTCAACCTTAGCAGGTAAGCTATTTTGGGATGCGCAAGGTATTTTGTTCATCGATTGCCTTGAGAAAGGAAGAACCATCAATAACGAATATTACATAGAATTATTAATGCTTTTGAAGGAAGAAATTACTAAAATACGGCCAGAAATGAAGATAGAAAAAAGTGATTATTCACCAAGACAACGCACCCCGTCACAAGTCGATCGCAACGATGGCAAAACTACAGGAATTGCACTTCGAATTGCTTCCGCGTCCACCTGATTCTCCAAATATGGACCCCGAGACTACTGGATGTTTGAAGACCTCAAAAGAATGCTTCAGGGAAAGATATTTAGCTCCAATGAAGAAGTGATATCAGAAATTGAAGCGTATTTTGAGGCCAAAGACAAATCGTTCTACAAAAAGTATCAAATAGATAGAGAAGCATTGGAATCAGTGTATCACCTTAGAAAAAGACTGTGTTGATGAATAACGTCGAATTTTGCCTAAAAGTTGTTTTTTTATTTGTTATGCCCGGCATTCAGTGATGTTAAGCCTTAAAAATAAATCGATCAAATAATAATCGCATTGAGTGGGTAAAAAAAATCTATTCACTGTCCATGTTAGTTCTTATCAAGGTTAAACTGTCTACTAAGAATTTAAATAGTTTTGGAAGTTTCTTTCAGAAAGAAAGTGACAAAGTTAAGTATTGGTTATTCTGATGTTTTAGATAATGTTTCGAAAATGTTTAATCCGTGTTTACAAATCTAAAAATATATAAAAATTTTCACAGTCACAACTCTTCATAATTTCTCTCACCTCCCAAAATGTTGGATATTTCTGTCGTAATTGTAATTGCTTGAAATCTAAAAGATGTTTTTTCTCGCTTTTAAAAGAAATCCTAGGAATTAAAAGTAAGTAAATCAAAAATTGGTAAAAGGAAAAGTGTCGCTCTTTTACGTTGTAAACCTTTTGTTTAGTCGAGTCTCTAAATTCTTAGAATATATGCAGAAAAAAAAATGTAAAAATGAGATCTTAATATTTTATTGCTGAAATTTCTCGAGAGGCTTGACTTTCTGATAATGGCAAATGATATGCTGCCTTTCATTTTAGTTGCAAGCCTTGTTTAGGGATGAATAAATTTTTACACAGACAGACAAGTAGGCGGTGGGGCCTACCCGAATTTCTTCTTCTTTCTAATCAGTAGCTTTTGTCGATTATCAAAAACAGATAATGAAAAAGCGCAATTCCGTATGCCTCCGTTTTATCTTAGAAAATTGATTTATCACTTTCTCTCGCAACAGATATATGACCGCGTGATATACAAAGTTAAGAACAGTCAATATTTATCGATACATTGGATTTTTTGTAAAAATCATGTAGTCTCCTTTTAACGATGAGGAATATATTTCGATATTCACATCGAATCCCAGATGTCTAAATTAAATGCCCAAAAAATTAAAGACAAGAATAAACTGCTTTACGACTTGTATATATAACCTCAGCCAGGTAGGTAAAGAGGTAGTGTAGCTGTGACTGTAGCAAAAGCAGACATAAGACCTAGAAAGAATGTAAGACCTTTTAAAAGCGAAATGACTGTTACATCCATAAAGATAAGGCACTTTGTTACTGGGGTGGATACGACATTGTACCCTCAACTGTTAAATCTGAATTTAGTTGAGCACATATATTAGAAACCACAGTAAATTCCATAAAACTACATTTAATCAAGTTATAAACAGTTTCAAACTTGCACAAATAGATGTATCCACGCAACGGCATGAGTATTTCGTACCTTTCATGTCACGTTGCGTAGCTGCCGTTAATCAAGAGAAGAAATGATAAAACTATTATGTAGTTGTCTTTGTTTCTCACTTCAGTTCGAGTTTGATTTTATACTAGTATTTACTTTATAAATCAAAAAGAGATTAAGGAGAGTAACTAACGATAAAATAACCCAGTTATCACAATATACTGTACACTATATCATATAATTATAACATTTAATGATTTAATAATAAAAATGGAATAAGCTAATATATGCTGAGAATTTTTTCTTGATATATTTATAATTATATGGAAAATATTCCATGAGAAATTCCGTGGAAATATAATCCTATTTTAAATATTTAAAATAACTTAATTAAATAAATAACTTCTTGTTACGTCGGCCGCATGCGTAGTACAAAACTGGCAACTGAGTTTCATCTGAGTTTATTCTTCAAATAACCGAAAGTTCTATTCTAATAGTTTCTTTTCTCACCTGTGAAACTCTGTCCCGCTTTCTTGATTCTCTCTAACCTATGATCTCCAAAACTTTTGAACCAACATCAATCGCTATCTTCTATCTTTCTAGCGTTTTCTCATTTTTTTTCTATTTTCAGTAACCTCTTACGTTTAGTGGCATTATCGCCTTCCTTGTGGTGAAATAGATAGATAGATAGATAGATAGATAGATAGATAGATGGATAGATAGATAGATATGAACAGACTGAGATAGATAGATAGATAGATAGATAGATAGATATGAACAGACTGAGATAGATAGATAGATAGATAGATAGATAGATAGATAGATAGATAGATAGACAGACTGAGATAGATAGATAGATAGATAGATAGATAGATAGATAGATAGATAGATAGATGAACAGCCTTAGATAGATAGATAGATAGATAGATAGGATGGATAGATAGATAGATATGAACAGACTGAGATAGATAGATAGATAGATAGATAGATGGATAGATAGATAGATATGAACAGACTGAGATAGATAGATAGATAGATAGATAGATAGATAGATAGATAGATAGATGACAGACTGAGATAGATAGAATAGATAGATAGATAGATAGATAGATAGATAGATAGATATGAATAGACTGAGATAGATAGATAGAATAGACTAGATAGATAGATAGATAGATAGATAGATAGATAGATAGATAGAAAGATGAGATAGATAGATAGATAGATAGATAGATAGATAGATAGACAGATAGATAGATAGATAGATAGATAGATAGATAGATAGATAGATAGATAGATGTGAACAGCCTTAGATAGATAGATAGATAGATAGATAGATAGATAGATAGATAGATAGATAGATAGATAGATAGATATGAACAGACTGAGATATATATAGATATGAACCGGTTGAGATAGATAGATAGATAGATAGATAGATAGATAGATAGATAGATAGATAGATAGATAGATAACTGTTTTTACCTTCCGTTAGCATGGCTCATCCTAACCTCTTAAAGAATTACTTATTGTGTCTTCTCGTACTAACTTTTACTGCAGACTTGAAGTAGAGATAATATATAAAAACAAATGCTAGGTTATCTGTTCGGTAAGTTTGTTAACTATGCAGTGCTAGACATTTTTCTATCGCCAGAATCTATCTCACATTTTATATTCCTACCATTCCCACTTGTCTTGAATACTGCTGCCATATCTGGTCTGGTGATCCTGCTATATAATTAGAGATTCTTGATAAATTTCAAAGAAGGATCTGCAACATTATTAATTTTAGTTCCTCCCATCACCATGTTGTAGCATTTCTGTGCCTTTTTCTATAAACACTTTCATGATAATAGTTCTAATGAACTTTCCTGTATGAAACCTAGATTATATGAATTTAAATGCAGTACTAGATTGGTAGAAAGTTCTCAGGGACTGGAATTAATAATTCTACAATTAAATTCGCATCTTGACTACAGTTCATCTCCCACTACTATGGTGTAGCCATTCTTTGTCTTTTCAATAAATATTTTCCCTGTAATTGTTCTGATGAAATTTCCTCTATGATACTTGGATTTTATGAATTTAAGCGCAGTAGTAGATTGGATGTGCGTTGTGGTGCATTGGATATCGGCTCGGAACGAGAAATCGAGGAGCCGAGTTGGAATTCCAGCCTAAATCATTGCATTCACTTACGCGCAAATACCCTTGGGAAAGGTATTAATCCGTCTATTCTTTCCAGTTATGGGTTAAATAACAGGACAGATTAGGTTCTATAGCCTTGGTTGGCAACCAGTCTACCGCAGAAAGCAATGGCAACCTACTGCGGGATAATCTTCTGCCCAGTCAGTCATGTCTCTTTCGAGACATGATCGATCAAGCGTGTATCACGTATGGCACTTAACTGACTGAGTAGATTGGCAGAAAGATCTCATCATCTTACGTTTGAAATGGCTAAATGTGACCGTGAGCTTTATGCAAACAGTTTCGTCTATTGTACTTTTCGTTTGTGGAACTCTTCTGGCTTCTTGCTTCCCAATCAATAACTGATCTTCAAAAATTCAAGTGAAATGTCAATTGATATTTTCTCTAGTCTTAATTATTGCACACTTTTCTTAATAATGTTTTGCTCATATTCTCTAAGAATCAGTGACCTCTTGTGTTCTAGTGGCTTTCTTGCCTTGTTTGGGATGAAATTATTTTTTTTATATCGTTACTAAAATATAACAGTATAAAATTTAATAACGACTAAATTAGAAATGAACAAAAAAGGAGATAGGTATTGCTACATAACTTTACAATTAACCAACCAATGTTGCAAAAATTTTAATGCTATATTCGTGTGATAACGAGATGTGAATTTCAGCTGATCTCGGTTTTTATTAGAAATATTTCCAATGAATTTGTCGCTGTGCAGTTCAATAATGAAAATCAAGTGTCGTTCAATATATTATAAATCATATGTAAATAAATATCTACATAAATAAAAATGTACTTTTCCGTTTGTTACTATCCGCTAATCTAGAAAACGGCTGCACCAATTGTTTTGAAATTTTACTATAGCATTTTAATCGAATACGAGCGTGTTTTTATATACCTTATATTAAAAAATATTACAATATTAAAATATGTATATTGCAAATCTATAAGAGCCGATGAGTGCCGAATCAAAAAACTTTCATTTTCAATACGGACGCGTTTAAAGACAACTTTGTTATTTCATAGAAAACATAAGAAAACTGTACATTTAAAATAAAGGAAGCCCTTTTTTTATTATTATTTCTATTTTCGCTGGCGTAAACAACAAAAATCCCCCCCACACTTTTTTAAAAATTTCTATTCATTTTTTTTTCAACGAATTATTATCGATATCCATTTATTTCGTTGGCTCAGTAAATAAATTTCTTCTTTTTTTTCCATTTAATCAAACTGAGCTACAGCAACGTATGTCCGGGTACAGCTATTTGTAAATAAATATTATGAATAAATATTATGATTAAATATTATGAATAAATATTATGATTAAATATTATGATTAAATATTATGATTAAATATTATGATTAAATATTATGAATAAATATTATGATTAAATATTATGAATAAATATTATGAATAAATATTATGAATAAATATTATGAATAAATATTATGATTAAACATTATGAATAAATATTATGAATAAATATTATGAATAAATATTATGATTAAATATTATGATTAAATATTATGAATAAATATTATGAATAAATATTATGAATAAATATTATGATTAAATATTATGAATAAATATTATGAATAAATATTATGATTAAATATTATGAATAAATATTATGAATAAATATTATGAATAAATATTATGAATAAATATTATGAATAAATATTACAAATAAATACGTAACACTTGATTTTTTTATTTACTTTTGTTTATAAATTTTTTACTAATAACAATCAACAATTTCTATCAGCAGTAAAACCGAATCAAGATATATGAACAAATATAAGGCCTAATAAGATTTTCCAACATTGGTTACGTAATATAATTTAATGTGAAAACATTGACTTGCATAAATAACTGATAGAGTTCATGACATATCAATCTTTATGGGAGTTATATCTTATTCAGTTTTTTCATATATATCTATGAGAATGCTTATTTCAGTAAATTTACATAACTTTTGTCTTTTATCTGTCTATCTATTTGCATATATTTGTCATTAAATAGGCAGTTATTTAGGCGTATCTTTCTGTTGCAATCTGCTCATATATTAATGTTATATGTCTCTGGTTCTTATCTGTCATTTTACTTATCTATTTCAGTCGTTTATATATGTGTATATCAGCCCTTTATACATTTCAGTGCTTTATATATATATATATATATATATATATATATATATAGGTACGAAGCGGTTATCTCTTCAATAGAGCAGATCTATGCCAAATTCGAAGTTTCGTGAGGCTTCGTTATAATGTGTTGACTCATCAGGGTTCTACAGCCCGATATCGAGCACTTTACGATAAAAAAACCTGCTTGCCAAAATACATTTTATCAGTAATAACCACTGAAAAATAACAACCTTGCCGTTAAATACTATTGCAATTAAATGCCATATATATAGCATTTAAATTCATTTAATATATATATATATATATATATATACCAGTCATTTATACATTTCTGTTATATATATAGATATATATTTATATATATATATATATATCAGTCCATTTCAGGTCATTATATATATATTTCAGTTCATTTTTATCTATCTAGTTCAGTCCTTTATAATTTCTGTACATATATTTGACTTTTAATGTCTATTTCAGACGTTTTGTTTTAATATTTTACATACTGCTCTCTGTTATGACTTTTTTTCCTTTATATAATTCTAGTTTAATTTATCTGTAGTTTTTCAGTTAATCATCTGTTTCGTTTTTCATCTTTTCTCTCGTTATCTACCTCTATATATTGCCTATTCTTCTTAGAAACCTATCTGTCTTGTTAGCGAGCTCTCTTTCGCATTTTCCATAAATATATATACAGAGAGAGAGAGAGAGAGAAAGAGAGGGACAGATACACAAACACACACACGCACACACCGTATATAATTTTATTTACTTACTCTTGTACAGTTTGCTTCAATTTATTTATTGATAATTTAGTTTTCTACGACAGAAAAAATATTGCAAAGATTCAATGTTTTTCATTTGAACGAATGTTTTCCCAATTATGTGTCAATTAGGCTTTTTGTTCTTTTACTTTTTTCGATGAGGTTGATTTTTTTTTCTCAACTTTTCTATTTAATTATCTGTTTAATTTCTATTTTCAATAATTGATTCAACTTTCTTTCGCAACAGGAAATACATTGCCTGATACTAAACATTTCAAGATATTAATTGCTAGGACAGATTAATCGTACATGACAAAAATATAATGTAAGTTTGCATAATCGGTCCGTATCTTTAATCTTTACAATGTCAGCATTTCTAAATTTTGCTTTTTCACTGTCCATCAACACTGAAGAGAATTTTCTTTTCAATATAATTATATCACCGAAAGCAGTGCAAAACAGTGACAGGTTATAGGGGGTGTCAGTAGGTGGGTAAGAAAAGGATGAGAATACTGATGAGAGTGGGGTGGACGGAGAAAGAAGCATCAGAGAGAGAGGATGCAAATTAGTGAGATAGGGGACGACTATAGACTTTACATTTTTTTTATAATCATATCGCCCCAAGCAAGGCATTTTACTGTCACTGTTTTGCAGGGGTTACATAGGAGGAAAGTTATGAGAAAGAGTGACAGGTTATAGGGGGTGTCAGGAAGTGGGTAAGAGAAGGATGAGAATACTGATGAGAGTGGAGTAGGCGGAGAAAGGAGCATGAGAGAGAGGATACACGTTAGTGAGATAGGAGATTAATATTAACTTTACATTTAAATTCTTAGAAAATGTAGCTGTCAGGAAAGCAATTAAATGGAAGGGAATTCCACAAGCGGAAAGTGCGAGAAAAGAAACTTTTGGAGTAGAATTTGCGTTTACATTTTATTGGTTCCACAGTAAAAGGGTTGGACCTAGTTGCTAATTTTATGGCTCGAGTAAATTCATATATAGGGGGCACCAGTAAGCTAAATTCATCGGAGCAGATGCCGTGAAAGTATTTGTAGAAGAGACACAGGGAAGCCACATTGCGCCGATGAGAAAGTGACTGTATCTGAGCTGCCAAGTCGGGATCGATCACATTACAGATTCTCCGTTGGATTTTGTCAAGGACCCCTACCTAGGTGGATAGCAGGAGCACCCGCCCAGATATGGCAGCAGTATTCAATGCACGGGTGGATGGTAGATTTATATGTGTGCAGGATTGTTTCAGACAGGAAAACCTTCCTGGCCCTAAAACAGAGAAACGACTTTCTTAGCAGCGGATTTAGCTATGGATTCCATATAGTCATTCCACTTGAGGTCTGTTGTGAGAGTTTATCCGAGGAGGGTTGGGGTTAGGGCTAAGGTTAATACGTAATGATCTCAATAGGAAGGCCCCTTAAAAGTTACCTTACGAAACTTAGTACAACACAAGGACCTAAAAGATGAAAAATAGCATTGCATGTCTACGTTAATTGAGTAAAATTTATTGTATTGAAACTCAACAAAAATGTATTTTTAAAGGAATTAATGTAAACAAAACTGAGAGAATAGCGCTTTTCAAAAATAAATTAAAAGGAATTACAAAAGATTTACTAGGGAAATGCATTAAAAATTAGGAGGAAAGGAATTGTCAATTTTCAGAATTTAATGCAAGCAATAAGAACAGAATATTATCTTTATAATACATTACTAATGATCCTGAGATAAAGTTTGGGTTTTGTTTAACGGTATATCAACCTCTGTGGGTTTATTTAATGCCAAAAATTAAGGTATTGTTTTCTTTTACTGTGCGGTTATAATGAGAAGGTTGATTTAGTCAGATCTTAAGGAATTTTTGTTTTTATTCTTTTTTATTTTAGAAAACTGAAAATGCCTTTTAGTTTTGTATTCAAAAACGTTTTGCTGAGAATATTAATTCCAATAATAATTTTTTCTTCAAAAGCGTATTGTTGATAATATGGTTCCTTCAAAAAATATATTTTTTATATCAAAATCTATTTTATGTATATATTTTTATAAAAGTGTATTTTTATACTTTCATATTGTTTTGACCCCAGTTTGGGGGTTAACTATTTGGCCATAGCTGGAACCGTAACAGGTGCTACCACTCCGGGTCAGGATGGACCTGAGAACAACAGCAATTAACACGGGTGGTTCTATACTCCTCATAACCTCGCAATCAGAGTCCTTACTGCCGGATGCGGTTTACTGTCATCCCCAGGGACGCTTACGATAAAAATGCACTGAGAATTACTAAAATATATTGTCAATTTTCAGAAATTGCATTAGTTATTATTGATTAAATAAGGCATATATATATATATATATATATATATATATATATATATATATATATATATAAAATATTTTTTTATTTTCCTGAATTTCCGTAACTACAGTGTATTTCCTTTTATTATGATAAATACAACACCATCATATTTTATGTTTGTCAACAAAAGTGTCACCCGCTTTAATTATTGCTTTACACATCTTGGCATCTTTACACATCTTGGCATCTTTACACATCTTGGCATTTTCCAGCAGTTTAAAAAAAAGTAGATGGCATACCATCCCAAGCATTCTTCAAGAATTGAAAAAGCTCACTCTCTTTTTGGTATTCTGTTCGTACTTTCATATCCAAATCATCCGATACGAATTTAATGGAAGGGAGTTGAGGAGTTCGAGGTGGTCTTGCCAAAAATTCCAAAATCTTGTTTCCTTTGACCCGAAATAATTTTGAGATGATTTAGATGTGTGTGTTGGATCGTTGTCTCCTAGAAAGGTGATTTTCTTGCTGAATTATGCGTAAACCAGATTGCATAGCATGTCTTTGCAAAATGGAATGATATTGTTACACTTTAATTATCCTTTCCCACTCCAAAACACCTGCACATCATAACAGACCCCACCACCATTCTTAACTGTTGAAACTACACATTCATCATCCGGGCTTTCTCCTAGCGTTCTTTTTTCATACTTTCTTTCCTTTGTACCAAAATTGTAACACTCCAGTGACGGTCCGAACAGTTTCTCCGGCGGCTGTTCTCCACGCTGTGATGTTGCCGGGGGTTGATTGAAAAAGTCGGAGTCCCAAGCTGGAGGTACAAGATAAAATATAAGGAACGAACTTCCACAACTTGGATGAGATAATTCGATGCTTTATTTCGTTTAGAGTTAGTCTTGCAGTTGGGGCAGGCGATGTGACACTCAGCTCTAACACCAATTAATGGAAATCAAATGCCGAGCCGACCGACTCAGACGAACGGAGTTTCCCTACCTTAAGCACACGCCCGGCTGAACTAACTCAACTGATCGGCTCGGAAAAATCACTTGTATTTATATTGAAATAATCGGAAGTCCCTAGACCACCGAGCGATAAGCATTAGTCAAAAATTTCAAGGTACTTAAATTTTCCTTCCTTTGATGTTTAAACTTCCCTGCACTTGGCCATAGTATTTTCCAGGATTGTTTTTATCTTTTTATCTTAATCAAGCTTGTGTGAAAGGCCGCCGAATGTCTTTATAGGCCTGAAACTTTACCCGTAACCAGGCGTTTTTTATTGCCTCGAGAAAGGGAAAATTCTATTATCTTTTCTTAATGTGTGGTCAAGATATAGTAAAGACAGTTTTTGACCTGGTCACTCAAAAATCTATTTCCTAAACTTTTATCTTTTATCACGTCAAATCACTTAGTCAAATATTTATTGGCAGACTGGTAGGATTTAACAGTAATCTGATACCACTTTCTCTTCCACAAATTTCCTTATAAAAAAAAAAGCGTTTATATATTTTTTCCTCTTCTTTTTCAATTTTGTTAAATGAAACACATGTTTTTAAACTATTCTTCTATTCTTAACCATTTTCTATTCTTAATCTATTATAATAAAATACATATTTTACAAATCCACCTTAATATACACTTAGTTATTGTGTCACAAAATATTCAAATTTAAATTCGTCTCTCCACAATACATGTTAAGATATTTTTTCTTTTTAGCCATAACATATAAATACTTTCACGGCTTCTGCTCCGATGAACTTAGATCACTAGTGCCCCCAAAATACGTATTTGAACGAGATACTAGATTAGCAACTAGATCCCACCCTTTTACAGTGAAACCGATAAAATGCAGCCGTAACTTCTACTCCAACAGTTTCTTTCCTCGCACTTCCCGACTGTGGAATTCTCTTCCAAACGAGTGCTTCCCCGACGGCTACAATCTCCAGGAGTTTAAATGTAAGGTCAATAGACACCTCCTAACACACTAACCTGCTCCCATTCTATCAAACACTCTTCCCATCTGCCCAACCCTCATCCTCGGTATCCTTACTCATCTGTCACCTTCCTCCTGACATTCCCTATGTCTAACCACTCTTTCTCTTTATCTTCCCCTATGTAGCCCCATGCGCAATAGTGGCAGTGGAATGCCTTGCTTGGGGTGAGATGATTAAAAAAAAAATTAAAAAAAAACATACTTTTCAGATTGTTCATCTTCCATAACAGGGGTCTCTTGATGACTATGTATCCCCTGAACCCTTTCACACTTGAAAGCGACACCTGTGAAGAGGAATTAATTTCAGCTGTCAACTCTGAAGCAGTTTTCTCTTTATTTCTTTTGTGTTCAATCCAACCAAACATTTTTCCTCGGCAGCAGATGGCAATTCCGCTGCTTCGTCTCTTTTTTTCTCAACATTTGCACTTGTTTCTGTCATTGTAACAAATATTGCAATTTATGTCTAGAAATATTCAGTTTCTTCGAAGTATATCTTTTAGACTATCCTTCTTTGAATAAAATCTCAATTAGTGTTATGTCGCCAAGTATAAATGAATAACTCAACAACAGAATCAGAATATAAGTTGTATTCCGCGGAAAGACGGTTACAAAGTACAGAAGTGATTAGTAATATTTACAATAGAAAAGATACAATAGTCCAATCCGTCGTATGACGTGTGTATACGTGATTACTTCCGGTACGCCACCGGAAGTGTGACTAACTCTTCACTGACTCGCACTGACTCTTCAGTAACTCATTAGAGACTCTCAAGTGACTCTCTACGACCCCCTTGTAGAGAATCCACCATTGCTATATATAGCAATGGGAACAGTCCATTTGTAGTCAAATAGGAGCGGCGCCCTAACAATTAGTGCCCTCACCTCAATACTTAGCTTGTTTGAGCTGCCATTTTATGCAAATTACTTCAAAATTATTAAATAATATTTTTAAAAACCTCTGAAAATAGTGATGTAATGGCACAGTCGTTTCCTTTTCTTCAAAGAGAGAGAGTTCCATATACTTTCAAACAGAGATAGTTGTGTATGTTTTTTACAACATTAGTCAGTTAACATTTAAAACCTGGATTAACACTGAACTTAAGCAAAGCGAATAGGAGTGAATTCCACAAAGGAATATGCGAGAAAAGAAACTGTTAAAGTATAACATTTAACTATTTCTACGGTAAAAGGGTAGGAAATTAAAAATACAGAATAAAGCAATTTCCCGTGGTCAATACTGAATATCAGCCTTTCTGATAAAACAGTGTTATATAGGCATAATGGACACGCATTAATAATTGCTTATATTCAAATGCAAAAAGAAAGGGTATGCCAGTTATCAGAAATTAATGTATGCAATACAGACAAAATTTCGTCCGTGCATGGAATACTGCTGCCATATATGGTCAAACGCCCCTGCTGTTCATCCCAGTGTTCTCGACAGGCTCCAAAGGAGAATCAGTAATGTGACAGGTACCGACTTGGCGGCTCGACTACAGCCACTTTCCCACCGACGAGATGCGGCCTCGCTTTGTCTGTTCTATAAATACTTTCATGGCTTTTGCTCGGACGAACTTAAGTCACTGGTGCCTCTGCAACAGGTGTTTACTCGTGCAACCAGATTGGCATCTGGGTCCAACCCATTCACAGTTAGATTAACCAAATGCAGACGACAATTCTACTCCTGCAGCTTCTTCTCTCACACTTCTCGCCTGTGGAACTTGCTTCCATATTCTTGCTTTCCTGACGGCTACAACCACCAGGAATTAAAATGCAATGTCAATACTCATCTATTAACCACTTGATTCTAGTTCTTTCACCACCCCGTATATCCTTTCCTTTTTCTTCACCTTTGCAACTGTCATCACACCTGTATTCCCATCCTTCTCTTGCTCCTTTCTAACTGGTTCGTCTTCCTCTTCATTCTCTTCTACTTAATCTTTTTACTCTTACGTAGCCCCCTGCACATCAGTGGCATTACCGCCTTGCTCGGGGTGATACGATTAAAAAAATTGTATGTATAATGTAAATGCATTAACATTTTGCGATAGTCATGCACTGAAAATCAAAAAGAAAAGGATTTCTATCAGTCAGAAATTAACGCAAGCAGTACTTCAAGAATAAGGCTATTATATATAATTTAAATCCATTGCTATTAGCAATCCTATAGTCACCAGGAAATGTTGCCTGCGTTACTAACAGGATAGTGCTATTATATCTATAATGAAAAGGCATCACTACTATTTTTGCTATAGGAATTCTTTGAAAATTAAAAAGAAATGAATTGTCAGTGATCGAGAATTAATATAAGCAATACTGGTGAAATAGATATACCATATGTATAATTAAAATATATTGCTAATCATTTCTTTTTACATAAATGCATTGTCAATTAGAAACAAGACAATTTCAAGTGATCAGGAATTAATTTAAGCATTAATAGGATAATAACATTTCTATATTTTTTTGTTAACATCGTATTATCAGAATAATCGGTTATTCACTTAATTTGTTTTATATTTCAGCTCATAAATCATTCTTTTATGTGCCATGTCCTTTCAAGATGTAGGCGATCATGGCTTTTCACATCTCCCTGTCCCTGGTGGCTCTTAGTACTCTTTCTCCTGTTGCACCATGCAACCCTCGTTCCGTCATCTACTTGATCAGGTCCTTCAAATATGTTATTCGCTGCTTTTCCCTGTCTCTTTTTCCATCTATCTGGCCTGTTAGTAACAGGTTCTCCAAGCCCTCTTTCCTCATTACATGCCCAGGAACTTTTGTTGTCTGCTCCTGATGCTCAGTATAAATGTCCTTTTCGTTTCCATCCTTTCCAACACCTCATCATTGCTCACATGTGCGGTCCATGATATCCTTAGCATCCTTCTGTAGAACCACATTTCAGCTGCTATATCTGAGTTCTTCGCATGCAATTTACACGCGTTATTGTTCCATTTCTAAATAGTAGTTGTAGTAACAATAGTAATATTACTATTAGTAGAAAAAGAAGAGATTGAAAAGTTATTTTGTCGGGGAAGAAACAAAGAAAATCCATTCAATTGATTAATGTCGTTTCGAATGGTTCAGTCATTAAAAATCAATAATGTTAAAAGCTTTCGGAATCATTTTACCTGGAAACCGAAAACAGATCAATAATCAATGGAACGGGACTTATTTTCTCAACTGAAAATCGCTGATTAAAGAATAAAAGAAAAGAAAATATTCCCTGAAGACGGCTGAATTGCCGGTAATAAAAACTAATGGATTGTTTCCGACGACAGAATTACCTTCGTTTCAACCCTAAAATCCTTCCGGTACTCATTTGGTTTAGAAAGAAATGAATTTCAATTCAAAAAATCATTTTGGGTTGGGCTGTGTACTGAGAGTCTAAAATCAACGAAAATTGATTCAGATTTTTAATTTGAACTAACCAAATACAACAAAAGGGCAAATTTCAAACCAGAGCACTTTAAAAAATAAAGCTGTAGCATTCAAATGGGAACATAACTTTAAAATAATAGTTTGCAAAAGATTCGAACATCATTTATTCATACAATTTAAGAGCATCATTATTCACCCATCAAAGTACTTTTCCAGACATGTCATTATTTCATGCATCAAAAGTTGATTATGTATTCAATCTTAAAAGAATGTTTCCGATTTTTATTAGATAAATTCTTCGAATCAATTTTTTTAATATGCCAAACTTGTTGTAACCACTTGAATATGTTAGTGAATGTATAGTTCTATAGCTTGTTGTTCTCGCTAGGAAATATTAGATGTGAGAATCAAATTTAATGTCAATTTGATCGAAAAGAAGTTGATATGTGGTGACCCCAATATATAGAGCATACAGTTAAGCTTCGTATTTAGTATCACATTGGAATAGCAACTGTGTATCGAAAATTTGACTTAAAAGGTACAATCATAGCCACCAAGTACAGAACTGGGCCTCAAATAATGTCGGTGGTTGTGTCGGCATGAACGGGAAGTAAACATACGAAACAAGTGCATATGAAAACTGGTTGACACAAATATACATAAATGCTCGATCTACTAGGGAGACGGTAAAGTTCGTTATGTCCTAAGAAGAAAGATCGAACGTTCCTAGAAAAACCACCCAAAACCCAGATATATTTTATAGAGATACGGAGATTTACCTACTAAAATTTTAGTCCCGTTTTCGTAAATATTACTAACATAACATTTCAGGCGAATTGAATTTGAAAATTATTTGCAATAAGTGGCATAACGTTCTACCTCAAATACTGAAGATTTTGCAAGTAGATAGATGTACTGCTAGTTAAATTTTTAATTCAATACTCTTCCAAGAGAATGTGGTTTTGCATCCATACCATACACCAGCTTTTGGTAAAATCATCTCGTAGTGTAAATGAGTTTGATTCTCTTTGCCTAATATACATGATCTTGTGCCAGGAAAAGATGAATTTAGTCTTTACCTATCCGAGAGTTTGATGAATTAAACCAACTGTACCACCTTAGTAGGTTCGCTTATGTTTTGATAATATAGTGACTGTAATCCGTACCGGGTAAGCCATTTTAGTGGCATTCTACATAAATAAAGTTAATTCTCGTGTATAATAAAACAATTGATCCTTAAAAACCAGCTTCTACAATTCAAACTTTTATTTGGGTTTCTATAAGAAACAGTGACGCGAGAACAACTTTTCAGAAAGTAAATTCAAATAATAGTCTCCCGATAATACCCAGAAGCCTCGACTACTGAGAAGCTCATAAATAGCCCATCGGTTGCGCACTAACTTCTAAACTGGCAGAGTTATGGGTCACCTATATAAAATAGTACGTTTATAATCATATATGCTGACTTCATTGACATATACTTCTACTAATGATGGTAAAATTATATGTCAATGAAGTCAGCATATATGATTATATATTATATTAGGTAGTCCCAAAATTCGTAAACACTTGCGAAATGGGTCTATCTGGTCCAGCACAATCGAGACAAGCGATGGGTTCAGAAAGGGCAAGAGACACCGTCGGTTTTAAAACAAGATCGATTCGGCAAGAAAGTCATGTTGTGCGCTTGGTGGAACTTTGAAGGAATCGTGCATTTTGAGTTTTTTCCGAATGGTCGTGCCATCAGTGCCGAACTTTATTGTCAGCAACTTGAGCGGGTCTACGAAAAGTTGAAGCAGAAGTACCCGGCTCTGTTCAACCGAAAGCGCGCTTTGATGCAGCAGGACAATTCCAAGCCACACACCGCCAGGAAGACCAAAGAAAAGTTTGAAGAGTTGGATGGCGTTGATGTTCTGCCACATCCAGCCTACAGTCCTGACTGTGCTCCATCAGATTACGGCCTTTTCCGCTCAATGCAACACTTTCTGAAGGGCCGCCGATTCGACTCGTTTGATGAAGTCGAGGAAGCGTGTCAAGAATTCTTTGATTCGAAGCCGGCTGGATGGTAATTTGACCAGACCAGACCCGAACGTTTGCAGATCGAGGGCAGAAAGTCTTGGAAAATGATGGTCTTTATTTTGAGCAATAATTTTTTTTTTTGTTTTTTTTTTGCGAGTAAAATTTCAATTTTTTGCAAGTGTTTTTTGGTTACCTTAGATTACTTGGCGAGTAAAATTTCAATTCTTTGCAAGTCTTTACGAACTTTTGGGACAACCTAATATAATGCAGCAGACATTATACACCTCATTTTCCAGCCAAACCCAGATGTTTCGGAACTAATTTTAAAATAAAATTCTGAGTGAGGCTCAAGGGATCTCCGACTGCCACATAAACCGAAGAAATGTTGCAGAATGTACCAAAAGGAAAGTTTTGATATGACAATGAAAACATGTTTTAATTCTTTTTTGTTCAGGACGTGGGTGGTCCACAGTTTCCTGCATTTATTTGCTCTAAGCCACATTGATCTCCTTACTATCCCTCCAAGATCATACTCTACTGCCGTCCATTTTACAAAAATTCCTTAGGCAGGTTTTTCAACGTTACCTTCTGCCTCATTTGCCTTTAATATGCCTTGTTAGTGTCAAATTTACTGCGCCCGCTTTCTACTTTGTACCCCAGATATGTCAACCATTTCTTCCTTTTTCTAAGTACAAGTGTGTTCTTTTCATTTTCATTTTTGTTAAAATTTTCTTATTGCTCACATATTTTGCACATGTTATTCTCAGCATGTTTCTGTAGAACAACATCTGTTACCTCGAACATCATCTTCAGGTATAAGGAAATTGTCTGGTATTAATATTCAGATCTTTCCAATTTTCAGTTTCAACTTAATATGTTTACCAAGACTAGATTAGTATGGTACAGGAGCGAGGATAAATAAGATTGTGCAGCAACAACCTTCCTAGAAAATCAACATTCAATATTTTTGTTTGACTGAGCTTCTATGCTAGCCACTGACACTGATATGAATTGTGCAACAGCTTTGGAGAGGAAACATACGCCATTCCGGATTGACAATGATATTGATTGAAAAAAGGCTCAAAGTCATGGGGAGAAATAGTATTAGGAAGATTGAATTGAACTAATCTTGTAAATCATAACGGATAAACCTGGAAAATGAGCACTTTATTTTGCCTAGGATCGAACGAGAATCATTGCAAGTTAGGTAACTATCTTAACCGCGAATTGAGCTCGCTTCATCACTGGCATTCACACTGTCATTTAGGCTAAGTCGTAGGAAGAGTGATTACAGATTGCTTTCCTCATATCAGCCGACACTGCCTATAAATGGCGACAAGTGTCACCTGCTAAATAAGTTTGCCAGATAGCAGAAGACACTCGAACGTGTGGTATCTTAGCAAAAGAAATGTTTCTCCTTTCTTTCTCCTAAGGATTCTCACCTTCTTCATCCTTTCGCCAGAATGTCTTCTTGCAGATATCCTGAGAGAAAGGCATATAGAATTAAGAGATAGTCGAGAGAAATAGACATTTCCCTCGACCATCTCTTAATTATATATGCTTATCAATTAGGATTTCTGCAAGAAGACATTTCACTTTATTATCTATCTATCTATCTGTTTGTCTGTCTGTTAATATCCATCCGTTTGTCTGTCTCAGTCATCTATCACAATCAGTTTATATCTATCTATCTGTTTCAGTCTGATCATATCTATCTGTCTGTCTCAGGTTCTATCTATCTATCTATCTATCTGTCTCAGGTTCTATCTATCTATCTATCTATCTATCTATCTATCTGTCCCAGGTTCTATCTATCTATCTATCTATCTATCTATCTATCTATCTATCTATTTGTCTCAGGTCTATCTATCTATCTATCTATCTATCTATCTATCTATCTATCTATCTATCTATCTGTCTCAGGTTCTATCTATCTATCTATCTATCTAAGGTTCTATCTATCTATCTATCTATCTAAGGTTCTATCTATCTATCTATCTATCTATCTATCTATCTCAGGTTCTATCTATCTATCTATCTATCTATCTATCTCATCTCAGGTTCTATCTATCTATCTATCTATCTATCTATCTATCTCAGGTTCTATCTATCTATCTATCTATCTATTTGTCTCAGGTTCTATCTATCTATCTATCTATCTATCTATCTATCTATTTGTCTCAGGTTCTATCTATCTATCTATCTATCTATTTGTCTCAGGTTCTATCTATCTATCTATCTATCTATCTATCTATCTATTTGTCTCAGGTTCTATCTATCTATCTATCTATCTATCTATTTGTCTCAGGTTCTATCTATCTATCTATCTATCTATCTATCTATCTATTTGTCTTCTATCTATCTATCTATCTATCTATCTATTTGTCTCAGGTTCTATCTATCTATCTATCTATCTATCTATTTGTCTCAGGTTCTATCTATCTATCTATCTATCTATCTATTTGTCTCAGGTTCTATCTATCTATCTATCTATCTATCTATCTATCTATCTATCTGTCTGTCTGTCTGTCTCATGTTCTATCTATCTATCTATCTATCTATCTGTCTCAGGTTCTATCTATCTATCTATCTATCTATCTATCTATCTATCTATCTATCTATCTATTTGTCTCAGGTTCTATCTATCTATCTATCTATCTATCTATCTATCTATCTATCTATCTATCTGTCTCTCTATCTATCTATCTATCTATCTATCTATCTATCTATCTATCTCAGGTTCTATCTATCTATCTATCTATCTATCTATCTATCTATCTATTTGTCTCAGGTTCTATCTATCTATCTATCTATCTATCTATTTGTCTCAGGTCTCTATCTATCTATCTATCTATCTATCTATTTGTCTCAGGTTCTATCTATCTATCTATCTATCTATCTATCTATCTATCTATCTGTCTCAGGTTCTATCTATCTATCTATCTATCTATCTATCTATCTATCTATCTATTTGTCTCAGGTCTATCTATCTATCTATCTATCTATCTATCTATCTATCTATCTGTCTCAGGTTCTATCTATCTATCTATCTATCTATCTATCTAAGGTTCTATCTATCTATCTATCTATCTAAGGTTCTATCTATCTATCTATCTATCTATCTATCTATCTATCTATCTTTCTATCTATCTATCTATCTATCTATCTATCTTTCTATCTATCTATCTATCTATCTATCTATCTATCTATCTCAGGTTCTATCTATCTATCTATCTATCTATCTATCTATCTATCTATCTATCTATCTATCTATCTATCTATCTATCTATCTATCTATCTATCTATCTATCTATTTGTCTGTTTCATCTATCTATCTATCTATCTATCTATCTATTTGTCTCAGGTTCTATCTATCTATCTATCTATCTATCTATCTATTTGTCTCAGGTTCTATCTATCTATCTATCTATCTATCTATTTGTCTCAGGTTCTATCTATCTATCTATCTATCTATCTATTTGTCTCAGGTTCTATCTATCTATCTATCTATCTATCTATCTATTTGTCTCAGGTCTATCTATCTATCTATCTATCTATCTATCTATCTATCTGTCTCTCTATCTATCTATCTATCTATCTATCTATCTATCTATCTATCTATCTGTCTGTCTGTCTGTCTCATGTTCTATCTATCTATCTATCTATCTATCTATCTATCTGTCTCAGGTTCTATCTATCTATCTATCTATCTATCTATCTATCTATCTATCTATCTATCTATCTATTTGTCTCAGGTTCTATCTATCTATCTATCTATCTATCTATCTATCTATCTATCTATCTGTCTCAGGTTCTATCTATCTATCTATCTATCTATCTATCTATCTATCTATCTCAGGTTCTATCTATCTATCTATCTATCTATCTATCTATCTATCTATGTCTCAGGTTCTATCTATCTATCTATCTATCTATCTATCTATTTGTCTTCAGGTTCTATCTATCTATCTATCTATCTATCTATCTATCTATCTATCTATCTATTTGTCTCAGGTTCTATCTATCTATCTATCTATCTATCTATCTATCTATCTATCTATCTATCTGTCTCAGGTTCTTTCTATCTATCTATCTATCTATCTATCTATCTATCTATGTGTGTGTGTGTGTGTGTATGTGTGCGCGCGCGCATTGTTTTCTGATAGGGAAAATACTGTTGAAGCAAAGTAATGGCTTGATGAGTATTATTCGGACTCTGCTCCGTCGGAAACAACGGTTAAGAGGTGATAAGCTGACATTAAACGCGGTTGTACAGACACAAATGATGCTGAACGCTCATGTCGCGGAAAACACAAAAAAAAACATTCACAAAATTGTTTTGGTCGATCGTAAAGGGTAGCGGAATCGTTGAACATATCGGGAAGTAGTGTATTCACCATTTTGCATTATTATTCGACAATAAGAAAGCTGTATTCAATGTGGGTACCGCGTTTGCTCACAGTCGATCAAAAAGCAATAACGCGTCGACTATTCAGAGCGTTGTTTGCAACTGTTTCAACACAACAAAGAGTGTCTGCATAAATATGTGACAATGGATGAGACATGGATCCACCACTTTTCTCAGGAGTCATATTGGCAGTCAGCTAAGTAGACAGCTGCAGGTGAAAGCCGTTATAAGCGACCAAACATCATCAGGCAAGGTTTTGGCCTCCATGTTTTGAAATGCACAAGATATTTTGTTCATTGATTACCTTGAGAAGGGAAGAACCATCAATGGCGAATATTATATAGCATTATTGGTGCGTTTGAAGAAAGAAAGCGCCAAAGAAACGGTCACAAATGAGAAAGAAAAAGATGACCCCTCACAAAGACAACTAGCCATGTCTCAAGTCGATCGCAACGATGGCAAAACTACATGAGTTGCACCTCGAATTACTTCCACATTAATTCTATTCTCCAGATTTAGCACCCAGCGACTACTGGTTGCGTGCAGACCACAAAAGAATGTTCCAAGGAAAGGAATTTTGTTCCAATCAAGAAATGATAGCTGAAACTGGGGCATGTTTTAAGGGCAAAGACAAATCGTTCTACAAAAGAGGGATCAAATTGTTAGAAGCGTTAGAATCAGTGTATCACTCTAAAAGAGGACTATGTTGATGAACAAAGTTGAATATTGCCTAAAAGCTGTTGTTTTATTAGTTATATCCGGGATTTATTGAGTGAGGTGTTAATTATATATATATACATATATTAATAAAGAAAAACTCAATCATATTGCTCTGGATAACATTCATTGATCTTTTTATACAGGTTTAACACTTAATATTTTATATTAAGTAGATATTCTTAGATATCGTTGGCCATTAACGGACTTGACATCATAGCCTATATATATATATATATATATATATATATATTATTGTTGTTGTTGTTGTTGTTGTTGTTGTGGATTTCGAGTGAGGAACCGCACAAAATAATGAACAACAAAAACAGATATGGAGATAGAAAAGTAGGTTATATTGAACATAATATACAAACTTGAACACAGATTAGTAAATCCAGAAATACTATTATAAATATATACAAGTCTTGAAGTGAAGTCGTTGGAAATAGTATTCTCCGTGTATATTATTCTAGCTGAGTGGAGCTCAGAGCTAGTCTGACTTCTGATGCGGTAGTCTCTGGGTAACTTCGGTATCTCTCGGTAACTCACGTATCAGTTGGGGTACTCTCCGATAACTCTAACGGATCTCTACGATTACTCTCAACTCTCAACTACTGTTCTCTCTATGGTAGAAGTATATGTATACTCAGTCGATTGCATTATCATATACAAAGAGGAGATCCCACAACACCTCTTCCCTGGCTTCTTTTTGGTGGGTAGTTATTTTTTTGCTTGGGATCTATGATTTTCAACGGCGTCAAAGATTTCTTCCATCGCGTCATCGTTTTCTGAGGGTGACGAGCTCAGCACTTCACTCTTTCTTATCTCTATTTGGTTCATGTGTCTCCTATGGGTAGATCCCTCATGTGTCTCCTATGGGTAGATCCCTCATGTGTCTCCTATGGGTAGAATTTTCTCCCTGTATTATGTATATCGCATTTCCTAGTCTGTTTATTATTGTTCCAGGTTCTCAATGTGCCATATAATTTTTTAACATTCACCTGCTTTGAATGCTTTTTTGGTAACTATGGGTGTAATAAATACTGGTTGCATATTGTTTCTGTATTTCTGCTTTAGCTCGACTTTTGCTGCGAATTTGTTACCTCGTCTTAAACGGCTTGAGAATACCTCTTTCAATTTCGTAGCTTCTGTCGGCATGCTCTTTATTTTTTTACAAGATTTAATGGGTAAATCCCATTTGGTTCCTACCAGGCTATGTTTGTTTTTATTTTTTTGTTTTTTCTTATAAATTTCACATTTATTTCATCTTCGAAATTGATCCGTTTTCCTGTAACAGATTCAGCAATTTTTTGTGTGTGTAACATGGTCGGCCTATTCAGTTTCCTCCATGTTTGTAGGCTGATTATTGTTAAGTCCAAACCTGAATCTAATTGTAGTTTGATCTTCTTATTTAATGTTTCAAGTTCTACATATTTCCTCGTGTTTTGTTTGTCTTCCTTTTCCACTCTACTGGACTGTTTTTTGTTTCTGCATACAGCTGCTTTATGTCCCATCTTTCCACACGCTAGACAGTTCTTGTATTTGAACCGACAATCTCTAAACCAATGCAATCCACAACATTTGTAACATGCAGATGGAGTGGGCTTGTTATTTTATTTGTCTTCTGTCACTAGTTGCTTTATATATTGTAATTTTGTCATTAAATTTAGTTGTTTTATATCTTGTCATTTTGTCATTAAAATCTTGTTTTACTTTTTGGGAGGGTGAAAAACATAAATTTTTGTTTAACTTCCGAATATATGCGACTCCTAATTCTTCAATATCTTTACTGTCTTTTTTAATACTTAGGCATTTTTGGAAACACCTAATTTAAAGTCGTCACAATGTTTGTTGACGATGACTGCGAATGTTGAATAGTCCTCGTCTTCGTCTTTCACGAGATTAAGGCATTTCTACCTTTTGTGGAACAAAGGAATTTGGGGGCTAAATAGCTCAGTGAGGCACGTAACTGCCTCATCGAACGTTAAGTCGTTTGTCTTCCTTGGCAGAGTATAATCTACAAATTTAGTGTATTCCTCCGTACCTAATTTTCTGAGCAAAAGCCTTAATTTTTCTTTTCTGTTCAGTTCTGACAATCGATATTAAAAATGTCTTCATATCGCCTGTAATATTCTCCCAAATTTTTGTGTTCATCAATTGGGTGCTTAAAGGTTTCTATCGCATTCCACACGGCGTCTTACGAAAATGTCACCTCTTTTCCGTGTTCCTTTCTTGTGTGTTGATTGTCAATTTAGTAATATTTCTTGTAATTTTAATTGTCTTTCTTCGTTCAGCCTTTGCATTTCCATTTGTTTTCCCTCAAAGTTTACTTTTATATTGTATTATATTTGTTTTGTTGATTGTATAATTAGTATAATTTTGTTTATATAATAGGTGAGTATTGTGTGATCACAACAGAGTAACTATTATCTCTTAAATATATTTTTAATTTTTAGACTCCAGTTTTTTTTACCGTTAACTCATATTGTTTATTGATTTTTTATTTTCTTTTTTTATTTTCTCATTTTCTCCTGTCGTCTTTTCTTTCTATTTTAAATTTATTCCTCTGTTCCTTTTCCTTTTCTTCTTTCCTTTTTCGTTTACGCTTCAAGATACTTACCCTTTCTTTTTAACGCTCTTCCCCCCCCTCTCTCTCTCTTACTCTCTCTCTCACCTAACCCACTTTCTTTACGTGTCAATTCCACGGGTCTGCAACCTAAATGTTAGACGAATGTATCTTCGAACTTTTGTTGACATTGGCCGCTACGCGTGTCATCTGATTATATGTTGCGTATATATATGATTATTTATGAATATGTGTATGTGTATTATATGTTGCGTGTATATATCATTATGTATGAATATGTGTATGTGTTCGCCGAACGGATGTATTTTTTTAAATTTCTCTTTTAAGGGAGCGACCGTTATTTCCATTCGTTTTTTAGGTCTTTGCGAATCTCATTTGTGTAAAATCCTTTGTTAAATAAAGACGGAAGCTGATGATGGTTCGCCTGAAATCGGCCATAATCCCGATTCACCATGAATCTACCTTAATTTTTCTTATATTTGCTCTATATGTATTTATATGCATATATATTTAGAGCTCTCTTAGAGAGTTATCCTACCACTGTATGTAAAGGATACTCCTTTGGATTCTTTTATACCCACACTGCATGCTGATATATATATATATATATATATATATATATATATATATATATATAACAGAGTAGGGTGCGTTGGCAGCGTCTGTGAGAATAAAGCCCCCATTACGCTATTCACCCAGCTGTAAATTTGAAAACAGTATGGTGTACTGTTTAAAATTTACGTTAGTAGCTCAAATGCGAACATTTTAGAGTATTTTAGTGTCAATCTGAGCACAGTGCAGTGCGTTCGGGTAGATTTCGATGAGTTCAGTGTTGATTACGAAGGTGCTTAGAGTGGCCACCATTGATGGTGGCATCACGTTTCCACAGTGCCTCAGAATCAACAAGGATGATCTTATCAAGTGTATTGACGAATTGCTGCACTGGATCAAGAGTGTGGCTGATGGAAGACCCTACGTTTGGTACTTGGACTCTGAACCATCTCACACACGCAGAAAAACCCGGTCATGGTTGTCAGACAATTTCTATGACCACATCACTCCTTACACCTGTCCACTAACTCCCCAGGCTGCAACCTCCTTCATTACAATTTGTGGGGTGCAGTTGGGTAAGAAAGCAACAAAACCACTTGTAACAAAGCAAGGATACTGTCCAGAAGAGTTGCAAGAAATTCCAATGTCCTCTGTGACGGCCATCTTATTGAATAAATTTACTCTTTAGTATTTCACGATATTTTAGTGAAATTTTGGTAAATATGTCTGTTCAATTGAGACGTCAGTATTGTTTTCATTTTTGCATAATTTAAACCAGAACTGATCCATCGTCCCTATATATATAAATACGAGGATCATTCCATAAATAATGTGAATTTTTCGGTGTAAAGACTTCTAATACAGATAGAAGCTTAGTTTCTTTTAAATGTTTTTCCTTTACTTCTTTTTCAAAGGGATTTCATTTTTTTGCAGATTAAAAAAAAAATTTGAGAATTACTTGAAAAAACTTGAGAATTGAGATTAACAAAGATGGCCGACCAAGAAGCATGCTCCAAGAATGAACAGAGGTCTCAATCTTTGGTTGCTGAATGGTGCAAACCAGTTGAAATTCATAGGAGAATGTCAACTGTGTAAGGTGCCACATGTTTCAGCCAATAAAATGTCTACAAGTGGGCTAAATTGTTTAAAAAAGGACGGAGTCAGGGTTGAGGATGAAGACAGGCCTGGGAGGCCTATAGAAGTGAGGTCTCCTGAGGTGATCGAATCAGTCAATGACCTCATTCAGTCTGACAGAAGGGTGACAGTTAATAATAAAAACACTTTGAGAATTACTTGAAAAAACTTGAGAATTGAGATTAACAAAGATGGCCGACCAAGAAGCATGCTCCAAGAATGAACAGAGGTCAGTTATCAATTTTTGGTTGCTGAAGGGTGCAAACCAGTTGAAATTCATAGGAGAATGTCAACTGTGTATGGTGCCGCATGTTTCAGCCAATAAAATGTCTACAAGTGGGATAAATTGTTTAAAGAAGGACGGAGTCAGAGTTGAGGATGAAGACAGGCCTGGGAGGCCTATAGAAGTGAGGTCTCCTGAGGTGATCGAATCAGTCAATGACCTCATTCAGTCTGACAGAAGGATGACAGTGAATAATATTGCAAGGAGTTTGAGCCTATCTGTAGGGACAGCACACAATATTGTCTATGACGCCCTTGCATACTCGAAGGTCAGCTGCCGGTGGGTGCCAAAGATGATAACTTCAAAGTACAAACAGAAGAGGGTCGAGTTGTTCGAGCAGTGTCTCTCCCCCTTACAGCCCAGACCTTTCCCCTTCAGACTTTCACCTGTTTGGTCCCTTGAAAGCGTTCACGAGAGGCACAAAGTTTGAAAGTGACGATGAAGTCAAAAGTGCTGTGAGCGATTAGCTGAGACATCAGTCCAAAGATTTTTACGCTGAGGGAATACGGAAGCTTGTGCACAGATGGGAAGTGTGTGACACTGCTGGGAGATTACGTTGAGAAATAAAAAAAAGTAAGCTTCTATCTGTTTTTGAAGTCTTTATACTGAAAAATTCACCTTATTTATTGAATGACCCTCGTATATATATATATATATATATATATATATATATATATATATATGTGTGTGTGTGTGTGTGTGTGTGTGTGTGTGTGTGTGTGTTGTGATATCGTCACCAAGTTGTGATCTGTTAAGGCCAGAAATAAAGAAACAAAGACGAAATAGTGTTAAATAAATATATTACAAAGACAGTAGTACAAACATATACAAATGAGAGATTATTAGTGTGACTGATTTGTCAGGTTGTCAGAGTTATCTACTTGCAACAGGTTCCGCTCTCACTCTCTCTGCCTTTCTCTATATCTTAGTCTTACTTTTACTCGGCTTCTACAAAACAGAACTGCTACTTATTGTGTCATAACACCCTCTTCGTAAGTATTAACTCCGCAAGGAGTCTTAATATTTTTTCTTTTTGTATTTACGACGATAAAGTCCGTCAATTTCCTCAAACGGCGAAGGTAAAGAATCATAATATTCTTTGAATGCCGTATTAATCCTCGCCGTGAAATCGGCGCAGACCCCGTTCTCGTTTGACTTCTTCACTTAGATCAAAAATCTGATGTTGATAATAAAGCGAACCTCGCGGCTGAGCTTGAAAAGGACCTCCAATCCGTGGTGGATTGGGGTAGGAAATTGCTCGTAAAATTCAAAACGAAGCTGCTGTCAATTAACCACCACAGACGACCGCACCTCTCTCCCATTAGCATGGAACAGGCATGCCTCCCAGAGAGTAAAACACTACGCCTGCTTGGCCTGACACTCTCAGCGGACCTCAAGTGGAATGACTACGTCGAATCCATTGCTAAATCCGCTGCCATGAAAGTTGGCTCTCTGTGCAGAGCCTGGAAATTCTTTCCGCCTGAATCTATCCTGCTCTTATACAAATCTCCCATCCGCCCGTGTTTTGAATACTGTTTCCACATCTGGTCGGGTGCCCCTGCTATTCTCCTCGGGCTTCTTGACAAAATACAGCGAAGAATCTGTAATATGATTGATACCGACTCAGCTGACCGCCTGCAGTCACTCTCTCACCGGCGTGACGTGGCTTCCCTGTGCCTCTTCTATAAATACTTTCAAGGCTTCTGCTCTGATGAACTTAAATCACTGGTGCCCCCTAGGTGTGAGTTCGCACGAGATACTAGATTGGCAACTAGATCCCACCCTTTTACAGTGAAACCGATGAAATGTAACTGCAATTTCTACTTCAACAGCTTCTTTTCTCGCACTTCCCGAGTGTGGAATTCTCTTCCGCATGCTTGCTTCCCCGACGGCTATAACCTCCAGGCGTTTAAATGTAAGGTCAATAGACACCTCCTAACACACTAACCCTCCCATTCTCTCCAACTCTCCCCCTATGTACATCCTAACTCGTCTATCTCCCTGTGTAACCCCCTGCGCTATAGTGGCAGTGGAATGCCTTGCTTGGGGTGACATGATTAAAAAAAAAAAAGTCCGTCGGTGAAACACATTGAATGTACACAACTTTCGATAAGACGCCGGTTCTTTCTAATCTATTGAGTTCTCCATTTATTTTTGGTAAAGAGGCAAAAGGCTCATTACGTTTTTTTCTTAAACACAAGTTTAACTCGAATTTTGCCGTCATTTTATTACACTGACCAAGACCCCATAAAATTTCCGGAAATTTTTTTAAATTTTTTTTTTATTAAATTAACTATGTTTTCTAGTTTTTGGCAAAACGAGTTAATTCGCATGTCCCGCAACTTGAATTTTTCCATCCAGTCGGTGCCAAATAAATTTTCTGTATTGATTAATACAAATATCTTTAGTTTTAACGTCCTTCTTTGAAGTGTTATATTTGGGATAAGTTCTCCCAGAAACTTGATTTTCTCCCCTGTCATATACATGGCTACTTCATTACTTCTTAGCAAAATTGGTTTTTCCCAACTTTTTCCAAGTGTATAGATTTATGATTGTTAAATTTTAACCAGAATCCAACTGTATTTTAATCTTTTTATATAGGATTTGTATTTGCATGTACTTCTTAAGGTTTAACGCGTCTTGTTCATCTGCTTTTGTGTTTTTTACGTAGCTATTAACCTTTTTCCTCGCTCAACAATAGGACCCCTTGTGCCTGATACGGCTACAATTTAGGCATTTTTATTCCGGTAAGGGCATTCTTTATATCAATGTAATAATCCACAACCGAAACACGGGTTAGAGAGACAAATGTCTTGTTTCAATTTTGATTGGTTTGATTTAGAAGGAGAAATAGATTGTTTTTTCTTTCAAAGTACTTTTCTTATATGAGCCATACCAGATTCCTCGAAATTTTTCGAATCTTGCCGTACGCTTAAGAATCTCTGACAGTCTTCCGTTATTTGTTGGAGAATTAAGTTTGGCTCATTTTCCAATTTATTTAGAAATCTACGTCTAATTTCAATGACTTTTACTGAAACGAGTCCTTGAACAAATATCAGACACTTGAAATTATTTGCATTCAATACTGACAGTTTGAAGTTGTCGCAATGTTTGTTCAGGATCGACGCGAACGTAGTGAAATCTTCACTATATTTTCTGGTTAAATTCATGCACTTCCATTTCTGATGAAAAAGTGAAGTTTTAGGACTAAAAAGTTCTGTATGAGGTTTAACTACTTCAGTGAATGTCAATTCGCTTGTTTTACGGGATAAAATATAATTCACAAATTTGGTATGCTCTGACCAGTTTTTGAAAAAGAAGGCCAACTTTCTTAGAGTCAAACTAATTTATGCAATCTGTGGCATATAAATACACGAATCTTTTCAAATAAGAAGCGAATAATATATCCTTGTCCGGAGAATATGTATAAGTGTTCACTGCACTCCAGATAATGTTTTGTGAGAACGCATTTTTGTTTTCATTAATTTGTCTCGAGTTTGCCATTTTCAGCAAGTTTCTTTGCTTTTGTTGAATTTGAAGTAGAATCTCTTCGAGTTTCTGATGCCTGACTTCAGTTTCTTTTTGAAGTTCAAACCGTTCATTTTCAGCTTGCTTTTGAAATCCAAGTTGATTTTTTACTATTTAAGTTCCCGTTGGTTTTGCCTCTCTTGCAATTTAAGCTCCCGTTGGTTTTGCTGTTCTAGTTGTAACTTAAGAAAATCGAGCGTCACTGGTTTCAATTCGTCTATGTTTATCTGTGTCTTTTTTTTAAACATACCCAAATACAAATTAAATTCAAATGAAAACTTTTCTTTTCTTTGAATAACAAAAAAACTTTAGTTTCTTACTGACACAGTAAAACGAAAATAACAATTTATTGAAAATGAATAAAAAATAACTTTCATTTCTTTCTCAGAAGCTTGAGCTCTTTTTCTTTCTCGAAAAACATGAATTCTCGTAGTTTAGCTGCTCGCGTTCAAGTTCAGTTTTAATCAGTTACACCTTTTTTTTCATTCTTTCTTTTTGGTTTCATTTTCTAATAATGAGTAGAAAAAAGTGTGACAAAAATAGAATTGTTATCGTTCATACAATGTTGAGCCAGTATTGACAATTTCCACTCTGTCTTTTTGGGCTCCTCAAAGTTCCCTAAAAATTTCTTGTCATCCGTAAGAAACCTCGTGTGATCTATAATAATACTTGTCGCCAAGTTTTTGTGGTCCGTGCCTGTTAGTCTGGCTGTTAGGGTTATCTGCTGGAATAGATTCCGCTCTCACTCTCTCTGCCTTCCTCTAGATCTTACTCTTAAACTTACTCTGCTCTGTAGAAACAGAGCTGCTACTTATATACAGTTTGAATGCGTTCATGTGTCATATAGGTAAGTCTCACATAACAATATATATATATATATATATATATATATATATATATATATATATATATATTAAAAAAAAGGATTAATTCAAAGATGTTGAATGGCTATTTCGATATGAAGATCCCCACGGGGGACAACACATCACCTCAGCAACAGAAAAAACCTTTCAGAAACTGGAGAAAAATTAGTCTACTTTTCCTTTTTAAATAGATTGCAAAGAAATTAAAAAATAAATAATATAGATATATAATAAATAATATATATATATATATAATATATATATATATATATATATATATATATATATATATATATATATATATATATATATATAGTTATATATATATAGTTATGACTTAATTAAAGGCAATATTTGATGTTGGTTGTACAAATGATTTACATTTAAATACAAAAACCTTCGGTTTGCTGTTTATGTATGTGGGAAGATATAAAATTTAATGTGTGTTTCTTTTAACTAATCAGAGCAAAGATTCATTTTGGAATTTGGCCCCAAAGAATACATACTAAGTAACGTTTTCTCTTTTTTCTTTCTTTTTCTTTTTCCTTACTTTTCTCCTCTCGCCCCCCTAACGGTCGAGATGTCAACCTGATTTTAACCTAATTTTATAATTGTTTTCTGCTTTTATTGTTTCTCGTTTAGTTCTATTGTCTTTGATGTGATGTGCCCATTTAGTACCAAGGCTGTCCTTTTCGCTTTCTTATTTTGTCTCCTCATCTAGCGAACAGTAGGGGGGGGTGAAGAAAGAGAGGGATTCATTCTTCTTGTCAGTGCTTTTCTAGTTCTAAAACCTTGAGTCCTCTTCACCTGGATTTATATATATATTGTTGTCATCCGCAGACAGATCTGTTTCGTCGTATCACAGCTCATCAGTACGGTTAGACTCCGATTGCTTTTTTACCCAGGATTGAAACCCGACCGAAATGGCGTCAGTTGGCGACTCTACCCTTGGGTTATGGGCGTTCGGTGGAAGTAGGCACACTTTTTAGCGCATATCATTATACGCGCCCAATAGCTAGAGTGCTCTAATTCATTTCACTGAATGAGCGATGCGTACACGCCAGAGTAGCTACTGTTTATCAAAGACTACTATTTTTGCAGAGTGCTCAATCAGGGTGTGAGAGCGTAAATATTGTCATCCGCAGACAGATCTGTTTCGCCGTATGACAGCTCATCAGTACGGTTAGACTGCGATTGCTTTTTTTATACGCGCCCAATAGCTAGAGCGTTCTAATTCATTTCACTGAATGAGTGATATATATATATATAAGTGTCGTTGGGAACAATGCGTGTAAGCCTATATATGTCATTCTGCTTCTATTTATCTCATTTTGTTCATATCTATCTATATTATATAAGATTTTCTAATGCAAGTCAATGTTAGTACAACTGTACTAGTATCAAACATTTTAGTAAATGTTTTCTGATAAACCTATGGAAGCGATATATAGCGGGAATTTCGGTTTATACGATATTTATTTAAAATATTCTTTTGTTTGTTTCAAGTTTTATTACGCTATATGTATTTTATTCATTAATAATTCCAAACTATATAAATGACACCAACATATATTTTATAAACATAATAGCTCGTATATTTGAATAGATTATTATATTATATTACATTTTAGTTTTTTGTCTCCTTGCCATTCTAACATTGACAATCATCCATCCATTATTTTTTATTACTTATCAAAAAAAATCTTTGCAGGAATATTGTTTTCCATTCTCTTATACATTCTCTTTTAAACATGAACCACAATTTTTTATATTGGATTACTATAGAGTTGTCTATAGAGGATGTGCGTTGTGGCGCAGTGGATATCGATTCGGAACAAGAAATCGGAGGGCCGAGTTCGAATTCCAGTTGAATTCCTTGCATTCACTTACGCGCAAATAGCCTTGGGAAAGGTATTAATCCGTCTATTCCCTCTAGCTATGAGTCAAATAGCAGAACAGATTGGGTTCTATAGCCTTGGCAGGCAACCAGTCTACCGCAGAAAGCTACTGTGGGATAATATTCTGCCCAGTCAGTCATGTCTCTTTCGAGACATGATCGCCCAAGCGTGTATCACGTATGTCACTTAACTGACTTAACTGACTGATAGAGTTGTCTGGTTAAGAGATATTCCTCTCTTACAATGTCGTGGAAACCATTTGCGGCTATGTGAGCAATTGTCAGGTTTGCAGAATATGAAGATTAATCACGTGAATATATTTTTTAGCTTGAGAATTCTTGGTTTGGATCTCTACTACATGAAAAGCCTTTCCCCAAGAATTTTTTTTTACATTTACCTTAGATTCATCAACAATTTTGATCGTGTATAATATTAGATCCTACGAAATATTACTCCATTTCCTTGCTTCCGAGTTCGAATTCCAGCTGAATTCATTGCATTCACCCTTGGGAAAGGTATTAATCCGGCTATTCCTTCCAGTTATTGGTTAAATAATAGGACAGACTGGGTTCTATAGCCTTGGCTGGCAAACAGTCTACCGCAGAATGCAATGGCAACCTACTGCGGGATAATCTTCTGCCCAGTCAGTCATCTCTCTTTCGAGACATGATCGCCCAAGCGTGTATCACGTATGGCACTTAACTGACTGAATGAATATAATAGTTGGAATCATAAGTAAGGCTTCTACCGGGCATAAAGTGGGAGATCAGTTTTCTATTGTTATGAAGTAATTAACAGATCCCCCATTAATTACTAATTAATAATATAATACATCTCTTTTCTCTCTAGCTATGAGTTAAATAATAGGACAGATTGGGTTCTATAGCCTTGGCTGGCATCGAGACTACTGCAGAAAGCAATGGCAACCTACTGCGGGATAATCTTCTGCCCAGTCAGTCATGTCTCTTTCGTGACATGATCGCCCAAGCGTGTATTACGTATGGTACTTAACTGACTGACTGGTTTTGAATTTCAATGTCTAGCTCAGCCATCTGGTTCATCCAATGTAGGTTTGTACTCATCATTAATAATTGATTTTGATAAATTAGCTTTCATGTATAGCTCGTTGTCATGTTTAATGATATGGCAGTTTGATTTCTTTTCTCTCTCTAACTAATGAATTTTCTATAATCCTGCACATTTTCTCTTTGTTTAATTTTGCATCACCAACTTATTCAAATATTTACTTGCCAATCAATCTTAAATTTTCTCATATCTCATTTTGTGACATTCTTGAAACTAGTTGTTTTCTTCCTATCTTATTATGGGTTTAATTTTTTTTTCTCCAATTCTTTTACGATCTCCGCACAATATATTTTTCAATTTCTAAATTTTTTTTTCTATCTCTCGGCAATTTTCTATTATCCTGTTTTTCATTTGGGCTTATATTTTTCTTACTGTCTTGAAACATATGAAATTAAAAATATCAGTATATATATATATATATATATATATATATATATATATATATATATATATATTGTTTTGAAGACTGGATTTCCACGTTTATAATTAGTAGTAACATATATTTGCGCAAGTATACTAACAAATCTCACATATACTCACAAAATACGCTTATATATAGATATTTCTAATTTTATACATACATACATACAAACACATACACACACACACACACATACACACACACACACACACACACACACACACACACACATATATATATATATATATGCCATTGTATATTTTTAATTTCGTGCATGCATTGTTGCATGTTTTTGATTTTGTTAACTGCAAAATATAATCGAGTCAGTTGGGCACCGTCTGTGAGAAAAAGATCCCACTGACGCAATTCACCCCATCAAGAATTTAGAAACATTATGCTGTACTGCCGAAGGCTCCAATACGGACACTCATTGGTATGAATCTGGAAGGATTTATGGAGGATTCGTAAAAATTTGGATGAATTTAATGTTGATTACGATGTTGTTTGGAGAAATCACTAATTGTGGCAACGTCATATCTCCCACAGCGAATCAGACTCAATACGAAGGTCTATATCAAGTGCCTCGATGGGGTAGGGATGCTCTGGGTCAAGAGGGTGGCTGCTAGAAGACTATGTCAGGCAACAGAATTCTGCTTCATGTTACACAAGCGGTATAACCCAGTCATGGCTGTCAGAGAATTCCTTTGGCCATAACTCTAAACTGCAACACCCTTGCGTGGGGTGCAGTTGAAAAAGAGATAAAAAAAATACTTCTTGTAACATAATGATGAGCAGAAGGCAAGGACTATGGCATTATTCACCAACTTAAACAAGGAAACCGTTCAGAAGAGTTGCAGATGATTCTGAAATCGTCTGGATACTGTGATTAAAGCAAATAGCGATTTTTATTGAATAAATATACTCTTTAATATCTTAAGTTATTTTGTTTAATTTTGATAAATATATCTGTTGAAGTACGCAACAGTATTCAAATGTGCTCAGTACATATATAATCTAAACTTATTTATAAATGAAATTTTGTCTGTGTGTGTGTGTGTGTCCCCGTTACCTATAGAATCCGAAATGGTTGATTCGATTTTCTTGAAGATTTACACATTTGTACTATAAGCGTCTGCGAGTATTCTTAGCTAGGTTTTGTGTCGAGATACCCCCGATAAATATCTAAAATCGATAATCGAAAAAATCGGGTTATAGAAGGAGTGGTACGATCTTAATCAAATTTGATACACTCATAGACAAAGACATAAGAAACGGTATTCAGTAGTTTCAAGGTTGCAGTTCTTACATATAAAAGCAAGATGTTTGTATGTGTATCTGTTTATCTGTCTGTATGTCCTTTATACAAATCCACAATTTTTATCCGATTCTCACCAAATTTCACACAAATATTCTTTAGGCTGACTCTGAGCTCCAGGACCATGGGTTAGTTTTAAAGCTTTCATTACACCCGAGCAACGCCGGGCTATATTGCTAGTACAATGTAAAGCTTTTAAATATTTTCATTCAGAATTCAGCCGATTACGCCAGCTTAGTTTCAACCTTTCGGTAACTTTAGGCGTTTTATATTAATTTTCCAAAGTTTTTTTTTTTTTCGAACGCATGACAAATATTTTCGGAACGCATAAATGGAAGTTTAAAATAGGGGAGGAGGAGGCCAAGAATTTTAAACATTTTCATCCGGGTTTAAATGTTTATAAAATGTTTAGGATGTGCGTTGTGGTGCATTGGATATCGGCTCGGAACGAGAAATCGGTGGAGCCGAGTTCGTATTCCAGCCGAATTCATTGCATTCACTTACGCGCAAATACCCTTGGGAAAGGTATTAATCCGTCTATTCCTTCCAGTTATGGGTTAAATAACAGGACAGATTGGGTTCTATACCGCGGGATAATCTTCTGCCCAGTCAGACATGATCGCCCAAGCGTGTATCACGTATGGCACTTAACTGACTGACTAAGTGACAGCACGCCCTCTTTCAATGCCCTGTTTTTTTATTCAGATTAGGACGTGTTCCTTATACTTTCAACCATACTTCAGGTTTTCAACTCACAGTACCAACTGAACCCACTTATTATTGTCATTAGTAGCAGTAGTCATAGTAGCAATAGTAGTACACTTAAAAAAAACTACATAACAATATTATACACCTATAGATCTGCATTGCTGCTGAAGACTAATGAATTTGCGCTCTACCTTGGATCAGAGTACAATATCAGTTCCATTTCCTCGGACGTTTCTTTAGATAACGGTGTGGTTTAAAGCCCCTTGTGTCTGTCTTCGGGCAGTCCACGGTTAAGCAATGAAAGGTGCCTGGTTCCGATGATCTCAACTTCACGACAGTACAAACCTTATTGGCTCAAATTGGAGTGGTTAACCCATTTTGATGCTCGAGAAGCACTGATTACGAAGGCGAGACAGTGTTTTCCATTGCCTACACTTGCGTACTAACATACACCTACTTGGGATGCAAATAAATCCTAGAATACGAGTGTGTAGTACCTGTGCTCTTCTTTAAAAGTATTGCACACAAAATTATTTTTAAAAAATAAGTACACATGAATTTGGTGCAATCTGTTTTTTATTAATATTATTTTTACTATTCGATGAGTGTGACGAACATACACAACCGTGATGAAAGCAATTTATCTTGACAAAGAAAAACTAATTGTTGTGGATCTTCGTCGCCAATTAGTTGTGACCAACCTTAATGCAAATCTTCGTCGCTAATTTGCTATGGAGTTGTTGTGACAGAAAATAAGACACAGGAGGTAGGTTCAAAATAGTGTATTAGTAGAACAAGAACATATGTGCAAGTAAGTGTTAATAATAAGTAAATAGAAATAAGTAAGTTCGAACGGTACAATTACGCTGCTTATTGTCTGACTAGTAGCTGGCTTTAACTGTGTACTAACCGTACTGCTCTCTGGAAGTCACGCAGGTAATTGTATACCAAGAGGTAGAGTCTATTCCTCGTAGAAGGGCACCATAACAGTAATATAAAATCAAATATGTAGACAAATTGGTGCTCATTATCAATTCTATCTTAAAAGGATACTGGGTATGCGGGTATAGCAAATATCTCTGGGGTGTTGAATGTCCCTGCCTTACATTGTTCATTACCTTTGAAGAATACAGGTAGGTGGTACAGATGTGGGTGACTCACTGTCAACGATAAGCAGATATTTTTCTTCTCGGTGTCGTGTCCCTTTAGGACGTAGAGGATCATGACTCTCCCCAATTTCCTGTCCTTTGTATCTCTTAATAATTTACTCATGTTCCCTTTAATCTGTCATGTGAGTATCAAATTTTTCAAGCCGTATTTCCTCATTTTTACCGTCAAAATTCCAACGTTCACTTTCTGATGTTAGATTATGCGTTGATAGCGCTGACCCTCTGAACTTCACCCTGTTCTGTGAGTATGAAATTGCACCCGATAAATTTCTACTGTCTCTACCGGGTGTTATCTATAAGTGTCCTTTTTATTTTTATTTTCTCTAAAACTTTGTCATTGATCACACGTTCCGTCCATGTATTCTCATCATAGTTCACGTAAAACAACATTTCTCTTGTTTCAAGACTCTTCATCTGTGAAAAGATTGTTCAGCATTCACTGCCATATTGGAGGACGGACATTACATAACAGTTCATCATTCTTTTTTCTTTACCCTTTCTGTTATGGGACCTACCCTTTTTGGACTATAATGAACTCTTCCTATTATTATGAATACCAAGGGTGGAGTTGAGTTGGGTTGAGTCACCCTGGTCTAATACTTGGCAATCAGACTGACGTGTAACACTCTTATATTTGTTTTCCGTTTAATATATATGTTTCACTAATGCCCAAGTTTGAGTTTTCTTCCGGACCTACTCTGAGTCCATAACACTTTCAAAAAATGAAACACTTAACCCTTATTAGTGAGAGTTTCGACCGCTAATTTTACCAAACTGCTTGAATTTAAATTGAAAATCATTATGCAGTTCTTCATTTGAGAATGATCAGAAAAAATTTCAAAAAATTACAATCGCGACCAATGCAAGAAGATCGATGTGTCATAAAGAATAATACAAGTGTAATCTTATCGTTGTACATATTAAAAAGAATACGACACTTAATCTATCACACGAGTTCGAATTTCAGTCGAGTTCCTTACCTTCAATGATGTGAAATTACCTTTGAAAAAGGTATCAGTCCATCTCTCAAGACTATGAGTTAAATATTAGGACTTGCATCTGGAAAAAATTATTGTTATGCCTGAGAAAATTGTTCAAGCAATATTAACTCACAAAATGAATTATTCTTACAATCGAAAATATGTTTCGATTTTAAATCCCAACAAAGGGTTGATAAACAATAAAATACAAATCAATTAATTTTTTATCTTTCGTTCGACTTCTTTCTCAATCTTTCGTAATTGTCTGCTTTTTCTTCAATCAATTCAGTTTCATCTTCCAATGCCCCATTTACTTTCCTGGTTTTATTTTTTTCTCTTTCTTAATTTTCTTTCTCATGTTCTATTGGACCCCCCCCCCCGCCTCCGCCAATATTTCTACTCTTCACTTCACGAAATAAGAATTATTTCCACAAGAATTCTTTGCAAAACTTCAGTTGTCCTTCGAACACGTTGACCGCACCTGTTGTACACTTAGGCGGACCAAACAAGCGCGATCTTCAAGCAAAACCATCAAGTGAACGAATCATATATTAAACTTTCTATTATTGACGCTACTTTATCTTCTCCAACAACACTCTTGGAATTTCACTATGTCAGGTTTTATTCCCTTTTTTTTATTTTAACGATTTTTAACTTTTATTTTTCCATTACATTTCGTAAACATCTCATTCCACACGGAACCAACGTCACTTACACTCCTGCTAATTTGTCAGGCGGGATGGTGCGCAATGAAGTATCTGACTTTCAGTCAAGGTTTACAATAGGCGTAACGGAATTTGTTTTATTGTTACTATTACATGGGTAGGTGAATTACTTTAGGGAGAGTGGGGTTTTTTTGTTTTCTGTTTTTTAATGTTTACTCGCCTACTCTCTTTTCAATCAACTGCTGTAGCATGCGAAACATATTTTTTCAGGATATAAAACTGAAAAAAACAGAGGGAGAAGTATTTTAATAATTTTTCTGAGTGTTGTACCAGAGAAGCTGCAGGCGAAAATTAGAATATTTCTGCTGGGGATCTCCTCTTTTTCTATGATAATGGACTCGACTTGAGTATACATATACTCCTGCTATAGTGAGATACGTCAGAACATTAAGATACCGTAAGAAAACAGTATCTGATCCGTAAGTTACCGAACGATACCGAAGTTTCACAGAGAATACCGCGTCAGTATTCATAGTAGTTCTGAGCTCTACTCAATGAGAATAGTATTACATATATTATATATAGTCAGTTCGACGTGGACATACTAATTCCAGCACGACTTCATTTCAAAAACTTGTACATATATATATTCCTTACTAATCGAATTCCTGGATTACTAACCTGCGTTCCAGTTTTGTTATAGTAAAATACACCTATTCTATAATGAATAGACTCTACCACCTAATTTAAGTAGAAGTAGTAAGAGGAATGAGGGTTAGTCAATGTTGGACGATAGTAGTCAACGACCTGGCAAGATTACACTGCGTAATATATATTATATCAAGTTCCTAACATTTTGTACGTCAAACCTATTAGGACCGACTTTAGCACAAATACTAGACCCCACTGCGAAAATAACTCCACAACAAGTTTGTATCTATACGTTTAATATAACTTATTTTTCTATCTCAATATCTGTTTTGTTGTTCATTATTTTGTGCGGTTCCTCAACCGGAATCCACAACCGCTTCAAACGGACACTTTCAGTCGATGTCTGAACACAGATAAAAATAATTTATTTCGGGTGTTTATTTTGACAACAATTACTATCAGTTGAATGACATGAACCATTATTTCCCAAGCTATATTTTTTTATCTGGATTCGTGCCATAACAAACCAAGAAAAAAAAACTTGTTTACTCGTTGGATTATGGTGCGACTGAAGTACTTGGGCATTTTGCATGCATGCATTTCTTAAAGAAATTTGAACAAAGGAAAGACAAAATCATTTAATATATATAAATGAATGAAATCAAAAATGTTATCTTAGGTTGTAGCGGATAAGAAATTAATTAAAATCAACCTTCTTCACTTTTACAAAAATTCACAATGACGTGTGAAATACTGGTTTTCACAAATATAAAAAAGATTGACCGTGTGCTTAACGAAAAAGTCAAAACCAGATTTCGCAAGTAGGTGTTAAAATGATTTTTGATGAATGGGAGCAACTTGCAAGACCAAAAAGGACTTCGCAAGTAAGTGCGAAAAATCTAGATTACAATAAAAGGACTTCATCAACGTCAGTCGAGTCAGTCAGATGGAAGCAGCGAGAAAGACAACACTAAAATGTAACTTCCACTTCAAGCGACCCGGACATTGTCCTCTTTCTCGCTCTCCTTATCTATTTCAACAATTACTACTACGAACATTTTGTACGAACTCTTGATATCCTTAACTTTCTCAGTGAACACTGAGTTTTACAACTCCTGTTATTCCTTCGTTTTAGTATATATTTGCCTTCTTTGCATTTTAATCAGATTTAGCAAGTAGGTGTTAAAAATTTTTTTTGACCAATGGCAGCGACTTGCAAGACCAAAAATGACTTGGCGATCCAGTGTGAAATTCAAAAGGACTATATAAATGACCCCAGCGTCAGTCAAGAGTCAGATGGGAGCAGCGAACGAAAGACACACGTCTAAAATGTAACTTCAAACTTCAAGTGACCCGGACATTGTCCTCTTTCTCTTTCTCCTTATCTCTTTCAACAGTTACTACTACGGACATTTTGTACGAACTCTACCCTTAATCTCTTATTAATGTTTCTAATTGCACATTAACTCCTACAACTTATGTTAGTCTTTCCCTTTAATAAATTTCTATTTTAAAATGAAAAATGTATATTTTATTCTTCTTACACTATTCCACATAATCCAACCTGCCGACAACCATCCCTCTGATGATTAAAAACCTTCTGATGATTATAACTCTGCATAAATCTTGTAAGCTGTAGGGAGTTAAGTCTGACACAAGGCCGAATCAAAGAAACATTAACCAGCTCTCTACGCAAGAAGATCTTCTAATTTATCATGTCAAATGTCATTTACCCTGGCAAAGTCTCATAGAGGACTAAACGCGTCGGCTAAAATGAGTTTTCCTTTTCTCTTTATTTACATTCTTCCTTTAACAGATATATTCTATCTGAAATTTTACAAATTTTACGTCTGCTTATTTTTAATAAAATCCGTTCATACTTACGGATAATCTTTCACGTATTATAATTGAAAGATGTAAGAAATGAGCTGTAACGTTCACAGATGTTATTATCATTCATTTCTCAATGTACCCAAGTACTTTCAATCTCTTTCAGAGATCATTTTCATGGGTGTGAGTATTAAAGATAATATGTATATATACATGCATGCGTGTGTATTTGAATATATGTATATACTTCACAAAAGACTGTCGACTAGAATAATTCTGAAAGAAAACCATTTCAATGTAAGGAGCTTGTCATCGCCAAAATGTTCGATATGAAGAAACACGGTGTTAATAATTAATAAATAAAATCAACTATTCACTTTGTCTCTAATCTGGCTTTCAGGGAATTGCATGCACTCCTCAGTAGAGCTGATGTTAAAACGGCATCGCCTTGCGATGTGTAGCCAGGTTATTTACCTACTGCTGTCGCATTAGTAGATAGATAGATAGATAGATAGATAGATAGATAGATAGATAGATTCAATGTGGCCATAGGAATAAACGCTGCACGGTTACTGTTTATTTCCCGCGTTAAGAGACTCTTTAAACTAATTGTCAACACTGTCTATATCCATAAACGCTCTCTGTTATAATGCACCGACACTCTTTCCCTATAAATATATCAAATTTTAAATAAAATACACACACACACACACACACACACACACACACACACACATATATATATATATATATATCGGTCTGCACACCAGGAACAACCTAAATACAATTGCTAACTTCAGTTTAATGAGCCCTCATCCTAACGATGCTGTGTCATCACCGCTCATACTCTATCTATAGCTATGGAACCCAGTCTACCCCATCGTGCTAAGTGGTTGTTTATCTTACAGTAAGCTATAGAACTACATATATTTTTAGCAAAATATATTTCTACTAAAAGTATATTTTGATAATAAGCAAAACTTTTTATAATTATTATTTGTTGTCTCAATATCTATTCCTTGCCTTTTATATTTTTATTTTTCGGTAAAAAAAAAATCGATACATGATCAAATGAATAAATGTATCGAACAGAAAACCTTAATTTAAGCAGAAACACAGTTTTGAAAAATTATTACATTTAAAAAACACCACAATTCTATTGCTCTCAAGTTCCACTCACCAACGGTTTGTCAACTAAACTACTATTGAAAAAAAAAATAGATATCTTAAGTGAAATGTTACGAAGATAAAAATATGATAAGTATCGTAATTTCTTTTTGGTTTTACAACATTTATTTTTTGAAAATTCTCATCATCATCCTCATTATTAGTAATATGTATATCAATCAATTTACTTCAATACCTTCTGCCATCTTCAGGCAACGTTGCAGTTACATTCTCATAAAAAAAATTATTTCCGGAACATAGAATTGCTCTAGGCTTTTTCTGCAGTCTACCCGGGGATTTTTTAATCAAGAGTATTCTGTTTTCAATAAAGAACTGCTTCAAGTGGCTTTAAAAGTCATCCAGGTAATTGTATGTGTTGTAACTTTGCATAAGAATCCATTCAAATTTTTACTGGGAAAGCAACCAGTAACGATTCTTGAAGTTGAGCAATACTTTTAATACGAAAGAATACAAAAGTAACACTAGTGGATAACAGTTAATTGAAAATTGTGTCCAGTAAAAATATCAGGTGCAACGCAGACAAAATTGTAACCCTCCCCTACCTGTCAAGTGAGTTCATCTCAAGGGTGATAACTCTGTTGGGGGACTTGTTTCCGTGGCAGTAAATATTTTGTAGACGGAAATATCTTTTAATCCGATGATTTAATATCAGGTGAAGGCAATAAGTAGATGACAATTTCCCAGGGAAGTACTACGAAATTGTTTGTTTATAGTTCTGAGATGAGGTAGTATTTACAGTATTTACAGTATTTACAGTATTCGGACTGTTGTCCTCATCTTTGTTGCTATCTGAACGACGTTTCAGCCGTTGTACGCTCCGGCCTTCTTCAGGTGCTAGGAATTTCAAACCGAAACCTTTATTACAATTACCGGGGTATATGAAACCCATTCATTCGCTAATGCTTCATCTGAAAGTCATGAGTTATCTCCCTCTAACCTTGTAAGTTACTTGTTCACCACTGTAACTTAAGGACACATGGCCTAGTGGATATAGACATTGGTTAGTTCCTGTGACTAGACCGAAAGAGTTATGAGTTCAATACCAGCCTACAGCAGTGGTAAACAAGTAACTTACAGGGTTAGAGGGAGATAACTCATGACCTCTAGAATAAATATTAGGAATGAAATGGAGTTCATATACCCCAGTGATTGTAATAAAGGGTTCGATTCGAAATTCCTAGCAGCTGAGGGAGGCTGGAGCATACAACAGCCGAAACGTCTACAAATGGCAACAAAGATGAGGACAATAGTCCGAATAATGTAAATACTACGAAATTGTTGTCACCAAACAATTCCGCAATTTGCTCTTGCGTTATTTTTGTTGGATATTACACTATTTCAGTTAACAAATTCTAAATACTGTTCATCGATTGCTGCCTTCCTTCATTTTAACCCAAAGCTCTTGGTTCTTTGAAAGGCGATCATATTAGAGGAAATTCTTCGAATCTTATTATATAAAACTCATCATTTTTCGGGAATGAACAATATTGACTTTTATTTAACTGCGTTTTACTAAATCTCCGCCCCATCTCTTGTGTTTTATGCTATAATAAAAGATGAAAGTGTAGATTACATTAGACTGTTTCTTTCTTTTCTTTCTTTTGTCTTCCATGTCTATAATGACAAAAAATATATTAAAATATATTGCCAACTGTCACAATAAAATAAAAAGTAATCTCTCTCTATAAAAAGCAATCTGTGAGTCTGTGTGTGACATTTCCCTATGCATGCCTACATTTTTTAAGCTACGCCATTCAAACTTTCTAGGGACACATATCTACAGAGAAGCCAGGTCGACACATACTTTTTGAGTTTAAGTTCAGCAATTTTCCCTTTCGCACTTTTTGGCCAATGGAGCAGATTGTTTACATTTGCTCCATAAAACATCTAAGATCTAAGATTGTTGCTACATTATGTCACAGAAATCAAATCACGTGTCAAACGCGATTAAAATATTTTTTATTAAAAAAAAATTAGCCTTTCTAATTAATTTTAATTCCGACATTTTAAAAATTGAATTGGTCAACAAAGAAATGTGAATATTTTTCCCGTAATTTTGAAACAAAAGAAATATTTTTTTTAAAAAAGTGTTTTTTCAAACAAAAACAAAATATGTAAAAAAAAAAAGTGCCAATGGTTAACTTAATTATTTAAACTTTTTTTTTTCAGATTTAATATTTCATACTTTAGAAAATAAAATTAAAAAAATAAAGCTTTTATTTTTCGCTAAATATTCCATGCAGGAAATCAACTGTCTATAATTTGTGTAGCATTAATGTAACTTTTTCCTCTAAAATTAAATGTCTTTGAAAATTTCTGAACTGAGAGCGTAATAATTTTTATATTTCTAATTTCTGCAAAACAAAATAAATAATTTTTATTTTTATGTTAAATTCATTTAGTCAACGAAAAATATAAACATTTTCCCCCGTAATTTTGAAACTAAAACAAACGCAATGTTATTTACAATATCACACAAAACATCAAATCACGTTTATGCAAAACAAAAGAAAATAGATTTTTTTCTCCTACTACTAAAATGTTCTGAGTTGCACGGGAAACGCCGGGCTACGATGCTAGTTAAATCTAAACGTCATTAAGTATATTTAACGACAAAACAACAACATTCTTGGAACATTTTTTGTAGAGATCCCTTAAAACTAAACAACTTAATAATTGAGAAATATTCAAACATTTCTAAGAATATTGTTTTCTGTCGACCAATAAACTAAGATTGAGTATTTCTAAACAAAAAAAGACGACAGATGAATCTTTAAAATTTTAATTAATCTTTATTCAATGTAATTTAACCACTGCACATATATGAGCTTCGAATATTACAATCATAATAGACTGGTCCCAAGGGAAGACAATGTCTTTTTGTTTTTTTCTTTTAAGGAAGATTACAAATGAAAAATAGACGGGACCAGTAAATATATCTTGCTCCAATGACTCGGCTACGTTCGGGAATAAGCTATTTTCCGTTAATATGCTTTGGGCTGACAATGCTTTTCCAAATTGCAAAAAACTTTGTAGGTATCACTATCATTCACACTTACTAACTTACATTTCTTAACACAACATGCCACTTTATTCAACACTGATTGGTCAATTTATTGCCAATACAAGCTATTACGAGACAATTTACAGATCGCAGTAATTCCAGTATACCTTAAGGGGAGAAGATTAATTCAAACAGACGCTTCTAATCTGCATAGTACATGTTCTCTGATTGGTTAATTTTTAACCAATCAAATGTTTTTGATGTGAAAATCGAGTTTCTCGCGAACTCTCCGGTGCCTACCTAACTATTATTTAAAGAGCGTTTTTCCGCAGTTCTCCAGTAAGATTTCAGCTGCCCCACGAATCCTGGAAATCAAATCTTACTCATATTCCCAACGCAGACACAGACATGAACGTTTCTACTGTACAATCTTCCAGCTGGACCCTAGCTAAGCACTTCGTTTAAGCAATGCTGATTCGAACATTTTACCACTCACACTTTTGAAGAACTATCTCAAGAACATTACGTAAATAATTCTTCCTTTCTGAACAATATTTTATTTTAATCCAGCTTTTCCAAGAACATTCATTCTTTAATAGTCTTTCTCTGAAAATTGCAGTCTATGGGAGAAAACTCTTTCTCCTTCTATAAATTTGTACACAGTTATATGCATGCTTTCTCAAACTATTGCATATTTATTAATACATGTTTATTTTGGTAACAATTGGTTTTGTTATTTAGATCTATCTATCGCCCGGTTCACACTCCACCCACGTCTACTGAACAGGTTAAGAGGCTCATCCCTTGTTCCCTGTTTAGGATGTGGTTTCTGGCTTTCTCTTTTCCAATCTTCTCACTTTTTTTTTTCAATTGGAGTAGATAGATCTATCTATCGCCCGGTTATATGTATATAAAAGGCAAGATTTTTGTTTGTGTGTCTGTTTATCTGTCTGTATGTCCTTTATACAAATCCACAATTTTTATCCGATTCTCACCAAACTTCACACAAATATTCTTTAGGCTGAGTCTGAGCTCCAGGACGATGGATTAGTTTTAAAGCTTTCATTACACCCGAGCAACGTCTGGCTATACTGCTAGTAACTATTAAGATTTCCTCTAAAAGAAATACTCGTTTTGAGATACCTCCTGAGTCCTTTCTCCCAACCGATTATATAAGCGCTGAAACACTGAAAAGCTTTTATGATATCTTTTTTCCAAAGTTTACCATTAGTATTTTGCATCAATATACAGTTTACGGATCGGAGTCTTTGAGTCTTTCAATATGTCTCCAGTTTTAACATTCCTTTTTCGTTTTCTAAAAAACGGAGATAACATTTCCAGGTGCATGATAAAAACCCTCTAAGATTAGATGAGTTTGAATGAGCATTCTTGTAGTCTTCTCAAATATCTGGACAAAAAAACAGTATTAGTAGTCAGCAAGGAATCAGGGTGTAAATATTCGTTACAGGCTTTCATTTTGAAGATAGATACTTTCAGCGCTATAAAACAGCTGCCATCTCGACATTTTCAAAATGCAATATGTTCCCGAACCAAACATGGGAAATCAGAGAATCTAGTTCGAATTCAAATTGAGTTCGTCAAATTCACTTACGCGCAAATACCCTTGGAAAAAAGAGTGACGCCATATTTACCCGTCCCTCATCTATAGGTTAACTAATACGACTTGAATTTGGAAAATTTGGAAAAATTTGGAAAAATCATTGTGAACTTCCACAATTATTTTCAATATTTACTTGCAAAAATGATTATTCTTTCCATCTAAATTATGTTTCTGCTTTAAATAATTTACAGATGATTGATAAACAGTAAAAAAGAAACAAAAAGAAACAGAAATGAATCGATCCACCCCAAACCAAGCACTGGGTACCTTCGCTGTCCAAGTTAAGGAACCTGAGAAGGAAAACTGATTCACGAGCCGCACTTCATAATCTCTGCTACGTTCTCATATTTTTCTTGGGTGTTCTCGACGACAGTATTGCTCTTTACTGGCAACAAACCGCTTGCACACGGACAGGTAAGGAATTTAGCAGATATATAAAGATAGAAAGGGGCGTAAGACAAGGATGTGTCTTTTCACTGGATCTGTTCAACTTGTACAGCGAGAATATTTTAAGGACCCTAGAAGTTATGCCTGGATTCGTCATCGCCGGCCACAATTTAAACAATCTAAGTTACGCAAATGATACAGTGCTGGTAGCAGACACAGAACAGAAACTACAAGACCTCCTACAGAAGGTAGCTGAAGAGAATGACAAAAAAGGACTACAAATAAACTGCAAGAAAACTGAATGCATGGTCATCAGTAAAAAAGGCAGCCCAATATGTCAAATACAAGTCGGGGATACTAAAATCAAGCAGGTACAGAAGTTTAAATATGTGGGAACTGTTCTAACAGAAGACGGAAAGTGTGACACAGAGATCCGAAGGCGAATTGGCATGGCGAAGGAAGCATTCCAGAAGTTGAGTAAAGTATTAAGAAACACGACAATTTCGCTAGAAACAAAGAAGAGAGTACTGGATTGCTATATGATGGCAGTTCTTCAATATGGCAGTGAATGCTGGACAATAACATCAAAGATGAAGAAAAAACTTGAAGCAACGGAAATGTGGTTCTACAGAAGGATGCTGCGGATATCATAGACAGAGCATGTGAGCAATGATGAGGTTTTGGAAAGGATGGAAACTAAAAGGAAATTAATACTGAACATCAGAAAGAGACAGCTTAGTTCCTGGTACATTCCATGAGGGAAGAGGGCTTGGAGAATCTGATACTAACAGGCCAGATAGAGGGAAAAAGAGACAGGGGAAAGCAACGGGTAACATATTTGAAGGACTTAATCAGATGGATGATGGAACGAGGGTTGCGTGGTGTAACAGGAGAAGGCGCGCTAAGAGCCACCAGGGATAGGGAGATGTGGAAAGCCTTGATCGCCTACGCCCTAAAGGGATAAGGCACATAGAAGAAGAAGAAGAAGAATTCTCCATAATCGATAAGCCCAGCCAAGCTGATTCGCCCTTAGTTGGCTCAGGAATGCGTTCAACGCAAAAATATAAAGCAGGAACAAAAGCTACAATGATGACAGATTCATTAAAATAGTAAAATATTTCAATATGAGTGGGTCCGTGCCGTCAAAAATGACTGCAAAATATTTATATGAATATGCCGACTAAAATGACGGCAGCATATTGATGTACCTATTATTGAGTATCTTATCGCCCGGTTCACACTCCACCCTCGTCTACTGAACAGGTGAAAAGGCTTATCCCTTGTTTCCTGTTTAGGATGCGGTTTCCGGTATTTTTTCTTCCTTTCCAGTCTTCTCACTTTTTTTTTCAATTGGAGTAGATAGACTAAACTATTGCCCGGTTCACACTCCACCCTCGTCTACTGAACAGGTGAAAAGGCTTATCCCTTGTTCCCTGTTTAGAATGTGGTTTCCGGCTTTCTCTTTTCCAAATCTTTTCACTTCTATGTAGCCCCCTGCACATAAGTGGCGTTACCGCCTTGCTCTGGGTGATATGATTAAAAAAAAAAAAGTTCAATATAATAATTATTATTGAGCTTAATATAATCATATAGTTGTGAATTAATTGTACATTGCGAAATTTCTATGTTTCGAGATATATTCTCTTCATCAGGCAATGTTTGATGTTGGTTGTATAAATGATTTACATTTAAATACGCAAACCTTCTGTTTACTGTTTTATGTATGTGGGAAGATATAAAATTTACATGTGTGTTTCTTTCAACTAATCAGAGCGAAGATTCATTTTGGAATTTGGCCCCAAATAATACATACTAACTTTTTCTCTTTTTTCCGTTTCTTTAATTTTCTCCTTTCCTCTTTTTCCTCTCTAACGGTCAAGAGGTCAACCTGCTTTTAACCTAATTTTATAACTTTTTTTCCATTTTTTATTGTTTCTCGCTTGGTTTTATTTTAAGCGAGAAACAATAAAATTGGCACAATGGAAATGACAGCCACGTGTAGAAATTGAATTTAAAATATGGAAAAGAGCCAGACATAACCTGGAGTATAGTGAAAGCAGCCAAATCTTACAACGGTAGCAAAATATGTAAACTGTGCCAGAAAAAAAAGTTAGCTATCATGTTATTCCCAAACAAAAATGAATTACTGAATGAAAGAACAGAAATTATGACAAAGTATAACCATAAGATAAAATACCTATTGGGTTCATACAACCATGCAAAATACGTTCATCTAATTTTGAAAATTGCGCGTTCAAAAATTCCCCGTTGACGTGGGTGATCAAAACATCACCATTACGTGAGCGTTCTTTAAAAAAAAACAAAAACAAAGGAAAACGATAAAATCAGTGACTGCAAATCGTCAAATAGTAGAAACTTAGATTGCGTAATAACTCGTTTACAAACGATATATAAAGCAAAGCTCAACACATCATTTGAGTTTTCCTTTATAAATATCATATTGCTCTGGATAACATCCACTGAGCTCTCTATACAGATAAAACACTTAATATTCCATATTATGTTGATCTTGTTGGATTATCCTCAGCATTCACGTACTTGATATCATTACCTATATATATATATACATATATATGTGTGTGTGTGTGTGTGTGTGTGTGTGTGTGTGTGTGTGTGTGATTAAATAAACTGCAAACATTACGCTTGGAAAAACACACAACGATCCTTATTATAAAAGAGAAGATACATATATATCCTTCACGACTTTTACATTTCGTCGGTTTCACTGTAATGGGGTGGGACCCAGTTGCCAATCTAGTATCTCGTGCAAATTCACACCTAGGGGGCACCAGTGATTTAAGTTCATCCGAGCAGAAGCCGTGAAGGTACTTATAGGGAAGCAACGTCACGCCGGTGAGAGAGTGACTGCAGGCGGTCAGCTAAGTCGGTATCGATCACATTACAGATTCTCCGCTGTATTTTGTCGAGAAGCCCGAGGAGGATAGCAGGGGCACCCGACCACATGTGGCAGCAATATTCAATACACGGGCGGACAGTAGATTGACTTGACGACATAATCATTTCAGAAATAATAATAATAATAATAATAATAATAATAATAATAATAATAACAGGCAAATATTATGCATAATAATATGGATCCAAAATGCAGGTTTTGTGATAAACACCAAGAAACAATAGACCACCTAATCTCAGGCTGTCCTGTGCTTGCCCCAAACGAATATAAAAATCGCCACGATAGAGTTGGGCAATATTTACATTGGACAATGTGCAAACATTATGGAAAAGCTGTAAACAAACACTGGTATGAACATCACCCAGCACCGGTTACAGAAATAGAAGATGCAACCATTCTATGGGATTACACCATCTACACAGACAGAAAAATTGAAGCAAACAGGCCAGACATTATTGTTAAAAACCAGAAGGAGAAAACTTGTCTATTAATTGATATGGCTTGTCCAGCGGATTGTAACATAGCAATCAAGGAATTTGAAAAACTGTCAAAATATAAAGACCTGGAAATTGAAATAGAAAAAATGTGGAAATTGAAAACAAGAGTTGTGCCAGTGATAGTAGGTGCACTTGGAATGATAAAAAATGGAACAAAACAACACATTGAAAGAATCCCTGGAAACCCCAGCTTAAGAGATATACAAAAAATTGTCTTATTAAGTACAGCCCACACACTAAGGAAAATTTTATCTATGTAATGCTGGGGATGATAGGGAAGAGAGAAAAACATGAAATGGAGCCATAACAACACGCCACTACCTGCCTTAGGTCTCCCCGCAGACTTGGTTGGTAGTGAGACCAAAGCAGAAATCGAAATATGATGAAAAATGACACAATAATAATAATAATAATGCACTTTAAAGAGCGAACATGCGGCAAGAGCTTTCATAACTGATAGTAAAGATTAATAACTGGTAAGAAAGATAATGAACTGAGCCTATTCTGCCTAGCTATTGTCTCTCTCTTCATGAGCACAATAGATGGGATATATATATATATATATATATATATATATATATATATATATATATATATATATATATATATATGGAAGCTCAGCCGGTTGCGCTAGTATGGTTTCGATCTTAAGCATTTCGTCGGGCGATTTGTTTTGACGGATGGTTTAAGGGCTAACGCTTTTACAAGTTCATAACCGGAAGTTCAACATTAGTGGTTGGTTTTTATTGGGAGTTCTTTTATCCGGGTCTGTACGAGCCGAGAAAATATTTTTTGTGTCTCTACACCCGGACATTATTTCTGAGCTTTCATTTAGTTGCTTTTGTTGTTCTGGAAATTCTACTTAGTACAGTCTACAGATATTAATACCGTTGCAGGGTTTGGCTACTTTTTAAGTATTTTTCACGTCGCGTGGGGATTTCTGTCATTTTTTCTTTAAATTTTCATACATAGTTAGCTAATTGGATGTTTTTTTAGGTTTGAATGCGGACTTGAATTTTATCGCTCATCCTCCTTCAAACATGTATTGAGCAATTTCTAATGAAACTATTCACCTGTGTAATTTGATTTAAATCTCACCTATATGTCTTCAGTATATATATATATATATATATATATATATATTCTGAAGAGTTATAGGTGAGATTTAAATCAAATTAGACAGGGGAACAGTTGCATATATATATGCAACTCTTTCAGAAATGAATTGAGTTCTTTCGGTGACTGGCGTGTGAATACACTGCTTATATACAACACGTTAAAATTTCCCTTCTCTGATTCCATGGACCTATATATATATGTGGGGGGGTGTATTGATTGATTGTTTAATTACTTAGCTTTTGGTCATAATAAAATTAGACCAGTACACAGTTTTATTAAAAAGTGTTCAAAACAATTATATTGTAGAACTTTTGAATATTCTTCATTAGCAAACGAGTTATTACGCGACCTAGGTTTCTACCATGTGGTGTCTTCAGGCGATTTGCAATAACTGACTTTACCATTTACTGTTTTTTTCAAAAATGCTCACGTAATGGGGAATTTTTGAACGCGCAATTTTCAAAATTAGAAGAAATTATAACGCTTTCATCCACGATTATGTTACCCTAATAGATATTTTTTGTTATGGTTACACTTAGTCATAATTTCTGTTCTTTCATTCAATAGTTCATTTTTTTTTTGGGGGGGGGGGGGGTGCGGGAGGAATAGCATAATCGCTAACTTTTCTTCCTGGCACATTATATATATATATATATATATATATATAATATATATATATATATATATATATATATATATATATATTATATATATAATATATATATATATATAGAGAGAGAGAGAGAGATATAGATATAAAAAGCCAACCTTCCCTGAAGATCAGGTTAGGTGAAACCTTGGTAGGTTCGTTGGCTTTTTAGTTATTTACTTTGTTTGCTCTACTTGTGTATTGAGCACTTTTTGTTTTAGGTTACACGTCTCGGGTTATTTTTCTTTGGGGTACGTACTTTGACTGATGTTCAAGTGTTTAGCTCGTTCTTTTTTTATTACCATTTTTTCCTTCCGCGTATGTACTCGGAGGGTTTTTCGAAACGAGTATAGCGATAAGTTTACATTTATATATATATATATATATATATATATATATATATGTGTGTGTGTGTGTGTGTGTGTGTGTGTGTGTGTGTGTGTGAGCATAGGGTTGGTATGGATGAAATAAAATTCCGTTATCCAAGAAAACAGTATTCTTAAAAGAAGCAAATAACATACATAATATTTATTCAGAATTTATGCCATAAGTATGTTATAACACCATGACAAAGTAGCTATTTTGTTTCAACACTTATTGTGTTCTGTAAAGGTCAGTTGACAAGATACAAGAAGAGTTAAATAGAAATAGCTTTGTCGTGATGTTGTAGCGTATTTTTATATAAATTTTGAATATATATATATATATATATATATAGGAAAAACTACTAGAAAGTTGTAAGTTTAAAAATGTATTTTTCTGACAGTATTTATTTATTTCTATTATTATATTTGATATTTCAGACCGTCCTCGGCCCTTCATCAGAAACAAATGATTTTAAAATTTAAATGAGAAACGTATTTCGCGAGATCGTTCGTGGAGAGATTGTTTACATCACGTGACGCAGAAAGCGACAGATAGATTTTTTTAAATATATATAATTAATTCAACATTTGCCCGACACAGAATTTCCCATGTTTCAGAATCATATTTTAATTATGACTCCATCTTCAAACGATCATTGTTGGGATGACTAACGGAAAAAACGCTCCTATTCTGTGTTGCGAAAATGTTCAATTAATTATATTACACTAATATTTAGCGCCACTTTTGTATTACTGAGCACTGTACCCATTAAAAAAAAGCGTTAAGGAATTGACAATTTCTTATTGTTCTTTGTTCACGTTATTGTATGTATATACATATATATTAGTCATCCACATACAAGCCTGTTTCACTGTATCACAGATGATCAGTACGGTTAGGCATCCACTTGCTTCTGGCCTGGAACGAAACTCGACCGATTTGGTAGTAGTCGGAGTCGCTACCCACTAAGAGTCAGAGAAGGGAAATTTTAACGTGTTGTATATAAGCAGTGTATACACCCGCCAGTCACCGAAAGAACTCAATTCATTTCAAACGAGCCACAATATATCGCAGAAGTGGAAACTGTTTTAAAAATGTTCTTCTCTAGAGAGCTCAATCGTAATGAGAGCATATATTTTTAATATATATATATATATATATATATATATATTTTTAATATATATATATATATATATATATATATATATATATATATATATTAAAAAGTGCTCAATACAATAAATATTATATATATATATATATATATATATATATATATATATTGTGGGTGTATGAGATAAATATATCTCTAAAAAGATAGTATGAAAAATCAAAAGAAAAACTTTTCTTTAGCAATGCATTTTGTCTCCTGAGGAACTTTATCAAGGTAAATGTGAGGATTTTACTTTGTAACATGTATTTATAAACAGAAGTAAATTGGACGTAAGGCTTCACTTACTTACTTTTGTTTATTAGGTATTAAATTACATCGCTTAGCGCCATCCATAGTTAACTTTTACTTTCACAGACTTAAGATTTCAGAGCGTTCTTTTAATTGAAAAAATTGAAAATTGCGTTATTATTCTTCTACTTAATTCCTGTTTGTAAATACGGAATTCAGACTAAGATATTTTTACATTTAGAGACGAAAAGTATTGGTAAATAAAAGTTTTATTTTTGTCTTTACACACATACACATATACGCATATATATGTACGCCCATAGCCCCAGAGGTAGAATCGCCGACTGACACCAATTCGGTCGGGTTTCAATCCTGGGTTAAAAAGCAATCGAAGTCTAACCGTACTGAGGAGTTGTGATAGAGCGAAACAGATCTGTCTGCGGATGACAATACATATATATATATATATATATATATATGTAAAGAAGTATACATACTGGTATAAGTGACCTCACCTTTAATCTACGATAAATAAATTGGCCTCCAATATATATAATTTCCACGATTGTAGTTTCTTTTTCCATTTTTGGGTTTAAGTATAAACCCAATTAAATTATACATTTAATAAATGAAAAAATGGTACCCCAGATTTATAATTTATGACGACATTAAGCAACACTAGTACCAAAAATAAAAATTGAAATTGAGAACGTGGCAGTTCATAATATGCACTTCATGATTGCGTAATGCATGAGACCCTGTGTCGTGCTTGAACGTAGGATAATATATATATATATATATATATAGAGAGAGAGAGAGAGAGAGAGAAACTACTAAAAAGTTGTAAGTTTAAAAAATTACAACTTTTTAGTAGTTTTTCCTGTACATATTATTAAGACAGTATACGTGGATCATCACTATATATATGCATATTATCTTACGTTCAAGCACGAAAACAGTGGCTACTCCGGCATATACGCATCGCTCATTCAATAATGAATTAGAGTACTATGGCTGTTGAGCGTGTATAATGATATGCGCGCTAAAAGTCTGCCTTCTTCTACTGAACCCTCGTAGCCCAGAGGTAGAATCGCCGACTGACGCCACTGATGAACTTTGAGCGAAACAGATCTGTCTGCGGATGACTATAGTATGTATATATATATATATATATATATATATATATATATATATATATATTTGTGTGTGTAACTACTAAGTAGTTATTGGTCAGAAACAAATTAGACCAGTAAACAGTTGAATTCAAGTACATATTTTTAAAAAACAATAAAGGTTAGTGTTAGGGTGGCACCCCTCTGAGTCGATTGACTAATGGACTATTCTGACATCACGTCCGGTTACCAGGTTCTGTCTTCCGGGCTGTCAGAGCGAGAGACTGAGAGAGTAAAGGTTGTAACTTGATTTGTCCTGCAGCTGAGTGGAGATACGACTCAGCTTTAACAACTATCTGTATTTTTGTTAATACCTCATTTTATTTCACTATTTCCAAGTCTTCTCGTTATTTATTTCAACAAAGACTCCACAATAGTTAGCATACAGACCTTTTAAAATTCAAAATTATGAATATCAGTCAATTACGCTATTACGTCCAGGTGTATACACATTGCGCTATAGTGCAGTGAATATCGACTCGGAACGAGAAATCAGGGAGCCGAGTTCAAACACCATTTGAATTCGTTCCACTCAATTACGCGCAAATACCCCTAGGGAAGATATTAATCCGTCTCTTCCCTCCAGTTATGGGTTAAATAACAGGACAGATTGGGTTCTATAGCCTTGGCTGGCAACCAATCTACCGCAGAAAGTAATGGCAACCTACTGCGGGATAATCTTCTGCTCAGTCAGTCATGTCTCTTTCGAGACATGATCGCCCAAGCGTGTATCACGTATGGCTCTTAACTGAGTATATACACATTTTAAAGTACATTTTGGGTTCATACAAACCCGAATGAAAGTATGTATAATCTATTTACTCCTTTTCTCATGCTATTTCGCTACTCATGACCTCCTCCACTCTTTATTGTTATTTTACATTTCCTGTTGTACGTAAAAAATAAAACGTTAGAAAATCAGTTCGTCTATCATGCCTGACAAAACTAAAAGGGGAAAACCATGATTGCGTAAATCGGTAGATCTTCTGAAATTTTTATATATCTGCATATTTAAGTGGGTATTAAGACCAACACCAAGCGGTGACTGTCTGTTTTACGCTTGAAAGAAATCTTCATGGCTTGAGAATTGTGTTTAAGCATAAAACAGACCGTCGCCGCTGGGTGTTTACCCCATTGTTCACATACGTTCTATCGGTGATCTTGATTACTTTAACGCGCCTTGAGGGAAAATAATTTCACGTGCATAAATCCAAACTCTAGATCAGATTCATTGATTTAAATATTGTCGAAATTATTGAGAACATTTTCGCATAGCGTAATATAAAACTATATTTTTATCATATAAATATATATAGTCATTTGATATTTGTATTATAATATAAGCTATTTCTAAATTATAACAGAATGTATGTATAGGGAGTTTGTGGGGCTAGTTTGAGAATTTCATTTCAGGGTCACAACTCACAGGCATGAACTCATTAAAATGACACAGGTTTGATTTTACATCATCGTGCGCGCGCGCGCGTGCGTGTGTGTTGTTGTTGTTATTGTTGTCGGCTGTGGGGCATCATTTCGGTCCCAAAAATTATGTTTTTTGTCTATAATTTCCAAAACAGTCTTGAAAATTTCAGCTTTTTTTATTTGCTGTTAACACAACGTTTCGACAGAGCTATTCTCCAGTCCTCATTATGTGTGTTTAGAGAGAAAAAAAACTTTTTCTCTCACAGAATGGGTTAAATGGTAGAATAGATAAAGCTTAGGGTGGTTACCAGTCTAGATGTAACACTTTAAATTCAAACCTAGCCTGAAGATGGATGGACTCCGTCAGGTTATCTTGCCTTAGACACGACCACTGTGGCTATTGATGCGATACATGTAGGAGCCTGGAACTTTAAGCCTCGTAATGTGATGTGATTTGTTAGTCTTAGCTGGAATAAGTCGTCTTAACATCTCCAAAGACATTCTTCAAAGTATATACGCACTGATTTTTATATACTCGGTATTTTTCTGATTATATTCCCAACATATACAAGATTGCATAGGAATACTTTCAAAAGGACTACCACAGTGCTTGAAGAAATAGGTCTGTAGTAAAGCCTAGTCTGTTGTGTGCAGGGGAGGTGGCATGTTCATTAATCAATTCATGCTTGTCTTGAAACTTGGCGGCCTTCAAGAGATATAATTCTGACACTGAACACTAAAAGACACTTACCTTTATATTTAAAGCAAGAATGTGGAATTTGGAATATGGGAATCTGCCAGTGAACGCCGTTTTTCCACCTACAAAGCTGTTGTTTCTCTAACGTCAGGAGTTTCGAATATTTCGTACTACCGTGATATTCAATCTTCGTCGAAACGCACGCAGGGTCTTAAACAGCTGAGATATGACCTAAATACCAGAAAGAATAACACTTGTATATAATTTGTCTTGATTGAATTACATGTATGCTGTGCCCGGAGGGGGGTAGCAAGAATATATGGGTAGCAGTATAGGGTCCTGTAGCGGCTGTCAGCAAGGTGAACAAAGTTCGAATTCCGGCTGAAGCTTATTAGATGACAATAGTAAAATAAATAAACTTTTTATTACACCTAGTGGTGTGTAGGGCAGCGTTTTTGCTGTTTCCGTAACAAACTTTTATAGGGCAGGGCTGTTAGCCCTGCACCCAACCCCCAAACTTGGAGGAAAGTGATTTTCTAAGCGTAGCTTAGACGTAACACATGGCCGAACGTAGGTGGTATCCAGTGAGGATCGAACTCACTACTCAGTTATAAAGTTTCTAGCGAGACGAGCTTGTTAACCATTACACCACGCCGAGTTGCCCATCAGATGACAATACCTATGGAAAAACTTAAACTCTTACCACAGAAATCCTCTCATCACTGGTATACCACCATCGTTTAATTGACAACAAATGATGTAAGTCTGGGTCATTCGAATTCGCTATAATAATGTTGTCCTCATTATAAATTTATATGACTAGATGTGGTCGTAGCGTTGTAGCAAACCTGAGTACTTGACCAGTTACCTATCTGTGGAGAAGGAATGCAAACCTGACGAAGTCCATTCATATCCAGGTGAAACCACAGTCAATAAATACAAGTTAGCAGAGCACAATTGATTATTTCGTTTTCTTTTAAAGTGACGGTGATTGTTCTTAACCTATGATTTTCTGCTTATTTTTGGGGGGTGGGTATTTTGATGTAGCACTGAAGAAATACTTAATATTAATGAGACATTATGTAGCTAGTTGGGGATCGAAAGATTTGATGAACACTTTCATTTTTAGGTATAGCAAAACTTAAAGAAAAAAAATGAAGCTCTTTTGAAAATAAATAACCTTATTGTTTTCTACACGCAGGCATTGTGTGTGTTTCCAGTGTTTGTGTTATAATTGATTTTAAAAATTAATAGTAAATATCAAGTGCTTCAAAGTATGTAGTCGTTTTTAAATCATAACTGCTTTAACTATCTTCAGAAGATAAGATATACGTATTGTTAGTTTTTTAAATCATGACGGTAAAACAAAACAAAACAAAAAATTGTAGCAATTATTATCGTTTGTCAGCTGATTTAGATAACTGCATACTTATCATTGATGTCGACGTTGATTGTTGTTCCAGCTCAAATATGAATTCAGGATTTGAAAAACATGTAAACTGGAAACTTGGTTCAGTACAATATCTTTGGCCAGAAAGGAGTCAAGCTAACTCCTTATCAATATCAGTTGATAATTAAGATTGTAGTGAACAAGACCCGATAACAAGTTAACGCTTCCGTAGTTAAAGCAAAACTACGTGTAAGCTCGCTAGTGGCTCACAGTGTTCGGCTGAAAAACAGGATAAGTTAAGAAAACATGTCAGCCAATGAAACTTCTCACGCCTGAAGCAAAAGAACGCATATGAGATTTCGTCAATAATCTTTTTCACTATTGCCACGCAGGTTACAACCCTGTTTTCTATTCGAATGTCGACATCCATTTTGATACCATGCGAAATTCTGCTTCAGTTACCTCGGTAGTATTTGAACTCATAATTAACACATTGAGTTATCTCATGTTTGGCATTTTCTAATTCGGTTTAATCAGCGGGCGTCAGCAGAATTGTAGATTCTTTTTTTTACACCTCAAGCAAGGCGATACCGTCACTGATGTGCAGGGGGGTACATAAGAAAGTTAAAGTTTTAGGCAGGAGGAGAGTGAAGAGAAAGACGAAACAGTTACAGGGGGTAAAAGAGCGAGATCAAGAGAAGGACGGGAACAGAAGTGTGAAGACAGTTGCGAAGGTAGAGAGAACATGATACAAGGGGTGATTTAGAAAGGACAAAAGAAAGAACTGGAGTCAAGTGGATAGGGGATGGGAATTGACTTTGCATTTAAATTCCTGGGGGTTGTAGCCGTCAGGAAAGCAAGTATATGGAAGAGAGCTCCACAGGTGAGAAATGCGAGAAAAGAAGCTGATGGAGTAGAATTGTCGGCTGCATTTGGTTGATTTAACTGTAAAAGGGTGGGTTCTTGTTGCCAGTCTGGTTGCACGAGTAAATTATTATGTTCGCCAGAACAGAAGCCATGAAAATATTTGTAGAAGAGCGTGTCGAGAAACTGAGACGAACAGCAGGAGCACCTGACCAGATATGACGTGCACGATTGGACAATGTTGAAACTTCAGTTGGAACTATAAATCAACTCATGAAAGCTTTTATTTATTGGTATATTATTTTTTTTCAAGGTAGATTTTGGCATTGACCTCTGGACGTCAACAATTTAATAACAATTATCCTTGTTTTATTTTTCAGTGTACTTTTTTTAAAAAAACGTTTTGAACGTGAACTGAAAATATTCGGCTTGAAGCATGAAAAAATATCTAAGTATTTCTCAATATTTCGGAGATGATGTGTTGATATTATTTACATTATTTACATTGTTTGAACTGTTATCCTCATCTTTGTTGCCATATTTACGTTGTTTAGGCCGTTGTACACTCTGATCATTTTCAATAAATTGGAATTTTGAATTTAACCCCTTATTTCGATTACTAGGGTATATTGTTCTCGTTCGAGTCATGCCACTTCCGGATGATTTAATTATTTCCATTTAACCAACGATTTTATCCATGTTTATCCACTTGATCCAGAGTTGTGAGTTCAATACCTGCTTACAGCAGTGGTGAACAAAAAAATAAGAGTTGAGGTAAATGAAGATAACTAAGACATACGGAGCTACCATGACTCGTGTAACGAGAACAATCTACCTCAGTGATCGAAATAAAGGATTCAGTATAAAATTACAATCTCTTGAAGAAGGCCAAAGCGTACAACGGCCGAAACATCGTGAATCTGGCAACAAAGAAGAAGACAACAGTCCGAACAATGTAAATAATGTAGATATTTCTAATGAATTGATGGATTTTATTTCTAATCTGACATTATTTCCTATTACTCAACACGTTATTTTTCTAGATACACGTGATTGAGTAACGTCCTGATTTTTATTTATTTATTTATTTATTTATTTATTTATTTTAAACAGTGTGAATGATGTCTATAGGCATGCGCACTTGAGAGATTTTGACAAGAAAATGTAGTCGGTGGTAAAATTTCTACCTGCGAACCAGTTACCGAGTCACCAGTTTTTTTCACTGTGATGTTCACCCTGTACAAGAGACACTCTAGTTAAATGTTCACATGGTAAGAGGCACAGCTCATGAGGATATATGTGGAAGATAACGGCTATGCTTAAACTTGAACAGGTTAAGATTTTAGTAACCGTGTAAACATCCTCTTCGGTGTCGGTTTAAGCGTACTTTAGATCGTTCAACCAGAGGCAGCGTCTAGTTTCAAATATCCTTTATAGAGCCTTACAGTTTCTCGTTCAGTTCGACTGGAAAATCAATATCTGCTGACTATATTTGCGTACCGTTTTTTCCAGCAAGATGGATGCAGATTCGAACCCAACCTAGGAGCGCATTTTTCTCTCCTAGGCAAATGCCAGTGGACAGAATTTAAACTGCTTAAAACAAATAATAAACACAGGGCTTCTACTTAAACACGTTCATCTACAAAAATAATGCTTAAAGTTATAATACAAATATATACATGCTGTGTCAGTCAGTAAATGGCCATACGTGATACACCCTTTGGTGATCATGTCTAGTTTGATACATGACTGACTAGACAGAAAATTGTCCCTTAGTTAGTCAGTTAAGTGCCATACGTGATACACGCTTTGGGCGATCATGTCCCGAAAGAGACATGAATGACTAGGCAGACAATTATCAAGCAGTAGGTTGCCATTGCTTTCTGCAGTAGACTTGTTGACAGCCAAAGCTACAGAACCCTATCTGTCCTATTATTTGACTCATAGCTAGAAGGCGAAGAGATGTATTATATTATTAAGTAGTAATTAGTGGAGGATCAGTTTATTACATCATAGCAATATAAAACTGATCCTCCACTTTATACCCAGTAGAAGCCTTTATCATGTTTTCAACTATTATATTCAGTCAGTCAATTGCCATACGTGATACATGCTTTGGGCGATCATGTCTAAAAAGAGACATGACTGACTGGTCAGAAGATTGCCATTGCTTTCTGCAGTAGACTGATTGCTGACCAAGGCTATAGAACCCAATCTGTCCTATTATTTAACCCATAACTGGAGGGAAGAGACGGATTAATACCTTTCCCAAGGGTATTTGTGCACAAGTAAATGCAGAGAATTCAACTGGAATTCGAACTCGGCTCCCCGATTTGTCGTTCTGAGTCGAAATCCATTGCACAAAAATGCATATATATTGCTTTTTCTTTTTACGGTATACAGGTTGCCAAACAAGGATAGAGGAACCAGGCTGTCGTGTTATTCAACCCAGGAGACGGATTCATACCTTTCGCGAAGGAATTTGCGCGTAGGTGAATGTAATGAACCCGAACTCAGACATCTCTAACCCTGCCGACTTCATATACCGGGATGATATATCAATTTCCCCAAAACGCACACGATACACATATAAGAATATATCTCCTCGCTCATTATTTAAATGGTTTTCAAACATTATCGAATCTCTTTATCATCATACATTTTTCCAAAACATCCCAGTAATACATTTTTTTAAAAATTACAAGCAATACATTTTTGTAAATGAATTTACTAATGCTAATATTAAACAATATCAACAAAGATGAAAGTAAAACTTGAAGCAGGTGAAATGTGGTTCTAAAGAACGATGCTGCGGATATCGTGGAACGAGCATGTGAGCAATGACGAGGTTTTAGAAATGATGAAAACGAAAATGAAATTAATATTGAGCATCAGGAAGAGAGTAATGAAGTTTCTGGGATATGCAATGAGGAAGGAAGGCTTAGAGAACCTGATACTAACAGGCCAAATAGAGGGAAAACGAGACAGAGGAAAGCAGCGGATAACATATTTGAAGGGCCTGAGCAGACGTTGCAGGAGAATGCGTGCTAAGAGCCACCAGGGATAGGGAAACGTGGAGGGCCATGATCGCCTACGTGCTGAAGGGACAAGGTACATAAAAAAGAAGAAGAATGCTAACAAGAGAATAAATTTTCGTCATTAAATGACCCATAAAAGTGTTGATATGATGCTAAAAATAAACCTATGACATTACTTAATTAGAAAACCTTTTAACTAATTTTGTAAATAAGCAATATTAAGGAAATTATTGTCTGAAGAAATAAAATGTTTTGATGAATAATGAATTTTTACAAGAATGTTTTCATTTTTTTTTTTACATTTTAATTATAATAATTTATAATAGTTTAAAATCATGCAAAATTTTGTATTAGGGTATTTATTGGATGTGATATAATAATTAAGTGAAAACAAAATTTACAAGCCCAAAATTGCAAAGATCAATAAAGGTAGTTACGCTTTCCTATTTTTAAAGTAATTCTTAATTTATTTTATTTTGACCTCATTTTCATGTATGGTAGGCTGAAATTGCCATTATTATGAAAAGGTTACGTAATTTAAGAGTTTTGTCCCTTCACTTAGATTTATGAAAATTGTCGTTTTTGGTCATGCGTAGAACCTGTCATTGCCTAATCAGTCAACAGTCTGCCAAACGTTCGATCAGATGAACACGACCAATCGTTAATAATTTGTTTTATATTACTTTTTTATGCTATAAGCAAGTAATATTTTTTTAATCAGCTAAATTTAACTTTCAATTTTCTAATTTTACTAAAATAAAGTATCGGAAATGTTTTTAAATATTTTTAAAATCAATGAATTTCTTAAAATTAAGAAAGTAGCCGTTTTAAAGAAAATTTAAGAAATCAAAATTAAATGTTACTTTCAAAATCTATATAATTTCTACCTGAAATACACCAGAGATTTTTACTTAATAGAAATAACAAACTTAATCATTAAGCTTTTAATTAAATCTAAAATGAAATCTTCAAGAATGTTTTTCATTTAAAAAAAATTCATTTTAAAATTAGGCATCGAAAATTTATGCCGAAAAGTGGAGGTACCTATGCTAAACGAACAAACCCTTCTCTTTTTATCAGCAAAAGATTGGCATTTACCTCCACCCTCATGACTGATAGTCTCAAACTGTATCTCTACTAAGAACGACCCCTTCTGCTACTATGATTAACGTTTGAACCCAAACATGCCTCTACACTGAGGCAAATCTCCATATGACCTTACCTTGAGTGAAGCATTAACATTCCACTTAAAACATACGGGTTATGCTTTATTTAGTGATTGAGATCACCGTGTACCTTACCATTAGTGACAGTGGCCAGTGTTTAAGATGAGGTATGTACGTTGTGGTGCGGTGGGTATCAGCTTAGAACGAGAAATTGGGGAGCCGAGTTCGAATTCATGTTAAATTCCTTGCATTCACTTGCGCACAAATACCCTTGGGAAAGGTATTAATCCGTCTCTTCCCTCTAGTTATGGGTTAAACAATAGGACAGATCGGGTTCTATAGCATTGGCTAGCAACAAGTCTACCGCAGAAAGCAATGACAACCCACTGCGGAATAATCTTCTGCCCATTTAGTCATATATCTTTCGAGATATAATCACCCAAAGCGTGTATCACGTATGGCCCTTGACTGACTGAATATAATAGTTGAAAACATGATAAAGGCTTCTGCTGGGCATAAAGTGGGGAATCAGTTTTATATTGTTATGAAGTAATAAACTGATCCCCCAATTCTCACTACTTAATAATATAATACATCTCATTCCCTTCTAGCTATGAGTCAAATAATAGGAGAGATTGAGTTCTGTAGCCTTGTCTGTCAACAAATCTACCACAGAAAACAATGGTAACCTACTGTTGGATAATATTCTGCCCAGTCAATGTTGTCTCTTTCGGGACATGATCGCCCAAAGCGTGTATCACGTATAGCACTTGACTGACTGAATATAATATTTGAAAACACGATAAAGGCTTCTACTGGGCAAAAGTGGGGGATCAGTTTTATGTTGTTAGAAAGTAATAAACTGATCCCCCACTAATTACTACTTAATAATAGGAGAGATTGAGTTCTGTAGCCTTGTCTGTCAACAAGTCCACCGCTTATGATTTTTTAAAGTATACTTTCTTTTTTTTTAACACTTTTATCCTCGGCATTTACTCTTTGCTGTGGTCTGCTGAGTTTAATAGAAAAAAAATTGGTGGTGATGTGTCCTTTGGCTTCTGTTGAAACATTAATGCCAGTTTATTTGCATTCAGATCTGCTTCTTAATCCAAAAGAATTTTTTAAAAAAAGATCTGCAAAAAAAAAACAGTCTGTATTTGCTTTGCAAATTGGAAAATTTCCAACTTGAAAAATTCCTTCCTCAAATTTTAGCCGAAGGGATAAATCTCACTTATACGAAAAGCTGAATTCCTATGTTTAAAACATATTTTCTCAGACACTTACTGATAATGAAACTTTGAATGAAAGCCTGTAAACAATCTTGTTAACTATCGTTCTAGAACAAGTGAGCTAAGATATTTATTCTGGCATAAAATTTCGAGAGCACTTAATTGAGAACGGAATTACAGGTAAAGACTTGTGAAATTTTCTTGCACTACTGTAGGCGCTCAAAGACAATATTGATGTTGATTAAATTCAGGTGACAGGTGGGGGATACTAAAATCAAGCAGGTACAAAAATTTAAATACCTGAGAAGTGTAATAACAGAAGACGGAAAGGCGACACAGAGATCTGAAGGCGAATTGGAATGGCGAAGGAAGCATTCCAGAAGTTGAGTAAAGTATTAAGAAACAGGACAATTTTGCTATAAACAATGAAAAAAGTACTGGGCTGCTGTGTGATGTCCATCCTTCAATATGGCACTGAATGTGGGACAATATCATCAAAGATGAAGGAGAGACTTGAAGCAACAGAAATGTGGTTCTACAGAAGGATACTGCAAATATCATGGATCGAGGTGGTGGTGACGTTTTGGAAAGGATGGAAACGAAAATTAAATTAATACTGAGCATCAAGAAGAGACAGCTGCAGTTCCTGGGACATGCAATGAGGAAGAAGGGCTTGGATAACCTGATACAAACAGGCCAGATAGAGAGAAAAGGAGACGGGGAAAGCAGCGGATAACATATTTGAAGGGCCTGAGCAGGTGGATGATGTAACGAGGGTTGCATGGTGTAACAGGAGAAAGCATGCTAAGAGCCACCAGGGATAGGTAGACGTTGAAGGCCATGCTCGCCTACGTCCTGAAAAGACAGGGCACATAGAATAAGACGAAGGCCGCAATAGAGTGGCACACACAGCTCGAGACGAAATTAAAGCCAACCAATTTTAAGACTTGTCAGTCATGTATTTATTGCAACGCACAATTAGAGTGGACCCTAAATTGCTAGGATGGGATCCTACCAGGTGGTCGATAAATACCAGGGGGTTAAAGGTGGGTATATGAATGTCTGAGCATAAACAAATCGTGATGAGCAACAATTACTGCTCATAATATCCTATCCATCTTGGGTATGACAATAAACTCTACCTGGCAGCACAATCTTTGATTGAGGGGTTTTGACGAGCATTGAACCTTCTTTTAATTGCTGTTGTTCCCAAATTCACCCTGACTCAGTAATACTTGTTAGGGTCCCAGATATGGGAAAATAGTTAATTCCCTAACTGAGGTCAAAACACTATGAAAGTATAAAAAATATACTTTTATATTAAAAATTTCGGCGATCTTTTTTGAAGAAGAAAATTTTACTAGTAATACATTTTTGGAGAAGGAAGATTTTACCAGCAATACATTTTTGAAGAAAAAAATTTTACTAGTAATACATTTTTGAAAAAGAAAATCTTACTAGTAATACATTTTTAAAAAAGAAAATCTTACTAGGAATACATTTTTAAAAAAGAAAATCTTACTCGTTATTCATTTTTGAAGAAGAAATTCTTACTAGTAATACATTTTTAAAAAAGAAAATATTACTAGTAATACATTCTTGAAAAGAAAATCTTAATAATAATATATTTTTAAAGAAGAGAATTTTATTCATAATACATTTTTGAAGAAGAAATTCTTACTAGTAATATATTTTTGAAAAAAATCTTACTAGTAACACATTTTTGAAGAAGAAAATCTTACTCATTTTACATTTTTGAAGAAGAAAAGTTTACTAGTAATACATTTTTGAAGAAGGAAAATTTACTAGTAATACATTTTTGAAGAAGATCTTACTAGTAATACATTTTTGAAGATGACAATCTTACCAGCAATACATTTTTGAAGAAGGAAAATTTACTAGTAATACATTTTTGAAGAAGATCTTACTAGTAATACATTTTTGAAGATGACAATCTTACCAGCAATACATTTTGAAGAAGAAAATCTTACCAGCAATACATTTTTGAAAAAGAAAATTGTACTCGTGATACATTTTTGAAAAAGAAAATTTTACTAGTAATACATTTTTAAAAAAGAACATCTTACTAGTAATACATTTTTGATGAAGAAAATTTAATCGTTATACATTTTTGAATAAAAAAATTTTCTCGTTATACATTTTTGAAGAAGAAAATCTTACTCGCAACATGTTCATGAAAAAATTCTTACTAGTAATACATTTCTGACGAAAATCTTACCAGCAATACATTTTTTGAAGAAAAAAGTTTTACTAGTAATACATTTTAAAGAAGAAAATCTTACTAGCAATACATTTTTGAAAAAGAAAATTTTACTAGAAATACATTTTTGAAGAAAGAAATCCTACTCGTAATACGTTTTTGAAAAAGAGAATATTACTAGTAATACCTCTTTGAAGAAAAAAATATTACCAGCAATTTTTTTAAAAATATACTAGCAATACATCTGATTCTTGACAAAAATACATCAGTGAAACCTGATCTACAAATTCTTTATAAAAATACAAAATTTTCCTCAAAATCCGACTAAATCAACCATCTCACTATAAGCTTATATTAAAAAAAAAAACAAAATTACTTAATTAAAAAATAAATAAAATAAATAAATAATTAAAATAAATAAATAAAATAAAATAAATAAATAAAATTACCCTACAAATCCCCTTTTTAGCGGCATGAAATAATCCACAGAGTTTGATATGTCGTTAAACTCAAACTCAAAATACTGCCTTTCAATTCAGGATACCAAATTTTCATAAAAAGAAACATTAATTTATCTTTTATTTGTTCATTTTGACCGATACTATTTATGAAAAATTCTTCTTCTTCTCTTCTTCTTTTTCTTCTTGTAGTAGCAACAACAACAACAACAACAACAACAAAACATATCTATCTAATATAGGAAGAGAAATAGTAATTTTGAAAAAATAAATGGCAAAATGTAACGCTAAAATTAATTTTATAAAGAAACAATTACGAAAGAAAAAGCAAAAGAATTTCTACTCTTAAATAACAAAAATATTATTATTTATAATAATTATTATTTTACTTTTTTATTTTATTATATTTATTTTTTTTAAATTCATTTATTTATTAATTTGTACAAATCTCGTTGTGGCGGAGAAATCAAGGATTCTCTGAAGGAGTCGAGACATTTGCGAGTCCTAGTTTTAAGTGGATATCAAGTGAATCTAGTCGAGCACAAGACTACAACGGTAAAGCATCCAGTTTGGATGAAAATTACAAGACATAGACTAGTAAAAGAACTTTTCCCATTTACCCAGCAGGTGTCCAGTGAATAAATTAGGTTCACTTATAAATTCTTACCGTTTTTGTTCTCCAACTTTAATCTTCAAAAGTAAAATAGATTTACATTTTATTCCATCATATATTTACCATTATTTGTAAAGATTAGTCGTCAATTATCAGACAGGTAACTTTAGAGTAAAATTCTTTATGCCATAAACTTTTGATAAACTCTTGAATCTGGTTTTCATCAGAGAAGGTTCTCTCCATCAAAGTATTTCGCAGCAATCAAAAAAGTGTAATAATCAGTTAGTGCATCCAACCGAGTTCCGAAAAGTTACCTGTCTGATAATATGCGGCCTTGCGTTGGCATAGAAAAGAATAATATTTTCTTTAATCCGCGGTGTACGCTGCCACAGCAGAGCAAAATCTAGTGTATACGAGACTACTTAAATTTTATTCATAACTGACACGTGGTTCTAATAAGAAATTCATATTTACAGCCAGTTTCGAAAAATGGAAATTAATTTAATGACTTAACTTCATATTTACAATGTTTAGTCTATCCCGATACTACAATTAATAGACTTATTATAATCATCTATAGTCTATCAGTACGACAAGAACTCTTAAAATTGCGAACTTTTATCAGAATATCCACCACTGAATATCAACCATTCGGAACGATAAATCAGGGAGCCGAGTTCGAAGACCAGTTGAATCCATTGCATTCACTTACGTGCAAATACCCTTACGGTAATCTTTTGATCACTGAAGTTAAGCAACTTTGAGCCTTAGCATGACTTAGTTGAATGATCATTGGAGAATACGAAGTGCGCTCATCTACGCGACATGCTTAACAAGCCGGGGATAGAAGCAATTGCGTCACTTATAGAAGGAGAATAGCTTGATATATGCTTCTGGACTGAAAAGTCGTAAAACCTACCTGCAGTTGGATGAGAATGTTGGTTGGTGGGTTGTTTTGTTTTATGGCATATCAACCTCGGCGGGTCATTTATTGACAAATAAATTTTATTTATTTATTGCTGGTAATACCTTTTTTCTTTCAACAATTTATTGTTGCTTTTATATAAGTTTTGTGTCTAGTAATACAGTTTTCTTTTCGAGAATCAAGTTTCATTGGGATTTGTTTTTTAAGGGCAGGGCTCCCAAGTCCTACCCTTGTTATTTGACCCATAACTGGAGGAAAGGGACGGATTAATACCTTTCCCAAGCGTACCAGTGCTTAAGTGAATGCAGGTTATTCAACTAGAATTCGAACTCGGCTCACCGAGTTCTCTTTCCGAGCCGATATCCACTGCACCACATCGCACATCCGTCAATAAACGCTTACAGCACCTGGTATGGATGAGAATGTGGTATGACGTGTCACCTTAGAAAATGGAGATCACGGCTTTCTTTAGCTTTTTGAGTTTTATCTAGAACAACGCCACAAATGTAGAGCATCATTTAGGAGCGATATTAAAAGTCATAGATTACAAAATTCGCTTGCGAAACTTTCAGTCAGTTAAGTGCTATGCATGATACACGCTTGGGCGATCATGTCTCGAAAGAAGATTTTTGTAGGTTGCAATTAGTTTCTGCAGTAAACTGGTTGCCAACCAAAGCTATAGAACAAAATCTGTCCTGTTGTTTAACGTATAGCTGGAGGGAAGAGACGGATTCATACCTTTCCCAAGGGCATTTGTGTGTAAGTGAATGCAAAGAATTCGACTGGAATTCGAATTCGGTTCACCGTTTTCTTTGTCAGAGCCGATATTCATTGCATAACAACGCTTATCCAACGTGAAATATTACTCAACAGAAAGTCAACTAAGAATTTTCTTTCTCAAGCAGTGTTTAGTCTATGAAAATGCTTATCGTTCGAAGGAATTCGTGAGTATCGAATACACTAGAATTTATTTGCTAGATATCTCTACAGTCAGTCAGGTGCCATACGTGAAACACGCTTGGGCGATCATGTCTCGAAAGAGACTTGACTGACTGGATAGAAGATTATACCACAGTAGGTTCCCATTTCTTTCTGCGGTAGACTTTGCTGCCAGCCAAGGCTATAGAACCCAATCTGTCCTATTATCTAACTAATAACTGGAGTGAAGTGACGGATTAATAACTTTCCCAAGGGTATTTGTGTGTAAGTGAATGCAAGGAATTCAACTGGAATTTGAACTCGGCTGTCTCAAATTCTGGTTGTTGTTCCTTTATTTTGTGCGGTTCCCATTCCCGGGATCCACAACAGATATACACACCTGTAATCCGGATGACAATAAGTTGTATAAACCCAACCCACAAGGTGGTAAGGCAGAGTCTATCGAACTTTCGAAAAAGTTGCCCAGGCAACATACCTTCATATGGTCGGCGTTAATTTGGTGGCATACAGGAATTAATTATATATATAGAAATTTTATTCTCTCAGACGTTACTAACATAATATTACAGAGGAGTAGACAAACCAAGCATTGTATATGAATGTTTGACCCATTTGCTGATACCCGTTCATCGGTTCAAGAAAAATCCTGCTAGTCTTTTCTCTCAACATTTGAGAATAAAACAAGACATCTATCTTCCTTCAGTATGCTTTATGATCGGATAGGAAAAAAAAGGAAACGTTTGTGGCGCAGTAGATATCGGCTCGGAATGAGAAATCGATGAGCCGTGTTCGAATTCTAGTTGAGTTCGTTGGATTCACTTATGCGCAAATACCCTTGGTAAAGGTATTAATTAGTCACTTCTCTTTCCAGCTATGGATTAAATATCAGGACGGATTGGGTTCTGCAACCAGTTTACTGCAGAAAGTAATGGCAGCCTACTACGGGAAAATCCAAGTCAGTCATATCTTGAATGAGACATGATCGCCCAAGCGTGTATCACGTATGGCTCTTGACTGACTGACTGATTGCTATAAATTGAACGTTTCGCTTTTATTTAAGTTTTATCAAAAACGAAATGTGTAGGAAGAAAAAATTCTGGTATTTCTATTTTTGTGATTTTTTCGTTAAGCACAGAGGTTCCCAACCAGTGAGTCGCGGACCCATGGATTGTCGTGAAGCCTTGGCAGGGGTGTCGCGACACCTTGACAGGGGAGCGTGTAGCCTTGTTAGAAGTTGCTTGGGATAACATTAATTGTATTTCATCAATTAAATTTTTCAAGCTCTTACATTTTTTTTGCATTTACACTGTATACTATACTTCTCAGTTCCACACCGGGTCTCATTCTCAGAATTGCAACTTTCCTCCCTCCCCGGCTCCCATCTTTCTTTTCTTTACTCTTAACTACCCGCTTCAAAATAAAAACAAAGAATAGGAACAGATTGGATGTTGGAGATGACATGAGACTGGCTCTAACAAACACTCGCCCCCAAATTTCAAAGCTTCCTGCTGAAATGCAACATCAGGCATCTCACTAGCTGGGTTGGATAGCTTTTTAAACCTATGATAATATTACTTTAAGAAATATATGTTCTTTTTGTGAATTCAGGTTGGACCGATGTGCTTTAATTTGGTAATAAATAATTACAGAATTTTAAAATATTTTTTAGTTTTTTCTTTCCCTGTCCTTCACAGAAAATAAAAATTAAATTAAGCTGCTGATAGTAAGCCCTAATTATGGGGTCGCATGGGTTTGAAACTTTTAGGTAAGGGGTCGTAAGTGCCAAAAGATTAGGAACCACTAGTTAAGCAGATCCGACGTCTATCTGTTCTGTCAAGCAGCGTTTGTGTATATAATTCATGTGTGTATGTGCATCAGAATTCTATTTTGTCTCTGCAGGATTCGGTCAATAATCTGAAAGCGTCTAGTGGGCATTTTTCACCTATGCCTGGTGGTTGTCCGTATGTTGGTAATAGAATGTTTTGTGTGAGAGTGAAATAATTGAAGTCCCACCTGCTGTATGGAGACATATCTTAAGTTCTTGAAGTATGGATGTTATAAATATCGGTGATATAACAAAGTGTGTTCGATGTGTTTGGATGGACGATTAAATATTTATCAGGAATATAACGAATTTTGTTCTTTTATAATTAGAGTGGCATTTATAAAATCTAAATCAAGGCCCTTTTTTGATTCTGTGTGTTACGAGTGAGTTTAAAGTGTAGGTCTAATGTACGACTCTCTTACGTTCGTATGACTAAATATCTCTGAGAATATATTTATATTCTCAGAAATACTTGGTATTTATAAAAAACAAATTCAAGGAATATCAAATAACATAATTATAACTAATCAATATTCAGATAAAAAAAATGATTTTAGATGACTTTGGTAATAATTTCATGAGTTAAAAAAACATCGAAATATAAATTTTATATCACATGCCTTCATGTCCCGTTTGTTATATAGCCCTCATCCTTACACACACACACACATGCGCGCGCATACATACAAACGCACACACACACACAGACACACACAAAATTGCCTTTTATAACAAGCACACATTAATATACTTTAGGACGCGCGCTGAAACACGCATACTGTACAGTGCAAAAGTATTAGGACAAGAACTATTTTATCTTTTATGAGGCATCAAAATAACTGCGACAATTTACCAATCGCACCTAGTATATATACAGTACTGTGCAAAAGTATTAGGACAAGAACTATTTTATCTTTTATGAGGCATCAAAATAACTGCGACAATTTACCAATCGCACCTAGTATATATACAGGACTGTGCAAAAGTATTAGGACAAGAACTATTTTATCTTTTATGAGGCATCAAAATAACTGCGACAATTTACCAATCGCACCTAGTATATATACAGGACTGTGCAAAAGTATTAGGACAAGAACTATTTTATCTTTTATGAGGCATCAAAATAACTGCGACAATTTACCAATCGCACCTAGTATATATACAGGACTGTGCAAAAGTATTAGGACAAGAACTATTTTATCTTTTATGAGGCATCAAAATAATTGCGACAATTTACCAATCGCACCTAGTATATATACAGTACTGTGCAAAAGTATTAGGACAAGAACTATTTTATTTTTTATGAGGCATCAAAATAACGTTTAAAATCACCCCTGTCCCAACACTTTTGCACACAACCGGTAGTGTGCAAAAGTATTAGGACAGGGGTAATTTTTCCTAAAAACCTCACTGAAATTCAAGTACAGGTGAAAAGTCAAGTAAATTGCTAATAAATATTGATTATTTAAAACGTATTAAATGTATTAAAAAGAAATTATATTTCATTTTTCCAATTTTCTATTAAACAAATTATTTTGAAACTAGTCATTATTCTATTATCCTTGGATATGACTGACTTTTTTCTTATTCCCCCTTCTCGAATTGATAAATCTAATGTTACTTTGCAAGACACACTTTGGGAACAAATACAAGCTACTTGGCAGGAGATACCCTTAGATACATTGAAGAAGCTTGTGATGTCAATGCCTGACAGAATGAAGGCCGTGATCAAAACAAAAGGTTATTATACTAAATATTAAATTTATTTTGTAACAAATAGTTTTTCTTGTTAAAGCATTTGTTGAGTAAATCAAATAAAATTACTTTAATTAAATTCTTTATTTTCTGTCAATATGCCTCATAAAAGATAAAATAGTTCTTTTCTTAATATTTTTGCACAGTACTGTACATATACAAGTATTAAAGAAAATGTATTTAGGTAGAAAGAATTGTTTGGTCGAATAATATCGTAATTTCTAATATAATCATTTTACTCTCATACAACCAAATATTAAATAAAATATTTTACGTAAACTCCGAACTCAACATTAAAAATGGATTCCCTTTCCTAGACTGTCTTGTCATTTTACGGAAATTGAATCTGCCAATTGAAGAAATACCGGAATTACCTCAAAACCGTTGCATAAAACACACAAAAAATGAATTAAGAATCATTAGAAAGCACACGAGGGGAATTAGAATAAACTTCGGTAAATTTGCCGATTATATAAAACAAATAATTCGAAAATTTGGAAAGGTTACTAAAAATTGGATGATGAAAACTTGTGAATATACAGAGCCCGCTCAAAAATGTATACACACTTCTAGGAAGGAAAAACTTGCATAGATATTGTAAGACTCAATTTATTCCCACATTACAAGTTAATATTAGTAATATATATTAATAGAAAATTAATACAAGTTCGCTTTGTTCTCTACAAATCACAAGAGATGCTCAAAATGGTGGCTTCCTGTTATTTATTAGTATGGCGACAAACTGCTTGAGCAACGTTTTCTCCATTACACAACGTCCTTCAAGGTCCCTCATAGAAAAAATAAAACTATGAAAGACAAGTTTTTCTTTTCTTGAAGAGTTTTACATTTTTGCCGGACTATATATATTATGGACTCTCCCGTCGATTTCGACGTCTGAGGGTCTAACTCAGACTACGAAAAATTGTTTAGAGTGGTAAAAGCTTGTGTAGCACCATACACACTTTTTGCTGATAGCAAACATTCGGTGCAGAAGTCCGCCACAGATCGCATGAACAGCAGACCTCAGTTATTTAACCCTAAACTGGAGGGTAGTTTTCTGTGATGTATATTTTTTGAAATTCCGCCGGTAAAATACCTTGGTTTATTTTGAAATAAAGAAGTTGCCGATGATGCGTGAAATTTCTCTTAGGGATTTCATGTAGAAATTGCCATACAACTGATTTGAACATCGGAATTTATTTTATTTTATTATATATATATATATATATATATATATATATATATATATAGAGAGAGAGAGAGAGAGAGAGAGAGAGAGCACTTTTTCTTGTGTTTGGTTTCGTTTGGGGTTTTTTCATTACTGCGGAGTATTGAATGTTTTGTTCTTGTTCCGCGGATTTCTTTTTTTTCTCCCCATTTATCCGACGTCTTAGTGCACCGGATTGTAACGGATTTAGGTTCTGTTTGTTAATTGTTTTTTCGGAGGTTTATTTTAGTATAAATTTACGGCCTGCATACTTACAGAGTCTATTTAGTTATTATTTATATATATATATATATATATATATACTCATTCATTAATATTCATTACTGAATGAACGCATCATTCATTCAGCAATGAATTAAAACACTCTCAGCTATTAGGCGTGTGTACAATGATAATGTACACGCTAAAAAGTCTGCCTCCTTCTACCGAGCGCTCATAGCTCAGAGGCAGAATCGCCGACTGACGCCAATTCGGTCGGATTTCAATCCCGGGTAAAAAGCAATCGGATGTCTAACCGTACTGATGAGCTGTGATACAGAGAAACAGATGACTATATATATATATATATACGCATCACTACTCAGCAATGAATTGAGTTCACCTGGTAGCTGGCGTGTGTATACACCGCATATATATATATAACATGTTAAAATTTCCTCATGTCTTAATCTTGCGCCGATAGCTTAGGGAGTAGTCTCTCCAAATCAGTCAAGTTTTGATCTCAGCAGGGATGATATGTGGTACAGCGAAACAGGCTTGAAGACAGAAATAGGGATTGTTTCAACTAGAGAAATTGGTATAGGTAAAAAGCCGTGAACGTTTTGTTTAAAATGCAGTTATATTGTTATTAATATTATTTATCTTTTATATATTAACTGTCCATAATCATATTTGTGTCGCTATATGTTTCAAGTGCAAATTTCACTTTTTAAGCGAATAAATTTCTGATTTACACCTGGAGATCCGTTTATCTAGAGATCAGTTTGAACAAAAACTAAGTAAGTATATATATATATATATATATATATATATATATATATATATATATATGTGTGTGTGTTTATCGGATATATATATATATATATATATATATATATATATATCCGATAAACATATATATATATATATATATATATACTTACTTATATATATATATGTAACGGAAATCAACGAATTTTAACGAAACTTGGTTATAAGCAAACGACAATTTGAAATGAATTGTTTGAACATTATTTTTTATCGATACTCGTATTTAAGTAGATATTCTGTTTTTAATGAAACAGTATTATATATTTATTTCTACCGGCCTGATTATTAACCATAAATTTTTATTATGAAAATGTGTGCCATTCGGCATTTCAGAGCAGATATGTTTGTTTACGACGGATCGAAAATTGTGTAGATATAAATATATAATACTGTTAAATTAAAAACAGAATATCTACTTAAACACGAGTATCGATAAAGAATAATGTTCAAACAATTCATTTCATATATATACATATATTTAGTGTATCGAGGCAGCAAATAATTTTCTAAATATATGTTGTTAAATATAAGAGACAATGAATGTCTATTATGTTTAATCATGAGCCGTTCTCAACGTCGTATTTTGGCTTTAAGTTCAGTTGAAAATAAAGACAAAAATTCTCCAACATTTGGATAATTTTTTTTATTAATTCTAAGCTTAGAAACAAATTAATAAAAAATTATCCAAATGTTGGAGAATTTTTGTCTTTATTTTCAACTGAAATTAAAGCCAAAATACGACGTTGAGAACGGCTCATGATTAAACATAATAGACATTCATTGTCTCTTATATTTAACAGCATATGTTTAGAAAATATATATATATATATCGAATGATAAATGCGTGTTTGAGTGTGTTTGAACCTATAAAATATGTCGTATTGGTAATCTTATCTTGAGTGCGATAATTGCTTTAATTATTTATTTATTTATTTATTTTTTCCTGACATTTTGTCGTGTGAAACAAAATAGCTGTGGTGAAAGGGATTTTGATTTTAAAAAAGTAGGATGTGGATTTTTTACACAAGTACTTATTGGAAAATTTGTATGAGCAGAAAATATTTTCCTGGTGGAATCTTTCTTGGTTCAAAACTAGCTATTTGTACTTAGCGAAAAAAAGCATTTTTCTTGAGTGGTTCCATTTATCGAAACCAAATCCTTAAAGGCAAGTTGAGTTATGGGATATTCACCATTAATTAATACAGTATTACGTAAGCCATTCGACGTATAACAAAGTAAATTAGCAACAACAGAAACTGAAGTAAGAAGACTTAAATCAGAAAATGTAACCGTGTTAATAGGAAACAAAAAGACATACATTTTCAGGTCAAATAGAAGTGTCCCTTAAGTGTATGAACGATCAGGTCCTCTTTTAGTGAATATGAGAAAAACACACTTATTAAGGAGAATGAGCATTGAAAGAACAACAATGAAAACAGTAGATAATTGGCATTGCATTTAAAGTGCAAATCAGTGCAAATACATTAAAAATAGATTAAAATACGTCGGATTAATAAATGAAAAATCCATTCCTATTGCTTACGTTAGGATACAAAACTAGACGGATATGTATATTTAGAGAATCGGGAAAAATATGTGCTTAAATGCACAATTCGGGTTTTGATTGACTAGGAGTTTTTTGTGGCCGACAGGTCAAGGCACGTCATATCGTATTTCTGACATGATTTCTCGAATATTCAGGCCGGTAAATGTAAATAAATAAATGGCACTTAATGAATATACAGTTAAATGAATAAATAAAAACGGGGCATCTACTCAAATATGAGCATAAGATAGCTGCATAGATATGCCTACTCGTTATACGAACAAAACTATCGCGGATAGAGACGGTCGGACTATCTGTAAATATGATTTGATTATAGTGAAAACTAGCCACAATACTCGGATACCCATAGTGCATTGTAAGGGATCCAAATGGGCCTCTAAAAGCTTCGAGTGCTGAGTTTACCTTCTCCTAGACTGGTTGCAAAACAAGGCTATATCAGACACCTTCAAAGATTAAATTAGTTGTATAACTAGTATCTTTGTGAGCAATGGTTGTCTGTCGGACATTGTTTAATCGGTTATTCGTAGGAGGATTGCTGAATTTAACAAAATTAAACCATTTACGGTTAAAAAATGTCTAGTCTATCTCCAAATACCGTGACTGGGTAGTGAGAATTTAACCAAGCGTATTTCATTAAGTTCACGTGAGTATTATTATGCAGCCAATGTACGTGTTGTGTTTAAAACTAGAACTGTCCTTCCGTCTATGCGTAAAGACGTTCTACCCCCCACCACCACTATATTAACCCTGTTGTTCATCATTTTAAATGTAGTTGTGGAGTCAACTACATAGGTAGAACGACGCAACGTTTAGATGTTAGGATTAAGCAACATGTGCCTGCTAAAATACTCAACAAGAATTTTTCGTCTGGATCTACCATTTGAAACACATACGGATCTTCTATACCGGATCATCTGATAAATAATCGTAGTTGTGCTGCGAATTTTAGTGTAAACTGGTTTTCCATTTTGGCCAAATGACACACTCGTTGTTCCATCTAAAGGTCTTGGAGACGTTGTTTATCAGGTCCAAGCAGCCCTCACTTTGTAAAGAAAGAGAGTGTTTGCTCAAGCATCTTTATATGTAATAACTTTTATTAGAAATCAATTCCCCCCCACTTCCATTTATTCATTTCACCCATAACAGATATTCGTTTTCATAATTTTTCCCCGTTTATAGTTCTGAAGAGAGGAGACGAAACTGGTCGACCGGTGTGTTTATTTTTAAATTTGGCATGGTCGATTATATTAAAAACACTGTTTTTAATACTATATATATATATATATATATATATATATATATATATATATATATATATATTTCTGTATTCTGTTGAGGTCTAATAAAAACTTGATGAATTATCTAATTATTTCAAATCCTCCTACAATTTCAGTTTATGTCGTTGCTTGAATCAGGTTATAAAGTTCCGGAGTGATCGACTTGGTTTGAGTAGTCGTGGCTCTGGGTGGCACAGTCCTATGGTTAAAGGAACTTGGATGAATTCCTCCTAGGAATCTGTGAATGAAGTTTAATTAATTACCTCTTCGTCACCGGGGCCTGTGGTACAATTGGTATGACGTCTGCTTAATAATGCAGCTCTCTGGTTTTCAGTTCCTGGTAGTGGAGGCGCACTGCTGATGAGTCCCAAATATAGGACGAAACGGCGTCCAGTGCTTTCTGTATTCTGCTGAGGTCTAATAAAACTTTACGAATTATCTAATTATTTCAAATCCTTCTACAATTTCAGTTCAATATATATATATATATATATATATATATATATATATATATTGTGAGTGTGTATGTCACTTTTCACGGTGCAATCAGTTACTGTATTCTAATCTGAGTTAGAGTGTCCAGGAAGAAAAACTGTAATATAACGGTCTGGCCCACCCAAGAAAGGCTGATACAAGCCGTGTTGTTTCCGGTCGGTGAAAAGTAACGGATGTCACTTTGACCCTATTTCCGGCAGATGCGGAAATAACTCAGAGGCAAACAGACAGGTGACTCTGAGAATTACGTAGGCGTCGCGTGGGCGTCGCGTGGGCGTCGCGTGATCAAGGCAAAGCCGGAAGAAACAAGTCCCGGTTTTGGAAGATATATAAAGACCGCGAAAACACGGATTCGCCAGTCAGAAGAAGTGAGAGCAGAAGTAGCAGCAGAACCACAGAACACGAAGGAAGGCAGTTCACAGCTGCCCCCAATAGCATGCTGCTATTGTGGGGTACGCAACCCGTCAACCCTTGGAAGCGCGCTCTCACTCTCTGTTCACTAGGCTACACGGTCCATCGTTCATTAATAAAAATAACACTTGATATATTTTTATATACAGACGTGTTTGTCTGTTATTGATATACAACAAAACATTGATGCCGGATAAATCTTTTTAAACCATTTCACTGTATTCAAGGCAATAAAGACACAAGAAAATTAATGAGTGTTAGATAATATGAGAAGAAAGACACTATTAAAGAGAAAGAAGATTAAAAGAACAAGAATGAAGAAAACAGTAGGTAACTGACATTGCACTTAAATTTTTGAAGATCACCGTTAACTGGGCAGCAAGAAGCCGAAAGATTTCCACACACGAGAAAAATGATAGAAGAAATTGTTAGCATAGAACTTTCTGAGCAGCAGACATAGAAATTGATCCGATATAATTTTTTCACTTCATAAAAGTCGAAAATGTTATCCAGAGAAGGTGCATTGAATCAATATATGCGTGGGTGATGCAGTGGATATCGGCTCGGAATGAGAAATCGGAGAGCCGAGTTCGAATTCCAGTTGAATTCGTTGCATTCACTTAAGCGCAAATACCCTTGAGAAAGGTATTAATCCGTTTCTTCCTTCCAGTTATGGGTTAAATAACAGGACAGATTGTGCTCAATAGCCTTGGTTGGCAACCAGTCTACCGCGGAAAGCAATGGCAACCAACTGCGGGATAATCTTCTGCCCAGTCAGTCATGTCTGTTTCGAGACATGATCGCCCAAGCGTGTGTCACGTATGGCATTTAACTGACTGACTATGAGCAATGCTGATAGAAGATAAAAAAAGCGCTATTTTGTTTTAGGAGCTTTAAAATTAACAAGCCATTTCTTGCCCCATTTAACAACAGAAAGTAAATCGTTTTCGAAACTATCTGCTAATTTGACCTTATCAAACCTACTATTTTTTTCTTTTTAATCATGTCACCCCGAGCAAGGCGGTAACGCCACTGATGCGCAGGGGTCTACGTAAGAGTGAAAAGATTGGAAAAGAGAAAACCGGAAACCACATCCTAAACAGGGAAACAAGGGATGAGCCTCTTCACCTGTTCAATACACGTGGGTGGAGTGTGAACCGGGCGATAGTTTAGTCCATCTACCCCAATTGAAAAAAAAGAAAAGAGTGAAAAGATTGGAAAAGAGAAAACCGGAAACCACATCCTAAACAGGGAACAAGGGATGAGCCTCTTCACCTGTTCAATAGACGTGGGTGGAGTGTGAACCGGGCGATAGTTTAGTCTATCCAATAGAAATAATTAGTTGTCCTGAGCATAGATACCGATTTAGAACTGATGCTATCAAGAAGGTCGTTTATGAAAATTTAGAAGGACGTAGGTCCAAGGATAGAGCTCTTGGTGATGCCTTTGATGCCTTGTGGAAGTATATTCATAATTAAATAATCCTTCATATCTGCCGAGTACAAATCTCATGCTTTTATGTTACAATCTAAAAAGCATAATCTTATACGTCATCAAATAAAGGAAACAATCTTATCGTTTTCTTGTTATGTGAAAAAATGTTTTCAAACAGAATCTTTCTAATTCACGCAAATCTTTCATTTTTATTTAAATGTCTTAAATTTTCCAAGAAAATTAGTTTTTTGTGTCGTGAAAACATAGAACTTATCTATCGCTGACAGCGGTCCAACTATGATAGGAATCACAGTAAAATATATTGAGAAAAAATGCCAGGTATTTATAAATATTATGTGAACAAGTAATTTTTAGAATTTGAGCCTAAAAAATAGATATTTTCTTTGTGTTTTATATATTTTGTTATTTAGTTAATAAATATATTTTATATATTTTGTTATTTAGTTAATAAAATGTAAGTACCTTGATGTTGTGGTGAAAAGAATCTGAATAAATCTGTTAAAAAGATATTCTTAGAGGTGATTAAAATCCGTTTAAAATTAAAATCCGTTTAAAATTAAAAATCCGTTTAAAATTAAAATCCGTTTAAAAGTAAGTAATGAAACATTATAAGCGTTATCAATAGCCACAGAAATAAATATGAAGTGTGTTCTTTGGTTTCTTCTTGAGAAAAATCAGGCATTTCTTTCAATAATTTCACTATAAGCAAGGTGATAAAGCCACTAAGACGCAAGGAGTTACTAAGTGAAAGAAACTGAAAAAATGTTATTGAGGAGAGAGGATAATAAAAGAACTAGATTCAAGAAAGAGAGAAGATGGTGATTGACGTCACACTTAAAATTTTGAAAATCAAAGTTGACAGGAAAGCAAAAAGACAGAAAAGAGTTTCAGATGCAAAAAGCGCGAGTGAAGAAACTATTAACATAGAATTTACAATTATATCTAGCAATTTCAAGCGTAAAATAATGAGACCTACCTGCTAATCTAGTCCTGCGCTTAAATTCGTGAAGTCCAGGTACTAAAGACGAAAGCTCATCATAATAATTACCAATAAAATATTTATAAAAGGAATCTATGTTACGGCGGAGGGTTAAGTGACTGAAGTCAAGATGCTAGGTCAAGACCTATACCATTGCAGATTCTTTTTTAAATTTTGTCGAGAATCTCGACAGACAAAGCAGAAGCACCAAGCCAATTGTGGACGACAAATCCAAGGCAATCTGAAAACTAATTCTTTAATCCAATAAGGTCTTGTTTAGCAGTTTGTGAAATATGATAAGTTTTATCTAGTATAAGTTGTTAGAAGGCAAAAACGACGAATTTAGATAAAACAAATTCCGCTTAAAAGAAAAAAACATATTTGGAATGATCATGCAACCTGACATTGTAAAATAAACTGATTTAAATATTTTTATGACCTGTATAAAAATTAAGTCATTGTTTACTTAAAACACTCCAAGTATTAAATAACTTCGAAGATGTTTATAGCTTGACGATTAACGGCAGATATAATCAGCGAACGGAGTTCAAATCACGGCGAAAACTGTTTATATTCACTTCACACAGATACTCTTGAAAAAAGCATGACTCCACTTCTCTGTTAGTAAATAACAGGTCTACTGGGAACTTGTAGCTCTATGAAGCCGTCTATCTTAAGCGTCGGGGCTGGCATTCTGGCCCTGTTAAAGGTCACTTTCTATTAAAACTGCAACAAATACGCTTAGTAGAATTGAGCCACCCCACCAAACTCTCAAAAGTTTTTTCACGAATAAAATATTTACCATGCTTTGTTAAGTGTGACACAAAGCCAAATAAGAGAATATCGTGTTCATGTTTTTTGCTTTCTTTCTACTTATAAAACTTGTTTATTTAGTCTAGTAGAAGGCTAATATTCTAGAATAACAAGTAATGACCAAATTCACTTTACTATCGAAAATTCTTCTTAGCCAACGTACATGACATCACGTTAAAGTATGCGCTCTTTGAATCATAAAAAATAAGGGTACATGTCGGAAAAATAATATTATATTTTAAAACATTCGTCATCAGCTTTATCTTATAGCCATGAATTTAATTTCATCTTTGCCGATGGCTTCCTTTATGATGGCGTTGATGACAACATTCACTACCAACGTGAAGGTTCATCACCAGAAGCTCCGAGTTTCACTAAGACCTGTTCCCGTCATTCATTCCCTATCACCGGTTAATTTTGCAAGAGATGGTTCATGGTGAAAGAAAATCACAGAAGATGTAGATAACGTGAATTTGTTTAAAGTGGATCTCAACTTGACAGAAAGTGACACACACGTGATTTCAGAACCTTCCTCTGAGGCTGATAGGGAATCCAGGCATAAAACTCTTATTATTTCGAGTGGCGCCTTCTGTAACATATCTGCCATGCGTAGTCCTCCTCAACCACTCGTTCAACTGTTGAGATCTATTGTAATAAGCATCCGCTTGTTCGACCGTCGGGGTCATTGATGTTAGTCGCGTTTAGTCTGGGTTCTCGTCTTCGAGCTTGCCGCTGGGGGTGGCCCTACCAGGAGTTTAGAACTCTCGACGGAATGTCTGAGTGTCAGTCACGCAAGCAAGCCTCCTCAACACAACATGAAGCGATGTATGCACATAGAAGCATACATGTATAGATAAACACATATTTTACACTGGATATCGGAATATAATGAATAAAAATTTATCGGCACACCCGAAGGAGACTACCACCACCTGTAAATTTGTTGTTTTTCATTATTTTTTACTTTTTTCAGTGTAGTCTTATCGATTACACCATAAACTTTCCGATTGACAAAAAAAATTGGAAAAATTTCAATATTTAAACAATTTTTGGAGGGTCTCAGTTTTTCGTACAACGTTATAGTAAATCGATCCTCCATTTTGGAACCACTCACCGGTACGACATTACCATCTGTAAATTGGTTGATTATCAAATTTTTTTTTTTCCTTTTTTCAGTACAGTTTTATCGATTAAACCATAAACTTTCCGATTGACAAAAAAAAAAATTAGTAAAGATTTCAATATTTAAAAAATTGGTGAGGGGGCTCAGTTTTTCATACAACTTAAAAGTAAATCGATCCTGTGCAATTAACTTTTTTGCTTGCGCATATTCAACAAGTGAATCCTTTGCGAAATTTTTCAATAATGCCATTCCTGGAGTTTCCGAGGAAGATGCCATCGTACTAAGAACTGAAGAAAACTTGAAAAAGACAAAAACAAGAGCAACAACTCGTCCCAAAAAAGCAAAACAAAGCGACACCAACGCGAGTGGCTCCAAAATGGAGGATCGATTTACTATAACGTTGTATGAGAAACTGAGCACCCACTAAAATTGTTTAAATATTGAAATTTTTTCAATTTTTTTTTTTGATAATCGGAAACTTTATGTAATAATCGATCAGAATGCGCTGAAAAAAGTAAAGAAATAAAAATAAAAAAACAACAAATGGTGGTCGTCTTCTTCAGGTTTGCCAAATTATCAACAGTTAAACTACAATTAAATTTATGATTAGAATTTCTTTAATTTTAATTTTAAGGTCTTCGATGTGTGGCTATTGGTAGTGTTATTAACGTGATTCTTTATAAATTGAAGTATTTTTAACCATTATTCTTTTTTTTTACTTGTATTCCACTCATTAAGTCATTTTTTAGTAAAGTGTCAACATTTTTAATCTTTAGAAAAATGTTAATATAAAAGCTGGAAAATTTCCTCACAGATGAACAGGAAACTTGAGGTGTCAGAAATACAATTCTATATAGAAGGATACTGAGAACACTATGAACGGAGCCTGTGACGACGTTTAAAGGAAAATGGAAACAATAAATTTTGTGTTTAGAATGAAAGTAGTTCAAATTCCTGCAACACATAACGAGGAAATACGACATGGAGAATTTGACAATCACGGGACATAATGAATGTAAGAGAAACAGATGAATGTATAAAAAAAAATAACATGACTAACTATTCTTGGTAAATGGTTGGCAGAACAGGGACTGGGGGAGAGTAAGGGAGCAAACGTTGCTTAGCGATAGAAAGCATAGGAACCTGGGGAGAACCACGAAAAAGAAGAAGAAGAAGATTATTGCCAATTTCATTCGACACAAAGTAAAATCTGTTCCTTCTTTTTAAACTTATGTTAGGAATGTTTTACAGGGATTTTCTAGATACATAAGGATTTGTATGAACAAGAAAATATTCAGTAACTGCGTAAAAATTTGTAGGACGCTTACTTTTTTGTTTTGTTTTGTAACAAAAGCTAATCATGCCTGGAATGGTATTAGTCTGTGATTTGCCTACGTGAGAGACGGTCGGAGAAAAAATGGTGTTTAAAAAAATCTTAGAAAGAAATGTCAACCTTATCGCTTCACTTGTGTTAAAATTTTTTCCAAATTTTGTCTTGTTCCCATGACAAAAATAGACGCTTGTATAAACAAAACAAAGCAAAAACATCAGCAACTGATCTAACTTGCAATACAATCAATTCTGAGACTCTTCTAGAGGATCACTAGTCTTAGAATAATGGTATTATCCTGTGGTAGATAGAAATCTGTAGATGTGAATTTCTGTTAAAGAGCCTCTAACAATACAACACCTGTCACATACGGATTTTGAAACATAAAGTTCAAAATTGTTTTTGTTAAGACTTTTTCACTTCTTATCTTTTTTAATCAAAATTTAATTGCTACTATTTGCCCCCTATAACACACACACACACACACACGCACACACACACACACACACACACATATAACAAAGTATGTTGTCATAACTGGTCATGAGCCCCTACTGTTCGTCTCAGTGTTCGTGACAGGTTCTAAAGGATAATCTGCAATGTGATCGGTCCCGATCTGGCAGCTCGACTCCAGCCACTTTCTCACCGGGGGGATGTGGATTCCATCTGTCTCTTCTACAAATATTTTAATGGCTTCTGCTCTGACGAACGTAGGTTACTGCTGCCCCTACACAAGAATTTCTTTGTGCAACCAGATTGTCAGCAAGGTCCCACCCTTTTACAATCAACCAAATGCAGGCAACAATTCTACTCCATCAGTTTCTTTTCTCGCACTTTCCATCTGTAGAACTCCCTTTCATATACACGCTTTCCTGATGGCTACAGCCTCCAAGAATTTAAATGCAATGTGAATTCCCATCTCTTATCCACTTGACTTCAGTCCCTTCTACATCACCCCGCGTATCTTGTTATTTTCCTTTCTCTCTACCTTTGCAATTGTTTTCACTCCTGTGTTCATATCCTTCTCTTGCCCTTTATCTGAAACGATTAACACTGACAAACATTGAATAAATAAGTCATAAATTTTATTAAGCTTGTATTTAAAGAAACTTATCTTAAAAGATGTTTCACTAAATGGGCACTATTTAATATCCTATCTAAATTCTATTTAATATCAAATTCGGTAATTTTCAGTCTTTTAGACGAAATAGTCAAATTCACAATCATATTTTAAATCGGATATTATAAAATTGGAATAAAAACACGAAATCGTTATATCTTTCAGTTTATCATCAGTAAGACCCGATGGTTTTCACTAGACAATTGTCTTTTTTTTAATCATTTCACCCCAAGCAAGGCAGTTTTACTGCCACTGTTGCGCAGGGATTTACATAAGGAAAAGATGAGAAAGAGTGGTAGGTTATAGGGGATGTCAGGATGAGGGTAATAAACGGATGAGAATAACAGTGTAATGGGGGTGGAGTGGATGGAGAAAAGAGCTTGAGAGAAAAGATGCGAGTTAGTGAAATAGGAGATGACTATTGACCTTACATTTAAATTCCTGGAGATTGTAGCTGTGGGAGAAGCAAGTATACTGAAGGGAATTCCACAGGCGGGAAGTGCGAGTGAAGAAGCTGTTAGAATAGAAATTGCGGTTACATTTTATCGGTTTCACTGTAAAAGGGTGAGACCTAGTTGCTAATCTAGTAGCTCGTGTAAATTCATACATAGTGGGTACCATTGAGCTAAGTTCAATGGAGCAGAAACCGTGAAAGTATTTGTAAAAGAGGCACAGACAAGCCACGTCACGCCGATGAGAGAGCGACTGCAGCCGAGTTTCCAAGTTGGTATCGATCACATTACAGGTTCTCCGTTGGATTTTGTCAGGAACCCCAAGGTGAATAGCAGGGGCGCCCGACCAGATGTGGCAGCAGTATTCAATACACGGGCGGATGGTAGATTTATATATGTGCAGGAAGGATTCAGACGGGAAAACTTTCTGGCCCTGCACAGTGAACCGAACTTCTTAGCAGTAGATTTAGCTATGGATTCGATATAGCCTTCTACTTGACGTCTGCAGAGAGCGTTAGGCTAAGGAGGCTCTCAGGGAGGCTAGCCTGATCCATGCTAATATGGTGTAGGAGCGATTGTCTATGATGGTTAATAGATAGCAGCTTCATTTTGGAATCATTAAAATTTACTAGACATTTCTTACCCCAGTCCACCACAGATTAGAGGTCCTTCTCAAACTCGGCAGCGAAGTTCGCTTTGTCATTCTCAGCAGATTTTTTATCCAGGCGAGAGTAAACGGTGGGGTCGTCAGCGTATATGCCTACTTGGGATTTTATTCCATCGGGGATATCATTAATCTAGATCAGGAAAAGCGTAAGACCTAGAATAGAGCATTAAGGGACACCCGCGGTCGTATGGTAGTATTCAGTAACACCTTTATTGTGCGATTTGAGAAGAATGACTAATTGTCCAGTTATACTATAGCTCCACAGCTCGCGAAGAAGGTCAGTATGCCAGACTGTCAAACGCTTTAGAAATATCCAGGGAAACAGTTCGAGCTTCGCCATTCTTGTAAAGAGCCTGGTATATACGCAGTGATAGTCGTTAGCATATCAGCAGTAGACCTGGTCAAGCGGAAACCATACTGTTTGTCCGAGAAGAGTCTGTGGGCTGTGAGATGCTGAACCAGAACGCCGTTGATAATAGCTTTGAAACACTTTTCCAAAGATCGGTAGGAGGCTGATAGGGCGGTAATTAGCGGGGTCTGAGGGTTCTCCAGTATTCTTAAATATAGGAACTACAGAGGAGGACTTCCAACAGGCAGGAAAGCAGGAAGCAGATAGACAGTAGTTGTAGAGTTTAGAGAGGACAGAGGAGAGTTCAGAGGCACATTTCTTCAAAACTATGATTGCGATTCCGTCACCTCCGCTCGCTTGATAAGGGTCAAGCTTTGAGATTATGTTAGAGACCAGCGAGGGCGTAATATGGATGTCATTCAGTTGGGTCTCGGTTCTAGGTGGGAAGTCGGGTATAGATATTTCAAACGAATCCAGTGTCGAATTGGTGGAGAATCTGCGAGCAAAGCACTTAGCCTTGTTCGCTGAAGAAGCGAGGACCTCAAATTCGGTGATTAGAATAGGTATTGATGGTTTATTCTTGTTGAGCATACTTTTATAGAGTCGCCAGTTGTCTTTGGAGCTGAACTTATGGGATGCTATGCGCTGCTTCATTCTAGCAGCGAACAACATCTTAGCTTCATTAAGTATCTTTTTGCACTCATTACGAGCAGAGGCAAAAAGGCGACTGTTATGGTCTGACGCATGTCTCCTATAAAGCCAGAAGAATTGATTCCGGTGGGCAATGGCAACCGAGCAAGCGGGCGAGAACAAAGGGGACAAAAGAGATTTAAGCCGCAACTTTCTGGCTGGGATGAAAGCATCGATGCCAGCAGGAGGCCTTAGGTGCACAGTCTTCAACGGGAAGACTAAAAACATTGTTCCAAGGGACGTGACACAGGAAGTCTGGGAACGAGTCCCAATCTGCTCTTTCGTAGCAGCAGGATATTCTGCTGGTCTGAGTTTCTTGGGTGAAATAGGAGTGGAAGGAGATGCTAACGGAAACCACCGCATGGTCAGAGTTTCTGAGATGGCAGAGCTGCTTGACATTGCAAGAGTCAGGGATGGAAGTGAAGCAGAGGTCTAGCAGTGAGTCACTTCCATTAGGATTATTCGAGAAACGCGTAAGGAAACCCACCACTTGCGTAAGTGACTGATGGATTGAAAAATCCATGGTGTGGGCCCAGCAAGATCGGCGACAGTGTTTTGCAGCCACTTGGCGTGATGGGCGTTAAAGTTACCAAGCACAAATATATGGGCAGATGGATGGAAAGAAATGGCCTTATCGATGTTATTGGAGATGCTGCCAAGTACTGAACAGTCGGGAGATGAGGGTGAGCGATAGAGAAAGAAAAGATGGCTAACCGAGCTTCTAAGTGAGAGAGGGAAACAAATGAAAGAATGATCTTGGGATTCAAGTGAATCACCCTAGCTAAAGGGAGATGTTCACTGACATAAACTAAGTCCATGCATATAAACATTGGAGTCCTTCCTGAAGAGGGGAAGGTAACCAGGAACGTAAAACTCACAAGAACGGATAGAAGGGCAAAGGTTAGTTTCACAGAAAGCTAAGATGTCAGGTGAGTTTATTTGAAGGCATATCTATTCGTAAAAACCGTTGAAGTAAATACAAGGGAGATTTTTGCTTCTTTCTTTTTCCCTTTTCTTTTTCGCCTTAACGTTGAGCTAAAAACAATAATGATAATGATAACAGTTCGAAGTTTATGGAATACTGAAATCGCAAAAAAAGCATTTCATAAATCAAGATCGACAAACAAGTGTTGAATGAAATATAGATACGTTGATAGATACGTAAGCGAAAGACGAGTAGAATGATAAAGAATTAAGGCCATGTCAGCCGGGCGAACTTTACTAGCATCCGAATAAAGTACTATGGTAACATTGTCCTTGGCTCGGTATGTGTGAACTTGAATTGTGTTAACAAAAGTCGGAAGCCAAAAGAGATGTCATTATTTCGAGAATCCGAAAATTGTTTGGTAATGCTATCGGCATTTTAAGCAGTGCGAAACTTTGCTGAAGACGAGAAGGACGAGAAGCAGGCAGTTCGTATTTCTCTGTAAAGTCATTAAACAAAACCTAAGAGGCGTTGTGAGGAGAAATAGGGAATTTCAATTGACTTGAGTGTAATTCAATGTAATATTCTGTTTTGTTTTTTTGTTTTTTTTTTGTTTTGTTTTTTTTTTTTTTGGAAAGAAAGACGCCACCGGGATAAAAACTTCGTTTTTCGGTAGACATTAATCGAATGAAGATGTTTTTCCGTTTTCTATTTTGAAATTAAGATTTATATCTTTGTTGCCTTCTTTCTTATCTTCGTTTTTCTTCTCTGGTTATTTCTTTCTTTCTTTCTTTCTTTCTTTCATTCATTCTAAATTTCTTTCTTTCTTTATTTCTTTCTTTCATTCTGAATTTCTTTCTTTCTTTCTTTCTTTCTTTCTTTCTTTCTTTCATTCTGAATTTCTTTCTTTCTTTCTTTCTTTCTTTCTTTCATTCTGAATTTCTTTCTTTCTTTCTTCCTGTCTTTCTTATTTGTTTTGTAATTTTCTTTCCTTTCCTTCTTCAATGACATAAAATTTAAATGTATCCTCAAATATTCTTAGTTCTAAATATTTTAAAATCTCTTAGAAAGTTCTTATCGCAATATATATATATATATATATATATATATATATATATATATATATAACAACAATTTCGAAATTTAAATCCGTTGGATAGCCATTTCTACGAGGAAATATTTGACTCTGTAAATAGATCGTAATATTTGCCGGAGCCCCCCACCTTGATCAACTTTAATATTAATGACATTAATATTAATAGGATCGAGTTTTGGGGAATTTACTTATCTGATCATCCTTTTTGGATTTAAAATAGATAGATAGATAGATAGATAGATAGATAGATAGATAGATAGATAGATAGATACGAATAGGATGAGATAGATAGATAGATAGATAGATAGATAGATAGATAGATAGATAGATAGATAGATACGAATAGGATGAGATAGATAGATAGATAGATAGATAGATACGAATAGGATGAGATAGATAGATAGATAGATAGATATGTTTGACTTTTATTAAATCATTTTCAGAGACCAAGAGAAAAATGAAAAATCAACAAAAAGACAGTATACTAGTATTTTGTGATTAGTAGTTAGTTCTTAATGGGTAGATATGTGCCACGTTTATTAAAGAAATAGATATTTTTTTAATGTATGTGCAAGGAATATTTTGGATGGTAAAATGTATAATTGTGTATGTGTATGTGTATGTTTGTGGAGAAACACATGTGTGTGTGTGTGTGTGTGTGTGTGTGTGTGTGTGTGTGTGTGTGTGTGTAAAAGAAAAATCAACAAATCATCGAAAGTGGTTATAAATTATCATTCATTCCAACGAGTATTGCTCTGGATAATATCCATTCAGCTCTTTATACAGATCTATCGCTTAATATTTTATATTAAATAGATATTTCTGGATTACACTACCCGTTTACGAACTTAGCATTATATATATATATATATATATATATATATATATATATTCATTTGCATACGAGTTATTATGTGACCTAGGTTTTTACCATGTGGTGTCTTCAGGCGATTTGCAATACCTGATTTTACCGTTTTTTTAGAAACGCTCACGTATCGGGGAATTTTTTTGAACACTCACGTAACGGGTCTTTTTTGAACGCGCAATTTTTAAAATTAGAAGAAATTATAACGTTTTTATCCATGGTTATATGAACCTAATAGGTATTTTATGGTATGGTTACACTTAGTCATAATTTCTGTTCTTTCATTCAGTAATTCATTCTTGTTTGGGAATAAATCTTTTCCAGATGGAGAATATTCAAAAGTTCTACAAAAGAATTGCATTGAACACTTTTTAATATAACTGTGTACTGATCTAATTTTATTATGACCAAAAACTAAGTAAGTATAAGGAACGAAGAAAATATTAAGAACTTTTCAAAGCATCACTTTAAAGAGTGCTCAATATAGAAATAGAGCTATGAATATATATTATAAATTGTAGTTTAGAACATGTACAAATTACAAACTGCTACAAAGTGTACCTTTTGTTTCGACATTGAAAGGACAATATTTCATCAGGTTGGAAACGCTATTTTATAGAAAAAATAGCGTTTACAACCTGATGAGACATTGTACTTTCAATGCCGAAACAAAATGTATACTTTGTAGTCATATGTCATTTGTACATGTTCGAAACTATAATATATATATATATATATATATAAGAAAAGAAATTATCTTTCATACAAAATTTTACTCACTAGAAATCTATTATTATTTACTCACTAGAAATCTATTGGCTATTTACTCACTAGAAATCTATTGGCTATTTACTCACTAGAAATCTATTGGCTATTTAACTCACTAGAAATCTATTGGCTGCTTAACTCACTAGAAATCTATTGGCTATTTACCCACTAGAAATCTATTGGCTATTTAACTCACTAGAAATCTATTGCTATTTAAATCACTAGAAATCTATTGGCTATTTACTCACTAGAAATCTATTGGCTATTTACTCACTAGAAATCTATTGGCTATTTACTCACAGAAATCTATTGGCTATTTACTCACTAGAAATTCATTGGCTACTTCACTAGAAATCTATTGGCTATTTACTCACTGTGAACCATATTGGTCATTTAACTCACTAGAAATCTATTGGCTATTTACTCACTAGAAATCTATTGGCTATTTAACTCACTAGAAATCTATTGGCTATTTACTCACTAGAAATCTATTGGCTATTTACTCACTAGAAATCTATTGGCTATTTACTCACTAGAAATCTATTGGCTATTTACCTAGAAATCTATTGGCTATTTAACTCACTAGAAATCTATTGGCTATTTACTCACTAGAAATCTATTGGCTATTTACTCACTAGAAATCTATTGGCTTATTTACTCACTAGAAATCTATTGGTTATTTACTCACTAGAAATCTATTGGCTATTTAACTCACTAGAAATCTATTGGCTATTTACTCACTAGAAATCTATTGGCTATTTACTCACTAGAAATCTATTGGCTATTTACTCACTAGAAATCTATTGGCTATTTACTCACTAGAAATCTATTGGCTATTTAACTCACTAGAAATCTATTGGCTATTTACTCACTAGAAATCTATTGGCTATTTACTCACTAGAAATCTATTGGCTATTTACTCACTAGAAATCTATTGGTTATCACTCACCAGAAATCTATTGGTTATTTAACTCACTAGAAATCTATTGGCTATTTACTCACTAGGAAATCTATTGGCTATTTTAACTCATAGGAAATCTATTGGCTATTTACTCACTAGAAATCTATTGGCCATTTATTCACTAGAAATCTATTGGTTATTTAACTCACTAGAAATCTATTGGCTATTTACTCACTGGAAATCTATTGGTTATTTACTCACCAGAAATCTATTGGCTATTTACTCACTAGAAATCTATTGGCTATTTACTCACCAGAAATCTATTGGCTATTTACTCACCAGAAATCTATTGGCTATTTACTCACTAGAAATCTATTGGTTATTTAACTCACTAGAAATCTATTGGCTATTTACTCACTAGAAATCTATTGGCTATTTAACTCACTAGAAATCTATTGGCTATTTACTCACTAGAAATCTATTGGCTATTTAACTCACTAGAAATCTATTGGCTATTTAACTCACTAGAAATCTATTGGCTATTTACTCACTAGAAATCTATTGGCTATTTACTCACTAGAAATCTATTGGCTATTTACTCACCAGAAATCTATTGGCTATTTAACCTACCAGGAAATCTATTGGCTATTTAACTCACTAGAAATCTATTGGCTATTTACACACCAGAAATCTATTGGCTATTTAACTCACTAGAAATCTATTGGCTATTTAACTCACTAGAAATCTATTTATTATTTAACTCACTAGAAATCTATTGGCTATTTAACTCACTAGAAATCTATTGGCTATTTACTCACAAGAAATCTATTGGCACTTTACTCACTAGAAATCTATTGGCTATTTAACTCACTAGAAATCTATTGGCTATTTACTCACTAGAAATCTATTGGCTATTTAATTCACTAGAAATCTATTGGCTATTTATCTCACTAGAAATCTATTGGCTATTTACTCACTAGAAATCTATTGGCTATTTAACTCACTAGAAATCTATTGGCTATTTAACCTCACTAGAAATCTATTCGCTATTTACTCACAAGAAATCTATTGGTCATTTACTCACTAGAAATCTATTGGCTATTTACTCACTAGAAATCTATTGGCTATTTAACTCACTAGAAATCTATTGGCTATTTACTCACTAGAAATCTATTGGCTATTTACTCACTAGAAATCTATTGGCTATTTACTCACTAGAAATCTATTGGCTATTTAACTCACTAGAAATCTATTGGCTATTTAACTCACTAGAAATCTATTGGCTAATTTAACTCACTAGAAATCTATTGGCTATTTACTCACTAGAAATCTATTCGCTATTTAACTCACTAGAAATTCCATTGGCTATTTAACTCACTAGAAATCTATTGGCTATTTAACTCACTAGAAATCTATTGGTTATTTACTCACTAGAAATCTATTGGCTATTTAACTCACTAGAAATCTATTGGCTATTTAACTCACTAGAAATCTATTGGCTATTTAACTCACTAGAAATCTATTGGCTATTTAACTCACTAGAAATCTATTGGCTATTTAACTCACTAGAAATCTATTGGCTATTTACTCACTAGAAATCTATTGGCTATTTACTCACTAGAAATCTATTGGCTATTTACTCACTAGAAATCTATTGGCTATTTACTCACTAGAAATCTATTGGCTGTTTACTCACAAGAAATCTATTGGCTATTTACTCACTAGAAATCTATTGGCTATTTAACTCACTAGAAATCTATTGGCTATTTACTCACAAGAAATCTATTGGCTATTTACTCACTAGAAATCTATTGGCTATTTACTCACTAGAAATCATTGGCTATTTACTCACTAGAAATCTATTGGCTATTTAACTCACTAGACATCTATTGGCTATTTACTCACTAGAAATCTATTGGCTATTTAACTCACTAGAAATCTATTGGCTATTTACTCACTAGAAATCTATTGGCTATTTACTCACTAGAAATCTATTGGCTATTTAACTCACTAGAAATCTATTGGCTATTTACTCACTAGAAATCTATTATTACTACTACTCAGAAATCTATTGGCTATTTAACTCACTAGAAATCTATTGGCTATTTACTCACTAGAAATCTATTGATATTTACTCACTAGAAATCTATTGGCTATTTAACTCACTAGAAATCTATTGGCTATTTACTCACTAGAAATCTATTGGCTATTTACTCACTAGAAATCTATTGGCTATTTAACTCACTAGAAATCTATTGGTTATTTACTCACTAGAAATCTATTGGCTATTTACTCACTAGAAATCTATTGGCTATTTATTCACTAGAAATCTTTTGGCTATTTACTCACTAGAAATCTATTGGCTATTTACTCACTAGAAATCTATTGGCTATTTAACTCACTAAAAATCTATTGGCTATTTACTCACTAGAAATCTATTGGCCATTTAATTACCAGAAATCTATTGGCTATTTACTCACTAGAAATCTATTGGCTATTTACTCACTAGAAATCTATTGCTATTCTAAACTCACTAGAAATCTATTGGCTATTTACTCACTAGAAATCTATTGGCTATTTACTCACTAGAAATCTATTGGCTATTTACTCACTAGAAATCTATTGGCTATTTAACTCACTAGAAATCTATTGGCTATTTACTCACTAGAAATCTATTGGCTATTTACTCACTAGAAATCTATTGGCTATTTAACTCACTAGAAATCTATTGGCTATTTACTCACTAGAAATCTATTGGCTATTTACTCACTAGAAATCTATTGGCTATTTAACTCACTAGAAATCTATTGGCTATTTACTCACTAGAAATCTATTGGTTATTTAACTCCACTAGATATCTATTGGCTATTTACTCACTAGAAATCTATTGGCTATTTACTCACTAGAAATCTATTGGCTATTTACTCACTAGAAATCTATTGGGTATTTACTCACTAGAAATCTATTACATTTACTCACTAGAAATCTATTGGCTATTTACTCACTAGAAATCTATTGGAAGCTATTTAACTCACTAGAAATCTATTGGCTATTTAACTCACTAGAAATCTATTGGCTATTTACTCACTAGAAATCTATTGGCTATTTAACTCACTAGAAATCTATTGGCTATTTACTCACTAGAAATCTATTGGCTATTTACTCACTAGAAATCTATTGGCTATTTACTCACTAGAAATCTATTGGCTATTTACTCACTAGAAATCTATTGGCTATTTAACTCACTAGAAATCCATTGGCTATTTAACTCACCAGAAATCTATTGGCTATTTACTCACTAGAAATCTATTGGCTATTTAACTCACTAGAAATCTATTGGCTATTCTACTCACTAGAAATCTATTGGCTATTTACTCACTAGAAATCTATTGGCCATTTAACTCACCAGAAATCTATTGGCTATTTACTCACTAGAAATCTATTGGCTATTTACTCACTAGAAATCTATTGGCTATTTAACTCACTAGAAATCTATTGGCTATTTACTCACTAGAAATCTATTGGTTATTTACTCACTAGAAATCTATTGACTATTTAACTCACTAGAAATCTATTGGCTATTTACTCACAAGAAATCTATTGGCTATTTACTCACTAGAAATCTATTGGCTATTTACTCACTAGAAATCTATTGGCTATTTAACTCACTAGAAATCTATTGGCTATTTACTCACTAGAAATCTATTGGCTATTTACTCACTAGAAATCTATTGGCTATTTACTCACTAGAAATCTATTGGCTATTTACTCACTAGAAATCTATTGGCTATTTAACTCACTAGAAATCTATTGGCTATTTACTCACTAGAAATCTATTGGCTATTTACTCACTAGAAATCTATTGGCTATTTAACTCACTAGAAATCTATTGGCTATTTACTCACTAGAAATCTATTGGCTATTTACTCACTAGAAATCTATTGGCTATTTACTCACTAGAAATCTATTGGCTATTTACTCACTAGAAATCTATTGGCTATTTACTCACTAGAAATCTATTGGTTATTTACTCACTAGAAATCTATTGGCTATTTAACTCACTAGAAATCTATTGGCTATTTACTCACTAGAAATCTATTGGCTATTTACTCACTAGAAATCTATTGGCTATTTAACTCACTAGAAATCTATTGGCTATTTACTCACTAGAAATCTATTGGCTATTTAACTCACTAGAAATCTATTGGCTATTTAACTCACTAGAAATCTATTGGCTATTTACTCACTAGAAAATATTGGCTATTTACTCACTAGAAATCTATTGGCTATTTACTCACTAGAAATCTATTGGCTATTTACTCACTAGAAATCTATTGGCTATTTACTCACTAGAAATCTATTGGCTATTTAACTCACTAGAAATCTATTGGCTATTTACTCACTAGAAATCTATTGGTTATTTAACTCACTAGAAATCTATTGGCTATTTACTCACTAGAAATCTATTGGCTATTTACTCACTAGAAATCTATTGGCTATTTACTCACTAGAAATCTATTGGCTATTTACTCACTAGAAATCTATTGGCTATTTAACTCACTAGAAATCTATTGGCTATTTACTCACTAGAAATCTATTGGCTATTTACTCACTCAGAAATCTATTGGCCATTTACTCACTAGAAATCTATTGGCATGGCTACTACTCACTAGAAATCTATTGGCTATTTAACTCACTAGAAATCTATTGGCTATTTACTCACTAGAAATCTATTGGCTATTTAACTCACTAGAAATCTATTGGCTATTTACTCACTAGAAATCTATTGGCTATTTACTCACTAGAAATCTATTGGCTATTTACTCACTAGAAAAGCATTGGTTATTCAACTCACTAGAAATCTATTGGCTATTTACTCACTAGAAATCTATTGGCTATTTAACTCACTAGAAATCTATTGGCTATTTACTCACTAGAAATCTATTGGCTATTTACTCACTAGAAATCTATTGGCTATTTAATACTGGAAATCTATTGGCTATTTACTCACTAGAAATCTATTGGCTATTTACTCACTAGAAATCTATTGGCTATTTACTCACTAGAAATCTATTGGCTATTTAACTCACTAGAACTCTATTGGCTATTTACTCACTAGAAATCTATTGGCTATTTAACTCACTAGAAATCTATTGGCTATTTACTCACTAGAAATCTATTGGCTATTTACTCACTAGAAATCTATTGGCTATTTACTCACTAGAAATCTATTGGCTATTTACTCACTAGAAATCTATTGGCTATTTACTCACTAGAAATCTATTGGCTATTTACTCACTAGAAATCTATTGGCCATTTAACTCACTAGAAATCTATTGGCTATTTACTCACTAGAAATCTATTGGCTATTTAACTCACTAGAAATCTATTGGCTATTTACTCACTAGAAATCTATTGGCTATTTACTCACCAGAAATCTATTGGCTATTTAATAACTACAAATCTCTTGGTTATTTACTCAACAGAAATCTATTGGCTATTTACTCACTAGAAATCTATTGGCTATTTACTCACTAGAAATCTATTGGCTATTTACTCACTAGAAATCTATTGGTTATTTAACTCACTAGAAATCTATTGGCTATTTACTCACTAGAAATCTATTGGCTATTTACTCACTAGAAATCTATTGGCTATTTACTCACTAGAAATCTATTGGCTATTTACTCACTAGAAATCTATTGGCTATTTAACTCACTAGAAATCTATTGGCTATTTACTCCTCACTAGAAATCTATTGGGTTATTTACTCACTAGAAATCTATTGGCTATTTAACTCACTAGAAATCTATTGGCTATTTACTCACTAGAAATCTATTGGCTATTTACTCACTAGAAATCTATTGGCTATTTACTCACTAGAAATCTATTGGCTATTTACTCACTAGAAATCTATTGGCTATTTACTCACTAGAAATCTATTGGTTATTTAACTCACTAGAAATCTATTGGCTATTTAACTCACTAGAAATCTCTGGGCTATTTACTCACTAGAAATCTATTGGCTATTTACTCACTAGAAATCTATTGGCTATTTAACTCACTAGAAACCTATTGGCTATTTTACTCACTAGAAATCTATTGGCTATTTACTCACTAGAAATCTATTGGCTATTTAACTCACTAGAAATCTATTGGCTATTTACTCACTAGAAATCTATTGGCTATTTAACTCACTAGAAATCTATTGGCTATTTAACTCACTAGAAATCTATTGGCTATTTAACTCACTAGAAATCTATTGGCTATTTAACTCACTAGAAATCATTGGCTATTTAACTCACTAGAAATCTATTGGCTATTTACTCACTAGAAATCTATTGGCTATTTAACTCACTAGAAATCTATTGGTCTATTTAACTCACTAGAAATCTATTGGCTATTTAACTCACTAGAAATCTATTGGCTATTTACTCACTAGAAATCTATTGGCTATTTACTCACTAGAAATCTATTGGCTATTTACTCACTAGAAATCTATTGGCTATTTAACTCACTAGAAATCTATTGGCTATTTAACTCACTAGAAATCTATTGGCTATTTAACTCACTAGAAATCTATTGGCTATTTAACTCACTAGAAATCTATTGGCTATTTACTCACTAGAAATTTATTGGCTATTTACTCACTAGAAATCTATTGGCTATTTACTCGTTAGAAATCTATTGGCTATTTAACTCACTAGAAATCTATTGGCTATTTAACTCACTAGAAATCTATTGGCTATTTGCTCACTAGAAATCTATTGGCTATTTACTCACTAAAATCTATTGGCTATTTAACTCACTAGAAATCTATTGGCTATTTACTCACTAGAAATCTATTGGCTATTTAACTCACTAGAAATCTATTGGCTATTTACTCACTAGAAATCTATTGGCTATTTACTCACTGAAAATCTATTGGCTATTTACTCATAATCTATTGGCTATTTAACTCACTAGAAATCTATTGGCTATTTAACTCACTAGAAATCTATTGGCTATTTCACTCACACTAGAAATCTATTGGCTATTTACTCACTAGAAATTTATTGGCTATTTACTCACTAGAAATCTATTGGCTATTTACTCATTAGAAATCTATTGGCTATTTACTCACTAGAAATCTATTGGCTATTTAACTCACTAGAAATCTGTGGCTATTTACTCACTAGAAATCTATTGGCTATTTAACTCACTAGAAATCTATTGGCTATTTACTCACTAGAAATCTATTGGCTATTTAACTCACTAGAAATCTATTGGCTATTTACTCACTAGAAATCTATTGGCTATTTACTCACTAGAAATCTATTGGCTATTTACTCACTAGAAATCTATTGGCTATTTAACTCACTAGAAATCTATTGGCTATTTACTCACTAGAAATCTATTGGCTATTTACTCACTAGAAATCTATTGGCTATTTAACTCACTAGAAATCTATTGGCTATTTAACTCACTAGAAATCTATTGGCTATTTAACTCACTAGAAATCTATTGGCTATTTACTCACTAGAAATCTATTGGCTATTTACTCACTAGAAATCTATTGGCTATTTACTCACTAGAAATCTATTGGCTATTTACTCACTATAAATCTATTGGCTATTTACTCACTAGAAATCTATTGGCTATTTACTCACTAGAAATCTATTGGCTATTTAACTCACTAGAAATCTATTGGCTATTTACTCACTAGAAATCTATTGGCTATTTACTCACTAGAAATCTATTGGCTATTTACTCACTAGAAATCTATTGGCTATTTAACTCACTAGAAATCTATTGGCTATTTACTCACTACAAATCTATTGGCTATTTAACTCACTAGAAATCTATTGGCTATTTAACTCACTAGAAATCTATTGGCTATTTAACTCACTAGAAATCTATTGTCTATTTACTCACTAGAAATCTATTGGCTATTTACTCACTAGAAATCTATTGGCTATTTACTCACTAGAAATCTATTGGCTATTTACTCACTAGAAATCTATTGGCTATTTACTCACTAGAAATCTATTGGCTATTTCCTCACTAGAAATCTATTGGCTATTTACTCACTAGAAACCTATTGGCTATTTACTCACTAGAAATCTGTGGCTATTTAACTCACTAGAAATCTATTATTATTTACTCACTAGAAATCTATTGGCTATTTACTCACTAGAAATCTATTGGCTATTTACTCACTAGAAATCTATTGGCTATTTACTCACTGGAAATCTATTGGCTATTTACTCACTAGAAATCTATTGGCTATTTACTCACTAGAAATCTATTGGCTATTTAACTCACTAGAAATCTATTGGCTATTTAACTCACTAGAAATCTATTGGCTATTTACTCACTAGAAATCTATTGGCTATTTAACTCACTAGAAATCTATTGGCTATTTAACTCAGTAGAAATCCTATTGGCTATTTACTCACTAGAAATCTATTGGCTATTTACTCACTAGAAATCTATTGGCTGAGTAACTCACTAGAAATCTATTGGCTATTTAACTCACTAGAATTTATTGGCTATTTACTCACTAGAAATCTATTGGCTATTTACTCACTAGAAATCTATTGGCTATTTACTCACTAGAAATCTTTTAGCTATTTACTCACTAGAAATCTATTGGCTATTTAACTCACTAGAAATCTATTGGCTATTTACTCACTAGAAATCTATTGGCTATTTACTCACTAGAAATCTATTGGCTATTTACTCACTAGAAATCTATTGGCTATTTAACTCACTAGAAATCTATTGGCTATTTAACTCACTAGAAATCTATTGGCTATTTACTCACTAGAAATCTATTGGCTATTTACTCACTAGAAATCTATTGGCTATTTACTCACTAGGAATCTATTGGCTATTTAACTCACTAGAAATCTATTGGCTATTTACTCACTAGAAATCTATTGGCTCATTGCTCACTAGAAATCTATTGGCTATTTACTCACTAGAAATCTATTGGCTATTTAACTCACTAGAAATCTATTGGCTATTTACTCACTAGAAATCTATTGGCTATTTAACTCACTAGAAATCTATTGGCTATTTAACTCACTAGAAATCTATTGGCTATTTAACTCACTAGAAATCTATTGGCTATTTACTCACTAGAAATCTATTGGTTATTTACTCACCTAGAAATCTATTGGCTATTTACTCACTAGAAATCTATTGGCTATTTACTCACTAGAAATCTATTGGCTATTTACTAACTAGAAATCTGTTAACCATTGCTCACTAGAAATCTATTGGCTATTTAACTCACTAGAAATCTATTGGCTATTTAACTCACTAGAAATCTATTGGCTATTTACTCACTAGAAATCTATTAGCTATTTACTCACTAGAAATCTATTGGCTATTTACTCACTAGAAATCTATTGGCTATTTACTCACTAGAAATCTGTGGCTATTTACTCACTAGAAATCTATTGGCTATTTAACTCACTAGAAATCTATTGGCTATTTACTCACTAGAAATCTATTGGCTATTTACTCACTAGAAATCTATTGGCTATTTACTCACTAGAAATCTATTGGCTATTTAACTCACTAGAAATCTGTGGCTATTTACTCACTAGAAATCTATTGGCTATTTAACTCACTGAAATCTATTGGCTATTTAACTCACTAGAAATCTATTGGCTATTTAACTCACTAGAAATCTATTGTCTATTTACTCACTAGAAATCTATTGGCTATTTACTCACTAGAAATCTATTGGCTATTTACTCACTAGAAATCTATTGGCTATTTACTCACTAGAAATCTATTGGCTATTTACTCACTAGAAATCTATTGGCTATTTCCTCACTAGAAATCTATTGGCTATTTACTCACTAGAAACCTATTGGCTATTTACTCACTAGAAATCTATTGGCTATTTAACTCACTAGAAATCTATTGGCTATTTACTCACTAGAAATCTATTGGCTATTTACTCACTAGAAATCTATTGGCTATTTACTCACTAGAAATCTATTGGCTATTTACTCACTAGAAATCTATTGGCTATTTACTCACTAAATCTATTGGCTATTTACTCACTAGGCTGTTTAACTCACTAGAAATCTATTGGCTATTTAACTCACTAGAAATCTATTTATTATTTACTCACCTAGAAATCTATTGGCTATTTAACTCACTAGAAATCTGTGGCTATTTAACTCAGTAGAAATCTATTGGCTATTTACTCACTAGAAATCTATTGGCTATTTGCTCACTAGAAATCTATTGGCTATTTAACTCACCTAGAAATCTATTGGCTATTTACTCACTAGAAATCTATTGGCTATTTACTCACTAGAAATCTATTAGCTATTTACTCTAGGAAATCTTTTGACTGTTACTCACTAGAAATCTATTGGCTATTTAACTCACTAGAAATCTATTGGCTATTTACTCACTAGAAATCTATTGGCTATTTGCCTCACTAGAAATCTATTGGCTATTTACTCACTAGAAATCTATTTGGCTATTTAACTCACCCAAATCTATGGCTATTTAACTCACCTAGAAATCTATTGGCTATTTACTCACTAGAAATCTATTGGCTATTTCTTTCTAGAAATCTATTGGTATTTGCTCACTAGAAATCTATTGGCTATTTAACTCACTAGAAATCTATTGGCTATTTACTCTAGAAATCTATTGGCTGTTGTGAAAATCTATTGGCTATTTACTCACTAGAAATCTATTGGCTATTTACTCACTAGAAATCTATTGGCTATTTACTCACTAGAAATCTATTGGCTATTTACTCATGAAAATCTATTGGCTATTACTCACTAGAAATCTATTGGCTATTTAACTCACTAGAAATCTATTGGCTATTTAACTCACTAGAAATCTATTGGCTATTTAACTCACTAGAAATCTATTGGCTATTTACTCACTAGAAATCTATTGGCTATTTACTCACTAGAAATCTATTGGCTATTTAACTCACTAAAAATCTATTTAGCTGTTTAATCACTAAAAATCTATTGGCTATTTACTCACTAGAAATCTATTGGCTATTTACTCACTAGAAATCTATTGGCTATTTACTCACTAGAAATCTATTGTCTTCCTCACTAGAAATCTATTGGCTATTTAACTCACTAGAAATCTATTGGCTATTTACTCACTAGAAATCTATTGGCTATTTAACTCACTAGAAATCTATTGGCTATTTACTCACTAGAAATCTATTGGCTATTTAACTCACTAGAAATCTATTGGCTATTTACTCACTAGAAATCTATTGGCTATTTTAACTCACTAGAAATCTATTGGCTATTTAACTCACTAGAAATCTATTGGCTATTTAACTCACTAGAAATCTATTGGCTATTTACTCACTAGAAATCTATTGTTACTCACTAGAAATCTATTGGCTATTTACTCACTAGAAATCTATTGGCTATTTACTCACTAGAAATCTATTAGCTATTTACTAACTAGAAATCTATTGGCTATTTACTCACTAGAAATCTATTGGCTATTTAACTCACACTAGAAATCTATTGGCTATTTAACTCACTAGAAATCTATTGGCTATTTACTCACTAGAAATCTATTGGCTATTTAACTCACTAGAAATCTATTGGCTATTTAACTCACTGAGAAATCTATTGGCTATTTACTCACTAGAAATCTATTGGCTATTTACTCACTAGAAATCTATTGGCTATTTACTCACTAGAAATCTATTGGCTATTTACTCACTAGAAATCTATTGGCTATTTAACTCACTAGAAATCTATTGGCTATTTACTCAATAGAAATCTATTGTTCCTTTACTCACTAGAAATCTATTGGCTATTTAACTCACTAGAAATCTATTAGCTGTTGCTCACTAGAAATCTATTGGCTATTTAACTCACTAGAAATCTATTGGCTATTTACTCACTAGAAATCTATTGGCTATTTAACTCACTAGAAATCTATTGGCTATTTACTCACTAGAAATCTATTGGCTATTTACTCACTAGAAATCTATTGGCTATTTACTCACTGAGAAATCTATTGGCTATTTAACTCACTAGAAATCTATTGGCTATTTACTCACAAGAAATCTATTGGCTATTTAACTCACTAGAAATCTATTGGCTATTTACTCACTAGAAATCTATTGGCTATTTAACTCACTAGAAATCTATTGGCTATTTAACTCACTGAAATCTGTGTATTCTTTAACTCACTAGAAATCTATTGGCTATTTAACTCACTAGAAATCTATTGGCTGTTTACTCACTAGAAATCTATTGGCTATTTAACTCACTAGAAATCTATTGGCTATTTAACTCACTAGAAATCTATTGGCTATTTAACTCACTAGAAATCTATTGGCTATTTAACTCACTAGAAATCTATTGGCTATTTACTCACTAGAAATCTATTGGCTATTTAACTCCTAGAAATCTATTGGCTATTTAATTCACTAGAAATCTATTGGCTATTTAACTCACTAGAAATCTATTGGCTATTTAACTCACTAGAAATCTATTGGCTATTTAACTTTCCACTAGAAATCTATTGGCTATTTACTCACTAGAAATCTATTGGCTATTTAACTCACTAGAAATCTATTGGCTATTTAACTAGAAATCTATTGGCAATTTACTCATTAGAAATCTATTGGCTATTTACTCACTAGAAATCTATTGGATATTTACTCACTAGAAATCTCTTGGCTATTTACTCACTAGAAATCTATTGGCTATTTGCTACTAGAAATCTATTGGCTATTTAACTCACTAGAAATCTATTGGCTATTTAACTCACTAGAAATCTATTGGCTATTTAACTCACTAGAAATCTATTGGCTATTTACTCACTAGAAATCTATTGGCTATTTACTCACTAGAAATCTATTGGCTATTTACTCACTAGAAATCTATTGGCTATTTACTCACTAGAAATCTATTGGCTATTTAACTCACTAGAAATCTATTGACTATTTACTCACTAGAAATCTATTGGCTATTTAACTCACTAGAAATCTATTGGCTATTTAACTCACTAGAAATCTATTGGCTATTTAACTCACTAGAAATCTATTGGCTATTTACTCACTAGAAATCTATTGGCTATTTAACTCACTACAGAAATCTATTGGCTATTTAACTCACTAGAAATCTATTGGCTATTTAACTCACTAGAAATCTATTGGCTATTTACTCACTAGAAATCTATTGGCTATTTAACTCACTAGAAATCTATTGGCTATTTAACTCACTAGAAATCTATTGGCTATTTAACTCACTAGAAATCTATTGGCTATTTAACTCACTAGAAATCTATTGGCTATTTACTCACTAGAAATCTATTGGCTATTTACTCACTAGAAATCTATTGGCTATTTAACTCTAGAAATCTATTGGCTATTTACTCACTAGAAATCTATTGGCTATTTACTCACTAGAAATCTATTGGCTATTTACTCACTAGAAATCTATTGGCTATTTACTCACTAGAGAAATCTATTGGCTATTTACTCACTAGAAATCTATTGGCTATTTATTCACTAGAAATCTATTGGCTATTTAACTCACTAGAAATCTATTGGCTATTTAACTCACTAGAAATCTATTGGCTATTTACTCACTAGAAATCTATTAGCTGTTACTCACTAGAAATCTATTGGCTATTTAACTCTAGAGAAATCTATTGGCTATTTACTCACTAGAAATCTATTGGCTATTTAACTCACTAGAAATCTATTGGCTATTTAACTCACTAGAAATCTATTGGCTATTTAACTCACTAGAAATCTATTGGCTATTTAACTCACTAGAAATCTATTGGCTATTTACTCACTAGAAATCTATTGGCTATTTACTCACTAGAAATCTATTGGCTATTTACTCACTAGAAATCTATTGGCTATTTAACTCACTAGAAATCTATTGGCTATTTAACTCACTAGAGAAATCTATTGGCTATTTACTCACTAGAAATCTATTGGCTATTTACTCACTAGAAATCTATTGGCTATTTACTCACTAGAAATCTATTGGCTATTTAACTCACTAGAAATCTATTGGCTATTTACTCACTAGAAATCTATTGGCTATTTAACTCACTAGAAATCTATTGGCTATTTACTCACTAGAAACCTATTGGCTATTTACTCACTAGAAATCTATTGGCTATTTAACTCACTAGAAATCTATTGGCTATTTACTCACTAGAAATCTATTGGCTATTTACTCACTAAAGGAAATCTATTGGCTATTTACTAACTAGAAATCTATTGGCTATTTACTCACTAGAAATCTATTGGCTATTTAACTCACTAGAAATCTATTGGCTATTTACTCACTAGAAATCTATTGGCTATTTACTCACTAGAAATCTATTGGCTATTTAACTCATAGAAATCTATTAGCTCATTTCACTACTAGAAATCTGTTAGCTGTTAACTCACTAGAAATCTATTGGCTATTTACTCACTAGAAATCTATTGGTTATTTAACTCACTAGAAATCTATTGGCTATTTAACTCACTAGAAATCTATTGGCTATTTAACTCACTAGAAATCTATTGGCTATTTACTCACTAGAAATCTATTGGCTATTTAACTCACTAGAAATCTATTGGCTATTTAACTCACTAGAAATCTATTGGCTATTTAACTCACTAGAAATCTATTGGCTATTTTAACTCTTTCAATCTATTGGCTGTTACTCACTGAAAGTCTATTGGCTATTGCTTTCCACTGAAATCTATTGGCTATTTAACTCACTAGAAATCTGTTAGTATTCCCAACTCACTAGAAATCTATTGGCTATTTACTCACTAGAAATCTATTGGCTATTTACTCACTAGAAATCTATTGGCTATTTACTCACTAGAAATCTATTGGCTATTTACTCACTAGAAATCTATTGGCTATTTAACTCACTAGAAATCTATTGGCTATTTACTTACTAAGAAATCTCAGCCATGCTTCAACTTATTAAATCTATTGACTATTTAACTCACTAGAAATCTATTGGCTATTTAACTCACTAGAAATCTATTGGCTAATGTTAACTCACTAGAAATCTATTGGCTATTTACTCACTAGAAATCTATTGTCTATTTACTCACTAGAAATCTGTGGCTATTTAACTCACTGTAAATCTATTGGCTATTTACTCACCTAGAAATCTATTAATGCCCAGCTCACTAGAAATCTATTGGCTATTTAACTCTCTAGAAATCTATTGGCTATTTAACTCACTAGAAATCTATTGGCTATTTAACTCACTAGAAATCTATTGGCTATTTACTCACTAGAAATCTATTGGCTATTTACTCACCTGAAAATCTGGCTATTTACTCACTAGAAATCTATTGGCTATTTACTCACTAGAAATCTAATGGCTATTTGAAAAACACTAGAAATCTATTGGCTATTTACTCACTAGAATCTATTGTCTTAACTCACCAAAAATCATGGCTATTTAACTCACTAGAAATCTATTGGCTATTTAAACAACAAAATCTATTGGCTATTTACTCACTAGAAATCTATTGGCTATTTAACTCACTAAGAATCTATTGGCTATTTAACTCACTAGAAATCTATTGGCTATTTAACTCACTAGAAATCTATTGGCTATTTTAACTCACTAGAAATCTATTGGCTATTTACTCACTAGAAATCTATTGGCTATTTAACTCACTAGAAATCTATTGGCTATTTAACTCACTAAATCTATTTAATGTTACTCACTAGAGATCTATTGGCTATTTACTCACTAGAAATCTATTGGCTATTTACTCACTAGAAATCTATTGGCTATTTACTCACTAGAAATCTATTGGCTATTTACTCACTAGAAATCTATTGGCTATTTAACTCACTAGAAATCTATTGGCTATTTACTCACTAGAAATCTATTGGCTATTTAACTCACTAGAAATCTATTGGCTATTTAACTCACTATGAAATCTATTGGCTATTTAACTCACTAGAAATCTATTGGCTATTTACTCACTAGAAATCTATTGGCTATTTACTCACTAGAAATCTATTCATGCTATTTAACTCACTAGAAATCTATTGGCTATTTAACTCACTAGAAATCTATTGGCTATTTAACTCACTAGAAATCTATTGGCTATTTAACTCACTAGAAATCTATTGGCTATTTACTCACTAGGAAATCATGGCTATTTAACTCACTAGAAATCTATTGGCTATTTAACTCACTGAAATCTGTGGCTATTTACTCACCAAATCTCTTATTTATTTACTCACTAGAAATCTATTGGCTATTTACTCACTAGAAATCTATTGGCTATTTAACTCACTAAAAATCTGTTAGCTATTCCACTCACTAGAAATCTGTCAGCTGTTTACTCACTGAAGAAATCTGATAGCTCATTTAACTCTTTTCAAAGTCTATTGGCTGTTTACTCTAGAAATCTATTCTGGCTATTGCTCACTAGAAATCTATTGGCTATTTACTCACTGGAAATCCTTGAGCATATTTAACTCACTAGAAATCTATTGGCTATTTAACTCACTAGAAATCTATTGGCTATTTAACTCACTAGAAATCTATTGGCTATTTAACTCACTAGAAATCTATTGGCTATTTACTCACTAGAAGTCTATTGGCTATTTACTCACTAAAATCTATTGACTGTTACTCACCTAGAAATCTATTGGCTATTTACTCACTAGAAATCTATTGGCTATTTAACTCACTAGAAATCTATTGGCTTTATTTACTCACTAGAAATCTATTGGCTATTTAACTCACTAGAAATGTATTGGCTATTTAACTCACTAGAAATCTATTGGCTATTTAACTTACTAGAAATCTATTGGTTATTTAACTCACTAGAAATCTATTGGCTATTCACACTAGAAATCTGTTAGCCTATTTAACCACTAGAAATCTATTGGCTATTTACTCACTGAAATCTGTTGGCTATTTACTCACTGAAATCTATTGGCTATTTAACTCACTAGAAATCTATTGGCTATTTACTCACTAGAAATCTATTGGCTATTTACTCACTAGAAATCTATTGGCTATTTAACTCACTGAGAAATCTCATGGCTATTTACTCACTGAAATCTGGCCAGCTGTTACTCTACTGAAAATCCTAAACAGCTGTTTACTCACTTGAAATCTATTGGCTATTTACTCACTAGAAATCTGTGGCTATTTGCTCACTAGAAATCTGTTGGCTATTTACTCACTAGAAATCTATTGGCTATTTACTCACTAGAAATCTATTGGCTATTTAACTCACTAGAAATCTATTGGCTATTTACTCACTAGAAATCTATTGGCTATTTAACTCACTAGAAATCCTATTGGCTATTTAACTCACTAGAAATCTATTGGCTATTTACTCACTAGAAATCTGTTGGCTATTTACTCACCCTAGAAATCAACTGGCTGTTTACTCTACTAGAAATCTATTAGCTGTTACTCACTAGAAATCTATTGGCTATTTACTCACTAGAAATCTTCAGCTATTTAACTGCTAGAAATCTGTGTGGCTATTTACTCACTAGAAATCTATTGGCTATTTAACTCACTAGAAATCTATTGGCTATTTACTCACTAGAAATCTATTGGCTATTTACTCACTAGAAATCTATTGGCTATTTACTCACTAGAAAATCTTAGCTCTGCTACTCCCAACAAATCTATTGGCTATTTAACTCACTAGAAATCTGTTAGCTGTTACTCACTAGAAATCTATTGGCTATTTACTCACTAGAAATCTATTGGCTATTTACTCACTAGAAATCTATTAGCTATTTACTCACTAGAAATCTATTGGCTGTTGCTCACTGAAATCTCATGGCTGTTACTCACTGGGAAATCTATTGGCTATTTAACTCACCAAATCTGTTGGCTATTTACTCACTAGAAATCTGTTAATGTTGCTCACTGAAATCCTAAATGGCTATTTACTCACTAGAGATATTGGCTATTCAACTCACTAGAAATCTATTGGCTATTTACTCACTGAAAATCTATTGGCTGTTTTAATTCACTAGAAATCTATTTGGCTATTTGCTCACTGAAATCTGTGGCTATTTACTCACTAGAAATCTATTGGCTATTTTATAAATCTATTGGCTATTTACTCACTAGAAATCTATTGGCTATTTACTCACTAGAAATCTATTATTTCTTGCTCACTAGAAATCTATTGGCTATTTAACTCACTAGAGACTCTCTATGGCTATTTACTCACTAGAGAAATCTATTGGCTATTTAACCACTGAAATCTGTTAGTACTGTTACTCACTAGAAATCTATTGGCTATTGCTCACTAGAAATCTATTGGCTATTTACTCACTAGAAATCTATTGGCTATTTACTCACCTAGAAATCTATTAGCTGTTTACTCCCTAGGAAATCTGTTGGCTATTTTCACTACGAAATCTAATGGCTATTTAACTCACTAGAAATCTATTGGCTGTTTAACACTAGAAATCTGTTAGCTGTTTCACAACTCACTAGAAATCCTATTATTTCTGTTTACTCACTAAATGTTGCTTTATTTACTCACTAGAAATCTATTGGCTATTTACTCACTAGAAATCTCTTTGGCTATTTACTCAATAGAAATCTATTGGTATTTACTCACTAGAAATCTATTGGCTGTTTATATACTTCAGAAATCTGTTAAGCTATTTACTCACTAGAAATCTATTGGCTATTTAACTCTGAAATCTATTGGCTATTCACTGTCAAAATCCAGCCCAGCTATGTTTAACTCACTAGAAATCTATTGGCTATTTACTCACTAGAAATCTGTTGGCTGTTACTCACTAGAAATCTATTGGCTATTTACTCACTGAAATCTATTGGCTATTTAACTCACTAAAATCTATTGGCTATTTACTCACTAGAAATCTATTGGCTATTTACTCACTAGAAATCTATTGGCTATTTAACTCACTAGAAATCTACTTGGCTATTTACTCACTAGAAAATCTGTTGGCTATTTACTCACTAGAAATCTGTGGCTATTTACTCACTAGAAATCTATTGGCTATTTACTCACTAGAAATCTATTGGCTGTTTACTCACTAGAAATCTATTGGATTGCTATTTAACTCACTAGAAATCTATTGGCTATTTAACTCACTAGAAATCTCTGGGCTATTTACTCACTAAAATGTTTAGTATTACTCACCTAGAAATCTATTGGCTATTTAACTCACTAGAAATCTATTGGCTATTTACTCACTAGAAATCTATTGGCTATTTACTCACTAGAAATCTATTGGTTATTTAACTCACTAGAAATCTATTGGCTATTTACTCACTAGAAATCTATTGACGACTGTAACTCACTAGAAATCTATTGGCTATTTAACTCACTAGAAATCTGACAGCTGTTAACTCATAGAAATCTATTGGCTATTTAACTCACTAGAAATCTATTGGCTATTTAACTCACTAAAAATCATTGGCTATTTACTCACTAGAAATCTATTGGCTATTTAACTCACTAGAAATCTATTGGCTATTTAACTCACTATTGGCTATTTAACTCACTAGAAATCTATTGACTATTTACTCACTAGAAATCTATTGGCTATTTACTCACTAGAAATCAACAGCTATTTACTCACCAGAAATCTATTGGCTATTTAACTCACTAGAAATCTATTGGCTATTTAACTCACTAAGTATTGGCTATTTAACTCACTAGAAATCTATTGGCTATTTAACTCACTAGAAATCTATTGGCTTTATTTACTCACTGAAAATTTGTTAGTATTTATAACAAAAATCTATTGGCTGTTGCTATAGAAATCTGTTGGCTGTTAACTCACTAGAAATCTATTGGCTATTTAACTCACTAGAAATCTATTGGCTATTTACTCACTAGAAATCTATTGGCTATTTACTCACTAGAAATCTATTGGCTATTTAACTCACTAGAAATCTATTGGCTATTTACTCACTAGAAATCTATTGGCTATTTAACTCACTAGAAATCTATGGCTGTATTTATAGAAATCTATTGGCTATTTACTCACTAGAAATCTATTGGCTATTTACTCACTAAATCTATTAGCCTGTTAACTCACTAGAAATCTGTTGGCTGTTTTAGCTCACTAGAAATCTATTGGCTATTTAACTCACTAGAAATCTGTTGACTGTTACTCACTAGAAATTTATTGGCTATTTACTCACTAGAAATCTATTGGCTGTTTACTCATTGAGAAATCTATTGGCTATTTAACTCACTAAGAAATCTATTAGCTATTTAACTCACTAGAAATCTATTGGCTATTTACTCACTAGAAATCTATTGGCTATTTACTCACTAGAAATCTATTGGCTATTTATGCTACTAGAAATCTGTTGGCTATTTACTCACTAGAAATCTATTGGCTATTTAACTCACTAGAAATCATTGGCTATTTACTCACTAGAAATCTATTGGCTATTTAACTCACTAGAAATCTATTGGCTATTTACTCACCAGAAATCTATTGGCTATTTAACTCACTGAAATCTATTGGCTGTTTACTCACTAAATCTATTGGCTATTTACTCACTAGAAATCTGGCTATTTACTCACTAGAAATCTATTGGCTATTTAACTCACTAGAAATCTATTGGCTATTTACTCATAAAATCTAATGGCTATTTACTCACTAGAAATCTATTGGCTATTTAACTCACTAGAAATCTATTGGCTATTTAACTCACTAGAAATCTATTGGCTATTTAACTCACTAGAAATCTATTGGCTATTTACTCACTAGAAATCTATTGGCTGTTACTCTACTAGAAATCTATTGGCTATTTACTCACTAGAAATCTATTGGCTATTTACTCACTAGAAATCTATTGGCTATTTACTCACTAGAAATCTATTGGCTATTTCCTCACTAGAAATCTATTGGCTATTTAACTCACTAGAAATCTATTGGCTATTTACTCACTAGAAATCTATTGGCTATTTACTCACTAGAAATCTATTGGCTGTTACTCTCACTAGAAATCTATTGGCTATTTAACTCACTAGAAATCTATTGGCTATTTACTCACTAGAAATCTATTGGCTATTTAACCTACTAGAAATCTATTGGCTATTTAACTCACTAGAAATCTATTATTTCCAACTCACTAGAAATCTATTGTCTATTTACTCACTAGAAATCTATTGGCTATTTACTCACTAGAAATCTATTGGCTATTTACTCACTAGAAATCTATTGGCTATTTACTCACTAGAAATCTATTGGCTATTTAACTCACTAGAACTCTATTGGCTATTTACTCACTAGAAATCTATTGGCTATTTAACTCACTAGAAATCTGTTAGCTATTTACTCACTAGAAATCTATTGGCTATTTACTCACTAGAAATCTATTGGCTATTTACTCACTAGAAATCTATTGGCTATTTACTCACTGAAAATCTATTGGCTATTTACTCACTAGAAATCTGTTAATTATTTACTCACTAGAAATCTATTGGCTATTTAACTCACTAGAAATCTATTGGCTATTTACTCACTAGAAATCTATTGGCTATTTAACTCACTAGAAATCTATTGGCTATTTACCTCACTAGAAATCTATTGGCTATTTACTCACTAGAAATCTATTGGCTATTTACTCACTAGAAATCTGTGGCTATTTACTCAGCCAATCATGGCTATTCACTCCTTTAGAAATCTATTGGCTATTTACTCACTAGAAATCTATTGGCTGTTACTCACTAGAAATCTATTGGCTATTTATTTCTTCAATCTATTGGCTATTTACTCACTAGAAATCTATTGGCTATTTAACTCACTAGAAATCTATTGGCTATTTACTCACTAGAAATCTATTGGCTATTTACTCACTAGAAATCTATTGGCTATTTACTCACTAGAAATCATTTGGCTATTTAACTCACTAGAAATCATTTATTTTATTTACTCACTAGAAATCTATTGGCTATTTACTCACTAGAAATCTATTGGCTATTTAACTCTAGAAATCTATTGGCTATTTACTCACTAGAAATCTATTGGCTATTTACTCACTAGAAATCTGTTATTTATTTACTCACTAGAAATCTATTGGCCTATTTACTCACTAGAAATCTATTGGCTATTTACTCACTAGAAATCTATTGGTTATTTAACTCACTAGAAATCTATTGGCTATTTAACTCACTAGAAATCTCTGGGCTATTTACTCACTAGAAATCTATTGGCTATTTACTCACTAGAAATCTATTGGCTATTTAACTCATAAAGAAATCTATTGTTATTTACTCACTAGAAATCTATTGGCTATTTTCCTGAAATCTATTAGAGTTGTTTAACTCACTAGAAATCTATTGGCTATTTACTCACTAGAAATCTATTGGCTATTTAACTCACTAGAAATCTATTGGCTATTTAACTCACTAGAAATCTATTGGCTATTTAACTCACTAGAAATCTATTGGCTATTTAACTCACTAGAAATCTATTGGCTATTTAACTCACTAGAAATCTATTGGCTATTTACTCACTAGGAAATCTATTGGCTGTTTAACTCCTGAAATCTATTGGCTATTTAACTCACTAAAATCTAATGGCTATTTAACTCACTAGAAATCTATTGGCTATTTACTCACTAGAAATCTATTGGCTATTTACTCACTAGAAATCTATTGGCTATTTACTCACTAGAAATCTATTGGCTATTTAACTCACTAGAAATCTATTGGCTATTTAACTCACTAGAAATCTATTGGCTATTTAACTCACTAGAAATCTATTGGCTATTTAACTCACTAGAAATCTATTGGCTATTTACTCACTAGAAATTGTGTGGCTATTTACTCACTAGAAATCTATTGGCTATTTACTCATTAGAAATCTATTGGCTATTTAACTCACTAGAAATCTATTGGCTATTTAACTCACTAGAAATCTATTGGCTATTTACTCACTAGAAATCTATTGGCTATTTACTCACTAGAAATCTATTGGCTATTTAACTCACTAGAAATCTATTGGCTATTTACTCACTAGAAATCTATTGGCTATTTAACTCACTAGAAATCTATTGGCTATTTACTCACTAGAAATCTATTGGCTATTTACTCACTAGAAATCTATTGGCTATTTACTCACTAGAAATCTATTGGCTATTTAACTCACTAGAAATCTATTGGCTATTTAACTCACTAGAAATCTATTGGCTATTTAACTCACTAGAAATCTATTGGCTATTTACTCACTAGAAATTTATTGGCTATTTACTCACTAGAAATCTATTGACTATTTACTCATTAGAAATCTATTGGCTATTTAACTCACTAGAAATCTATTGGCCTATTTAACTCACTAGAAATCTATTGGCTATTTACTCACTAGAAATCTATTGGCTATTTACTCACTAGAAATCTATTGGCTATTTAACTCACTAGAAATCTATTGGCTATTTACTCACTAGAAATCTATTGGCTATTTAACTCACTAGAAATCTATTGGCTATTTACTCACTAGAAATCTATTGGCTATTTAACTCACTAGAAATCTATTGGCTATTTACTCACTAGAAATCTATTGGCTATTTAACTCACTAGAAATCTATTGGCTATTTACTCACTAGAAATCTATTGGCTATTTACTCACTAGAAATCTAATGGCTATTTACTCACTAGAAATCTATTGGCTATTTAACTCACTAGAAATCTATTGGCTATTTACTCACTAGAAATCTATTGGCTATTTACTCACTAGAAATCTATTGGCTATTTAACTCACTAGAAATCTATTGGCTATTTAACTCACTAGAAATCTATTGGCTATTTAACTCACTAGAAATCTATTGGCTATTTTTTCACTAGAAAATCTATTGGCTATTTACTCACTAGAAATCTATTGGCTATTTACTCACTAGAAATCTATTGGCTATTTACTCACTAGAAATCTATTGGCTATTTACTCACTAGAAATCTATTGGCTATTTACTCACTAGAAATCTATTGGCTATTTAACTCACTAGAAATCTATTGACTATTTACTCACTAGAAATCTATTGGCTATTTACTCACTAGAAATCTATTGGCTATTTACTCACTAGAAATCTATTGGCTATTTAACTCACTAGAAATCTATTGGCTATTTACTCACACTAGAAATCTATTGGCTATTTAACTCACTAGAAATCTATTGGCTATTTAACTCACTAGAAATCTATTGGCTATTTAACTCACTAGAAATCTATTGTCTATTTACTCACTAGAAATCTATTGGCTATTTACTCACTAGAAATCTATTGGCTATTTACTCACTAGAAATCTATTGGCTATTTACTCACTAGAAATCTATTGGCTATTTACTCACTAGAAATCTATTGGCTATTTCCTCACTAGAAATCTATTGGCTATTTACTCACTAGAAACCTATTGGCTATTTACTCACTAGAAATCTATTGGCTATTTAACTCACTAGAAATCTATTGGCTATTTACTCACTAGAAATCTATTGGCTATTTACTCACTAGAAATCTATTGGCTATTTACTCACTAGAAATCTATTAGCTATTTACTCACTAGAAATCTATTGGCTATTTACTCACTAGAAATCTATTGGCTATTTACTCACTAGAAATCTATTGGCTATTTAACTCACTAGAAATCTATTGGCTATTTAACTCACTAGAAATCTATTGGCTATTTACTCACTAGAAATCTATTGGCTATTTAACTCACTAGAAATCTATTGGCTATTTAACTCAGTAGAAATCTATTGGCTATTTACTCACTAGAAATCTATTGGCTATTTACTCACTAGAAATCTATTGGCTATTTAACTCACTAGAAATCTATTGGCTATTTAACTCACTAGAAATCTATTGGCTATTTACTCACTAGAAATCTATTGGCTATTTACTCACTAGAAATCTATTGGCTATTTACTCACTAGAAATCTTTTGGCTATTTACTCACTAGAAATCTATTGGCTATTTAACTCACTAGAAATCTATTGGCTATTTACTCACTAGAAATCTATTGGCTATTTACTCACTAGAAATCTATTGGCTATTTACTCACTAGAAATCTATTGGCTATTTAACTCACTAGAAATCTATTGGCTATTTAACTCACTAGAAATCTGGTGGCTATTTACTCACTAGAAATCTATTGGCTATTTACTCACTAGAAATCTATTGGCTATTTACTCACTAGAAATCTATTGGCTATTTAACTCACTAGAAATCTATTGGCTATTTACTCACTAGAAATCTATTGGCTATTTAACTCACTAGAAATCTATTGGCTATTTACTCACTAGAAATCTATTGGCTATTTAACTCACTAGAAATCTATTGGCTATTTACTCACTAGAAATCTGGCTTAGTATTTAACTCACTAGAAATCTATTGGCTATTTAACTCACTAGAAATCTATTGGCTATTTAACTCACTAGAAATCTATTGGCTATTTACTCACTAGAAATCTATTGGTTATTTACTCACTAGAAATCTATTGGCTATTTACTCACTAGAAATCTATTGGCTATTTACTCACTAGAAATCTATTGGCTATTTACTAACTAGAAATCTATTGGCTATTTACTCACTAGAAATCTATTGGCTATTTAACTCACTAGAAATCTATTGGCTATTTAACTCACTAGAAATCTATTGGCTATTTACTCACTAAATCTATTGGCTATTTACTCACTAGAAATCTATTGGCTATTTACTCACTAGAAATCTATTGGCTGTTACTCACTAGAAATCTATTGGCTATTTACTCACTAGAAATCTATTGGCTATTTAACTCACTAGAAATCTATTGGCTATTTACTCACTAGAAATCTATTGGCTATTACTCACTAGAAATCTATTGGCTATTTACTCACTAGAAATCTATTGGCTATTTAACTCACTAGAAATCTATTGGCTATTTACTCACTAGAAATCTATTGGCTATTTAACTCACTAGAAATCTATTGGCTATTTAACTCACTAGAAATCTATTGGCTATTTAACTCACTAGAAATCTATTGTCTATTTACTCACTAAAAATCTATTGGCCTGTTACTCACTAAAATCTATTGGCTATTTACTCACTAGAAATCTATTGGCTATTTACTCACTAGAAATCTATTGGCTATTTACTCACTAGAAATCTATTGGCTATTTCCTCACTAGAAATCTATTGGCTATTTACTCACTAGAAACCTATTGGCTATTTACTCACTAGAAATCTATTGGCTATTTAACTCACTAGAAATCTATTGGCTATTTACTCACTAGAAATCTATTGGCTATTTACTCACTAGGGAAATCTATTGGCTATTTACTCACTAGAAATCTATTGGCTATTTACTCACTAGAAATCTATTGGCTATTTACTCACTAGAAATCTATTGGCTATTTACTCACTAGAAATCTATTGGCTATTTAACTCACTAGAAATCTATTGGCTATTTAACTCACTAGAAATCTATTGGCTATTTACTCACTAGAAATCTATTGGCTATTTAACTCACTAGAAATCTATTGGCTATTTAACTCAGTAGAAATCTATTGGCTATTTACTCACTAGAAATCTATTGGCTATTTACTCACTAGAAATCTATTGGCTATTTAACTCACTCAGAAATCTATTGGCTATTTAACTCACTAGAAATCTATTGGCTATTTACTCACTAGAAATCTATTGGCTATTTACTCACTAGAAATCTATTGGCTATTTACTCACTAGAAATCTTTTGGCTATTTACTCACTAGAAATCTATTGGCTATTTAACTCACTGAGAAATCTATTGGCTATTTACTCACTAGAAATCTATTGTGTTTATTTACTCACTAGAAATCTATTGGCTATTTACTCACTAGAAATCTATTGGCTATTTAACTCACTAGAAATCTATTGGCTATTTAACTCACTAGAAATCTATTGGCTATTTACTCACTAGAAATCTATTGGCTATTTACTCACTAGAAATCTATTGGCTATTTACTCACTAGAAATCTATTGGCTATTTAACTCACTAGAAATCTATTGGCTATTTACTCACTAGAAATCTATTGGCTATTTTAACTCACTAATCTATTGAAAACAATTTACTCACTAGAAATCTATTGGCTATTTAACTCACTAGAAATCTATTGGCTATTTACTCACTAGAAATCTATTAGCTGTTTAACTCACTAGAAATCTATTGGCTATTTAACTCACTAGAAATCTATTGGCTATTTAACTCACTAGAAATCTATTGGCTATTTACTCACTAGAAATCTATTGGTTATTTACTCACTAGAAATCTATTGGCTATTTACTCACTAGAAATCTATTGGCTATTTACTCACTAGAAATCTATTGGCTATTTACTAACTAGAAATCTATTGGCTATTTACTCACTAGAAATCTATTGGCTATTTAACTCACTAGAAATCTATTGGCTATTTAACTCACTAGAAATCTATTGGCTATTTACTCACTAGAAATCTATTGGCTATTTAACTCACTAGAAATCTATTGGCTATTTAACTCACTAGAAATCTATTGGCTATTTACTCACTAGAAATCTATTGGTTATTTACTCACTAGAAATCTATTGGCTATTTACTCACTAGAAATCTATTGGCTATTTACTCACTAGAAATCTGTGGCTATTTAACTCACTAGAAATCTATTGGCTATTTACTCAATAGAAATCTATTGGCTATTTACTCACTAAATCTAATGACTCTTTAACTCACTAGTAATCTATTGGCTATTTAACTCACTGAAATATATTGGCTATTTACTCATAAAATCTATTTATTATTTAACTCACTAGAAATCTATTGGCTATTTGTCACTAGAAATCTATTGGCTATTTAACTCACTAGAAATCTGTAAGTATTTAACTCTTTAAATATTGGCTATTTACTCACTGAAATCTATTGGCTATTTACTCACTAGAAATCTGTTGGCTATTTATACAAATCTAGCTGGCTGTTGCCTCACTGAAATCTGTTGGCCTGTTTACTCACTAGAAACCTATTGGCTATTTACTCACTAGAAATCTATTGGCTATTTAACTCACTAGAAATCTATTGGCTATTTACTCACTAGAAATCTATTGGCTATTTACTAACTAGAAATCTATTGGCTATTTACTCACTAGAAATCTATTGGCTATTTACTCACTGAAAATCTGTTGTTCTTCTTTACTCACTAGAAATCTATTGGCTATTTACTCACTAGAAATCTATTGGCTATTTACTCACTAGAAATCTATTGGCTATTTAACTTACCTAGAAATCTATTGGCTATTTAACTCACTGAAAATCTATTGGCTATTTAACTCATAGAAATCTATTGGCTATTTGCTCACTAGAAATCTGTTGGCTATTTACTCACTAAATCCTATTATTGGCTATTTAACTCACTAGAAATCTGTGTGGCTATTTAACTCACTAGAAATCTATTGGCTATTTACTCACTAGAAATCTATTGGCTATTTACTCACTAGAAATCTATTGCTATTTACTCACTAGAAATCTGTGGCTATTTACTCACTAGAAATCTCTATTGGCTATTTAACTCACTAGAAATCTATTGGCTATTTACTCACTAGAAATCTATTGACTTTATTTAACTCATAGGAAATCTATTGGCTATTTACTCACTAGAAATCTATTGGCTATTTAACTCACTAGAAAATCTATTGGCTATTTACTCACCTGAAATCTGTTGGCTATTTAACTCATAAATCTATTTTAGCTGTTGCTCACTAAAAATCTATTGGCTATTTACTCACTGAAAATCTATTGGCTATTTACTCACTAGAAATCTATTTATTTACTCACTGAAATATTGGCTATTTACTAACTTCAGAAATCTATTGGCTATTTACTCATAAATCTATTGGCTATTTAACTCACTAGAAATCTATTGGCTATTTAACTCACTAGAAATCTATTGGCTATTTACTCACTAGAAACCTATTGGCTATTTACTCACTAGAAATCTATTGGCTATTAACTCACTAGAAATCTATTGGCTATTTACTCACTAGAAATCTATTGGCTATTTACTAACTAGAAATCTATTGGCTATTTACTCACTAGAAATCTATTGGCTATTTACTCACTAGAAATCTATTGGCTATTTACTCACTAGAAATCTATTGGCTATTTACTCACTAGAAATCTATTGGCTATTTACTCACTAGAAATCTATTGGCTATTTAACTCACTAGAAATCTATTGGCTATTTAACTCACTAGAAATCTATTGGCTATTTAACTCACTAGAAATCTATTGGCTATTTACTCACTAGAAATCTATTGGCTATTTACTCACTAGAAATCTATTGGCTATTTAACTCACTAGAAATCTATTGGCTATTTTAACTCACTAGAAATCTATTGGCTATTTACTCACTAGAAATCTATTGGCTATTTACTCACTAGAAAATCTATTGGCTATTTACTCACTAGAAATCTGTGGCTATTTACTCTCTTTAGAAATCTGTGGCTATTTAACTCACTAGAAATCTGTGTGGCTATTTACTCACTAGAAATCTATTGGCTATTTTAACTCACTAGAAATCTATTGGCTATTTACTCACTAGAAATCTATTGGCTATTTAACTCACTGAAATCCTTTGGCTATTTACTCACTAGAAATCTATTGGCTATTTAACTCACTAGAAATCTATTGGCTATTTAACTCACTAGAAATCTATTGGCTATTTAACTCACTAGAAATCTATTGGCTATTTACTCACTAGAAATCTATTGGCTATTTACTCACTAGAAATCTATTGGCTATTTACTCACTAGAAATCTATTGGCTATTTACTCACTAAATCTATTGGCTATTTACTAACTAGAAATCTATTGGCTATTTACTCACTAGAAATCTATTGGCTATTTAACTCACTAGAAATCTATTGGCTATTTAACTCACTAGAAATCTATTGGCTATTTACTCACTAGAAATCTATTGGCTATTTAACTCACTAGAAATCTATTGGCTATTTAACTCACTAGAAATCTATTGGCTATTTACTCACACTTTCTAGAAATCTATTGGCTATTTACTCACTATGAAAATCTAATGGCTATTTACTCACTAGAAATCTATTGGCTATTTACTCACTAGAAATCTATTGGCTATTTAACTCACTAGAAATCTATTGGCTATTTACTCAATGAAATCTATTGGCTATTTACTCACTAGAAATCTATTGGCTATTTAACTCACTAGAAATCTATTGGCTATTTAACTCACTAGAAATCTATTGGCTATTTAACTCACTAGAAATCTATTGGCTATTTACTCACTAGAAATCTATTGGCTATTTAACTCACTAGAAATCTATTGGCTATTTACTCACTAGAAATCTATTGGCTATTTACTCACTAGAAATCTATTGGCTATTTACTCACTAGAAATCTATTGGCTATTTAACTCACTAGAAATCTATTGGCTATTTACTCACAAGAAATCTATTGGCTATTTAACTCACTAGAAATCTATTGGCTATTTACTCACTAGAAATCTATTGGCTATTTAACTCACTAGAAATCTATTGGCTATTTAACTCACTAGAAATCTATTGGCTATTTAACTCACTAGAAATCTATTGGCTATTTAACTCACTAGAAATCTATTGGCTATTTACTCACTAGAAATCTATTGGCTATTTAACTCACTAGAAATCTATTGGCTATTTAACTCACATAAGAAATCTATTGGCTATTTAACTCACTAGAAATCTATTGGCTATTTAACTCATAGAAATCTATTGGCTATTTACTCACTAGAAATCTATTGGCTATTTAACTCACACTAGAAATCTATTGGCTATTTAACTCACCTAGAAATCTATTGGCTATTTACTCACTAGAAATCTATTGGCTATTTACTCACTAGAAATCTATTGGCTATTTAACTCACCTAGAAATCTATTGGCTATTTACTCACTAGAAATCTATTGGCTATTTACTCACTAGAAATCTATTGGCTATTTACTCACTGAAAATCTATTGGCTATTTACTCACTAGAAATCTATTGGCTATTTACTCACTAGAAATCAATGGCTATTTACTCACTAGAAATCTATTGGGCTATTTAACTCACTAGAAATCTATTGGCTATTTAACTCACTAGAAATCTATTGGCTATTTACTCACTAGAAATCTATTGGCTATTTACTCACTAGAAATCTATTGGCTATTTAACTCACTAGAAATCTATTGGCTATTTAACTCACTAGAAATCTATTGGCTATTTACTCACTAGAAATCTATTGGCTATTTACTCTAGAAATCTATTGGCTATTTACTCACTAAATCTATTGGCTATTTAACTCACTAGAAATCTATTGGCTATTTACTCACTAGAAGTAATCTATTGGCTATTTAACTCACTAGAAATCTATTGGCTATTTACTCACTAGAAATCTATTGGCTATTTAACTCACTAGAAATCTATTGGCTATTTACTCACTAGAAATCTATTGGCTATTTAACTCACTAGAAATCTATTGGCTATTTAACTCACTAGAAATCTATTGGCTATTTAACTCACTAGAAATCTATTGGCTATTTACTCACTAGAAATCTATTGGTTATTTACTCACTAGAAATCTATTGGCTATTTACTCACTAGAAATCTATTGGCTATTTACTCACTAGAAATCTATTGGCTATTTACTAACTAGAAATCTATTGGCTATTTACTCACTAGGAAATCTATTAGCTATTTAACTCACAGAAATCTATTGGCTATTTAACTCACTAGAAATCTATTGGCTATTTACTCACTAGAAATCTATTGGCTATTTAACTCACTAGAAATCTATTGGCTATTTAACTCACTAGAAATCTATTGGCTATTTACTCACTAGAAATCTATTGGTTATTTACTCACTAGAAATCTATTGGCTATTTACTCACTAGAAATCTATTGGCTATTTACTCACTAGAAATCTATTGGCTATTTAACTCACTAGAAATCTATTGGCTATTTACTCCGTAGAAATCTATTGGCTATTTACTCACTGAAATCTATTGGCTATTTAACTCACTAGTAATCTGTGGCTATTTAACTCACTAGAAATCTATTTATTTATTTACTCACTAGAAATCTATTGGCTATTTAACTCACTAGAAATCTGTTAATGTTACTCACTAGAAATCTATAAGCTGTTTAACTCACTAGAAATCTATTGGCTATTTAACTCACTAGAAATCTGTAGCTATTTACTCACTAGAAATCTATTGGCTATTTACTCACTAGAAATCTATTGGCTATTTACTCACTAGAAATCTATTGGCTATTTACTCACTAGAAATCTATTGGCTATTTACTCACTAGAAACCTAATGGCTATTTACTCACTAGAAATCTATTGGCTATTTAACTCACTAGAAATCTATTGGCTATTTACTCACTAGAAATCTATTGGCTATTTACTAACTAAGGGAAAATCTATTGGCTATTTACTCACTAGAAATCTATTGGCTATTTACTCACTGGAAATCTATTGGCTATTTACTCACTAGAAATCTATTGGCTATTTACTCACTAGAAATCTATTGGCTATTTACTCACTAGAAATCTATTGGCTATTTAACTCACTAGAAATCTATTGGCTATTTAACTCACTAGAAATCTATTGGCTATTTAACTCACTAGAAATCTATTGGCTATTTACTCACTAAAATCTATTGGCTATTTACTCACTAGAAATCTATTGGCTATTTAACTCACTAGAAATCTATTGGCTATTTAACTCACTAGAAATCTATTGGCTATTTACTCACTAGAAATCTATTGGCTATTTACTCACTAGAAATCTATTGCCTATTTACTCACTAAAAATCTATTATTTCAGTATTACTCACTAGAAATCTATTGGCTATTTAACTCACTAGAAATCTATTGGCTATTTACTCACTAGAAATCTATTGGCTATTTAACTCACTAGAAATCTATTGGCTATTTACTCACTAGAAATCTATTGGCTATTTAACTCACTAGAAATCTATTGGCTATTTACTCACTAGAAATCTATTGGCTATTTTAACTCACTAGAAATCTATTGGCTATTTAACTCTAGGAAATCTATTGGCTATTTAACTCACTAGAAATCTATTGGCTATTTACTCACTAGAAATCTATTGGCTATTTACTCACTAGAAATCTATTGGCTATTTACTCACTAGAAATATTGGCTATTTACTAACTAGAAATCTATTGGCTATTTACTCACTAGAAATCTATTGGCTATTTAACTCTAGAAATCTATTGGCTATTTAACTCACTAGAAATCTATTGGCTATTTACTCACTAGAAACCTATTGGCTATTTACTCACTAGAAATCTGTGGCTATTTAACTCACTAGAAATCTATTGGCTATTTACTCACTAGAAATCTATTGGCTATTTACTAACTAGAAATCTATTGGCTATTTACTCACTGAAATCTATTGGCTATTGCCTCCACTAGAAATCTATTGGCTATTTACTCACTAGAAATCTATTGGCTATTTACTCACTAGAAATCTATTGGCTATTTACTCACTAGAAATCTATTGGCTATTTAACTCACTAGAAATCTATTGGCTATTTAACTCACTAGAAATCTATTGGCTATTTAACTCACTAGAAATCTATTGGCTATTTACTCACTAGAAATCTATTGGCTATTTACTCACTAGAAATCTATTGGCTATTTAACTCACTAGAAATCTATTGGCTATTTAACTCACTAGAAATCTATTGGCTATTCCTCACCTGAAATCCTATTGGCTATTTACTCACTAGAAATCTATTGGCTATTTACTCACTAGAAATCTATTGGCTATTTACTCACTAGAAATCTATTGGCTATTTAACTCACTAGAAATCTATTAGCTGTTACTCACTAGAAATCTATTGGCTATTCACTTTCCTTTTAAATCTATTGGCTATTTACTCACTAGAAATCTATTGGCTATTTAACTCACTAGAAATCTGTGGCTATTTTCTTTAAATCTATTGGCTATTTAACTCACTAGAAATCTATTGGCTATTTAACTCACTAGAAAATCTATTGGCTATTTAACTCACTAGAAATCTATTGGCTATTTACTCACTAGAAATCTATTGGCTATTTACTCACTAGAAATCTATTGGCTATTTACTCACTAGAAATCTGTGGCTATTTACTCACTAGAAATCTATTGGCTATTTACTAACTAGAAATCTATTGGCTATTTACTCACTAGAAATCTATTGGCTATTTAACTCACTAGAAATCTATTGGCTATTTAACTCACTAGAGAAATCTATTGGCTATTTACTCACTAGAAATCTATTGGCTATTTAACTCACTAGAAATCTATTGGCTATTTAACTCACTAGAAATCTATTGGCTATTTACTCACTAGAAATCTATTGGCTGTTACTCACTAGAAATCTATTGGCTATTTACTCACTAGAAATCTATTAGCTGTTACTCACTAGAAATCTATTGGCTATTTAACTCACTAGAAATCTGTGGCTATTTACTCAATAGAAATCTATTGGCTATTTACTCACTAGAAATCTATTGGCTATTTAACTCACTGAAATCTATTATTCTTAACTCCCTAAGAAATCTATTGGCTATTTAACTCACTAGAAATCTATTGGCTATTTACTCACTAGAAATCTATTGGCTATTTAGCCTCACTAGAAATCTATTGGCTATTTACTCACTAGAAAATCTATTGGCTATTTACTCACTAGAAATCTATTGGCTATTTACTCACTAGAAATCTATTGGCTATTTAACTCACTAGAAATCTATTGGCTATTTACTCACAAAAAATCTATTGGCTATTTAACTCACTAGAAATCTATTGGCTATTTACTCACTGAAATCTATTGGCTATTTAACTCACTAGAAATCTATTGGCTATTTAACTCACTAGAAATCCTATTGGCTATTTAACTCACTAGAAATCTATTGGCTATTTAACTCACTAGAAATCTATTGGCCATTACTCCTAGAAAATCTATTGGCTATTTAACTCACTAGAGAAATCTATTGGCTATTTAACTCACTAGAAATCTATTGGCTATTTAACTCACTAGAAATCTATTGGCTATTTAACTCACTAGAAATCTATTGGCTATTTACTCACTAGAAAATCTATTGGCTATTTAACTCACTAGAAATCTATTGGCTATTTAATTCACTAGAAATCTATTGGCTATTTAACTCACTAGAAATCTATTGGCTATTTAACTCACTAGAAATCTATTGGCTATTTAACTCACTAGAAATCTATTGGCTATTTACTCACTAGAAATCTATTGGCTATTTAACTCACTAGAAATCTATTGGCTATTTAACTCACTAGAAATCTATTGGCAATTTACTCATTAGAGAAATCTATTGGCTATTTACTCACTAGAAATCTATTGGATATTTACTCACTAGAAATCTCTTGGCTATTTACTCACATAAATCTGTTGGCTATTTACTCACTAGAAATCTATTGGCTATTTAACTCACTAGAAATCTATTGGCTATTTAACTCACTAGAAATCTATTGGCTATTTAACTCACTAGAAATCTATTGGCTATTTACTCACTAGAAATCTATTGGCTATTTACTCACTAGAAATCTATTGGCTATTTACTCACTAGAAATCTATTGGCTATTTACTCACTAAAAATCTATTGGCTATTTAACTCACTAGAAATCTATTGGCTATTTACTCACTAGAAATCTATTGGCTATTTAACTCACTAGAAATCTATTGGCTATTTAACTCACTAGAAATCTATTGGCTATTTAACTCACTAGAAATCTATTGGCTATTTACTCACTAGAAATCTATTGGCTATTTAACTCACTAGAAATCTATTGGCTATTTAACTCACTAGAAATCTATTGGCTATTTAACTCACTAGAAATCTATTGGCTATTTACTCACTAGAAATCTATTGGCTATTTAACTCACTAGAAATCTAATGGCTATTTAACTCACTAGAAATCTATTGGCTATTTAACTCACTGAAAATCTATTGGCTATTTAACTCACTAGAAATCTATTGGCTATTTACTCACTAGAAATCTATTGGCTATTTACTCACTAGAAATCTATTGGCTATTTAACTCACTAGAAATCTATTGGCTATTTACTCACTAGAAATCTATTGGCTATTTACTCACTAGAAATCTATTGGCTATTTACTCACTAGAAATCTATTGGCTATTTACTCACTAGAAATCTATTGGCTATTTACTCACTAGAAATCTATTGGCTATTTACTCACTAAGAATCTGTTGGCTATTTAACTCACTAGAAATCTGTGGCTATTTAACTCACTAGAAATCTATTGGCTATTTACTCACTAGAAATCTATTGGCTATTTACTCACTAGAAATCTATTGGCTATTTAGCTTTCTACTAGAAATCTGTTGGCTATTTACTCACTAGAAATCTATTGGCTATTTAACTCACTAGAAATCTATTGGCTATTTAACTCACTAGAAATCTATTGGCTATTTAACTCACTAGAAATCTATTGTGGCTATTTAACTCACTAGAAATCTATTGGCTATTTACTCACTAGAAATCTATTGGCTATTTACTCACTAGAAATCTATTGGCTATTTACTCACTAGAAATCTATTGGCTATTTAACTCACTAGGGGAAATCTATTGGCTGTTGCTCACTAGAAATCCTATTGGCTATTTACTCACTAGAAATCTATTGGCTATTTACTCACTAGAAATCTATTGGCTATTTACTCACTAGAAATCTATTGGCTATTTAACTCACTAGAAATCTATTGGCTATTTACTCACTAGAAATCTATTGGCTATTTAACTCACTAGAAATCTATTGGCTATTTACTCACTAGAAACCTATTGGCTATTTACTCACTAGAAATCTATTGGCTATTTAACTCACTAGAAATCTATTGGCTATTTACTCACTAGAAATCTATTGGCTATTTACTCACTAGAAATCTATTGGCTATTTACTAACTAGAAATCTATTGGCTATTTACTCACTAGAAATCTATTGGCTATTTAACTCACTAGAAATCTATTGGCTATTTACTCACTAGAAATCTATTGGCTATTTACTCACTAGAAATCTATTGGCTATTTAACTCACTAGAAATCTATTGGCTATTTACTCACTGAAAATCTATTGGCTATTTAACTCACTAGAAATCTATTGGCTATTTACTCTAGAAATCTATTGGTTATTTAACTCACTAGAAATCTATTGGCTATTTAACTCACTAGAAATCTATTGGCTATTTAACTCACTAGAAATCTATTGGCTATTTACTCACCTAGAAATCTATTGGCTATTTAACTCACTAGAAATCTATTGGCTATTTAACTCACTAGAAATCTATTGGCTATTTAACTCACTAGAAATCTATTGGCTATTTAACCACTAGAAATCTATTGGCTATTTACTCACTAGAAATCTATTGGCTATTTAACTCACTAGAAATCTATTGGCTATTTAACTCACTAGAAATCTATTGGCTATTTAACTCACTAGAAATCTATTGGCTATTTACTCACTAGAAATCTATTGGCTATTTACTCACTAGAAATCTATTGGCTATTTACTCACTAGAAATCTATTGACTGTTACTCACTAGAAATCTATTGGCTATTTAACTCACTAGAGAAATCTATTGGCTATTTACTCACTAGAAATCTATTGGCTGTTAACTCACTAGAAATCTATTGGCTATTTAACTCACTAGAAATCTATTGGCTATTTAACTCACTAGAAATCTATTGGCTATTTAACTCACTAGAAATCTATTGGCTATTTACTCACTAGAAATCTATTGTCTATTTACTCACTAGAAATCTATTGGCTATTGCTCACTAGAAATCTATTGGCTATTTACTCACTAGAAATCTATTGGCTATTTAACTCACTAGAAATCTATTGGCTATTTAACTCACTAGAAATCTATTGGCTATTTAACTCACTAGAAATCTATTGGCTATTTAACTCACTAGAAATCTATTGGCTATTTACTCACTAGAAATCTATTGGCTATTTACTCACTAGAAATCTATTGGCTATTTACTCACTAGAAATCTATTGGCTATTTACTCACTAGAAATCTATTGGCTATTTAACTCACTAGAAATCTATTGGCTATTTACTCACTAGAAATCTATTGGCTATTTAACTCACTAGAAATCTATTTGGCTATTTAACTCACTAGAAATCTATTGGCTATTTAACTCACTAGAAATCTATTGGCTATTTACTCACTAGAAATCTATTGGCTATTTAACTCACTAGAAATCTATTGGCTATTTAACTCACTAGAAATCTATTGGCTATTTAACTCACTAGAAATCTATTGGCTATTTAACTCACTAGAAATCTATTGGCTATTTACTCACTAGAAATCTATTGGCTATTTAACTCACTAGAAATCTATTGGCTATTTAACTCACTAGAAATCTATTGGCTATTTAACTCACTAGAGATCTATTGGCTATTTACTCACTAGAAATCTATTGGCTATTTACTCACTAGAAATCTATTGGCTATTTACTCACTAGAAATCTATTGGCTATTTACTCACTAGAAATCTATTGGCTATTTAACTCACTAGAAATCTATTGGCTATTTACTCACTAGAAATCTATTGGCTATTTAACTCACTAGAAATCTATTGGCTATTTAACTCACTAGAAATCTATTGGCTATTTAACTCACTAGAAATCTATTGGCTATTTACTCACTAGAAATCTATTGGCTATTTACTCACTAGAAATCTATTGGCTATTTAACTCACTAGAGAAATCTATTGGCTATTTAACTCACTAGGGAAATCTATTGGCTATTTAACTCACTAGAAATCTATTGGCTATTTAACTCACTAGAAATCTATTAGCTATTTACTCACTAGAAATCTATTGGCTATTTAACTCACTAGAAATCTATTGGCTATTTAACTCACTAGAAATCTATTGGCTATTGCTACTAGAAATCTATTGGCTATTTACTCACTAGAAATCTATTGGCTATTTACTCACTAGAAATCTATTGGCTATTTAACTCACTAGAAATCTATTGGCTATTTACTCACTAGAAATCTATTGGCTATTTATATAGAAATCTATTGGCTATTTAACTCACTAGAAATCTATTGGCTATTTACTCACTAGAAATCTATTGGCTATTTAACTCACTAGAAATCTATTGGCTATTTACTCACTAGAAATCTATTGGCTATTTAACTCACTAGAAATCTATTGGCTATTTAACTCACTGAAATCTATTGGCTATTTAACTCACTAGAAATCTATTGGCTATTTAACTCACTAGAAATCTATTGGCTATTTACTCACTAGAAATCTATTGTCTATTTACTCACTAGAAATCTATTGGCTATTTACTCACTAGAAATCTATTGGCTATTTACTCACTAGAAATCTATTGGCTATTTAACTCACTAGAAATCTATTGGCTATTTACTCACTAGAAATCTATTGGCTATTTAACTCACTGAAATCTATTGGCTATTTAACTCACTAGAAATCTATTGGCTATTTAACTCACTAGAAATCTATTAGGTTATTTAACTCACTAGAAATCTATTGGCTATTTACTCACTAGAAATCTATTGGCTATTTAACTCACTAGAAATCTATTGGCTATTTACTCACTAGAAATCTATTGGCTATTTACACACTAGAAATCTATTGGCTATTTAACTCACTAGAAATCTATTGGCTATTTAACTCACTGAGAAATCTATTGGCTATTTAACTCACTAGAAATCTATTGGCTATTTACTCACTAGAAATCTATTGGCTATTTACTCACTAGAAATCTATTGGCTATTTAACTCACTAGAAATCTATTGGCTATTTAACTCACTAAAAATCTATTGGCTATTTAACTCACTAGAAATCTATTGGCTATTTGCTCACTAGAAATCTATTGGTATGGCTATTTAACTCTGGTTATAACGACCTGCTGAATCTCATTTTATACATTAGATACATCAGTATATCAAAGACAATTTACGTGACATTGAATACGACTTTGTCGTTGCAGCCAAAGGGACAGGTTTAAATACTTCACAAACTGGTGACCTACTAGAACCTTTACACACACCCATATCCATGGTACAGAAATAATAATAAAAAATAATTTTGTAAGCAGAAATCTCTTATTAATGAAAGAGATCGAAGGAGAATGCCTAGACTTGTTCAAACGTATAGAAAAACAACAGCAGCTCAAAGAACCTCTCTTTAAAATACAGAAGCGCATTTTTGAGCGCAAAACACGACGAAACTTGAAGTAACCGAACTACAGCTACAGAAATGTTATGAATTCAATCAGTCAGTTAATTGCCATACGTGATACACGCTTGGACGATCATGTCTCGAAAGAGACATGACTGACTGGGTAGAAGATTATCCCGCAGTAGGTTGCCATTGCTTTCTGCGGTAGACTGGTTGTCAGCCAAGGCTATATAACACAATCTGTCCTGCTATTTAACTCCTAGGTAGAGGGAGAAGAGATGTATTCTATTATTATGTAGTAATTACTGGGGGATCAGTTTATTACTTTATAACAATAGACAACCAATCCCTCACTTTATGACCAGTAGAAGCCTTAATCATGATTCAAACAATTATATTCAGTCAGTCAGTTAAATGCCATACGTGATACACGCTTGGGCGATCATGTCTCGAAAGAGACATGACTGACTGGGCAAAACATTATACCGCAGTAGGTTGCCATTGATTTCTGCGGTAGACTGGTTGCCGACTAAGGCTATAGAACCCTATCTGTCCTGCTATTTAACCCATAACTGGAAGGAAGAGACGGATTAATACCTTTCCCAAGGCTATTTGCGCGTAAGTGAATACAATGGATTCAACTGGAATTCGAACTCGGCTCCCCGGTTTCTCGTTTGGAGCCGATATCCACTGTACCACAACGCACAAATAGAATTAGATAAGTTGCCCAAATGTTGATTATAGAATATTATAAAAACGTTGCCTGGTCTGATGAGTACACATTTCTGCTGGGACGTTCGAATGACAGAGCAGGACTAAGGTGGAAGCAAACACAAGGGTATTAATAAATCCTGCCTCTTATCGCCGGTTCAAGCAGGTGGGTAGTGGTATAATATGAAAAGTATTTTTATATTTTACGACAAAATAAAAGTTCGTTTAAATTCTACAACCTACCTTGTATTATGGATGTCCATGTGTGCACATACCTGTGATGGCAAATTTGTTCCCTGGAGGTGGGGGAATTCGTGTATTGGATGTGTAGTCAACCAAACCAGAAGAATTGCGGAATGGCATAATAACAGCAGGAACCTGAATTTCGAAATTATTCTTCCAGAAGATTATCGAATCCATGCCAAAAAACTGGGAGGGGGTTCTAAATGCAAGTGGAGTTTCAATACGATACTAATAAAATATCTCGCGAATGTTAGCATATATATATATGCTTAGAACCAACTTAATAAAAACTTATCCAAATGTTAGAGAATTTTTGTCTTTATTTTCAACTAAAATTAAAGCCAAAATGCGATGTTTAGAACGGCTCATGATTAAACATAGTAGACATTCATTGTCTCTTATATTTAGCAATATATGTTTAGAAAATTATTCGCTGCCTCAATACACTATATAAATATATGTAGAAGGAGGCAGCCTTTTTAGCGTGTGTATTATCATTATACACGCCCAATAGCTGAGAGCGTTCTAATTCATTGCTGAATGAACGATGCGTAGATGCCAGAGTAGTTACTGTTTTTCAAAATCTACCATTCTTCCAGAGTCAGAGTCAGTGTCAGAGTCAGAGTCAGTGTGTGAGAGCGTAGTCATCCGATATATATATACATATATATATATATATATGTGTGTGTGTGTGTGTGTGTGTGTGTGTGTGTGTGTGTAAAAATATCCTCAGTTATAATCTGAGATTAAGGACTGAATGGTTAAATAAAATAAGGACAAGAGGAAAACTGTATTTTAAATCGCCTACGCGTTCCGTCCTGTGATGGGCTTTATTAAGGCAAAAAGACGAAATGAGCTTTATTCCAAATTACGTATCTATAAACAAATATTTGTGCTTGCCAACACTGTTTTGTTTATAGATACGTAATTTAGAATAAAGCTAATTTCGTTTTTTTGCCTTAATAAAGTCCATCACAGGACGAAACGCGTAGGCGATTTAAAATACAGTTTTCCTCTTGCCTTTATTTTATTTAATCATATATATATATATATATATATATATATATATATATATATATATATATATTACTCATCAGTAGCGAATTGAGTTGTCCTGGTAAATGACGTGTGTATATACCGCATATATATCAGTGCCATACGTGATACACACTTAAGCGATCATGTCTCGAAAGAGACATGACTGACTGGGCAGAAGATTATCCCGCAGTAGGTTGCCATTGCTTTCTGCGGTAGACTGGTTGCCGACCAAGGCTATAGAACCCTATCTGTCCTGCTATTTAACCCATAACTGGAAGGAAGAGACGGATTAATACCTTTCCCAAGACTATTTGCGCGTAAGTGAATACAATGGATTCAACTGGAATTCGAACTCGGCTCCCCGATTACTCGTTCCGAGCCGATATTCACTGTACCACAATATCATGCTAAAATTTCCTCTTATCTCATTCCATGCGGCGATGGCTTTGGGAGTAGGCACCGCTACTGACACTAAAATTCTTTCGATCCCGGCTTAAAGAAAGTGGATATCTAGCCACACTGATGAGTTGTGATATAGCGAAACAGGCTTGTATGTGGATGACTAATATATATATATATATATATTTCTACTATTACTACAGGCGAATTGTTTCGAGTCGCCCGACATTTTTTTCAGTCTTTCTCCAGGTTACCCTTACTACCACAAAGTAGACATTTGGATTCGTCAGTCAATAATGCATTTTGATAAATTATGTATAGTTTATATGAGAAACATTATATTTTTCATTAAGCATTTATCATTAATTAAACTTTTGGAATTTACCAAAATTTATAATTAAATTAAATGTTGGTGCAGGTTCTAGATGCTAACTCAGTACTGACAAACATTACAAAAACAACACGTTGTTATCTCTGAAGAAAATACACGATTGACCATTATGACAGAATTTTCATATTTTATTTTTTATTTTTAATATTTTCTTACTTAGCACAAAATGACATAACCAAAACTGAGGTGAGGGCGCAAATTAAAATTGTACTCAAAGAAAACAGATTACCAAAAAGGTGAACATTTCTAGACATGGGTTACAGTATTTGTTACAAAGGCACTTAGAAACTGTCGCAAATTTGACAGAAAAAACCTGAGCTGAAGACCCAGAAATTACAACTGCTGCTGAAGATTAATACTTTAAATTATACTGTCACCAAAAGCCGCGCAAACTGGAGCATTAGAAGCCGGTTTAGCCAACGATATAGATGAGAAATTGTAGGAGGATTTGAAATATTAAGTTAGTAATTCATCGAGTTTTATTCAGCCTCAACAGAATGCAGGAAGCAGTTGATGACCGAAGAAATTCACCTTGTTTATTGAATGACCCTCGTAGAAGTCCTCATACCGAAACAATTCACTTTATTTATTGAATGACCCTTGTAGAAGTCCTCATACCGAAACAATTCACCTTATTTATTGAATGACCCTTGTAGAAGTCCGTATATCGAAAAATTCACATTATTTATTGAATGAGCTTCGTAGAAGTCCTTATACCGAAATAATTACCTTATTTATTGAATGACCCTCGTAAAAGTCCTTACACCAGAAAAAATTCTTATTGAATAAGAATTTGGTCTAGGTTTTAATTCCTGGTAGTGGATGCGCACTGCTGATGAGTCCCAAATATAAAAAATATAAATATTTTTTTCTCCGAGGGCCATTCAGTAAATAAGGTGGATTCTTCGGTATAAGGACTACTAATAAAGATAGAAGCTTACTTTTTAAAAAAAACTCTTTTCCTTTACTACTTTTTAAAAGGAATTTAGTGTAATGTTGCAGATTTAAAAAAAACATTGAAAGTTTTGTAGATTAACAAAGATGGCCAACCAAGAAACATGTTCCGGGATTGTACAGAGAGGTCAGTTATCAAGTTTTTGGTTGCTGAAGGGTGCAAACCAGTTGAAATTCATAGGAGAATGTCAACTGTGTATGGTGCTACATGTTTCAGTCAAAAAGTGTCTACAGATGGGCTAAATTGTTTAAAGAAGGATGGAGCTGTGTTGTGGATGAAGACAGGCCTGGGCGGCCTACAGAAGTGAGGTCTCCTGATGTGATCGAATCAGTCAATGACCTCATTCAGTCTGACAGAAGGGTGACAGTGGATGACATTGCAAGGACTTTAAGCCTATCCGTTGGGACAGCACACAAAATTGTCCATGATGATCATGCCTACTCGAAGGTCAGCTGCCGGTGGGTGCCAAAGATGCTTACTGCAGAGCACAAACAGCTGGAAACTGCTCCCTCATCCCCCTTTACAGCCCAGAATTTGCCCTTTCAGACTTTCACCTGTTTGGTCCCTTGAAAGCGTTCACGAGAGGCACGAAGTTTGAAAGCGACTGGCTGAGACATCAATTCAAAGATTTTTACGCTGAGAGAATACGGAGGCCTGTGCACAGATGAGAAAAGTGTGTGATACTGCTAGGAGTCTACTTTGAACAAGAAAAAAAGTAAACTTCTATCTGTATGAGAAGTCCTTATACCGAAAAATTCACCTTATTTATTGAATGACCCTCGTAGATGTCCTTATACCGAAAAATTCACCTTATTTATTGAATGACCCTCGTAATAACTATATCTCTATAAAAGCTCTATATCTGTATTGATCACTTTATAAAACGTAAAATTTACAAAACTGTGGAATATATAGCCATTTGTTTATGTCACTATTATATATGCATATGCTTTATTGTAAGGTACGCTTATGCTTTATTGTAAGGTACGCTTATGCTTTATTGTAAGGTATGCTTATGCTTTATTGTAAGGTACACTTATGCTTTATTGTAAGGTATGCTTATGCTTTATTGTAAGGTACGCTTATGCTTTATTGTAAGGTACGCTTATGCTTTATTGTAAGGTATGAAAGGCTCCACCAGTGGCTTAAGAGGAAATTATAAAACTATTTTAATGAGCTATCTGGTGATGAAAATATGCGCGAGAAAATGAATCGATTACTTTTCATTTACACAATATAAAAATAAAAAGATGCTGGTAAAATTTGAACACGTTTTCTCTCATAATAACTATTCAGTAATTCAGTCAGTCAGTTAGGTGTTATACGTGATACACGCTTGGGTGATCATGTCTCGAAAGAGACATGACTGACTGGACGAAAAATTACAACAAAGTCGGTTGGCATTATTTTTTGCGGTAGACTGGTTGCCGACCAAGGCTATAGAACCCAATCTGTCTTGTTATTTAACCCATAACTGAAAGAAAGAGACAGATTAATATCTTTTTCCAAGGGTATTTGCGCGTCCGTGAATGTAAGGAATTTAACTGGAATTTGAACTGTTAAACTTCCTTAATATTCCATAGATATCACGATATATATCACGTGTGTGTGTGTGTGTGTGTGTGTGTGTGTGTGTGTGTGTGTGTGTGTGTGTGTGATGTCATTTGTATTTTTCTGTCAAATTACTCGTTGGTTGGTTTTGATTGATACAATCGAAAAGCTTTTTTTTCTCTCCCCAGTTGAATAAACAAACTGCCAGTTGTTTATCCCGATATTGTTTTCTTTCCCATCCTCAATCAACCCAGTTGATTTTCACGAGCTTTCTTTCGCTTTCATGTCAACGTCAAAAATTGGCCTTAATTAGAACATTGCCGCTGCTTCCTTTGCTGAAAACACCCTCCCCGGCTCGCAAACGCGCAGAAGTGAAACAAAAAAAAAAAAAAGAATTCATTCTCATTGCAATTTAAAAAATACTCGCTTTCGCATCTTTACTGATTATTTACGTAGCGTCTCCTTCCACGCACCGATGATTAGATCATCGGCTGAATATTGACATCCTTATGCCTGATGAAACAATTAGAATTCTTCCACACAAAATAATCTTGCTAGCAAATATAACGTTCTACAATTAGTAGAAAAATGGCGCTATATAGTCTTATTCTCACGCGCTAAATTAAGCTAAATTTAAACATGTTCCACAACAATCCGTTTGACTTATTAGTTCTTTTATGGTTTATCGTTCACTTTGGATGTGCGTTGTGGTGCAGTCGATATCGGCTCGGAACGAGAATTCGGGCAACCGAGTTCGAATTCCTAGTTAAATTCGTTGCATTCACTTACGCGCAAATACCCTTGGAAATGGTATTAATCCGTCTCTTTCCTCCAGTTATTGGTTAAATAACAGGAGAGATTAGGTTCTATAGCCTTGGCTGGCAACCAGTATACCACAGAAAATAATGGCAACTTACTGCGGGATAATCTGTCCAGTCAGTCATATCTCTTTCAACACATTATCGCCCAAGCGTTTATCACGTACGGCACTTAACTGACTGGCTGATCGTCCATTTGCCGGTGATTTGAAGCCGAAACATTTTTTGAATATGAGAAAAATTAGTATTTGCATATGAATTACGTTAACAACTTTTCGAGAATAATAATGATTTTCCAGACACAAATTTCACAAATTTAATCCATTTGTTGGGGAGAAAATAGATAGATACCTTTTCCAATAGGTATTTGCACGTAAAAATTCGAAGTTGCGTTAGAATAAATAAAAATCAAAGTAAAGAATATAGAAACAGAAAAAATTTGTTACAAATGAATAAATATTGTATCTATGACTGTACGATATTACTGCTTCAATTTTCTCAGAAACTCATTGCATGTCCCAGGAACTTTAGCTGTCTATTCCTGGTGCTCAGTATTAATTTCCTTTTCGTTTCCATCCTTTTCAAAACCTCATTATTGCTCACATGCTCGATCCATGATATTCGCATTATCCTTCAATGGAACCACATTTCAGTTGCTTCAAGTCTTTTCTTCATCTTTGATGAGATTGTCCAGCATTCACTGCCATATTGAAGAACTGACAACACATAGCAATCCAGTACTCTCTTATTTGTTTCTAGCGAAATTTTCCTGTTTCTTAATACTTTACTCAACTTCTGGAACGCATCCTTGTGCTTTTGGATCTCAGGAATATAAATGGACAGAAACTGCTTTGAAAACAAAGTGAGGGGGTCAGTTTATATGTTGATTGTAATATGGAATTGATCCCCCACTTTATATTCACTATGCTTCTGTAGAACCACATTTCGGTTGCTTCAGGTCTTTCCTTCATCTTTGATGAGATTGACCAGCATTCACTTCTATATTGAAGAACTGACATCACATAGCAATCCAGTACTCTCTTCTTTGTTTCTAGCAAAATTGTCCTGTTTCTTAATACTTTACTCAACTTCTGGAATGCTTCCTTCGCCATGCCAATTCGCCTTCGGATCTCTGTGTCGCACTTTCCGTCTTCTGTTAGAACACTTACCGACATATAAACACACTTAATTCGTTTATAGTTTAAATACGCTTGACACGCATTGATTTCACTAAAATATACTTATATTTATCTCCCTATCCTCGGTGGCTCTTAGAACGCCTTCTCCTGTTACACCATGCAACCCTCGTTCCATCATCCAACTGATAAGGGCCTTCAAATATGTTATTCTCTGCTTTCCCCTGTCTCTTTATCCATCTATCTAGCCTGTTAGTATCAGGTTCTCCAAGCCCTCCTTCCTCTTTGGATGTCCCAGGAACTTCAGCTGTCTCTTCCTGATGCTCAGTATTCTTGTTCCCATCCTTTCCAACACCTCATCATTGCTCACATGCTCGATCCATGATATCCGCATCATCCTTCTGTAGAACCACATTTTAGTTGCTTCAAGTCTTTCCTACATTATTGTTGATATTGTCCAACATTCACATATTGAAGAACAGACATCACATAGCAATCCAGTACTTTCTTTTTTGTTTCTAGCGAAATTTTCCTGTCTCTTAATACTCTGCTCAGCTTCTAGAGTAACGCGTGTAACAATTTAAAAACAAATGAACTATTTTTTTAAAAAATGTGATCCCAAAGTTAGAAATCTGTCCCTTAAATGCCCATAAGGGTTGATGGGTCGTTAAACTTAAACCAAACCAAACCATAATAAACATGTGTTCCTTTCGATCGTTTCAAAATGTGTGCCCCACGAAGATCGACATGCAAAATAATAAATAAAAGACGAATCCTTTTTTACTAAAGGCAAACATTTTAGGATCACACTGCATTTTACCTGAAAATGAGCTTTATTTGTATCGTTTTAATTAAAAAATAAACTTTCAGTAATTGTAATGTATTTTCTTTTCTTTTTCAATCTTTCTCTCGGCCTTTCTTACTACCAAATAGTTTAAATCTGGATTCGCCTGCCCACTTAAGCATTTTGATAAATTATGGATATTTTGTATGAGAAATATTATAGTTTGGCTTTTACCAATAACACATTCAGTAGACTTTTGAGATTACTAAAAATGCTGAAGATATTAATAAAGTCAATGGAATCATGAAAAAGGACATTTTAATTTTGCCATGTCATCTAATTTCCGCATAAGCCTGAACAAATCGCCTTTCAAGAAGAGAACGGTCAAAAACACTCTTTTAAATTATGTCAAAATTACCTCGGGTCAAATAAAATGTTCGAAACTATGACTTGAGTACCTCAACCTCTTGACTTCTCTCCCATTGCATTAGAATAGGATGAATTGGATAGGAAATTTCGAAGAGAATATTCAAAGAGTGAGAGTGAGCTTTTTAGTGCCTGAGCAATGATTGGGAAGAACTAACTAGTATTTTTTTAAACTGTTGGAAAGAATGCCAGGAATTTGCATATCAGTCAGTTAGTCTTAGCATCGAGGCACGGTGGAGTAATGGATTGAAGAATCGGGGAATCGAGTTTGAGTTTCAGTCGAATTCATTGCATTCGCTTACGTGCTAATAACCTTTGGGAAGGCATGAACCCATCTCTTCTCCCCACATTTAAGGGAAAATAGCAGGAATAGACCGACTTCTATAGCCTTAGGGGTAACCGGTCTAGGAGAAAGAAACCAGCTTGGAGAGGGTTAATAACATTAAAGGATACAGTTTTGGTTGGCAAAAAAGCAGAAAGAACTGACAATCTACAGATGGAAAATCTTCAATCGCTCTATTTCAACATGCCTTGAGCCAACATGGAAGAATAGGCTCAAATACTTAACATGCGAATATCTCATGTTGATGCGTAATGATGATGAAGTGGTCGTTTTATTAACAAAAACAAAATCTGATGTTTTTGTCTATACTTCGGCGATGAGTTAGTATTTACACTATTTACATTATTCGGACCATTGTCTTCATATTTCAATCTTTGACACTAATGATTTTTCTGGCACTACGTATTACTGGTTCCCATATTGGATTCATCTCTATGCTTGGTCGGCTTAGGAGATTTTTGAAGCCTAGCATTTACGCTGATTCCTTAAGTATTCGTAGTTTCCAATTGTGTTCTCTATTTATCATTTCAACTTCATTCCATAGGAGACTGTGATCCCCTTTCTCCCTCCATATGTGGTCAGCTACGCCTGATTTTTCTATCTCTTCTCGTGTTATGACCTCGCGATGCACATGTAGCTTTACCATAAGGGGGCAGCCTGTTTCTCCTTTATATTTCTTTCTTCGGCTACATGGAATGGTGTACACACAGTCTTTAGTCAAGTCTTTCTCTGTTGGGGGTCTTACTCGAGAGAAGTACCTGCGAAGTGTAGAACCACTTCTGAAGTTCGTCCTGATGTTATATGGACCACAAATACACTTTCGTTACTGAAATGCTATCCTTGACTTTAACAATATACAAAAATGTTTCATTTTAAAGTGTTTTGAAGAAACGAAGGTGGCCCAAACATTTCGCCTATAGTGTAGATTAAGCTGGTTTCAATCGCTTTAACCAAAAGATATCTATACAAGATCAATTTCTTGAAACATTCTTTCAGTAGTTCTATATACATGTATCCAAGAATAACTAAAACATTTTTTCGATACATTTACCTATTAACTGGCAAAAGTTCGAACATTTGTAAGGGACTATCTGACATTTCAATTCCCCTAACTCAAAGGAATCTCTTGTAGACACCCGCTGTGTTTTGTTGCAGTGATCCGTGAGTGTTCATGGAATAAGAAATGCTGTTGGAATGAAAGTTAGAGTAGAGAAACGTGTGGGGAGAGAAGAGGTGGGAAGATCGATGTTACGAATTGTGATTTGGCTTCCAATTCGCTTACGGAATAAAAATGCATTTTTCTCATTATCTATAGAAAAAATTCAGAACACCTTCAGTTATCAGACAATAAATTCTTCAAACCTTGGACCCTCGAATGCGTTCAATAGAAAGAAGAGGGGGATGTCGTGATCTTTCTGGTTGACTTTTAAGAAATTCCCGCACAGTGAAGCAAAAATAAATTCTCCGTGCTTACGAGACATCATTTGATGTCAAAGATACTTCATACACACTTATATCGACCCTCCTTGTCATCAGCTTCCATGCTTTAAATTTCTTGGTTTGTATTACGAACTGAAAAATCGTTGGTTATTGTATAATTTGCTCCACTTAATATAGCATAAATATGCTTAAAGAAAGAATTTAACTGCACGCGCGCGGGCACACACACACACACACACACACACACACACACACACATTAATTTTTTAAAAGCTAAATTTGCTTACTACTTTCTAAATGGGTGATGTCATTTTCACGGTATTCTACAAGAAGAACACTGATACATCAGGAAAAAAAACAACTTTTGATGTGCGTTGTGGTGCAGTAGATATCAGCTCGGAACGACAAATCAAGGAGCTGAGTTCGAATTCCAGTTGAATTCCTTGCATTCACTTATGCACAAATACCCTTGGGAAAGGTATTAATCCGTCTCTTCCCTCCAGTTAGGGGTTAAATCCCAAGACAGATTGGGTTCTATAGCCTTAGTTGACAACTAGTCTACCGTAAAAAGCAATGTCAACCTACTGCGGGATAATCTTCTGCCCAGTCAGTCATGTCTCTTTCGACTTATGGCACTTAACTGACTGATTGAATGAGGAAGGACGGCTTGGAGAACCTGATGCTCATGAGACTGAGAAAGGAAAAGAAAAACTATGGAAAGCAATACATGACATACTTAATGAACTTAATCATATGGATTGGTGGAGCGGGGTTTGGGTGGGATGACAGGAAAAAGGGGTATCGAAAGGATAGAGATATAGGGAAGGCCATGGTCGCCTACGTCATGAAGAGACACGACACATGGAAAATGAATATATATATATATGTAAATGGATGGATGTAAATATATATATACAAGCAGGTACACACCCATAGTCATCAATGTAATATAACAGAGCTATTAAGTATATTTTAATAAATATGCATATTATCCTACGTCTATTGCACGACTCCGAGTTTCATGCACTACGCAATCATCAGGTGCATATTATGAACTGATCCGTTCTAGATTTGAATTTGTATTTTTGATACTAGCTTTGTTTAAGGTTGTTATAAATTATAAACATTGGGTCCCAATTTTTTTCATTTATTAAATGTATAAGTTAATTTGGTTTCTACCAAAAATTAAAAATGAAATTCGAAAGTAAAATTGTTATATATGGTTTATACTTTATAACTACCATAAACAAAGCTAGTACCAAAAATGAAAATTCAAATGTAGAAACGAACAGTTAATAATATGCACCTGATGAGTGCGTAGTGCTTGTAACTCCGAGTTGTGCTATTGACCTAGGATATGTGTGTGTGTGTGTGTGTGTGTGTGTGTGTGTGTGTAAACGTTAGAAATGAGAATGCAGTGTTCTAAAATTTGAACTAATGGAGGTTCATTAAAAGCCCCCGTTAAGAGACTCTAAGAATGAACGCAAAATGATAAACAAAACAAGTGTAAACAAATTAAATTTCTTTAAACTTGTTTTAATGGAGTTTTTGAAAATATGCCTAAATCAGGGTATTCACACGCACAAGCCAACGACCACACACGTTGGTAGATCACAATATAAATACGAATAGACACTGGTAGATAGAGAGACACAGCGACAGAGAGAGAGAAAGAGAGGTCTTAATATGATTCTGATGTTAATTGCTGATTAGATTACGTGCAAGAAAACTGTAAATCTAAACAGAAATACGGTTTCTATTATCACAATGGGTGCTGTTTGCTCGGCATATTAATGAATTCCATCTTAATCTTTCAAAATTCTCTCATTCAAATTAAAATGAATTGTTTCTTTGAATGCTTTCATTCTACTTAAAAGCATTCAAACCTCTATCATAATTGCAAAATAATTTACCTTAAAGGCAATTCACGAATTCTAATTTCGCATTTTAGAATTGGCTTCCGTACTGTGGGACAAATGTACTTCCCAGTTGTCGTTTGAATCCACTCCAAACGGACAATTAGTCAATTATGGTAATCATCTCGGATACTGTTTACTCCCGACATCTACAGAAGATCTTACTAAGCAAAATTAAAATGAATTCTTAGACATCAATTTCGTCAGATTTTGTCAAAACAAAAAGATGATATCTTGACTTGTAAGGAACTGCCAAATATATATATATATATATATATATATATATATAACAAGAAGAATTCGGGGGACGATAAGCGTAGTTTGATTTTTTTTTTTAATCCAAGTACGTTTGTTTTTTGTGTTTTCTTCTTTTTATCAAATTATCAAAAAGATTCATGCTATCATATATATGGCCATTTATACTGAATAATTTTGTAACAAAGGAAGAAGAGATTTAAGGACACCGATATATGATTAGACCGATAATTGTTGAGAACGCCATCAACAGTCCCTGTGGCCAATTAGGAAATTTGTAAAGAAAAAAAGAACATAACTGAGAAAAAAGAAACATACAAACTGTTTAGAAAGAGTCAGTTTAAATATTTGTAAATATGTATATACAAGCAGGTACAAACCCATAGTCATCAATGTAAGTTTTGACTTAGTCCCCCCTGAATACTACACTCTTCTGAGTGGTTAGTTCCGCACTCTTTTCTTCAATTTTTCCCTTTAACCGGTCCACTTGTGAAAACGACTGTTTTCGACACGCATTGTTGTAAACAATTCATTTTTCATCGTTATTGGTAATTCTCTGCATTTGAGCAGAAAAAAAAACAGTTGTTTTTTTTGCTTAGAAAGATGAAAGTAGACATAATAAAAATAGTTCATAGCAAAAGAAACGAAAAGGGAATATATATATATATATATATATATATATATATATATATAAAAAATGGAATATATATATATATATATATATATATATATATATATATATATATATATATTCATTACCATGAAATGGTAATGCCGGAATATAATAACGATTAAGAACATCTAAACCGATTAGTGCAAACAATTTCATCTAGATACTCTGGCTTAGGTCGTTACGAACACTTCAGCTTTCCAGAGTGGAATGGGTAATAATTTATATCGGGTATTACGGGTACACTACACTGTCAAGAGTAGGAGGAATAAGGGTAGACTACGCTGTCAAGGGTAGGAGGGATAATGATTTATATTTGGTATTACGGTTACACTACGCTGCCAGAGTAGGAGGAGGAATGATTTACATCAGGTATTACCGGTACACTACGCTGTCAAGAGTGGGGGCTGTAATGATTTATATCGGGTATTACCGGTACACTACACTGTCAAAGAGAAGTAATGGTATCTATCGAGTATTAACGGTAGACTACGCTGTCCAGAGTAGGAGGGGTAATTATTTATCTCTGGTATTACTGGTACTTTACGCTGTCAAGAGCCGGGGAAGTAATTATATATATATATATATATATATATATATATATATATATATATATATATATATATATATATGTTATTACCGTTACCTTATAAAGGGTAATACCGAAATACAATACCGATTAAAAACAGCTAAACAAGTATATCGGTTCACAAAAACCACAGCAAATATCGATGCCAAAATGTCTGCACAGCGACTAAACCAATGTTCCAAACTAATATTATACGCAAAAAGAACAAAACTCATTGCCATTAAGCCAACCAACCACTCTTTATGTTTACGGAGAGATGGCTGGTAGGACTTAATACACACTGAAAAATATAGGTTTTCAAGTGATAGTCGGTATTAGCCTTATTCAGCTCTGAGTACATGTAAATAAGAACAGGTTCACTGTTAGTTTTAATTTCTTCTCTTAAATTGTATGACATAAAAGAATCGTAGCGATTTTCTGTATCCAAAAGTTTTCAAATACCTTACAAGGCTAAAATGAGATATGAAGATTGTCTCTTTGATATACCGTGTCGTATAACTAATTTTAATCGGCGTTTCAATTTGATCGCCATCAACGACTGTAGGCTTATCGAAACGTTCTCAATTATCCATATCAAAATGCCCTAGTCTGAACTTAGGTGTTTCAGACAACTACTACAGGGTCAGTCAGTTGAGTGCCATACGTGATACACGCTTAAGCGATCATGTCTCGAAAGAGACATGACTGACTGGGCAGGAGATTATCCCGCAGTAGGTTGCCATTGCTTTCTGCGGTAGACTGGTTGCCGACCAAGGCTATAGAACCCAATCTGTTCAGTTATTTAACCCATAACTGGAGAGAAGAGACGGATTAATACCTTTCCCAAGGGTATTTGCGCGTAAGTGAATGCAAGGAATTCAGCTGGAATTCGAAGTCGGCTCTCCGATTTCTCGTTCCGAGTTGATATCCAATGCACCACAACGCACAGCGGTAAATTAAAACAAAACGTGAAAACTCACTCGCCAAAACTCACTCTTAATAAAACTCACTGCTTCCGAGAAGAGAAAAAACCCCAGACTAGGCCATACCGAAACGCAATGTCTTGTCTGGGGAAGAGCAAACATGCAGGGTCTACGAGGAATGTTTGTCCTAGCGTAAGCGCTCGGAACCCCCCGCCCCATACACACACACACACGTAAAAATAGGCTTCATACCACATCTTCACTTTGTATGGAGGCTCGGATAAATACCGAATTCGCCAAAACTCACTCTTAGTTGGACGCTCTGCCCTCAAGCAGAAAGGAAACCAGACGAAGCTATGCCGAAGGACAGTCTTGCCTGGAGACAAGCAACCATAGCCTACGGGAATTTTTGCCCGAGAGTATGCACTCAAAAGGACCCGCGTTACACCCAGTTTTTGTAGGGAGGCTCGGGTAAATACCAATCTCAGAAAAACGTGAAACAACCATTGAAAAAATTGGTAACGATTGATGTGACTGAAAAATTCCAGAAGAATTTCTGCACGTTTTGTCAGTCCCCACGTCGACTGTTCTTTGAAAAATACGATAACCTGAAGATCAAAATCAGTTTAGCCATATGAGACGGGCAGAACGAAAGACGAAAGTTCTCGGCGAGTAACCTTTAAATGACGAGTCACAAAATCGAACAGCAATTAATCAATCATTAAAGAACCAATCAGAGTTAAGTAATTACCCGAGAATCGAATGATTATTCAAGGTCATAAATATACAAGAAATTTATTCGATGCTGTTCAAGGTCAATTATCTTGGAAAGATAAAACAATCATAATGAGTTTTCCGATATACTGGCCACCCCCTATATTCTCTATTAGGTTAATTTCTATTTGTCTAACTTGAGTTTCACTCGGCCTCTTATTAACAAACATACATAGCTAATTAATATATATATATATATATGTGTGTGCACATTTTCCTTTCGCTTTGATAACAGACAAGATTACCATCTGAACCGTGAATTCTAAACCTATGGACATTATGTGCAATGCAGACATGCGTAAGTCATGTTTGAATGAGTATCCGACAGTCAGTTAAAGTGCCATACGTGATACACGCTTAAGCGATCATGTCTCGAAAGAGACATAACTGACCGGGCAGAAGATTATCCCGCAGTAGGTTGCCATTGCTTTCTGCGGTAGACTGGTTGCCGACCAAGGCTACAGAACCCAATATGTCCTGCTATTTAACCCATAACTGGAAGGAAGAGACGGATTAATACCTTTCCCAAGGGTATTTGCGCGTAAGTGAATACAATGGATTCAACTGGAATTCGAACTCGGCTCCCCGGTTTCTTGTTCCGAGCCGATATCCACTGTACCACAACGCACATCCTGAGTATCCGACAGAATAGTGAATATAAATGTCTTAGACAATTTATTTAAGTTTTATTCTAACAAGCTTTGCTGATTAATCGGCACGTCAGAAAAATGGATTTTATTTCAACAAAATCTACATTAAAGAAATGAAGCGTGATTCACATTAAGCAAACGGAAGCTTGATTGTGGCTTTAATTGCAACATTTCAGAAATTTGATGCCGTTCATTTCAATTCAGTATCAGGGCACTTCCATGTGGTTTAATGATTAGCAAGCTTGTCTCACTAGATCAATTACGTCTGTATAGTGAATTTTATCCTCACTGGGTTCCCCCAGATTTTCGTCCTTGTACCACATCTAAGCTACGCTTAGAAAATCACAATCTCAACTGAGGGTTTATTTTTATATATTTATTTATTTTGATATTTTGAGGTATTGAACATGGAGACACATGGTCCAGTGGATAAAAGAGTTGATCGAAGTATCCAGGGACTGTGACAAAGGGTTGTTAGTTCGATACCTGGTCACAGGAGTTGTGAACTAAAACTTCGAGGGAAATAACTGCAACTGGAACATTCGGAAGTAACAGGCACGTAGAACTAGAACAATCTACTCCGATGGACGAAATACAGGGTTTGGTTCGAAATTCCAGTCACCTGAAGAAGGCTGAAGCTTACAACAACCGAAATGTCGTGAAGATGAGAGAGCAAAGAGGAGAACAACTGTTCGGACAGTGGAAATATTTTATTAAAATACTAGCAGTATAGCCCGGCGTTGCTCGGGTGTAATGAAAGCATTAAAACTAATCCATGGTCCTGGAGCTCAGGCTCTTTGGACGTTGGCACGAAACACTAAAAAGCAATAGTTGTTTCCAGTTAAAGCGAAACCGTAGACTGAAAGAAAAATGAATGGACGTAAGTCAAATTTTGATTTCCTGGTATCGATATCAAATAAGTATTTTCGTCGTAAACTGAATTTTGAAGGCTAAATAAGTCCTCTGAGTAAATGGTATCATGGCTGAGACTAAGAATTACAATTATACCTACTTAGAGCCAAACCCGAAGCAAAAAGTAAAATAAAAGAGTTGAAAAAAATACAGACATACAGGCAGATAAACAGGCACACACACAAACATCTTGCCTTATATATATATATATATATTATCGATTTTCTGCACTATTGTAAGAACTGCAACCTTGAAACTTCTGAATATCGTTTCTTATGTCTTTGTCTATGAGTGCATCAAATTTGATTAAAATCGGATCACTCCTTCTATAACTCGATTTTTTCGATTATCGATTTTCGATATTTATCGGGGGTACCTCGACATAAAACCAAGCTAAGAACACTCGCAGACGCTTATAGTGCAACTGTGTAAATTTTTAAGAAAATCGGTTCAGCCGTTTCGGAGTCTATAGTTAACAGATACACAGACACACACACACACACACACACAGACAAAGATTCATTTATAAATGACTTTAGATTAGATAGATAATGTTGAGTTGTGACAAAGATTAGCGCCAAGATTTTTTTGTTGTTTTGTTTTGTTTTTTAAGCAGATTTACTGATTTTTTTTTTTTTTACTGCGCATTGTGGTGCAGTGGATATTGACTCGGAACAATAAATCGGGTTGCCGAGTTCGAATTCCAGTTGAATTCCTCGCATTCACTTACACACAAACGCTTATAATACAACTGTGTAAATTTTCAAGAAAATCGGTTCAGCCGTTTCGGAGTCTATAGGTAACGGATACACACACAAAGACAAAGTTCCATTTATAAATAAGTTTAGATAATAATTTTCATATTTTGATATACGAAAATGTTCATTTCCTTTAAGGCTGTAATATATTGAAATTTTATAAGAAAAGCCCAGTTCAAACTCCTCTCCCGTTTTTTTTTAAACAGGAGTGCTGGTTTATCCCTTGTTTCCTGTTTGGCATTGGGTTTCCGGTCCTTTCTAAACTCTACTTCAACGCTATACTTCCAACGTCTCCACTTTAACTCTGAAATCTATACTTTTATTGGTTATCTGATTTATTCTTAAATCTTTTCCTTCTCTATCAGTAGCTTCCTTGTATCTTAGTGGCTTTATTGCCTTACTCCGAGTGATTTAAAAATATATTTATTTTAAGGTTTTAATGTATTAAGGCATGGTGGAATAATAGATAGCGGCTCGGATTGAGGAATAGGAGAGCCGAGTTCGAAATCCAGTTGGGTTCATTACATTCACTTACGTGCTTGTACTATTGGGCAAAGTATGAACCTAACAATTATTCCCCAAGTTATGGGTAAAATAGTAAGAGATTATACGTTGTATAGCCTTGGTTTGCAACCGGTCTAGGAGTTAGAAAACTCTGAATTCAAACCAAACTGAAGAGAGTTGGGCTCCGTCAGGTTGTCGTAACCCAAAATAGTACACCTTCTACTGCAACTGCATACATGTGCTGCCCCTATGATTCTAATGAGACATGGGATCTCTGGATCTAGTATTAAAATATAATTTCTTTTAATATGATAATGTATTAAAATATATTTCTTTCTTTCAATGTTTTGAGTAACCTAGGTACCACACATGCGTACGTTATTGACAAACGAAAGTACTTTGAAAAAGAAAATCATATAGACACAACTTAGTAGATTATATTGCCTACAAATTCCATAATTAATAAATTTGAAAGAGATTTTTTAACTAAATTCAATATAAATATAATCACAATCACTTCGAAAATAATTACAAATTGAATGAATGTCAAACAGAATCAAGTGTCAGCTGAAGTAAAATATTACAAATGTCCCTAAAAAACATGAACGAGATTTTTTTTTTTTTTTTTATAAGCGTTTCACCCCGAGCAAGGCATGTCACTGCCACTACTGTGCAGGGGGCTACGTAGAGTGGAGAAAGGCTGATTAAATATAGGAAATAACAGAGGGTGGGTGATAGGCGGGTGAGGATACCGAGAATGAGGGTTGGGTAGATGAGAGTGTTGTGAGAATAGTTGGGAGTTAGTGTGATAGGAGGTGTCTATTGACCCTACATTTAAACACCTGGAGATTGTAACTGTCGGGAAAGCAGAGTTGTGGAAGGGAGTTCCACAGGCGGGAAGCGCGAGAAAAGAAGCTGTTGGAGTAGAATTTACGGTTACATCTTATTTGTTTAACTGTAAAAGGGTGGGACCTAGTTGCTAATCTAGTATCTCGTGTAAATTCGTGCTTAGGCGGCACCAGTGATCTAAGCTCATCGGAGCAGAAGCCATGAAAGTACTTGTAGAAGAGGCACAGGGAAGCTACATCACGCCGGTGTGAGAGCGGCTGCAGCCGGTCTGCCAAGTCAGTATCAACCACGTTACAGATCCTCCTTTGTATTTTGTCAAGAAGCCCAAGGAGAGCAGCAGGGGCACCCGACCAGATATGGCAGCAATATTCAATACACGGGCGGATGGTAGATTTGTATATGTGCAGAATAGTTTCAGGTGGGAAAAATTTCCGGGCCCTGCACAGGGAGCCGACTTTCATAGCAGCAGATTTGGCAATGGATTCAATATAGTCATTCCATTTGAGGTCCGCCGAGAGTGTAAGGCCAAGGAGGCGTAGTATTTTACTCTCTGGGAGGCTAGCCTGTCCCATGCTAATGGGAGGTAGATGCGATTGTCTATGGTGGTTAGTTGATTCCTCGAATTTGAAAGAAAAGAATATACGAACATTAAAGAGACTTGAAAATATGCAACAGATTCAATGTATGTGCCACCGAATACGCCCTGATCACAGTTTTGACCTAGAAAATACCATTTTAATAAAAGGAAAAAAAAATGACTATAATTATTATACGAGGTCCATTAAATAAATAAGGTGAATTTATCGGTATAAGAACTTCTAATACAGATAGAAGCTTACCTTTTTTTTTAATTTTTTCCCTTTACTTCTTTTTTCAAAGGAATTTAATTTCTTTTTTTTTTTTTTGCAAATTGAAAAAAAACCTTTGCGAGTTTTGGAGATTAACAAAGATAGCCGACCAAGAAGCATGCCCCAGGACTGAACAAAGGTCAGTTATCAAATTTTTGGTTGCTGAAGGGTGCAAACCAGTTGAAATTCATAGGAGAATGTCAACTGTGTATGGTGCCACATGTTTCAGTCAAAAAGTGTCTACAGGTGGGCTAAATTGTTTAAAGAAGGATGGAGCTGTGTTGTGGATGAATACAGGTCTGTGAGGTCTCCTGATGTGATCGAATCAGTCAATGACCTCATTCAGTCTGACAGAAGAGTGACAGTGGATGATATTGCAAGAACTTTGAGCCTATCTGTTGAGACAGCACACAAAATTGTCCATGATGACCTTGCCTTCTCGAAGGTCAGCAACAAGGCCTCACACAGCAGCCCAAACGGTGCAGACCATCAACGAGCTTGGCTGGGAACTGCTTCCTCATCCCCCTTACAGCCCAGACCTTGCTCCTTCAGACTTTCACCTGTTTAGTCCCTTGAAAGCGTTCACGAGACGCAGAAAGTTTGAAAGTGACGATGAAGTCAAAAGTGCTGTGAGCGATTTTCTGAGACATCAGTCCAAAGATTTTTATGCTGAGGGAATACGGAATCTTGTACACAGATAAGAAAAGTGTGTGACACTGCTGGGAGACTACATTGGAAAATAAAAAAAGTAAGCTTCTATCTGTATTAGAAGTCCTTATACCGAAAAATTCACCTTATTTATTGAATGACCCTCGTAGAAGTTCTTATACCAAAAAATTCACCTTATTTATTGAATGACCCTCGTAGAAGTCCTTATACCGAAAAATTCACGTTATTTATTGAATGACGCTCGTAGAAGTCCTTATACCGAAAAATTCACCTTATTTATTGAATGACCCTCGTAGAAGTCCTTATACCGAAAAATTCACGTTGTTTATTGAATGACGCTCGTAGAACTCTCTACACCAAAAATTCACCTTATTTATTGAATGACCCTCGTAGAAGTCCTTATACCGAAAAATTCACCTTATTTATTGAATGACCCTCGTAGAAGTCCTTATACCGAAAAATTCACCTTATTTATTGAATGACCTGCGTAGAAGTCCTTATACCGAAAAATTCACCTTATTTTTTTAATGACCCGCGTTGAAGTCCTTATACCGAAAAATTCACCTCATTTATTGAATGACCCTCGTAGAAGTCCTTATACCGAAAAATTCACCTTATTTATTGAATGACCCTCGTAGAAGTCCTTATACCGAAAAATTCACCTTATTTATTGAATGACCCTCGTAGAAGTCCTTATACCGAAAAATTCACCTTATTTATTGAATGACCTGCGTAGAAGTCCTTATACCGAAAAATTCACCTCATTTATTGAATGACCCTCGTAGAAGTCCTTATACCGAAAAATTCACCTTATTTATTGAATGACCCTCGTAGAAGTCCTTATACCGAAAAATTCACCTTATTTATTGAATGACCTGCGTAGAAGTCCTTATACCGAAAAATTCACCTCATTTATTGAATGACCCTCGTAGAAGTCCTTATACCGAAAAATTCACCTTATTTATTGAATGACCCTCGTAGAAGTCCTTATACCGAAAAATTCACCTCATTTATTGAATGACCTGCGTAGAAGTCCTTATACCGAAAAATTCCCCTTATTTATTTAATGACCCGCGTAGAAGTCCTTATACCGAAAAATTCACCTTATTTATTTAATGAACCGCGTAGAAGTCCTTATAGCGAAAAATTCACCTTATTTATTTAATGAACCGCGTAGAAGTCCTTATACCGAAAAATTGCCCTTATTTATTGAATGACCCTCGTAGAAGTCCTTATACCGAAAAATTCACCTTATTTATTGAATGGCCCTCGTAGAAGTCCTTATACCGAAAAATTCACCTTATTTATTGAATGACCCTCGTAGACGCCCTTATACCGAAAAATTCACCTTATTTATTGAATGACCCTCGTAGAAGTCCTTATACCGAAAAATTCACCTTATTTATTGAATGACCTGCGTAGAAGTCCTTATACCGAAAAATTCACCTCATTTATTGAATGACCCTCGTAGAAGTCCTTATACCGAAAAATTCACCTTATTTATTGAATGACCCTCGTAGAAGTCCTTATACCGAAAAATTCACCTTATTTATTGAATGACCCTCGTAGAAGTCCTTATACCGAAAAATTCCCCTTATTTATTTAATGACCCGCGTAGAAGTCCTTATACCGAAAAATTCACCTTATTTATTTAATGAACCGCGTAGAAGTCCTTATAGCGAAAAATTCACCTTATTTATTTAATGAACCGCGTAGAAGTCCTTATACCGAAAAATTCCCCTTATTTATTGAATGACCCTCGTAGAAGTCCTTATACCGAAAAATTCACCTTATTTATTGAATGGCCCTCGTAGAAGTCCTTATACCGAAAAATTCACCTTATTTATTGAATGACCCTCGTAGACGCCCTCATACCAAAAAATTCACCTTATTTATTGAATGATCCTCGTAGAAGTCCTTATACCGAAAAATTCACCTTATTTATTGAATGACCCTCGTAGAAGTCCTTATACCGAAAAATTCACCTTATTTATTGAATGACCCGCGTAGAAGTCCTTATACCGAAAAATTCACCTAATTTATTTAATGACTCGCGTAGAAGTCCTTATACCGAAAAATGCACCTTATTTATTGAATGACCCTCGTAGAAGTCCTTATACCGAAAAATTCACCTCATTTATTGAATGACCCTCGTAGAAGTCCTTATACCGAAAAATTCACCTTATTTATTAAATGACCCTCGTAGAAGTCCTTATACCGAAAAATTCACCTTATTTATTGAATGACCCGCGTAGAAGTCCTTATACCGAAAAATTCACCTTATTTATTAAATGACCCTCGTAGAACTCTCTACACCAAAAAATTCACGTTATTTATTGAATGATCTTCGTATTTTTGCTTGTTCTTCCATTCGTTGCTTAGTTAGTTCTTCAATGATTGCGCACGACCGTTACGCCCTGCCAATCCCTCATGGTAATAGACTATTCCGTTTTGACCACGTGAAAACGGGCAGCTAACATATCAGAGACGTTATTTGATTTTACTGAAAACTCAAAGAAAGAAAGAAGACAGTAACATCTGCTTCAGGAAAGTTAAAAATCTCTCAATTTAAAATCTTTCCATTTAAACATTCTTACTTTTAAATATATTTATTAATAAATTTATTAATAAAAATTTCGGCGTGACAGATTTTCGGCGGGTGACTATAATCTGCACAAAGATGCATTGAAAGTGTCATAATCTCCTAATCCTCTGACGTATACGACCGTGATACGTCAGTTTATCGAATGCCGTTACGAAATTAGAACTTAAACAATTTGGGGTGCTTGAGATCTAAAATTAATTAATATGTAAATAACTAAATAAAAAAAAATTGAGTTAGAATAACTTAAAATTTAATCTTTAAAAGAAAATCTTTAGAATTAAAGAAAAATTCAAGCGTCCAGATGTTTAACAGGAATTTGTGCTGTCAATGTAGCTTTTATTAAAATTAAGTTATTTCACTGAGAGCGCCAATTCATCGGCGAAACATGTATGAAACAGGCTTGGGTGATCATGTCTCGAAAGAGACATGACTGACGTGGGGAAAGATTTTCTTGCAGCAGGTTGCCGTTGCCTTCTGCGGTAGACTGGCTGCCAACCAAAGCTGTAGGACCCAATCTGTCCTGTTATTTAACCCCTAGCTGGTGAAAGAAGAGACGGATTAATATCTTTCCCAAGGATATTTGTGCGTAAGTGAATGCGACTGAAATTCAAACTCGGTTCTTTGAACTCTCGTTCCGAGATCGGGTATCCACAGCACGACAACGTACATCCTGCCAAAATATGCTTCTTCTTCTTCCATGTACCTAGTCTTTTCATCGCCTTCTGTCTATACCTGGTAGCTCTGAGCATGTTTTCTCCTGTTACACCAGGCAAAACTCCTGTTACACCAGGCCAGTCAAGTATGTCACACGCTGTTTCCCCTGTCTCTCTTCCTTCTATCTGGGCTGTTAGTATCAGGTTCTCCAAGCCTTCCTTCCTTCCTAATTGCATGCCCCAGAAACTTTAGTTGTCTCTTCCTGATTCTCAGTATTAATTTCCTTTTTGTTTCCATCCTTTCCAAAAGCTCATCATTGCTCACATGCTCCATCCATGATATCCGCAGGTTTCCCAAATTGTCTTATACAAGGCGCGGCATAAATAGCTCCCACATATACATCCCCAAAACATATCCCATTCTATGATAAGACATTAGATGAAGACACCATTGTCACTAACGTTGGACCATTATATGGGATATATTTCTGGGTGGTATTCCCAGGAGGTATTTCTGTCGCACCGTGTATATTTATCTTTCATTTGTGGGCAAAAAGAAAAATAATTATTTTTTAAATTTTTACTTAGTTTTTTTAATCAAACTTTTATTAATGAAGGACTGCTACCTAAATATACTTATTAAATGTATGAAAAGGCATATATTTGGATATGTGTAATATTTTCCCTATCAATATTTTTATCAATCCCTCTTTCTCTCTTTCTCTCTCATTCTCTCTTTGTATATATATATATATATATATATATATATATATATATATACAAAGACCTAAAAAAACGAATAAAAATAATGGTCGCTCCCTTAAAAGAGAAAATTTAAGAAAAAATACATCAGTTCGGCGAAACATATATATATATATATATATATATATATACATGGTACGATTAATAAATTGTCATCTAAATGACGCAAAATAAGAAAATAACACTGACATTTTATTTTAAAAGATATATTTACTAATACTGCACAAAAGTATCTTGAAATAGTAAATAGTAAATTCCTACAATAAAATCGTCATTGGCTTTAGGCACGACCTCTAGTTTCTTCGGAATCTCTTGCATCTCTACTGGACCGTCTCCCTGTTTAAGTGAATGACTGTTGCCATAATCCATGCCTCTAGTTCATCTTTGATATTACAAGACGTATTGTTGGTCTCTCGCTCAAGTGCGCCCCACATATAATAATCAAGGAGTTGCAGTCTTATGAGTTACGTGGTCAGATTTAAGAGGGTGATGTGTTCGCAAAAATTGTCTGACAGCCATGACTGTGTTCTCCTGCTTGTGTGGAATGGTAGAGACTCCTGTTTTCAGACATAGTGTCTTCCAGTAGCCACCATCTTGGCCCAAGACAGCACTATCTCGTCAAGTCACTTGATGTATGCCTCCGAGTTGAGTCTGAGGTCCTGAGGGAAGATGAATGGAAGTATAACATCGCCATGACTAGTGATCATTTCAAACATATTGGTAATCACCATTGGACTCCTCTAACTCTTTCCGAATCCTCTGCACTGTTCTCAAATTAACAGCTAAACACCCTGAAATGTTCATTTTGAAGGTTAAGCAGTAGAGTACGCCGTATCCAAATTTCTGGCAGATTGAATTGTGCTCTTTTTCTCACAGGCTATACCTAACTGACCCTACGATACCGTACCGTCGACAAATTCAAACACAATCAACGCGCTGTCGCAAAATTAAAAATATAAAATGGCGACAATTTACACATCGCAACTTGTATGTAAGTATGACGGGGGGCTTATATATATGTGGAAATGCCTGAGCGATGTGTGTCTGATTCGCTTAACTTGATATTTGTTAACTAGATAGAAGTAGGCCAATACATTATGCCGACGACATATTTGATTCATATCAGCTCTATCTGATATGAATCAAATATCTTGTAAGTTTTTCAATGTTTTTTTCCCTTGGTTTCTATTACATTAAACTCCTAAATTTCCCACAATAAATTCCCTTCACCTGAAATGTTGACGGCTTTCCCAGATGCAGCGGTGTTAGCTTTAGAATTCGTAATAAATCAATTTTTATTGGCAGTGACTTTCATGTAACTCTATTATAAAAATTCCACGGAGAGCGTATATGGCAAATGACAAGTGTTCGGAAGAATACGAACTACTTTATTAACACGTACAAAGAGACTGTTGGCATTTCAGAAGGGGGTGCGTCATGAGGAGAGAAGGCTTGGTGATTGTAATACTCAGTAACATATGAAAAGAAAGGAGAAAATGAAACGTGCAATAACCTACCTGACATATTTTGAATAAAAAGATTAAAGGCTTAAGAGGTTTCATAAACGACTACGTAAAAGGCAGGAAGCAGTAGAGAACCGTTTTCGGCCATGTATTCAGTCAGAGATATTTTTTGTAATTGTATCACCCCGAGTAAGGCGGTAATGCCACTGATGTGCAGGGGGCTACATAAGAGTAAAAGGATTAAATAGAAGAGAGTGAAGAGGAAGACGAACCAGTTAGAAAGAAGCAAGAGAAGGATGGGAATACGGGTGTAATGACCGTTGCAAAGATGGAGAGAAAGGAAAGGATATACAGGGTGGTGTAAAAACCGATGATCTGTTGTTTCAGTGACAGTGCAGGGAAAGATTGGACTTTGTAAACGGTATCACCCCGAGCAAGGCGGTAGCGCCACTGATGTGCAGGGGGCTACATGAGAGTAAAAGATTAGATAGTGGGAGAGTGAAGAGAAAGACGAACCAGTTAGAAAGGAGCAAGAGAAGGATGGGAATACGGGTGTGATGACCGTTGCAAAGATGGAGAGAAAGGATAGGATATACGGGGTGGTGGAAGAACTAGAGTCTAGTAGTTAATAGATGAGTATTGACATTGCATTTAAATTCTTGGAGGTTGTAGCAAGAAAGCAAGAATATGGAAGAGAGTGAAATCTTTTTTCTATGTTTTCAGCATGAAGAAAAAAACAATTGTTTAGATACTCTAATAATAATTGTTTCTGTTCAGTTCTTGTGAGTACATTTCCTTAGATTCTGAACCGTCGCCTCTAAGATTGAATATGATACAAAAAGAATTGATTAATTGCATAAGCAATAAAGAGCTGAGAAACACTTGTACGATTTCCTTAACGCTTTGAGAAAGTCATCACTGGGAACCTTTAGGTCTATGTAATAGAATACACCAACTGCCTGTTCTCTCTTCCAGAATGCAGGCAAGCGTTCGGTTCCGTGTCGATATCAACCCCATCGGCTTCTTCGGTGTCATTAGCAAATTCTCCGAGGCTATGATCAAAACAGAGGTCGTTGATCACCTGAACAAACCTCCTGAGCAACAAGACAATTAGATTTCGTTCTTTCAGGTTCGCTGCTGATGTCCTGTCGAAGGTCAACGGTTCTATTTCCTACCTCTTCTCATACCTCTCTTCTTACACGCTTACGACGAAATCACACTAAAAACAACGGTTCTCGTTCGATCATCGAAGTTAAGCAATGTTGAACCAAGTTATTACTTAGATGTGGGTGGGATTCAGCAATCCGAAATATGTTTTGGCTTTAAGTAACCTACAAATTAATCAACTCTTCTTTTATAACCTAATTCATTAAATTTCTACCTTGAGTGGCTCTTGGACGTTGTGCTGAGTTAACAGTAATAATATATATAGTGGCTGTCCACACGTTGTAAGAAGATGACTGCCTATTTTAACTTTTCCCGTGGGCATAAATCATAAGTCCTAATTCACGAAATGGTGTAAATCAGATGCTACCTACGCGACTGATTTTAGTCACTTACGGATTTTAGAAGCACGATGTGTACTCTAAGCATCGTAAAACTTTAATCCAGTGACAATATCCAGTCACGATAATTGGAAACTACCTTTATGATATGACACATACGCAAATCGTGCCATGAAGTTATGACACGATATCATCTCTGCCAACATATATCCACGAGTAGCCACCAAGAATTCTAAACTTATTTAAAAATGGAACTTTGTTTTTGTGTGTGTGTGTGTGTGTGTGTGTGTGTGTGTGTGTGTGTGTGTATGTGTGTGTATGTGTGTCCGTTACCTATAGACTCCGAAAGGGCTGAACCGATTTTCTTCAAAATTTACACATTTGTACTATAAGCGTCTGCGAGTGTTCTTGGCTAGGTTTTTTGTCGTGATACTCCCGGTAAATATCGAAAATCGATAATCGATAATAAATCGGGTTATAGAAGGAGTGGTCCGATGTTAATCAAATTTGATACACTCATAGACAAAGACATAAGAAACGATATTCAGAAGTTTCAAGGTTGCAGTTCTTACAATAGTGCAGAAAATCGATTATATATATATATATATATATATATATATATATATATATATATATAAGGCAAGAAGTTTGTGTGTGTTTTTATCTGCCTGTATTCTGTATTTTTTTATTTTATTTTATTTTAGTTTTTGTTTCGGGTTTGGCTCTAAGTAGGTATAATTGTAGTTCTTAGTCTCAGCCATGATATCATTTACTCAAAGCACTTATTTAGCCTTCAAAATTCAGTTTACAACGAAAAAAACTTATTTGATATCGATACCAGGAAATGAAAATTTGACTCTCATCCATTCATTTTTCTTTCAATCTACGGTTTCGCCTTAACTGGAAACAACTATTGCTTTTTAGTGTTTCGTGCCAACGTCCAAAGAGTCTGAGCTCCAGGAACATGGATTAGTTTCAAAGCTTTTATTACACCCGAGCAACACCGGGCTATATTGCTAGTACCTTAAAATTACTTTTTTTTCCTTTTTTAAATGGACTTCATACTATGCAAGGCAGTAAAGCCACTGAGACACTAAGGTGTCGCAGAATTAGAAACTGAAACATTTACATTGTTCGGACGGTTTGTCCTCATCTTTATTGTTATGTTCACGAGGTTTTGGCCGCTGTACGCTCCGGCCTTCTTTAGCTGCTAGGAATTTTTAACCGAGCCCTTTATTTCGATCACCGGGGTATATTATTATCGGCCCATAGAGGGTTTGGTTCAAAATTCCTAGCACCTGACAAAGGCCGGAGCGTAAAACGGCCAAAACGTCGTAAACACGGCAGATGAGAACAATAGTCCGAACAATGTAAATAATGTAAATACTACCTCATCTCAGAAGTAGAGACAAATATAGAAACATTACTAATGAGTGAGAAAAAAAGAGCAATCTGGACTATAGTAGGTAACGATTTAAATTTCTGAAGATTAAATTTTGCAGGAAAACATGCAGCCGGAAATGACGTTCCACAAGTGGTGAAAATCCACTGTTACCATCGAATTTACAGTCACTTCTTCACAGTTATGACTTGTTACCACTTACCAGGATGTGCGTTGTGGTGCAGGGGATATCGACTCGGAACGAGAAATCGGGGAGCCGAGTACGCGTTCCACTTGAATTCTTTGCATTCACTTACGCACAAATATCCTTGAGGAAAGGTATTAATCTGTCTCTTCTCTCCAGTTATGGGTTAAATAACAGGACAGATTGGGTTCTATGCCCTTGGCTAGCAACCAGTCTACCGCAGAAAGCAATGGCAACCTACTGCGGGAGAATCTTCTCCCCAGTCAGTCATGTCTCGAAAGAGACATGATCGCCCAAGCGTGTATTACGTATGGCACTTTAACTGACTGACCACTTACCAAACATTTTTTTATACATTTCGTGTAAAATTCAGCAGGTCTTGATGTGAAAAATTTTTTCGACGAAATCTGGAATGGGGTTATCATGTAAAAAAATGTTTTCCCTCATCAAAATATTTTTTCAATGACCGGAAAATGTGATAATGAAGTTAAGGTGAAAATAGCAGCGGGAGTCGCAGAGACCGAGTTGCAAATTTTGTCTGTCCTAATCTTGGTGTCACGGTCTTGCGTGCCAAAGAGGAGAACAACGTTTTCGTTTTAACCCACAGTCTAACCCCCCGCATCCAATACCGTGAAAAATTAGGGTATGTTTGTGTAATCTAAATTATTGGTAACTGCCTCGTATGATTACGCGCATAAGTTGATATATCACAGGCGTAATTACGATTGGTTGGGGCAAAACTGTAATTAATTATAACTCAACCTAATAGCTTCTTTCTTTCTCAATCGCGGTATTCCACCTTAGAATGAGGTTATACAGACTGGTCCAAGAATAAGTGGACTGTAAATGATAACATTTATTTTAAAATTACATATACAATTATGCAAAATTTCGATCAAAAAAATGTCATACTCATAAAAAAAAAATAATTTGGCGGAGCTGAAGGAGACTACCACCACCTTTAAATTTGTTGCTTTTCATTTTTTTTTTTTACTTTTTTCAGTGAAATTTTATCGATTACACCATAAACTCTCTGATTGACAAAAAAAAAAAAATTGAAAAATTTCAATATTTAAACAATTTTAGGGGGATCAGTTTTTCATATAACGTTATAGTAAATCGATCATCCATTTTGGAACCACTCGCCTGTACGACATTACCACTACCTGTAAATTTGTTGAGTATCATGTTTTTTACTTTTTTAAGTGCAATCGTATCGATTAAACCCTACATTTTCCGATTAACAAAAAAAATTTGTAAAAATTTCAACATTTAAACAATTTTAGTGCTCAGTTTTTCATACAACCTTATAGTAAATCGAACCTGTGCAATTAACTTTTTTGCTTGTGCATATTCAACAACTGAATCTTTTGCGAAATTTTTGAATAAAGCCATTCTTGGAGTTTCAGAGGAAGATGCCATCGTAAGAACTAAAGAAAACTTGAAAAAGACAAAAACAAGAGCAACAACTCGCCCCCCCCCCCACCAAAAAAAAAAAAAAAAAAAGCGACTCCAACGCTAGTGGTTCCAAAATGGAGGAACGATTTACTATAATTTTGTATGAGAAACTTACCTTCTCCTAAAATTGTTTAAATATTCAAATTCTTTTTTTTTTTTTTTGATAATCGGACATTTTATGTAATAACCGATAGGACTGCGCTGAAAAAAAGTAAAAAAACAACAAATTTAAAAATGGTGGTAGTCTTCTTCAGGTCCGCCAATAACTTATTCAAGAAGAAAATTCGCGAGAGCGCCACCATCCAATATTACCAAAATATCAACCCATGCCCAGGTTTTTTTCCCTGATTTCATCTTTCCTTATAGAAACAAAACTTTCTCAGGCCAACATACATTTTTTTTTTTAATCATTTCACCCCGAGCAAGGCAGAAACGCCACTGATGTGCAGGGGTTTACATAAATGTAGAAAGATTAATTAGAAAAGAGTGAGGAGTACAAGCTAGTTAGAAAGGAACAATAGAAAGCTGAGAAAGCAGGTGCAATGACAGATACATGGGCGGAGAGAACGTGAAGATTATACAGGGGAGGGGAGAGAGCTAGAGTCCAGTGGTTAGTAGGTGAGTATTAACTTTGCTTTTAAATTTCTGGAGGTCGTAGCCGTCAGGAAAGCAAGAATACGGGAGTGAGTTCCACAGGCGGGAAGTGCGAGAGAGGAAGCTGCAGGAGTAGAAATGTCGTCTGCGTTTGGCTAACCTGACTGTGAATGGGTGGGACCCAGTTGCCAGTCTGGTTGCACGGGTAAACACCTGTTGAGGAGGCATCAGTGACTTAAGCTCATCCGAGCAGAAGCCATGAAAGTATTTATAGAAGAGACAGAGGGAGGCCACATTTCGACGATGGGAAAGTGGCTGCAGACGAGTCGCCAGATCAGTACCTATCACATTACAGACTCTCCTTTGGAGCTTGTCAAGAACACTGAGGAGAACGGCAGGGGCACCTGACCATAAATGGCAGCAGTACTCCATGCACGGACAGATGGTTGACTTGTATATATGCAGGATGGATTCAGGTGGAAAAAACATCCTGGATCGACATAGTGACCCAATCTTCTTAGCAGTAGATTTTGCTATGGATTCAATATAGTGCTTCCATTTGAGGTCTGAGGACAGGGTAAGTCCGAGGAGGCGTAGTGTATTACTCTCCGGGAGAATCATCTGGTCCATGCTTATGGGAGGCAGAAGAGGTTGCCTGTAATGGTTGACAGACAACAGCTTGGTCTTAGAGGAATTGAAGTTGACAAGCCACTTCTTGCCCCAGTTCACCACAGAGTGTAGATCCCGCTCAAGGTCAGCAGCGAGATTATGTCTGTCCGCCACGACAGGTTTCTTACTGGAGCGGGAGTATATTGTAGTGTCATCTGCGTAGATGCCTACTTAAATATTTTTAAAATCCAAAGAAAATGCTTAATTTCCATCATTTTCACATCTCATATCATGACAATATACAGCACACGAAAAAAATAATATTCAGATATGAAATAAGATGTTTTTAAATGCTTAATAATTTCTGTTCATCTTATGATTAATTTGTGAGTGATTTTTTTAGTTACCAACCGTTTTTTTATAGATACATTAATTAAAATAAAATTCATTTCATCTCTTTGCCTTGATTAAGTCCATCACAGAAGGAAACGCGTAGGCAAGAAACACATAGTTTTCCTTTTGTCTTCTTTATTTAAACATATACAGTTATATTTACTTATATAATTATTATATTGGCAATTAAATTTTATTGTGTACAGTAATACAAAAGCGCTTAAATTTTATCAACGCTCAGCTGCTGTTGTCCATCACAATTTACACAGCTTTTAAATCTCACCTCATGTTTTAACAACACTTTTTCCACAAGTTTGTCTATTAATTGCTTGAAATGCGTCATTGATGTAATTTTTTAAATCACCAACACTTCTTTATTTTCGACGATACATTTTGTCGTTGTGTCATCATCACCATCATCATCATCTCACCCTTTTACACCCAGTGGTATGTTCTCACCCTTTTACACCCAGTGGTATGTAGGGCAGTAACCTTTTGTTACTTTTGCCATAACAAACTGTTTTTTATGGGGCTGGGTTGTTAGACATGCGCCCAAGCCCCAAACGTGGAGAACCGGTGGACTATTCTTGGTCCTTATGTTTACAGCACTTGGTATTCCCAAACGGTCACCCATCTAAGTACTCACCAGGCTCGATGTTACTTAACTTCGGTGATCTGACGAGAACTGGTGTATTCAACACGATATAGCCGTAGACTTGTCGTTGAGTCATTCAATTAAGTGCTATACGTGAAACACGCTTGGGCGATCATGTCTCGAAAGAGACATGACTGACTGGGCAGAAGATTATCCCGGAGTAGGTTGCCATTGATTTCAGCGGTAGACTGGTTGCCAGCCAAGGGTATAGAACCAAATCTGTCCTGCTATTTAACCCATAACTGGAGGGAAGAAGACGGATTAATACCTTTCCCAAGGGTATTTGTGTGTAAGTGAATGCAATAGATTCAGCTGTCGTTGAGTACTCCCTCCAAAAAGAAATCTAACAAGTGAATGTACTGTTCAATTAATTGGACCTTTACGGCCAATCAATTTATCAGGAAATCTTTCATCAGGATACTCATGGACTGCTCTTGAATAATGTCAAGGGGTCCCACCTTGTTGACAATAAAGGTCCACTCTGTATATACCTTCTCGTTAAAACTTCATGAAGTGTCTTTTCCCATTGGTGGATGTTTTAATCATTTCAACCCCAAAGTACCAACTCGCAAGTGGGTATTTTAGTGAATGCGAAAAGGAAAAGATTATTAAGAAAAGAGAATAACGAAAACCATGAACTTAGAAGACAGAATATAACGATTGACATTGCATTTAAATTTTTGGAGATTAAACTTGACTGGAAAGCAAGAAACCGGAAGAGAGTTCCACAAGCGAGAAGTGTGAGAAAAGTAACTAACAGTATAGAAATTTCGGTTACATCTAGTCAATTTAAGTGTAAAATAGAGAGACCTTTCCGCCAAACGAGTACTGCGCTTAAATTCATAAAGTCTCAATACTATAGAGAAGAGTTTATCAGAACAATTACGATTAAAGTATTTATACAAAAGGGACATGGTGCTACATAACGACGGTGAAAAATGACTGAAGCAGAAGTTCCAGGTGTAGACACTGAATTCTATCAAAGATCTCGAAATACATAGCCGGGAAACCAGACCAGATGAGGCAGCAAAAGCATGGACCAATGTTAAACTTATAGATATGTAAGACAAATGCTGAGAAAATAAACATTGTCTAGCATGACATAGTGAAACGACTCCCTTAGCTGCGGAGATAGAAATTGATTAAGTATACGCTTTCCATTTCATATCTGAAGAAAGGATAGATAGATAGATAGATAGATAGATAGATAGATAGATAGATAGATATAAACATAAACACTACGATAGATAGATAGATAGATAGATAGATAGATAGATAGATAGATAGATAGATAGATAGAACAGACTGAGATATATAGATATGGACAGACTGAGATAGATAGATAGATAGATAGATAGATAGATAGATAGATAGATAGATAGATAGATAGACATAAACACACTACGATAGATAGATAGATAGATAGATAGATAGATATGAACAGACTGAGATAGATAGATAGATAGATAGATAGATAGATAGATAGATAGATAGATAGATAGATATGAACAGACTGAGATATATAGATATGGACAGACTGATGATAGATAGATAGATAGATAGATAGATAGATAGATAGATAGATAGATAGATATGAACAGACTGAGATATATAGATATGGACAGACTGAGATAGATAGATAGATAGATAGATAGATAGATAGATAGATAGATAGATAGATAGATATGGACAGACTGAGATAGATAGATAGATAGATAGATAGATAGATAGATAGATATGGACAGACTGAGATAGATAGATAGATAGATAGATAGATAGATAGATAGATAGATAGATAGACTGAGATAGATAGATAGATAGATAGATAGATAGATAGATAGATAGATAGATAGATATGAACAGACTGAGATATATAGATATGAACAGACTGAGATATTCAAGGGGAGTATTCCAGGTATTCAAAAATCCACCTTTAGCGAACACAAAATGGCATACTAATCGGTATTTACCAAAATTCACATTTCTCTTTCAGGATTAATTCAGTACAAACGATGGCTGCTTCCAATCAGACAAAGGACTCAAAAAGAGAAAAGGTCGTGTTCGTAGTCCTAATCTTTTTACCATCTTCTTAAACGTTTTCAGGTGAAAAGGAGGAAGACAAACCGGAACGATGCGAACCCCATGAATGCCCCACAGTAATACACAACATCTTTACACCTTTTGATATATTCCTCATAACTTGAACAAGAAAAGTCATGCCAACGCGATCCGTCGATTCCGTTTCTTTGCTCTTCTGGTGTAAATCCCCTGAAGAATTCTGGAAAGGGAAACTAAGCATCGGTCTCACAATAATAAGAACTCGTTGAATAGTCAACAAGAACGGAATCCAGATGCACAACAACTTCTGACACCGAATGAAAGCCGTTTCTAAACTGGCAACTGGATGTGCGTTGTGGTACAGTGGATATCGTCTCGGAAGGAGAAATCGGGAAGCCGAGTTCGAATTCCAGTTGAATTCCTCGCATTCACTTACGCACAAATACCTTTGGGAAGGGTATTAATCTGTCTCTTCCCTCCAGTTATGGATTAAATAATAAGACAGATTGGGTTAGATAGCCTTGGCTGGCAACCAGTCTACCGCAGAAAGCAATGGCTACCTACTGCTGGATAATCTTCTTCCCAATCACTCATGTCTCTTTAGCAGACATGATCGCCCAAAGCGTGTATGACGTATGACAGACATTTTGAATACGTATATAATTATTATTTTTTCAATGTGTTCTCAGTAAAGATGGATAAATTGTCGTGTAAATGACACCAAAATGAAAATAACACTGACATCTTATATATAAGATATATATATTTATCGAAATTACACAAAAAATACCTCCTGCACCTCTACTAGACGGTCTCTTTGTTTAAGCTGGTGAATAACCCATTCTTTAGTTCGTCTTTGGTGTTACAAAATGTTTTTGTTGGTCTTTGATTCAACTGGCCCCACACATAATGATCAAGAAGGGATTGCAGCCTAGGGTGTTAGGTGGCCACATATGACGGGTGACGTGGTCGCTGAACTTTTCTGGCACATATTACTGGGTTCTCTTACTTGTGTGACAAGATGCTGAGTTCTGTTCTCAGAATAGGTTTTCAAGCTGGCACACTCTTGATGAAAGCCTCTACGTTGAGTGTGAGGGCCTCAACTACAATTCTGGGAGTTCAGAGTTTCCCAAATCCATTGCACCATCCTCAGATTGACACGTGAAAACTCTTAATTATTCGTTTTAGAACAGCCGCCACGAATGTCAAGCATTGCATCATAGCGTTTCCAAATTTCAAGAGGACTGAATAGCCGCAAGATGCTCTTTTTTATCACAAACGGTGCCCAAAGGGGCTTATTATAAACAAACAACGGTCAAGCGCGCAATTTAATAAATAACATAGCGACAAATTACACATCGCACCATATATTAGTAAATATATGAAAAACAGATTTAAGACCGCAACAACACGATATATATATATATATATATATATATATATATATATATATATATATATATATATATATTTGTTTTTCTTTAATCCGAAGGGGAAGAGTAGGAAGTTAAATTCCAAGAACCTGATCCTAATCAATATTAAAATTTTTTAACATTAAAAGTTGATGCAAGCAGAGAGCTCAATGTATTAAGAATACAAAGCCAGTATAAATTAGAGAAAATTTTCAAAGGTGTCGGATGCACATTTTGACATAGGATTTCTAACAGAGATTCCACGTCACCTAAGTGACATTGTTTTGTTCCAAATGGCGAATGCCCTGGAGTAAAGGGGGAAGGGGCAAGGTTAACAACGGTCAAGAATTGAGAGTTCCCTTAAGGTCAGGGAAGTGGGATTTTTTTAAGCAAAACAGAAGAGATAGACGGGGCATCAAATATGAAATGGTAGAGGCTAGTGAATGTTTACAGGGGTGTGAAACGGTATATTTAGGAGGGGAAGGAATAGATTTAAATGTAAGATCTCAAAAATTTTTAATGAAGTTTATCCATGACAGGAAGTCATGGATTTAAAGTTATTAAAGAAATATATATATATATATATATATATATATGTGTGTGTGTGTGTGTGTGTGTGTGTGTGTGTGTGTGTGTGTTAACAAAGGAAAAGTGGGGTTTGGTACAGGAGTCCATATTTTATAAAGACAGACAACTAAAGTAGTTACATTACTTCTTTAAGGTTAAGATTTTGAGCTGTTTGAAGAGGTGTATTTAGGCGGGAAGGAATGGGTTTCAATATAAGATCTTAAAACATTTTCATCTAAGTTTATTTAATTAAACCTTTTAGGTAGATGCGAGCTAAATGCCAATTACAGGAAATTATCAGTTTAAAAATTATTAGAGAAAAAAAAAAGAAATATATATATATATATATATATATATATATATATATATATATATATATATATGTCTTAACCAAGGAAAAAAGGGGTTTAGTAAAAGAATCCATATTTTATAAAGATAGGCAATTAAAGGAGATTGGGATAGGAAGGTAGGGGGGGTTAAAATACTTTTTAAGGTTAACGTTAAGGTAAAATTAAGATTAACACTTTAATTGATTCCAATTAATTTATATTCTAACATCTAGCAAACGGGGATTTAAATTCTAAATTTAATTATTACTGATGAATCCCCTTCTAAGATTCAGTAGCCGGTGTTGGTGTGGTAATTTTAATATTGAAATTTTTTCCAGTAAGCATAGACAGCACCTATCACGAAACTTCCTCGGAATACGGGCTGAACCTATCAGTTTCCAGCTAATTTCAGGATCCAACCCTTCCTCTTTCATTTTCAAGAATGCTCGCAAAAGAGCTGTCTGGTACCTCTGACCGGAGTTCGAAAAAGAGTACCTGTGGTTATACAGTCTTTGCTTGAAAGGACCGGCGGAAGTCTTTTTTTTTTTTTTTGATGGAGAAATGCGGGTTTCATAAATCAGCTGGGTGGATTTGCATTTTCCCTCCACCGGGCAGGCGTCCACAGAATTACAGCTGCATTCGTTTAGAATTCCGGACCTAGATTCAGCATTGCGCAAGTTCACCAGAATACTCCTATTATGGGAACCAATAAGGCTGTCCATATTCGGGGTGCAAGAATAACTAATTTTAAGGGTGTACCTATTAAAAATCTTCCGTAGAGGGTTATTGCTATTAAAATTTTTGTCTATTAACTTGAGGAAATATTTACCTTACAATAAGGGGAGGGGGTTAAACCAAATTATCTTTCTTTTTCTACAGTTTCCTTTATTTTTATTTTTGGATGATTCGGAGTCTATTGTAGGTTTATTATATGTTAACTTGTTCTTATATCAGTTTTTTTGAAGGGCCTTATTGTAAATATGTTTACTTGCGTTGAAAGTTTTAATGTTGGATGATAATTGGTTGATTCTATTATTCACTATATTGAGTATCTGTTTTATAATATTTTTGGGGTGCTTGGATGAAATATTAATATAAGTGAGGGATCTATTTTCTTTGAGAAATGGTTGTTAGGGTCCATCATTTAAGTTAAGGGTGATGTCTAGATAGTTTACAAGTTTAAGTTTAGAGGTGACTTCGACTTTAAAACCGAGGTACTTCAGGGCTCTAATTATTTTTTGTGTATCCTATTTTTGTGGGGCCCATTGGAATTAGGGATAATTATTAATCCATCGTCCCAATATAGGCCTAATTATTTTGGGTCTAAAAATCTGCTTAGAATATCTACAATGTACATTCCCAAAAGACCTGCCACCTGGGTTCAATCATATACTCCCATAGGAACGTCAAAACCCTCCCCCGGCCCCTTTATCCATGTGGAATCATCAAAGGTGAGAATGGATTTTCTGGCCGCAAAGATAATTTTGTAGTCCCTATCCGAAATGTTCACGTAATTTTTAGCAAATCGTAAACAACTCTCAAGAAGGTCCCTTGATATAGAGGAATAGAAATCGACAATATCGAATTTAAGGAAGGTGGATTTAGATTTGTTTTTGAAGTTGTTAAACCAGTCTATCGTATCTGAAGAACTTTTCCAAAGGTTTGGTTGTAGATTCAATAGTAGCTTCTCTATTAGATTTTTTAGAATTTCCCTGGAAATTATGCCTAAGTCACTTTTTGTGGGATTAATTAGCCTGGTTTGTAATTTGTTTTGGAAATTTGGTTTGTGGTCCTTAAATAAAACGTAAGCTTCTTTAGTGGCGATTTTGCCAATTTTGTCAGTAATATTGAATTCTTTGGCGAATTTGGCTGTGTCTGTATTAATTTCAGATAATCCTAGGTTCCTTCTGTCTACTTTGTAATTACTAGTTAGGTTATTTTTAAGGACACTTATGTAATTTAAAGGATCACATTTATAAATGTTATTGGATTTGTCGGATTTTACCCACAGGTGCTTAGATTTTTTTAGGTTTCTAATGTCTGATTTTAGGAAGTTCTGGAATTTATTTGAAGCCCCACAGAATTTGATTTTGGGGATGAACCAAAAGAGCTCAACCACCATAGGTGTGGGAGCAATATATATATATATATATATATATATATAGAGAGAGAGAGAGAGAGAGTCATCCGCATATATGCTTACGGTTATATCAAGTTGAATACACCGGTTCTCGGTCGATCACCGAAGTTAAGCAACGTTGAGCCTGCTCAGTACTTACATGGGTGACCACTTGGGAATACCAGGTGCTGTAAGCGTTATTGACGGATGTGCGTTGTGGTGCAGTGGATGTCGGCTCGGAGGGGGAAATCGGTGAGCCGAGCTCCAATCCCAGTCAAACACTTTGCATTCACTTACGCACTGGTACCCTTGGGAAAGGTATTAATCCGTCCCTTCCCTTCAGTTATGGGTTAAATAACTGAGGTCTGTTGTTCATGCGATCTGTGTCAGACGTCTGCACCGATTGTTTGTTATCAGCCGTTCCAAAATGTGTGGATGGTGCTACACAAGCCTTCACCACTTTAAACAATTCTTTGTGTGGTTGTCTAAATGAGACGCTCATACGCCGAAATCGACGGGAGATTCCATAATATATATATATATATATATGTGTGTGTGTGTGTGTGTGTGTGTGTGTGTGTGTGTGTGTGTGTGTGTGTGTGTGTTTCTTCAATATCTCTTTGTATACAGTTGTGTTAACTTTACCGTGTAGCCTAACAAGAGGCCCCGTACCGGCAGATGAAATCATGCCAAACACCATCACATTTCCTCCTCCAAACTTAACGCTACTTTTAGTGCACTGAGGCAAATATCGTTCCTTAGGACTACGTCTAACCAACCTTCTTCCGTCACAACCGAACAGGTTAAACTTTGACTCATCGCTGAAATCAACACAATCCCACTGTTCTTCTGTCCATATGACGTATTCAAGGTAAATTTTAGTCGGTTCATTTGATTCCTTTTAGAAATGTAAGGCTTTGTAGAGACTACTCGACTGTTCAGATTTATTTCATTAAGTCTTCAGGAAATAGTGAGCCATGATATTTTAATGCCAAGGTTAGCATTAGCTCTTTTTTTCTTTACCAATCCATCTGTCTTCTCTTGTAGTAGTTTTCCTATGCCTGCAAGGTGGTTTCTTGGCCTCACATGACCCAGTTTCCTCAAGTATTCTTAAAATGCTATAAATAACACTTTTGGATTTCCCCACACACTTTGAAATATCCCAATCGAGAGTTTATCTTCATTACGTAACTTAACTATCAGTTACTAGTTTTCGAAGTATCAATGATGTCACTGATTTTTTCGCCAAAAAAAGCCGGTGAAATTTAGTAAATTTAGATTTTATATTCTTACTCTAAAAAAATTTCAATGATGCAAAATACTGATTAAATTTTATGGATTTATTTAATCGCTCTGATATTTTTGATCGTTTATTTTTTTTCGAATGTTATGTAATTAGTCTTATAACTTTATCAAAATAAGTTTATTGAGTTCTATATTTTGTAATTACATAAATTACTTTTATATCCTTTTTTTCCTTGTAAAATGTTCTTTGAAGATATATTTCATATTTAGACTTTCTCTTAACATCGTTCTAACATCGTTCTGATCTTCATGCTCGCTACTATATATATATATATATATATATATATATATATATATATATATATAAAGGCAGAGAGAGAGAGAGGGTGACTTAAAAATAGCTCACTATTTTATGTTTTATGATTCTCCGGTTTTGTATAAATAATAGTTAGTTAGGAAAGTTCATCATGCATAAAATAGAGAGTTACTTTTCAATCACTATATATATATATATATATATATATATATATATATAGTTGATTGATTTAGAACTGATCAGAATACCTACACATATGATTTGGAGGTGATTGATTGATTAATTCGTTTTGCGGTTTATCCTCCTTTTGTTGGTTATTTAAATCGAAAATAAATTTCGGGTTATGGGAGGTTATTTACACTATCCGGTTGTCTCAGACATTTTACCCATCTAAGTACTGATGTTTACCTGCTCTTATTCAATAAGATTAATATTTGTGAATGCCCGTCAAATCTTTGATCAAATTATAATGTTGAAATCTTTCTGAAGAACTGATAATTAAGAAATGGTGCATAGGGTGCCGCAAAGTCTCCAAAACAGAATCTTCCTACAGGGAATTGGGGTCGGGAACAGGGGACGGGAGTAAGGGGAATTGCAAGAAAAGGATTGTTAACTTCCGCACGATTATTTGTCCGAAAATGAACGCAACAACATCGTCCGGATTTAAATTCGACATGCTGATCCACATTTCCTCTAGAATAGCATCTCTGACTCTCTCTGACTGTCTCTCTTTTTCTATATATATATATATATATATATAATCATCTCACCCCAAGCAAGGCATTCCACTGCCACTATTGTGCATGGGGCTACATAGGGGAAGGTAAAGAGAAGGAGTGGTTAGACATAGGGAATGTCAGGAGGAAGGTGACAGATGAGTAAGGATACCGAGGATGAGGGTTGGGCAGATGGGAAGAGTGTTTGATAGAATGGGAGCAGATTAGTGTGTTAGGAGGTGTCTATTGACCTTACATTTAAACTCCTGGAGATTGTAGCCGTCGGGGAAGCAATCGTGTGGAAGAGAATTCCACAGTCGGGAAGTGCGAGGAAAGAAACTGTTGGAGTAGAAGTTTTATCGGTTTCACTGTAAAAGGCTGGGATCTAGTTGCTAATCTAGTATCTCGTTCAAATTCGTATTTAGGGGGCACCAGTGATCTAAGTTCATCGGAGCAGAAGACGTGACAGTATTTATAGAAGAGACACAGGGAAGCCACGTCGCGCCGGTGGGAGAGAGACTGCAGGCGGTCTGCCAAGTCGGTATCTATCACATTACAGACCCTCCTCTGAACCTTATCGAGAAGCCCGAGGAGAATAGCAGGGGCACCCGACCAGATATGGCAGCAGTATTCAATGCACGGGCGGATGGTAGATTTATATATGTGCAGGATAGATTTAGACGGAAAAAACTTCCGGGCCCTACACAGAGAACCTACTTTCATAGCAGCGGATTTAGCAATGGATTCGATATAGTCATTCCATTTGAGGTCCGAGAACGTGTGAGACCAAGGAGGCGTAGTGTTTTACTCTCTGGGAGGCAAGCCTGGTCCATGCTAATGGGAGGTAGGTGAGATTGTCGATGTTTGTTAATTGAGAGTAGCTTCGTTTTAGAAGCATTAAAATTTACTAGCCATTTCTTACCCCATGTCCAATATGGATTGGAGGTCTTTTTCAATCTCAGCTGCGAGGTTAGCTTTGACGCCTACACCAGATTTTTGTAGGAGGCAAGAGCAAACTGTGGTGTCATCGGCGTACAAACCTATTTGGGCTCTTATGGAATCAGGGAGATCATTAATGTATATCAGGAAGAGTGTAGGACCTAAGATAGAGCCTTGGAGGACACCTGCGTTTGTATGATAGTTCTAGGAGGCATGTCCGTTTAATACCACCTTCATTGTGCGGTTAGAGAGGAATGACTGGATTAGTTCAAAGAAATGTCCAGTTATACCATAGCTCCGCAGTTTACAGAGGAGGCCAGCATGCCAAACTCTGTCGAACGCCTTAGATATATCCAATGCAACGGTTCGGGCTTCGCCATTCCTGTCGAGTGCCTGGTATATGTACTCGGTGATGGTCGTTAGCATATCAGCAGTAGACCTGGTGAAGCGGAAACCATATTGCTTGTCCGAGAGGAGCCTGTGTGCTGTGAGATGCTGAACCACCTCGGCGTTGATAATGGCTTCGAACACTTTGCCAAAGATCGGAAGAAGGCTGATAGGGCGGTAATTTGCAGGGTCAGAGGGTTCTCCAGTGTTTTTAAATATAGGAACTACAGAGGAAGATTTCCAACAGGCAGGAAAGCAGGAAGCAGATAAGCAGAGGTTGTAGAGCTTAGAAAGGACAGAGGAGAGTTCAGGGGCACATTTATTTAAGACTATGGTTGGGATTCCGTCACCACCGCTCGCTTTGTGAGGGTCAAGTTTTAAGATTATCTTTGAGACAAGCGAAGGTGTAATGTGGGTATCATTCAGTTGTGCCTCGGTTCTAGGTGAGAAGTCGGGTGTAAAAACGCCAGATGAGTCCAGACTCGAATTGTTCGAGAATCTGCGAGCAAAGCATTCAGCCTTATCTGCTGGGGAGGTGAGGACCTCAAATTTGTTGATTAGCGGGGGTATTGTGGACTTGCTCTTGTTAAGTACTCTTATATATATATATATATATATATATATATATATATATATAGAGAGAGAGAGAGAGAGAGAGAGAGAGAGAGAGGGGGGAATTAATGTGAAGAAATTTGCCACTTAGCCAAGCAATGTTTCATGATGACTTTGAAATTTCATGAAGGCATTATTGTCATGTCTTCACTCTTCAAGGTTATTTGAGAAAAACCAACTAATTCTATTAATACTATATACTTACCTTCATATTGAGCACTTCATGACTTCCCTAAAATGCCTCTTCCCCAGTAAACTACTGAAAATACACCAATTTCGGAACTAAATATCATTAAAAACTATATATATATATATATATATGCAGGTTTCATTAAAAATGATAGACAAGGTATTATATGCAAATTTTCATGTGACCTTTTGATTTTTTTTTTTTTTGACGATATAAATTATATAAAAAATTGCCCGAATATTTTGTTTATCTATACTTTAGCTATCATCGAGGATGGATTTTATTTTACGTTTAACCATGTGCATGTTGTGTTATGTATGTCTGTAGAGTAGTGTGTATGTTTTATGCTGCGAACATGGTAAGCAGAGTGTTAGCGTGTTCGTAGCTGATATTATTGAGAGTTGGGTTTTTCGGCTTTATTAATAACTAGCATTATAGCCCGGCGTTGCCCGTGCAACTCAAAACATTTTAGTAGTAAGAGAAGATGCCAATAAGAAGAGTAGATGGAAATCACTTATTGAAAGCTGGAAAAGAGAGCTGAGGCTGTTAGTAACCATTTTCAGCATTAAGAAGAAGTCATTGAATTGCTGTTGTATTCGAACGGAGTATAAAGTGTATTTTAGTGTCGGTCATACTTTTGTCTCCTTCTAGAAGGGGTGGGGTTCTTTGATCTGGAAATGAATAGAAAACATTTGCAGGAAGCGGAGTTAGTAATAAATAAGATAAAAGTCTACCTGTTTGAAATGTAGATAGTCATAGGCCCTAACCGAGCTCGTTTTTAGGAGGCATGTGAAAAAATCTACAAAAACTGAGCACACCTAGTTTGAGTGTCTGTTACTTTAATCGAAGATGACTGCTAAATTACTTGGAACGAAATGTTTGCAATACTAACACAAACATCAAATCTCGTGATGCAATAATGTTTATAATATTAAATGGATAAATTCCTTTAAAACTCGGTTATAGAAAAAACAATTATATAAGAAATTGTTTTTTCAAAATTGTTAAAAAATTCCATTAAAAAATCCATTTTCTTCTCTTTTGCGTAAACGTGATTTGATGTTTTGTGTGACATTGTAAACAACATTGCGTTTGTTTTTGTTTCAAAATTACGGGGGAAAATATTTACATTTTTTGTTGACTAAATGAATTTAACATAAAAGTAAAAATTATTTATTTTGTTTCACTGAAATTAGAAATATAAAACTATTACGCTCTTAGTTCAGAAATTTTCGAAAAATATTTAAAAATTTAATTTTAGAAGAAAACGATATATTAATGCCACACGAATTAAAGACAGTTGATTTCCTGCATGAAATATTTAGCGAAAAAAAAGCTTTATATTTTTTTTAATTTTATTTTCTGAATTATGAAATATTAAATCTGAAAAAAAGACTTAAATAATTAATTCAATTATTGGCACTTTTTATTTTACATATTTTGTTTTAGTTTGTAAAAACACTTTATATATATATATATATATATATATATATATATATATATATATATATATATATATATATTTCTTTTGTTTCAAAGTTACGGGGAAAATATTCACATTTTTTGTTGACCAAATTAATTTTTCAAACGTCGGAATAAAAATTGAATATAAAGGCTCATTTTGTTTTTTTCATAAAAAAATATTTTAGTCGCGTTTGAAACGTGTGATTTGATTTCTATGACGTAATTTAGACACCATCTTAGACCTTAGTTGTTTTACGGAGCAAATGTAAACAATGTCCACCATTGGCCAAAATGTGCGAAAGAGAAAATTGCTGAACTTAAGCTCAAAAAGTATGACCTGGCTTCCTTGTAGATATATGTCCCTAGAAAGTTTTAATGGCATAGCTTAAAAAATGTAGGCGTTCATAGGTAACAGTCACACACGGACTCTCAGATTGCCTTTATATATATATATATATATAGATGATTCTATTGTTTTTAAACTTTTTTCAGCGTGTAGATGATATTATGAAATTTTTTGTTGTCAACAAGTAACAAGTTATGTTACGGATAGGGTTTGATAGGTCTCCGTGTGTGTTTAAATGAAATTGAATTGCGCTCTATTCTGAGAGATGCAACGTTAGTTTTCGGGTCAATTCTGTAGTCTTGTGGCTGATGTGATTATTTACAAAATTGGGTGGATCAAGAACTAACTTGAACAAAAAATTAAATTAATTGTCTATTATGCAAAATTTAAAAATCTATTAAACAAAATTTAAAACGGTTAACCTCATCGTCAAAAATATTCATTCACCTGGAAGATCTAAATTCCAGTAGACCAATATTGTTCATGAAATTACATGTCCTTTGAGGAACTGCGTTTTCTTTAACTGAGGCATATGATTTTTTGTTCTATATAATCCATATCATAAATGCAAGATCGTACGGACAACAGCATTGTCAAATATGGGATGGTTTTGTAATATAAATGCTTCTTTCACAATTAAATTATGAACAAATTGATTTACATCGTCTGTTTGGTTGATTAAAGTCTAAAATAAACAAAGAAAAGAGGACTGAACTGTTGCGTGATATATGTCCTCCTATATGGCAACAAATTCTGGACAATCTCCTCAAAGATAAAGAGACAGAAATATGGTTCTACAGAAGGATGCTGAGGATACCATGAACCGAACGTGTAAGCAAATAGGAGACTTTGGAGAGAATGGAAACAAACATGTAACTAATACTTAACATCGGATGAAAGTAGTTAAAATTTCTGGGTTACGTAATGAGAAAGGAGGGCTTAGAGAATCTGATACTCACGAAGCAGATAGAGGGAAAAAGAGACAGGGGAAACCGTGCACGGCATACTTGATTGGCATAAACAAATGAATGACAGAGCATGGTTTGGGAAAAATAGCAAAACAAAATATATTATGATATACAAGGGACAGAATGATGTAGAGAGCCATGATAACATACGTCTTGAAGAAACATGGCACATAAAAAATGAATCGCCTTTTTATTTGATTGTATAGAAACAGAACAAATGATAACTGCCATATTTATATGTGTTTGTATACAGATATCTTTTATAGTGGCCAACATAAAGCGCTCTTTGAAATGAAAACATTAATTTACACTAATGAGCTTAATTAATAATTAACATTGGTTCATTAATAATTTTTTATTTACATCAGTTTTTATTTTGTTTTAATCAACAGCAAAAGACCGGCTAAATATAAACCATACAGCAACATTATTCTTATTTATGAACACGTTTGAAGAGGAACGATGATTCTCTGGTAATTTTGCAAACATGTTAGGCAGGCCACACAGTGCAGTGGCATAGTTATAAGCTAGAAGCTGTTTTCGAGGATTAAAAAGTAAAATTGTTTATGTTTTATTTTTTCACGATCAACCCGTTAACTAGATGTCAAACTACAGGCCAAATGCAGACGTCGCTAATCAAACGAGGAAAATCTGTCAAGAAAACCCCAAATTGATGCTCGATGAAAATGAAGGAAACTAATTTCTGAACAATAGCAGACACAAACACAAGCATATATATATAACAAAAAATTAAAGCAGACACGTTATTTCATGGTAAATTGGATGTGTGGGCCTATTTCAGGCGAACCATCATCAGCCTCCGTCTTTATTGTACAGAAGATTTTACACGTGTAAAATCTTCTGTACAATAAAGACGGAGGCTGATGATGGTTCACCTGAAGCAGGCGATACTCCCGATTTACCATTAAATAACGTGTTTGCCTTAATGTTTTCTTATATTTGCTCTATATTTATTTATATACATATTTATATTTATTTAGAGCTCTCTTAGAGGGTTATCCTACCACTGTATATACAAGATACTTCTTTGGATTCTTCTATATCTACACCGCATGCTGATATATATATATATACATATATATATATATATATATATATGTATGTATATATATATATATATATATATATATATATATATATAGCAAAAACTACTACAAATGTTGTAAGTTTAAAAATGTATTTTTTTTACAGAATTTATTTATTTCTATTATTATATATATATATTTGATATTTCAGACCGGCCTCTGCCTTTTCATCAGAAACAAATTATATATATATATATATATATATATATATATATATATATATATATATATATGTGTGTGTGTGTGTGTACGCCAACATTTGATACTCGATACGTTTGTAGTAAATTATAATTTCTACATGTTCTAAACTATATATATATATATATATATACTATAGACATCCGCAGACAGATCTGTTTCGCTGTATCACAGCTCATCAGTACGGTTAGACGCCGATTGCTTTTTAACCCAGGATTGAAACCCGACCGAATTGGCGTCAGATTCTAACTCTGGGCTACGAGCGTTCGGTAGAAGAAGGCAGACTTTTAGCGCGTATATCATTATACACGCCCATTAGCCATAGTGCTCTAATTCATTATTGAATGAGTGATATATATATATATATATATATATATATATATATATATATGTATTTAAATTTTACAATTGGGGCATAGCTATTTCAAGAGGTTCTTAGAACCCGCATTGTTGAACCCCAACCGGACGTAAAAACAATTTCTTTCGAAGCTTTTCTATAGAATGAAGTGACCCTCATGTCAACCCAATCGCGCATGACCCGTAACTGATGAAAACAGTCACTCTTCCACAAGAATCTTCACTCAGTAAAAAAAAAACATGAAGTACAACACATGGAGAATAACTATAGCAAATACTCAACAATTGAGAATGGTTAAAGCACTGAATGAAACCACGCGGAACAATAAAAATTAATGATAATTTTTATATTCTCTATCGAATTTACACGAACTACAAGACTAGCAACTAGGTCCCACCCTTTTGCAATGAAATCGATAAAATGTAACTGCACTTTCTACTCTAAAAGCTTCTTTTCTCGCACTTCACGCATGTGGAATTCCCTTCCATATACTTGCTTCTCCGACAGCTACAACCTGCAAGAATTTAAATGTAAGGTCAATAGACATCTCTTATCTCACTAACCTGCATCCTCTCTCTCAAGCTCTTTTCTCCATCCACTCCACCCCCATTATACCGGTAATTTTATCCGATGATGACCCTCTTCCTGACATCCTCTATAACTGACCCCTATTTCTCATCACTTTCTCCTATGCAACGCCCTGCGCAACAGTGGCAGTAAAACTGCCTTGCCTGGGGTGAAATGATTAAAAAAATATTTTACATGATATAGTCTTACGCATATTAATCGCTAGCATTATTACACACACACAGAGAAATAATTATATGTATACATTTGAATTTTTATTTGTTTAACATTATTTTTTTAATGGATACTCGTATTTCAGTGGAAAGTCTGTTTTTATTTTTTATACATACATATATATAGTTAAACAGTACATTATAATTTCCACTAGTCTTAATCGTTTGAGAAATCGTTTGGAAAATATATATCCTCCAGCAGGAATCGAACCTGCAAACACCTGCTCAGATTGTATCCGAACGTAAACAAACTCAACGGAAAACAACATTAGCAAAATTAATAAACATTCAAATATGTCGGCTAGTCACAGTTTCGTGGATTTCCGTTAATTTCCGTAATATATATATATAGTCATTCGCAGACAGTCCTGTTTCGCTGTATCACAGCTCATCAGTACATCCGATTACTTCCAGCCGGGATTGAAACCTGACCGATTTTATATCAGTCGAAGTTTCTAACTCTTCGCTATCGGCGCACGGTAGCGTAAGGTAAAGTTTAGCTTGGTATATACACAATGTATACAAACGCCAATGGCCAAGAATGTTCAATCCATTGCTGGATTGCAGTGAGTAGCTACTGTTTTTAAAGTCTACCATTTCCCACGCGAGCTCAATCGAGGGGTGAGAGCGTAAATTGTCATCTGCAGACAGTCCTGTTTTGCTGTATGACAACCCCTCAGTACAGTTAGACATCCAATTGCTTCCAGCCAAGATTGAAACAGAGATTCTACCTATAAGCTATCGTTGCACGGTTGAGGAAGGCAGAATTTAGCGTGTTAAATATATAATGTATACAAACGACAGTGGCAAAAATTATTCAATATATAGAAAAATATTTCTTAGAAAAAGTGACCCTAACACAAAAAGTAGCGCCAAAGACTCTTCCGTATAAATTAAAGTTATCAGACATTGTCAAAGTAAGAAAGAAACATTTCTTATAATTGCAATACTAAAATCGGCTGGTTCGTGATGGAATATTGGTGACTGATGTTAATTTCAAAAACTCCATTAAATACTTCAGTTATAAAAATTGTCATAATAATAATAATAATAATAATAATAATAATAATTGAAGCAAATAGGCCGGACATTATTATTATTATTATTATTGTTAAAAACCAGAAAGAAAAAACTTCTCTATTAATTGATATGGCTTGTCCAGCGGATTGTAACATAGCAACCAAGGAATTTGAAAAACTGTCCAAATATAAAGACCTGGAAATTGAAATAGAAAAAAATGTGGAAATTGGAAACAAGAGTTGTGCCAGTGATAGTAGGTGCACTTGGAATGATAAAAAATGGAACAAAGCAACACATTGAAAGAATCCTTGGAAACCCCAGCTTAAGAGATATACAAAAAATTGTTTTATTAAGTACAGGCCACACACTAAGGAGAACTTTGTCTATGTAACGCTAGGGATGTTAGAGGAGATAGAAAAAACATGAAATGGAGCTATAACAACACGCTACGACCTGCCTTAGGTCTTCCCTCAGACTTAGTAGGTAGTGTGATCATAGCAGAAATCGAAATATGATAAAAAATGACATAATAATAATAATAATCTTACCCAGAAGAAATACAAAAAATTGTATAACTGATTAGAGAAAATTATATCAGAAAGGTGAGGTTTTGGAAAGGATGGAAACAAAAAGGAAATTAGTACTGAGCATCAAAAAGAGACAGCTAAAGTTTCTGGGACATGCAATGAGGAAGGAGGGCTTGGAGAACCTGATACTAACAGGCCAGATAGAGGGAAAAGGAGACAGGGGAAAGCAGTTGATAATATATTTGAAAGACCTGATCAGGTGAATGACAGAACGAGGGTTGAGTGGTGTAACAGGAGAAAGTGTGCTAAGAGCCACCAGGTATAGGGAGATGTGGAAAGCCATGATCGCCTACGTCCTGAAGGGACAGGGCATATAAAAGAATATATCAGAAAGTATTATGAGATTTTTGTTTGTGTATATTACGAAATGAGATAAGTACAATGAACTAACCTAAAACTGAGCTTCGTAACAACTAAACCTGCAGACTGCATTTATTTATTATAACTAATGAATGGGATGTGCGTTGTGGTACAGTGGATATCGGCTCGGAACGAGATGACCGTGGCGCCGAGTTCGAATTCCAGTTGAATCCATTGTATTCACTTACGCGCAAATACCCTTGGGAAAGGTATTAATCCAAGTTATGGGTTAAATAGCAGGACGGATTGGGTTCTATAGCCTTGGCTGGCAACCAGTCTACCGCAGAAAGCAATGGCAACCTACTGCGGGATAATCTTCTGCCCAGTCAGTCAACCCTTTCGAGACATGATCGCCCAAGCGTGTATCATGTATGGCACTGAACTAATGAAAAACAACTACAAACGGTTCCCATTCTTTAAACGACAATCTTTTGTATGCATTTCGCGAAAATGAAAGTTATCTTGAACGTTAACTCTTCTGGAACTTTTTTTGCATTGATGTAGGGGGTCGTACAGAATTCTGTCCGTGGGTATACGTTTTATTTTAATCAACGACCTTTCGGATCATATCATTTTTGAATTCAGTATCTATATCGATGTCTGAACAGTAACTTCTGAACAGTTAGATGAGTTCAAATTAGCAACTGAACTAAAAAACGATCTACAATTTGTTGTTAACTGGGGCAAGAAACGGCTTGTTAATTTTAACGAATCCAAAACGGGACTGCTCCTGATTAATCAGCTGAGAAAACCTTTTCTGCTTTCCATCAGCATGGCAGATGCGAACCTCCAGAAGACTTATTTATTACGCCTTGGCAGGCTAACGTTTATACTGACATGAATTGGAAAGATTATATTGAATCAGTTGCTACGTCTGCTGTTAAATGGTTGATTCAAAGCATCGTGCTAGACAATTATTTTCTCGCCTGAATTCCTTACATGTTTATAATTCTATCATTTGTCCATTACTTGAAAATTGCTACTACGTATGCTCTGATCAGTTAAGTGTCATACGCTGTACACGCTTGGGCGATCATGTCCCTTTCGAGACATGACTGACTGGGTAGAGGATTATCCCGCAGTAGGTTGCCGTTACATTGTGCAGTAGACTAGTTGCCAGCCAAGACTATAGAACCCAATCTGGCCTGTTATTTAACCCATAACTGGAGGGAAGAGACGGATTACTACCTTTCCCAAGGGTAATTGTGCATAAGTGAATGCATCGAATTTGTGCAAAAGTGAATGCAACGAAGTCGAACTCGGCTCCCCGATTTCTCGTTCCGAACCAATATCGACTGCACCACAACACACATCCTTACAAGCCTGTTTCGCTGTATCACAGCTAGACATCGATTTGCTTCTGGTCGGGATCGAAACTCGACCGATTTCGTGTGAGTAACCCTTAAACCATGCTCTTGTGCTCCTTGTATAACACGATCCCTGACTGAGTCTAGCCAACCTTGCTGAGCTTCGGTTGATTCCGCTCACGATGTGTTGTTGATCTCGGACTAGCCAAATCAGAATTGCTTGTGATCACTAGAAGAGGCTGGTCTAGACATGCGAGGGATTGGTAAATAATGAAAAACAGATTTAAGACCTCAACAACACGGTGTATATATATATATATATATATATATATATATATATATATATATATATATAATAGAACCTAATGAGCCAGACGAATGATCAGTTTAGGAGAAACCTATGTAGATTCGTGTGGCTCATTAAGTTCTATTAAGTTCGGTCTACCTGTGAATTGAGTGCTTTTTGTTAGATGGTGACTCGTCTCGGGTTGTTTCTTTGGGTTCCGTGCTTAGTTCTGCCCGAACACTTGAGATAGACTTTCATGTCCTCAGCTCTTTCTTTTTTTAAAACCATTTTTCTTCGTTCGAAAGTTTTCGAGGAAGGTTTTCTAGACGAGTATAACTTCATATAATCACGGTTATATATATATATATATATATATATATATATATATATATATATATATATATATATATATGAACTTATTTATAGATGGAACTTTGTCTGTGTGTGTGTGTCCGTTACCTACAGACTCAGAAACGGCTGAACCGATTTTCTTGAAAATTCACACAGTTGTACTATAAGCGTCTGCGAGTGTTCTTAGCTAGGTTTTGTGTCGAGGTACCCCCGATAAATATTGAAAATCGATAATCGGGTTATAGAAGGAGTGGTTCGATTTTAATCAAATTTGATACACTCATAGACAAAGACATAAGAAACGATATTCAGAAGTTTCAAGGTTGCAGTTCTTACAATAGTGCAGAAAATCGATAATATATATATATATATATATATATATATATATATATATATATATATATATAAGTTAAGATGTTTGTGTGTGTGTCTCTTTATCTGCCTGTATGTCTGTAGTTTTTTCAGCTCTTTTATTTTAGTTTTTGTTTTGGGTTTGGCTCTAAGTAGGTACAATTATAGTTCTTAGTCTCAGCCATGATACGATTTACTCAGAAAACTTATTTTGCCTTCAAAATTAAAAAAAAAACTTATTTGATATCGATACCAGCGAATCAAAAGTTGACTTACATCCATTCATTTTTCTTTCAGTCTAAGGTTTCGCTTAAACTGGAAACAACTAATACATTTTAGTCTTTCGTGCCACCGTCCAAGGAGTCTGAGCTCCAGAACCATGGAATAGTTTTAAAGCTTTCATTACACCCGGGCTATACTCAATGCCGGGCTATACTGCTAGTATATATATATATATATATATATGTGTGTGTGTGTGTGTGTGTGTGTGTGTGTGTGTGTGTGTGTGTGTAAAAATATAGTCAGTTATGATCTGATATTAAGGACAGAATGGTTAAATAAAAAGAAGACAAGAGAGGAAAACTGTATTTAAATCGCCTACGTGTTTCGTCTTGTGATGGACTTTATCGAGGCAAAAAAACGAAATGAGCTTCATTCTAAATTACGTATCTATAAACAAACTGTTGGCAACTATAAAAACGCTCATAAATCATTCAAAAAGATTAACAGAATATTTTAGTTTTAGAATTCATATGTAGTGCAAAGTCACGAGATGTTAAAATGAAGGGAATTCAACCTTTTTGTTTATAGATACGTAATTTAAAATAAAGCTCATTTCATCTTTTTGCCATCACAGGAGAAAACGCGTAGGCGATTTAAATACAGTTTTCCTCTTGTCTTCTTTTTATTTAACCATATATATATATATATATATATATATATATATATATGACTGATCAGAGGTGCAATTAGCTGATCAGAGTACAATTAAACAACATTTCTTAGAAAAACATAGCCATGTAGGTAATATCAGACAGATTTTAGTTAACAATACAATAATCTTCACTCATACACACAGTAAAAAGAACCTTCAGATATTGGAGGTCATCTACATTAAATCCAAACAACCCACACTTAATAAAATCACGTTTAAATCTGGTCATAACACATTATATTGCATTTAAATATATGGTTCTGTTATCATTTCAAGCTCTGACGCGATGAAACGTCATAAAACCGCATTACAAATTTACGAACTGCGTTTGCTATTTTTTGTAACTATTTTCGTCGCTTAGCAAGGTTTTATGTCAACACAAGATAAAATCTTCGCTAATGGTGGATGTTTTTATGCTAACGTCCTTGCAACCTCTCTGAAGATAGTTCATGTGAGCCGAAAGATTAGAGCCAACTTAATAAAATTATCCAAATGTTGGAGATTTTTCGTCTTTATTTTCACCTGAAATTAAAGCCAAAATACGTTTAGAACGGCTCATGATTAAACATAGTATACATTCATTGTCTCTTATATTTAACAGTATATGTTTAGAAAATTATCTGCTGCCTCGATATACTATATATATATATATATATATATATATATATATATATATATAATGATGGGCCATAAGCTGAAAGAACGTAAATGAAGGGTTTATTTTTTACAAGAGAACATATTAACAATGTGTAGAGATTTAGTGGGGTCATTCCCTCCAGTCTTGAATGGAAAAGCTAACGAATATCAAAAGCCTATGCAGTGAATATCGGCTCGGAACGAGAAATTGTCGAGACGAGTTTGAATTCCAGTTGTATTCGTTGCATTCACTTACGCCCAAATACTCTTGGGGAAAGCATTTATTCATCTATTCCCCTTCAGCTATGGGTTAAATAGCAGAACAGATTGGGTTCTATTGCCTTGGTTGTCAAACAGTCTACCTAAAAAAGTGGCAACTTATTAACTGACTGATGCTTAGTCACAAATTCTGCAAGAGGCAAGAGGTTATATTTTTCTCACGCAAAAGTGAAGCGTTTTTCTTCACAGCATCTAGCCCAAAACTGCTGTGCAGAGTGTGCTTCCCTGACTACCGTTAAGAGTCACATGACTGGCCAAGTAAAAAATTTAACCCAACAGTTCTATCAATTTTTATCTGACCAAGCCATCATGATAACACTTGGTATTGTCAAGTGTAATAAATACATATTTAGGACAACAATCATTTCCATTCATTTTTAATTAAAAGGGAACTTAATAAAAATGAAAAAAATAAAAGAAACTTTTCTAATCAATATTCGATTTCTTTCCAACTGATTATGCTTTATAAAGTTAAACTGAGAAATAAAAATCAAGTTTAAAATCCAACAATTAACTTCATTTTCTAAGTGTGACTAACGATTTAATATATATGCTAGACATATTTTATTATTCATTGAAGCATCTTCTCAAGTGTTCAACGTAATTTATAAATTTTATTTGTCAGTATCTTTCGTTCGAGTGTCCAAGAATTAATGTAATAAAGTTGAATTAAAATGTTGGAAGAATTAGCATGGCTTCTAGTAATCAGTTCAAATAACGAATTTTATTTTGTGCAAAACAACTTGAAAATTTAGTCTACTTCAAGATATTCATTTCTTGACTCAATACAAATTTTCCATTACTACAACCATTTTCTAAATTTTTCCAGTTTAGATTGTGTCTCACACTGTCAACTCTATGTTTACAAGAGTCAGATCAGGCTAAAAATGGAGTACTGCTGCGGTATATGAGCCGTAGACACCACGTTTTCACTAGAGTCCCGAAGCGTTTCCGTGTGCTTGTAGGTGACAAATTAATTTCCACTCTTAAATCCCTTTTTCACAGACGAGACGTCGCTGTGACACTTCTTTGCTCGGCTGATTGGTTCGCTGGTTCGGGAACGGAACCTGCTGCGATGATGATATCGAAATGTCACCAGTTATGTCGACGCCTCCGGGTCGTTAGTCGTGATGATCTCGTCACAGTAGCTGGTCTTCAGGACGTCTATTACAACAATGAACTTACTACTCAGGCTGTGTTTTGATCACAGAAAATCACGTTGTGCAAACCCGGTAGCCGTATTTCTACCATATCTAGACCGGACACTTGTGTACACTTGTGGTTAAAATAAAATAGTTACGGCACAAAAAATAAATTAAATAAATGAATAAGTTCGAAGAAGCCTGGATGAGTTACGAAAGAAAGTTTTTATAATAATAAAAATAATGGTTAATTACAAAAACCGAAAATACAGTTGTTGAAATTCAAGTTTACAACGGAGAGGAGAGCTTTCAATCTTCAAGTCCTTTCTAAGTTCCATTAAAAATATTAGAGCTTTCAATTTAAAAAAAATAATCAGTCTGTCAATTCCGCATAAAAAAAAACACGTCTCTTCGGCATTTATCAACTTTTGGTGAGACATCCAAATAACAGAGCGACGTGGCGGCGGACGGTGGGTGGGCGTCGTTTCGTCTTTGTCACATGAAAATCTCTCTCCAATTGATTTTTCTCACTGAGACTTCATTTTTATAGCCATCCCCAAACCTCTCGGAGGATCTAGCCGACTCAAAGCTTTTGACCAATGAGATTATTTTCCACCCACACGATTGACGGGGTGCCACGGCTCGACGAATGAAATATCAACAACTCACATGACGTAATGCCTTTCTGTCATTTTTTTCATTTGATTACGTCATATGTTTTTCGATTTTAATATCTGTTCCCAGGAATAATTGTTGAGGATCTAATCCTACCTGACCTCATTTTTGTTTAATCAAATCACCCGAGCAAGGCGGTAACGCCACTGATGTGCAGAGGGCTACGTAAGAGTGAAAAGATGGGAAAAGAGAAAGCCGGAAACCACATCCAAAACAGGGAACAAGAGATGAGCCTCTCCATCTGTTCAATAGAGGTGGGTGGAGTGTGAACCGGGCGATAGTTTAGTCTATCTACTCCAATTAAATCATCAAGGAAATCCTGACATTTTGTTATGGGTACTTCCATTTCACAAACTTAAACTGGCCCAAGAAAATTCGCTTCGAACACGAAAAAAAAAAAAACTATATTTTTCTCTTTTTTCCCAATTAACAGCCAATTTCTAAATTCCCCGCATTCTTCAAGTACATAATAATACTAAAAGTATCTTTTTTTTTTACGTAAGCTCACATCGCGAATTACAATTAAACAAAATTAACAATACCATTAATAACAATTCCTCTCACTCCGTTGTATTAAACCAAAAAACAAAATAATACCGATGCGGAAATAGTGTAAGAATCGGAAACCTCTCGCTACTCTATCGCGAATTCCACGGTGAATGTTCAGATAAACGACGCTACTTATTTCCACCAGGCCTTCACGGCTAATACCTACCATAATCCGGACATTGTAGAGAGTCATCCTAATTTCCACCAGGCCTTCACCGCTAATACCTACCATAATCCGGACATTGTAGAGAGTCATCCTAATTTCCACCAGGCCTTCACCGCTAATACCTACCATAATCCGGACATTGTAGAGAGTCATCCTAATTTCCACCAGGCCTTCACGGCTAATACCTACCATAATCCGGACATTGTAGAGAGTCATCCTAACCTTTCCACCAGGCATTCACGGCTAATACCTACCATAATCCGGACATTGTAGAGAGTCATCCTAATTTCCACCAGGCCTTCACGGCTAATACCTACCATAATCCGGACATTGTAGAGAGTCATCCTAATTTCCACCAGGCCTTCACGGCTAATACCTACCATAATCCGGACATTGTAGAGAGTCATCCTAATTTCCACCAGGCCTTCACGGCTAATACCTACCATAATCCGGACATTGTAGAGAGTCATCCTAATTTCCACCAGGCATTCACGGCTAATACCTACCATGATCCGTACATTGTAGCGAACCATCCTTATTTCCTTCCTTTTCCCCTCATGAGACATAAGTTTCCCTCAAGTAGTTTCTTCTCATGAACTGTAACCTTGAAAAAATGACTCCTAAGTAATTGCTTCCTCAATCACTACACTTTTACCTTTTTTAAGTCTAGGGTTAGCTGTTATCTTCCTCACATATTCGCATAAGCTGTACCTCTTACTCTGTAATATTCTACCTTGAGTGTCCACCGAGCTTTGTACAGAATGAACAGCAGTGCAAAAAAAAATCAAGATGCAAAACATGCTGGTCAAGCCCTAAACTTGATTTTTATCTCAATGTAATCTTAAAATATTTAAATTGTTAATGTTGTTATTAAAAAAAGCAGTAATTTTGCATTATAATATTTAATTCCCATGAACGCTGAGTGAACTTCAATTCAAATCTATTAAACTGTCAGTTTGAAATATGCACCTGATAATTGCAGAACGCATGAAACTGCGTGTCGGTCGTGTCATCGACGTAAGGCACTATATATATTACAGCTCTGTTCATACATTGAGCACTGTTTTATTAATACGTGAATAATAATACTATACACATGTGCATTCTCATATGCATATTTCTTAACTCACGTCATTTTATATATATATATATATATATATATATATATATATATATATATAATCATGTCGCCCCACGCAAGAAATTTTACTGCCACTATTGTGCAGGAGGTTATATAGCACTGTTATTAGGAGTGACAGGTTGCAGGGGTGCCAGGAAGAGAGTAGGAGAGGGAAGAGATTACTGATGAGAGTTGGGTGGACAAGGACAAATGTTATGAGGAGTGACAGGTTGCAGGGTTTGTCAGGAAGTGTGTGAATGTTGAGGTTTACCACATAAATAGTTTTGGAAGTCTCCCCTTTTTTACTTATATAAATGAACTCGTCTAAGGTATACAATTGATGCTGCCTACAGAGAACGGCAGTGTGTAAAACTGTGCGTCAAGTAGTGCTTGTCACAGCAGTTGAATCGCCGCTAGTTGGTCAGCATGAATATAGACTTATTACCCGAACTTCTTATCTACAAGATTGTATATATTTGACTCCTACTAACAAGTATTCCTGAATTCTACTAACCGTGTACAGGTTGTATATATCTTGTTTAATATACTTACATTTTTCCTCTCATATGTGTTTTGTGTTATTATTATATTGTGTGGTTTGTCAGGAGAGGGAAGAGAACACTTGTAAGAGTGGGGTGGACGAAGAAAAAGCATTAGAGAGAGGATGTATATTAGGAGATGGCTATTGACTTTACATTTAAATTCTTGAAGATTGTTACTGTCGGGAAAGCAAGTATGCGGAAGAGAATTCCACAGGCGGGAAGTGCGAGAAAAGAAGCTGTTGAAGTAGAATTTGCATTTACAATTTATTGCTTTCACAGTAAAAAGGTGGGACCTAGTTGCTACTCACGTGTCTCGAGGAAATTCGTATATAGGGGCACCAGTGAGCAAAGTTAATCGGAGCAGAAACCGTGAAAGTATTTGTAGAAGAGACACAGGGAAGCCACAAATCGACAAAACTTATCTATATTATGTAATGAAACATGCACCAATGAAATAATGCTGCCTGAATACACAATATATATATATATATATATATATATATATATAGTCATCCGCATACAGATGTGTTTCGCTGTATCACAGCTCATCAGTACGGTTAGACATCCGAGTGCTTTTTGCTCAGGATTCAAATACGACCGACAGTCGGCGATTCTACCTCTGAGCTATGGGCAATCGGTAGAAGGAGGCAAACTTTTAGCGTGTGATATACCATGTAAACATACGCCAGTAGTTAGAGTGTTCTAATTAATTACTGAATGAACAATGCGTAGATACTAGAGTAGCTACTGTTTTTTTAAATCTACCATTTTTACAGAGTGCTCAATCAGGATGTGACAGCGTGTATATATATATATATATATATATATATATATATTATTGTCATCCGCAGTCAGATCTGTTTCGCTGTATCCCAGCTCATCAGTACGGTTAGACTCCGATTGCTACACAACCCAAGCTCGAAACCCGACCGATTTTGCGTCAGTCGGCGACTCCTGGGCCACGGGGCGCTCGGTGGAAAAAGGCAGTCTTTTTAGCGCATATCATATTACGCGCCCAATAGCTAGACTGCTCAAATTCACTTATATATATATATATATATATATATATATATATATATATATATTTGCAATGTATTTAATCTAATATATATATATATATATATTAGATTAAATACATTGCAAACATTGTGTCTGCTTATCTTAAATAAAATCCGTTCATACTCCCAGATAATCTTTCGCGTATTCCAACTGAAAGATGTAAAATATGAGCTGTAACTTTGACAGATGATTTTATTATTCATTTCTCAATGTTTTCAGTTACTTTCAATCTCCTTTGAAGATCATCTTGAAGGATGTAAGTTGTGGTAACAAAAGATAAACGCAAAACTGTGTTGCTAACATGACTGTAACTGTTGACAAATTGCTTAGCGTTCGTTAGAACGTGACAATTATCCACACTGAAATTTTTCTTATGTTGTAATGTCATCGTCACGCACGTGTTAAAGCATCGAAAAACTGTTCTTTTTTTAACATTTTAAAGAATTACTACAGTATTCATAGCTGATTCTATTAATTGACGGCTTAAGTGTTTTAATGAATATTGCCTCCAGAATCTGTAGTTTGCTTTTGTTGTTTTCCTGGTGTAACATAATTGTGTTATCGATCATTATTTTTTTTTTTTTGATATTGTGACTGAAGACAGGAATGTTGTTGTTGATGTCTAAAAATGGGTGAATGGTCAGACATGCGTAATGCAAGACGTCTTGTTTATGTAGTTTTTGTAAATCCAACATCTTTTCTTTTCTCCTTTTTAGTCGGAGATATATTCTCCCAAGGAAAATTTGAATGGATATATAATGTTGGTTTTGTGCAATACATCAGTTGGTGGGGAGAAGTTATTACGGATAATTAAATTAGTAGTTCTGTATTTTTATAATACATTATTAATTCTAATATTTTATTAGGATCCACGGGAGATATATTAGTACGAATGAGATTTTTATGATTTTTTTCCTGTTTGTAGTTATCGTGCATCTGTTTACAACAAAAGTTTGATATTTTTAATGTCTTTTGTGAAAGTACCATATTCTGTCTGTGTTGAGGTTCTTGAAATATCATATTATATATTCATCTACAATGTGGTTTCAAAAGTCATTATTAATAAAAATCTGTTTAATATTTTTTTAGTTCAGAGTAAAAAATCTTTTTGTGGAAGAGTTGATATGAGCTCGGTTAATTAAATTGTGTATAAGAGCTATTTTGTAAATAGTTAGGGCATTCACTCTTATAGTTGAGATTGCAAGAGTTTTTGCTTGCTAGTATTTTATAAGGGGAGATAGTAAATGTGTTATTGCTTGTGTCGATTAAAATGTCAAAGAAAGGGATTTTTGCTATCTTTGTTAGTAAGTAAACTTGAGGACAGAGTTTTTTTTTAGATTTTTTAGAGTTCTATTATTTATTCTCCATATTTAACTAATATAAAAATATAATTTACATATCGTACGTAGATGGAGGGTTTTTATTGGTTCTGAATATATTCTTTTCTAGGTTGGTCATATAGACGTTGCTAAACGTTGCACCCAGGACTGACCACATAGAAACACCGTCCCGTTGCACATATATATTATTTCTGTGATCATAGAATGGGATTTACAATTTACAACAACTACATTATCAAGACGTCTTACATTACACATGTCTGACCATTCGTCCATTTCTAAGCATCTACAATAACATTTCAGTCTACATTCACAATATAAAAAATAATCACCGATAACACAACTAACCTACAGCAAGAAAACAACAAAAGCAAACAACAGATACTCGAGGCAATATTCATTAAAAAAATTAAGCCGTCAATTAACAAAATCAGCAATGAATACTGTAGTAATGTTCTAAAATGTTTATGAAAGGAACAGTTTTTTCATGCTTTAACATGTGCATGACCATGACATTACAACATAAAAAATTCTATTAGGGATAATTTTCACGTTCTAACGATCGATAAGCAAATTGCCAACCGTTACATTTGAAGAAAAACAATTTACAGTAATTTTAGCAACACATTTTTGCGGTTATTTTTTGTTACCACAACTCATACCCTTGAAGATGATCTCTGAAGGAGATTGAAAGTACTTGGAATCATAGAGAAATTGATAATAAAATGATCTATCAAAGTAACAGCATATTTCTTGCATTTTTAATTACAATACACGAAAAATTATCCGTGAATATGAACGGGTTTTATTAAAAATAAGCAGACACAATGCGTGCAATTTATTTAATCTGGCATGCCTAAAAGAAAATTTACTGCATTAATACACACACACATACACACACACAATTATATATATATATATATATATATATATATATATATATAAATATAGGTTTGTGTTTCTATGTGTGAGCGTGTGACAGAGAGATAAACTAGACTGTATGGGTGGTTGTAAATATTTATATATATATATATATATATACTATAGGTTTGTGTTTCTATGGGTGAGCGTGTGACAGAGAAATAAACTAGACTGTATGGGTGGTTGTAAATATTTTTATTGATATATATATATATATATATATATATATATATATATATATATATATATATATATATTACGGAAATTAACGATACTTGGTTATAAACAACCAACAATTTGAAATGAATTGTTTGAAAGAATTGTTTGAAAAAATTATTATATATATATATATATATATATATATATATATATATATATATATAAAACAGATTAAGGGAGCTATGCCAATTTAATAAAGATGAAATATTCTAATTTCTATTTTTAAAATAATCGATCATCCTGACTTCGATTACCGAATGTTGTGGCTAACAATTTTAATTTCTTATTGAAGCCTACCTTTACAGCCACTAACTCGACAGAATGTTTTGCGATTTTATCTTCAGCCTACTTGATTAAATGGCTGATCGGTTAGCGTCATTTCTTCTTTCTTTCTATTTCTTCCTTTTATATTGAGCTTCTCCATGTTTTCAATTCCAGTATTAAATTATTCAAGTCAAATTCAAAAATAATTCCTCTCCTAAATTCTATTCCCGTAATCCGCCTTTTATTCCAAGTAGAGGCCAGAATAATAATGGATCGAAAGGTTTGTTCGCCATATTGAATTCTTGGACGACTCAACATGCAAATGAAATGAAATCGGTGTTCATCTCACAAGTAAATAATCCCCTCCAAAGCAAGTAATTCGATCTATCGAATGTAGTAATCGATAATTTCTCTGCAAAATACAAATAGAGTATAAAATATTTATTTTGATATACTTTTCGATATGCGACAGTTTTTTATGTTTAAAAAGAATAATTATTAATTCGCTTCATATTCATTCGGCGATATTGATTCTTGAATATATATACTTATCTGGTCAAATTTCGGGAGATGAAAACTGCATTTGTTTTGTTTAACGACATATCAAAATCTAAACATTTGAAACGCAGTTTCATGCCATCAGCTCCGAATAAAATGCATTCCTGTCCATTTTGCTATAAAATATATTGTTGGTAATTTTTTCTCTAAATTGTATTGCTGGTTATTTTTTTTTTTTTTCACTATTTGCCTATAGCTGTGATCCTAACATATGTTACCACACTGGGTCACTGGGAACAACAGTAGTTAAGAGGTGGTACCACGCTCCTTAAAATCTCCAGTCTCCTGATCTAAGGCCTTCCTGCCGGATACAGATATATCCAGGACCAATGAAAATAGAAACAAAATTACATAGATCAAATGCTATTATATTTTGCAATTCTTATTTGGAATAAACGATATATTTCTATTTATTCAAACGGTGTGTCTATCGATCTACGCATTCAAGATATTTTAATAAAGAGAAATATGTTCCTTGGCAGTGATTGAACCTTTGCCCGCTACGTAAAGTGAAACTAACATTTCGGCAAATGAGCTTTAGTGATCAGCAACGAAAAACGTCATGGCAACCAAGTATTCGTTATAATAATGTTTGAGCAACTAAAAATGTTGTATTCAAAATAAATCCGTTAATTCTTTAAAAATTGCTTTGTGTACGTTACGTATACGAAACTGAGCAGACATGAAGCTTTCGAGAAACTAATCTGAGTGAAGAGGATGTACTTTTCTTAAAAATCAGAAATTAGAACCTCAATAGCTGCGAGGTTCATATTTTATTTTATAATAAAAAATGATAACAACAACAATAATAATAATAATAATAATAATAATAATAATAATAACTGTCAAAATATAAAGACCTGGAAATTGAAATAGAAAAAATGTGGAAATTGAAAACAAGAGTTGTGCCAGTGATAGTAGGTGCACTTGGAATGATAAAAAAATGGAACAAAACCACACATTGAAAGAATCCCTGGAAACCCCAGCTTAAGAGATATACAAAAAATTGTCTTATTAAGTACAGCCCACACACTAAGGAAAACTTTATCTATGTAATGCTGGAGATGATAGGGAAGATAGAAAAACATGAAATGGAGCCATAACAACACGCCACTACCTGCCTTAGTTCTCCCCGCAGACTTGATTGGTAGTGAGACCAAAGCAGAAATCGAAATATGATGAAAAATGACATAATAATAATAATAATAATAATAATAATAATAATAATAATAATAATAATAATGCGTGTTTATAACAATGGATTATAGAACTTTAATTGCTAAGTCGTTCTCACTGACGGAGCAGTAAAGCAAACGCACACACACACACACACACATACACACTCACACACACACACACACACACACACACACACACACACACACACACATATATATATATATATATATATATATATATATATATATATATACATATGATATGATTTGAATATATAGATTGAAATTCGACGAGATGAATAGAATTATTAAAGAACAGGTAGAAAAACAAGTGTCTTTAACATGATTCACTTCAACAAATTTTATCAGAAAATTTCAAAGACGAATAATGGAAAAATATTTTAATGATTTTTCATATATTTTTTTAGATTTTTCATAATTTTAGAAAATTTTTTAAAAATTTAAATCGTTACTCTTTAAAGATCTCTGAAGAAGTTTGTTTAAGTGAAAAATTTTGTATTAAAGACACTTTTTTCTCCATGTTCTTTACTCATATATATATATATATATATATATATATATATATATATATCCGAGTGAACAAAGAACGAAGAAAAATTTACAACGTAAAAAACATTAATTTAAAATTGTGCTCGATATACAATATGGAGCTGTGAGCTGTGAATATTTATTATAAATTATAGTTTAGAACATGTACTAATTATTATCCACTACAATATATATATATATATATATATATATATATATATATATATATATATATATATATATATGGACTGCGTGTGCGTGTGTGAATGTTGAGGGTTACCTCATAAATAGTGTTGGAAGTCTCCCCTTTTTTACTTATATAAATGAACTCGTCTAAGGTATACAATTGATGCTGCCTACAGAGAACGGTAGTGTGTAAAACTGTGCGTCAAGTAGTGCTTGTCACAGCAGTTGAATCGCCGCTAGTTGGTCAGCATGAATATAGACTTATTACCCGAACTTCTTATCTACAAGATTGTATATATTTGACTCCTACTAACAAGTATTCCTGAATTCTACTAACCGTGTACAGGTTGTATATATCTTGTTTAATATACTTACATTTTTCCTCTCATATCTGTTTTGTGTTATTATTATATTGTGTGGTTTCTAACAAGAATCCACAACAAATAGTAATACCTGGGAACATCCTGTATCTGATTGAAGCTTACAGAAGTCTTATTGCTTTTTGGGTATATGAATCCAGAAAGAATAGAAATACTTACGCTGAGCTGAAACGAGCTGGTAGATATATGTATGACATCAACTGATTTCTCGAGATGAGCTCGCGTGATGAACCTGGCCGTGTCTGCTTGTAGAGGTCAGGCCTCCTCGTCCATACACGGAGACGTAAAAATACCCCTATTTACCAATATGATACCCAGCAATACCTTTCGTGCAGTAGTTGTACCAAAGTGTATATTTAAGCTCATTCGACATCACAAAACTAAACTTACAAATAATCATGTAGCTTTCGTATGAATCACCTGTACTCAGTGTGAAAGGCTTCCAGGTCTCTTGCTCATCTTATGAGCGATTTCAAACCATGGAATAGTCTTTCTCGGTCACGAGTCGACTTACTCCGTGTATGTTTTAAAAATGCAACGAATTTGTCAAATGACAAACGTGCAGCTAAGAAAAATGAAATCATTGATCCAACAATCAATCAACTGATATATGATATATGTGTCGGGGTATGTCTGTCCAATATCATCTTCACTAACCACAAGAAAGGTCATATTGGTTGACCCTTGACAAATTATGATCAGTATCACGCTGGACATAACATACAAAGGTGTGTTGAAAAAAGCTGTAGAAACCGCTCAAATCTCATTCATGACAGAGAAACCCACAAGAAAGCTGTGGGTTTTCAAAGCCATTGAGGTTCTGCACAAAACCCTCAACGACTTACACAACAAACGGTTCTGCACAAAAACCTCAAAAACAAAAGCCGTTGAGATTCTGCACAGAAATAAATTATGCTGTATGGTTAGGTATTTGAGAGCTATCACAATGCTTTTAATATAATAAAGGAAGGTAAAGAAGGTGTTGGGTATTACCTATTTATTATTCATTAATATTTCGAGATCAGAATGATAGGAGAGCTTGGTTTCACGTCCGTCCGCTGTTGGACTTTTAAAGCGGACGATATGATACTAAGATCTATCTATCTATCTATCTATCTATCTATCTATCTATCTATCTAAGAGTTTTATAATTTGCTTGAAGTATTGTGTATCTAATGTGTATTGGTAGGTATTAGAAGGCTATCACAGTGCGTTTAGCATAATAGAGGAAGGTAAAGAAGGTGTTGGGTATTACCTATTTATTATTCATTAATATTTCGAGATCAGAATGATAGGAGAGCTTGGTTTCACGTCCGTCCGCTGTTGGACTTTTAAAGCGGACGATATGATACTAAGATCTATCTATCTATCTATCTATCTATCTATCTATCTATCAAAGAGTTTTATAATTTGCTTGAAGCATTGTGTATCTAATGTGTATTGGTAGGTATTAGAAGGCTATCACAGTGCGTTTAGCATGATAGAGGAAGGTAAAGAATGTGTTGGGTATTACCTATTTATTATTCATTAATATTTTGAGATCAGAATCTCATCTTCAGAATGATAGGAGAGCTTGGTTTCACGTCCGTCCGCTGTTGGACCGTGCCTTTAAACGAATGGTCTTCTTTTGCTGTCGTTAATTATAGCGAGTATGTGTGTGCATGTACCTGTAAGTAGATTATTTAATGTATGTGTGTTTATGGTGAAACTGGTTTTAAAAACCATTTATGGGCCCATGAAGCTGGGCTTAAGAAATCATTTACGGGCCCATAGTACAGCTTTAGCTCGGATAAAAATGATTGAAATAATAAAATTCTGAATTTTAAAAAAAAACAAGAAATAGCCGTCTACATATAAATAACATTTATCATGTTTTTTTAAGTATATTGTATACGTTGGTAGCGAGAATTGAATTAAACAAGTTTGATGTTAGCTGACACGTTCTGTCTGTTTATGTATGTATTAGATTTTCCATTTTGCGTTTAAGTTGAAGCCCATCCGAATTAAATTTATGGCGAAATTATGATGTTCTTGTTTGAAAACTTTCGACTATCTCTCGTCATTATCAGGAACATTAATGTCAGTGTCAAAAAGAAACGTTTTTATTAGATAAAATCCAGCCACTTTCATAGCGCTACCCCTCTATTTAAATATACCTGCAACGGACAAGAGTGACGTCATCTTTAAGACGGTCTCTAATCTATATATATAAAAGGCAATCTGTAAGTCTGTGTGTGACTGTTCCCTATGAACGCCTATATTTTTTAAACTGCACCATTGAAACATTTTAGGGACACATATCTACAGAGAAGTCAGGTCGAAACATAATCTTTGAATTTTAAGTTTAACAATTTTCGCTTTCGCACTTTTTGGCCAATGAGGCCGATTGTTTACATTTGCTCCGTAAAAAATCTAAGATCTAAGATGGTTGCTAAATTACGTCACAGAAATCAAATCACACGTGTCAAATGCGACTAAAATATTTTTTATTAAAAAAAAATGAGCCTTTATATTTAATTTTTATTCCGACGTTTTAAAAATTGATTTGGTCAGCAAAAAATGGGAATATTTTTCCCCGTAATTTTGAAACAAAAGAAATATTAAAAAATGTAAGCGTGCATAGGGAACAATCACAAACCAACTCACAGATTGCCTTTTATATATATAAATTATATTTTAAGTGTCTGCAGCGAATTTAAGCGTATTTGTTTCATCCGCTGAAGAAATTAACATGTTCTGAGTTACACATTTTTCAAAAAATGCAACGCCTGGCTATGATGCTAGTTATATATAAAGGCTTCATGTTACATATGTTAAAATTTAAAAGAAGATTAGTTCGTTGGGCATATCAAATCTTGACGGCATCTGAGGACTAAAATTTGGAAAACATTTTTGAATAATTTTCCTTGTGGGAAATAAATATTCTGTTTTATCATATATATATATATATATATATATATATATATATATATAATTACATTTTAGTTAATTTTGATTAAAATTTTGTTTTTAAGCGAGTTCCACCTTCCCTTTTTCAATTCATACTAATGTGCCCTGTCTATCATTTAAAATTTTGCCAACGAGCGCATATGATGGTGTGTTGTCCGAAAGTGTCCTAAGGTCTTATTTACAATATGGCGTTCATTCTGTTTAAACCCATTTGTTTTTTCTGCGGGTACAAGTCTCTATTTGTATATATATATACAGTGACACGTATAAGTATTGGATACATGTTATTTTCTGTTATAACTCTAGTTTATGTTCGCCATTTTGCCTGATATTTGGTAAGTAATATCTCGTAAAGTTGTTTTACGTGTATGTGGAAGGAAAATTAAAAACTCATGGTTGGATCCATTTTATTTTTATCAAAGTTCAAAATTACCCAATGCAAAAGTATTGGATACATCAATTTAATATTTTGTTGCGTAGCCGCTGTTTTGTTTCACTGCTTCCATTCGCTTTCTATAGTTGGCCACAGGTTTTTCACACTGATCCACCGTTACTTTACCCCATTCATCCTTGGATAATCCCTCAAATTGCTTGATATTTTGTGGTTTCCGCTTATGAACTTTAACCTTCAAAGTATTTCACAAATTCTCTGTTGAATTCAAGTCAGGAGAGTAACTTGACCAATTGAGAGTACTAATGCCATTATTTTCAAATCATTCCTTTGTAAGTTTTGCGCTATGTTTGGGATCATTGTCATGTTGAAGCACGAAATTCCGACCATGTCCTAAAGAAGTTGCAGATTTCTGCACAGGCTACCATTCATTCTACTATGGATAACTTGTAACTCACCAGTGCCCTTGGATAAAAAGCATCCCGATATCATAATGGAACTACCCCCAAAATTAACTGTGGGGATGGTATTGTTCTTGTTGAAGGCTGTGCCCTTTTTCGCCAATCACTTGTCGCTGTGTTCCTTCCGAATGGTTCAACTTTCGTTTCATCCAACCAGATTATCTTTTCCAAAAACTGTATACCTTTCTTCTCATGAGTTTTGACAAACTTTAATCGGTCTTTGACATGTTTTTCAGTAAAGGCACATTTCTTGGTGATCTTGAATGGAAGCCTGTACGATATATGCTAATGGAATCCTTATTTACATTAATTCCAGCACCTTCTAGATAAGTTTTAATTTCAGAATGAGTAATGAAGGGGTTTTTTGCACATTTCTGCTGATTCAGTTTGAAGTCCACTCATTTATTTTCTCGGTCTTCCATTTCTTGGAAGGCTTGCTGTATCATCACCATACTTCTTATACTTTCTGATGATATTTCCTACTGTACTTAGTGCTAGATTCATTTCTTTGCTAATTTTTCGGTAACCTTATCCTCCTTTGTGACGTTCAATGATTCTACCTCGCATATCTCTGGATAATTCTTTAGTTTTTGCTATTTTAATCCTTGAATTGCAGAATGCACATCAAAGGGTCAGATGATTAGTAGCCCTATCTTGTAAGCAATTGTGTGCTTCTCTGATTGGTCAGAGATAACATTCCAATACTATCGAAAATTTGAATATTTAAAGTCTTTTAAAATGTAAAGTTTCGATTGGAAATTTGAAAAAAGTCTCTTGTATCCAATACTTTTGTACAGGGTAATTTTGAATTTTGATAAAAAATAAAAAATGGATTCAACCATGAGTTTTTAATTTTCCTTCTATAGACAACAAAAATAACTTTACAAGATATTACTTACCAAATATAAGGCAAAATGGTAAACATAGAGTCATAACATAAAATAACATTTATCCAATATTTATACGTGTCACTGTATATATATATATATATATATATATATATATATATATATACACACGCATGATTGGGTTGAAATCAATTTGATGTCTTTTTTGTAGAACGATTTGTCTTTGGCCTCAAAATACACCTCAGTTTCCCATATCATCACTTCATTGGAGTCAAATATTTTTTCCTAGAGGTCTGAAATCAGCCATTACTCGATTGGGGCCAGATCTGAAAAATAGGATGGATGCGGAAGCAATTCGACGTGCAAATCATCTAGTTTTGCCATCGTTACGATCAACTATTGACACTTAGTGAAAGATCAGTTTTTTCTTCTTCATTTGTGGCCGTTTTTGGCGATTTCTTCCTTCAAACGCACCAATAATGCTACATAGTATTCGCTATTGATAGCGCTCCTTTCTCAAAGTAATCAATGAATAAAATAAAATAACTTGCACATACGGAGGCCATAACCGTGCCTGATGTTGTTTGCGTCTTTGGTTGCATTGGACGGCTTTCACCTGCTGCTGTCCACTCAGCTGACTGCCGATTTGACTCCGGAACGAAGTGGTGGATCTATGCTTCCTCCATTGCCACGTATTTATGCAAAAACTTCTTGTTGCGTTGAAACAGGTGCAACAACGCTCTGAATCGTCGATGCGTTATTGTTTTTGATCGACTGTGACCAAACTCAGCACTCACAACTTTCTCGTTGACAAATGTTCATGTAAAATGGTGGATACACTGCCTTTTGATATGTTCAACTCCTCTGCTATCTCACGCAACTTCAATTTACGATCAGCCAAAACAATTTTGTAGATATTTTTTGGTGCTTTCCGGGACAACTGCCGATTTTTAGTGACTTTAACTTTCAGAATCATTTGTGCTTGTACGACTAAGTTTAAATTCAGCATTCCACCTCTTAACCAATGTTTCCGGCGGAGTAGATTCCGGATAAAACTTATCAAGCTATTGCTTTACTTTCCCACTAGAAAGCAATGCTTTATCGACACACGAAATATTAAAGCCTATGAGGTCAATTGTTTTAAATTAAAACAATTTAAATCCTCATAGTCACTAATAAGCCTACAACCACACAATTAAATTCTCTACAGAAAACTAATGCAGTGTATCAATTCACATGCCCGTTCAGAGATTGTCTCTGATATTAATAATGAACCCACTACAATCACGCTCTCGCGTAGACTTAACTGTCACCCTTCTGATCATAGTTCAATTAAACACCATTTCTTAGAAAATTATAGCCATGTATCTAATATTAGACAAATTTTAGTCGATAACACAATAATACTCACAAATACATAGAGTAAAAAGAATTTTCAGATATTGGAGGGCATTTACATTAAATCAAAGCAACCCACTCTCAATAAAATCACATTTCATTCTAGTCACAATACATTACATTGCATTTAGACAGATTCTTCCGTTGTTAACGTTTCGGTCTCTCATGTGGTGTGAAAATGTTTGAAAATTTATGTCTTTATTTCCACCAGAAATTAAAGCCAAAATACGATGTTTAGAACGGCTCATGATGAAGCATAATAGACATTCATTGTCTGTTATGTTTAGCAATAAATATATATATATATATATATATATTGTCATCCGCAGACAGATCTGTTTCGCTGTATCACAGCTTATCAGTACGGTTAGACAGCCGCTTGCTTTTTATCCAGGATTGAAACCCGACCGAAGTGGCTTCAGTCGGCGATTCTACCTCTGAGCTACGGGCGCTCGGTAGAAGGGGACAGACTTTTTAGCGTGTATAATATCATTATACACGCCCAATAGCTGAGAGTGTTCTAATTCATCGCTGAATGAACGATGCGTAGATGCCAGAGTAGCTACTGTTTTTTATTCCATTCTTCCAGAGTGCTCAATCAGGCTGTGAGAGCGTAAATAATACACACACACACACACACACACACACACACATATATATATATATATATATATATATGCAATTATTGTTAATCATATTTAGGTCATAATTGAACTAGATCAATACACAGTTGTATTAAAAGTGCTCAATACATATATATTATAGGGCTTTTGAATATCTTTTATTTGGAAACGAGTTATTTTCGCAACGTAGGTTTCAATTTTTTGGTATAATCATGCAATTTATAACAACTGATTTTTCAACGTTTTCAAACGTACAGCAGGGCTTATTTTACGAACACGGGACTGGATTTTTAAACAACTGAAAATTACCAAAATTAGGGAGGAGTTACTTAAACTTTTTCATCCAGGTTTGTATGATCCTAGGATATATTTTACGGTGTGATTACATCTGAACATTATTACTGGCCTTTCATTTAGTAATTTCTTTTGTTCTGGAAACAATATTATGGCCAACGTTTCTTTTTGTTACATTTTGCATACATCACCACCTTTGTAAGGTTTGGCTTTTTTTATTATACTCCACGTTGTTGACCAAATCCGCCTTAGTTTATGGATATAGAGTACAGCACAGCACGTAATCTGTTCAATGAAATAACGTGAAAGATTAACACACCCGAATCAGACACTCTACTGAAACGGATTAGATCGGCAATACTTGAAAAAATATGGCCACGTTTTATACACGTTGCATTGAATATTTTGAGCTTCCTGATTGGTTAAGCCTTCTATTAGTGAACTATAAAATGAGTCAGCCCATGGGTGTCTCCTCAGTATGTACATGTACGCAAAAAGTCCAACACACGTCTTATTCATAAAACTATATATATATATATATATATATATATATATATATATATATATCATTTTTTCTTTTTGATTTCCACACATGGTTAGCTCGTTTCATAAGTAACCTCTTCTCTTTTAAAAAGTATGTCTTTGTAAAACAGAAAGGTTTTTTTTTTACAAAGCAGATTTCTTTACTGATTAGACAAATGTTTGACTTTATGTCATTTTTTCTTCTTTCCGAGATTTTTTTTCTTTTTTAAGCTATTAGATCTTTTGGCACGTTGTCTGTTGGTTACGCGAACGTAGTTATTTTTCTTTAATAATATATATTGGCGTGTGTATACATTGTGTATATAACACGCTAAAATCCACCATCCTCCACCGTGCGCCGATAGTTTTGAATTAGAATTTCCGACTGATGTCAATTCAGCCGGATTTCAATCCTTGCTAGAAGCAGTCGGATGTCTAACCGTATTGATGAGTTGTGATTATATGTGATTATATATATAAGTCGACGAAATAAGAAATAATTTTCCACTGAGTCTTTTTTAATTATATATATATATATTAGTCATTCACATACAAGCCTGTTTCGCTGTATCACAGTTCATCAGTGTGGCTAAACAAATCCATTTGCTTCTGGCTGGGATCGAAACTCGACCGATTTAGTGTCAGTCGGAGTCGCTACCCTCTAAGCTACAGGCGCATGGAATCAGGGAACGCAAATTTTAAGGTGTTGTATAGAAGCAGTGTATACACACACCAGTCACTGAAACATCTCAATTCATTTCTGAAGAGTCACGCATATAACAGAAGTGGAAACTGTTTTTAAATTTTTCTTCTCCAGATATATGTATATTCCATTATTAAACGTATTATTTCGCTACCCGGGTTTCTACCATGAGTGGTGTCTTCAGGCGATTTTTAATAACTGATTTTACCTTTTACCATTTTTCTTTTTAAGAACGCTTAAAAAGGGTTAACGGTAAAATCAGTTAATAAAAATTACTTCTTAAAAATCAGTTATTAAAAATCAGTTTGTTAAAAACGGTAAACAGTAAAATCAGTTATTAAAAAATGCCTGAAGACACCACTCGTGATAGAAACCTAGGTAGCGGAATAACTCATTAAAAAATGGAAACAATTAAAAAGTTCTACAATAGAATTGTATTGAACACTTTTTAATACAAATGTGCACTGGTCCAACCCTGTTATAACCAAAAACTAAGTATTAAACAATCAATATATATATATATATATATATATATATATATATATATATATATAGGCAGGGTATGAAGATAAACTTGTTGATTTTCCCTCTTGTATATTATCGTAAAGAAGTAACGAGAATACACACACACACACACATATATATATATATATATATATATATATATATATATATATGATGTTTTAGAACAAGTACATAATTTTTTCTATATATATCCATATATATGACATATATAGAAGAAGTTATGTACATGTTCTAAAACTTAATTTATAATAAATATTCACAGCTCTATACATCATATATCGAGTACTGTTTTAAATTAATGTTTTGGACGGTGAAAAACATTTCTTTCTTCGTTCTGTACTCACTCGGATATTTCTTTTTTTTAATCATATCACCCCGAGCAAGGCTGTAACGCCACTGAAGCGCAGGGGGCTACGTAAGAGTGAAAAGAATGGAGAAGAGAAAGCCAGATACCACATCCTAAGCAGGGGACAAGGAATGAGCCTCTTCACCTGTTCAATAGACGTGGGCGGAGTGTGAACAGGGCGATAGTTTGGTCTATCTACTCCAATTGAGAAAAATAAATAAATAAAAGAATGAAAAGGATGGAGAAGAGAAAGCCGGAAACCACATCATACCTCGAGAAAATACGTCTTTTCTCCCCAACATCTATGGGTAACTGGCAGGACAGACTATGTCTGGTCCTGGTTGGCAACCATTCTTGAAGAAGGAAAACTCTGAATTCCTCTGGCCAAGGAAAGTTTGAGATTTCTCTTACTGCAGTATATCTTTTGTCCTAATGACTCTAAGGAGTTACGGTGATGAGTGATCGTGATATATATTAATGGACTTCACCACTGGAACTCTCTGGATAGAAATGCCAACTACTTTGACTTTTAACGAAACACTTATCTGATTTCTGTGAATTACGATCGAAACGATAAATAATGGATTCCCCCAAGCATTTCCCAGAATCAAATTGAAGTGTAAATCAGTTTTCCTGTCGCCCAGTGTGTGTTCAATGGAACTGACAATCGGCAAATAGATTCACACCATGAAATTCTATTGATCTTTCTGGGGAACAACGAAAACAAAGAGATGAAAAAGAAAAAACGCCTTGTCAGTAGATGATCATTAATTCAGCGTGTCATAAACTAGAAAATGGTTAGTTATATGCGTCAAATATGCAATTATATCGTCGTTTTAAACATGAATCCTAGTAGAATCAATTAGAGTTTTCAGTTGTTCCAATTTCTTTTTCTTTTTTTTTTTTTTTTTTTGGCTGAGCCACGTTTTGGGGATTAAAATTTGCTCAGGATTCACCAAATTTTGAATAATACAAAGTAGATTTAAAAGTTAAAAAGAAACGATTAATAGAAAGTTAAATAGAATCTATAACACGAAAAACATATAGGTCGAAAATGGTGTAGTGGGTAGTATGCTTGTATTGCTTGAACCTGTTACAGCTGAGTAGGGAGTTCGATCCTCAATGGGTACCCCATACTTTCGGCCTTGTGCAACATCTAAGCACCGCTTATAAAATCAATATAAAAGGATTCAGTCAGTTAAGTGCCATACGTGATACACGCTTGGGTGATCATGTCTCGAAAGAGACATGACCGACTGGGCACAAGATTATCCCGCAGTAGGTTGCCATTGCTTTCTGCGGTAGACTGGTTTCCGACCAAAGCTACAGAACCCAATCTGTTCTATTATTTAACCCATAACTGGAGGGAAGAAACGGATTAATATCTTTCTCAAGGGTATTTGCGCGTAAGTGAATGCAAGGAATTTGAACTCGGCTTCCCGATTTCTCGTTCCGAGCCGATATTCACTGCACCACGACGCACATCCAGGATTAAAAGGATTAATGTACACAAATTTAATGAAAAGAGTGAGCTTGTTCTTGACGAGTAATCTTCTTTATATTACGCCTAAAATACACAAACTCTCATCTCTTCACCAACAGAAAGAAGACATTCTCTTTTTATGTTTTTGATATCTGTCAAGACTGGACATCCAGAACCAAAAAAGCAGATGCAGCCCTACAGCAAAGAAGGTCCAGAGAAAGAGAAAAAAAGCTAAAGGCAGGTAACCACGGACTCAAAGTTAAAATATTATAACTGATGAATCCCCCTTCCAATTTGAGAAGGGTAGTTATTATATTCTTAATACTTGATATAATGCAAAATCGGTAAATATTTATTTAGAACTATTTATATTGGAACTCATGCATGCAATTACAAGTAATCTATGATATTTTAAATTTGAAATCATGTTTATTTTTAACATACGAATTTTTGAAACTGTTTCTAAGTCTTTGATTGTCTTTCAATCATTCCGCCTCACCGGCTATCCATTTCAGCTGCTCCTATGCGCCGTTTGTGAACCACTGTGTTAAATCATCAAAATACAGGAATACTTTTTCAGGAATGGGTTTTTAAGGTTCTGGAAACTTATTCGAACTATATAAAATCATCGTGGATTTCAAATTTTCCCGTAGCGGCTATCGTAGAATCGTAGAACTGGTGGTTTGAGTTTAAATGCCAGCCTTCGCCCTTTAGCATTAGTTAGGGTAGTAATATTAAGATCGTGGTCTATGAAATATTAATTTTAATATTAAGATAGTGGTCGACGAAGGTCAATATATATATATATATATATATATATATATATATATATATATATATAATACTCTACGTTATATTGAGCACTCTTTATAAAAGTAAATGCATGAACAGCAGGTAAAAAATCCTACGTGTTCTATAACCTTGTTACAATATATATATATATATATATATATATATATTTTACAATTTCATGGGTAATATATATTTCGCTGCCAAAAATTTGCTGCTTTGTCAGACCCAAGTAATACAACACTTAATATTCAAAATCATCCAGAAAAGCATCACATAGAGACACTCGTGTGCCCATATCGAGAATAGATATATGTAACGGTAATCTACAAAACATTTCCTCGCTCACTCAACCAAAACAAAAGAAAGAAACAAAAAGAAAAATATAGAAAAATCATAAGCGAAAAAAGAGAAAGAAAAAGAAAAGAAAAGGAGAACGAACAATATAAGGAGAAAGGAATTTTTTTTTTTAATCATCTCACCCCAAGCAAGGCATTCCACTGCCACTATTGCGCATGGGGCTACATAGGGGAAGGTAAAGAGAAGGAGTGGTTAGACATAGGGAATGTCAGGAGGAAGGTGACAGATGAGTAAGGATACCGAGGATGAGGGTTGGGAAGAGTGCTTGATAGAATGGGAGCAGGTTAGTGTGTTAGGAGGTGTCTATTGACCTTACATTTAAATTCCTGGAGATTGTAGCCGTCGGGGAAGCAATCGTTTGGAAGAGATCTCCACAGTCGGGAAGTGCGAGGAAAGAAACTGTTGGAGTAGAAGTTACGGCTGCATTTTATCGGTTTCACTGTAAAAGGGTGGGATCTAGTTGCTAATCTAGTATCTCGTTCAAATTCGTATTTAGGGGCACTAGTGTTCTAAGTTCATCGGAGCAGTTCAACCGTGAAAGTATTTATAGAAGAGACACAGGGAAGCCATGTCGCGCCGGTGGGAGAGAGACTGCAGGCGGTCTGCCAAGTCGGTATCTATCACATTACAGACCCTCCTCTGAACCTTATCGAGAAGCCCGAGGAGAACAGCAGGGGCACCCGACCAGATATGGCAGCAGTATTCAATGCACGGGCGGATGGTAGATTTATAAATGTGCAGGATAGATTTAGACGGAAAAAACTTCCGGGCCCTACACAGAGAACCTACTTTTATAGCAGCGGATTTAGCAATGGATTCGATATAGTCATTCCATTTGAGGTCCGCTGAAAGTGTGAGACCAAGGAGGGGTAGTGTTTTACTCTCTGGGAGGCAAGCCTGGTCCATGCTAATGGGAGGTAGGTGAGATTGTCGATGATGGTTAATTGAGAGTAGAAATTAAAATTAACGTCTAAAATCTAAATTAAAGTTAACGTTAAATCGACACCAGCGTCCATTGCAATTCATCTGCTTTCTTAGAAAAACATGACATGGAAATAATATTATTTGAAATAAATATTATTCTCTCTACTTTGTACTGGGTACTTTTTTAAGAATAGTGTTTCTGTAAATACGGAATTTTCTTCCGTCCATACCAACCCTATACTTATATATATATATGTGTGTGTGTGTGTGTGTGTGTGTGTGTGTGTGTGTGTGTGTGTGTGTGTGTGACCGTGCTCACTCGCGTGTATGTGTAAACTGGGGTAAGCAAGTATTCAAGAATAAATTAACGTTTGGCCATCCAGTCAGATTTTGGGAAGTGTATCGTACCGGAATCTGTTTAGAGTCCTTTCATCTAGGTGTTTTTGAAAGGCTGTGGTGTTCAATCCTAGAGGCATAGAAAAATAGAAGCGATAACGCAAAGAGTTCAGAGAAAATGCCAATTATATCGCAGTTCCTAAGAGGAAAACAGACGGAGGTATCATGTCAGCCGTAATTGCATCACATCTCAAGTTCGAAACACACGATACACGTGGGCGTATTTTCTTTCGTGCCTTTTATTAATGCATATATTTTGTTGGCATATATATATATATATATATATATATATATATATATATATATATATATATATAGTACCGTGCAAAAGTATTAGGACAAGAACTATTTTAGCTTTTATATTTTAGCTTTTTAACAGAAAATAAACAATTTAATTAAAGTAATATTATTTGTTTTACTCACCAAATGCTTTAGCAAGAAAAAATATTTGTTACAAAATAAATTTAATATTTAATATAATAGCCTTTTGCTTTGATCACAACCTTCATTCTATGAGGCACTGACATCGCAAGTTTCTTCAATGTATCTAATGGTATCTTCTGGCAAGCAGCTTGTATTTGTTCCCAAAGTGTCTCTTGCAAAGTAACATTATATTTATCATTTTTTTATCGAAAATATCCCATAGATGTTCAATAGGATTTAAATCAGGGCTTTGTGGGGGCCAATTCAAATTTCGAAGCTTTCCCTCCTCTTCCTTTTTAGTTAAATAATTCTTACAAAGGTTTCCTAATACCTTTGCACACTACCGGTAGTGTGCAAAAGTGTTAGGACAGGGGTGATTATAAATTTATTTTGATGCCTCGTAAAAGATAAAATAGTTCTTGTCCTAATACTTTTGCACAGTACTGTATATATATATATATATATATATATATATATATATATATATATATATATATATATATATATATTGAGTATTTGGGCAGCAATCTCTCTTTTATACAGGTTTCATTGAAAATGATAGACAAGGTATTATTATTAATTAAACATGTGGAAAGTTAACATACACAAGACTGTATAGGAATAAACTTTCCACATCTTTTTTTATATATAAAACAAAATTAATTGGTGATAATGCCTAACAATTCTTATATAATTTGAGTTCCGAAAAGAAAAAATTATACGAACACATGAAAAAATATATAAAAATTTAATGATAATATTTTGTCTGTCATTTCCAAGATGATGTTATTGGAAATGTTGTTACGATATCCTTAGAAATCGAAACTTATTCAGAAATGGAACTTTGTCTGTGTATGTGTGTGTGTTTCTGTGTGTATGTATGTGTGTGTATGTGTGTGCGTGTGTGTGTGTGTGTGTGTGTGTGTCCGTTACCTATAGACTCAAAAACGGCTGAACCGATTTTCTTGAAAATTCACACAGTTGTACTATAAGCGTCTGCGAGTGTTCTTAGCTAGGTTTTGTGTCGCGGTACACCCGGTAAATATCGAAAATCGATAATCGAAACAATCGGGTTATAGAAGGAGTGGTCCGATTTTAATCAAATTTGTTACACTCATAGACAAAGACATAAGAAATAATATTCAGAAGTTTCAATGTTGCGGTTCTTACAATAGTGCAGAAAATCGATAATATATATATATATATATATATATATATATATATATATATATAGGAAAGGCAAAATGTTTGTGTGTGTGTCTCTTTATCTGCCTGTATGTCTGTATTTTTTTCAGCCCTTTTATTTTAGTTTTTGCTTCGGGTTTGGCTCCAAGTAGGTATAATTGTAGTTCTTAGTCTCAGCCATGATACCTTTACTCAGAGGATTTATTTAGCCTTCAAAATTCAGTTTACGACGAAAAAAGCTTATTTGATATCGATACCAGGAAATCAAAATTTGACTTACATCCATTCATTTTTCTTTCAGTTACGGGTACAACTATTGCTTTTTAGTGTTTCGTGCCAACGTCCAAAGAGTCTGAGCTCCAGGACCATGGATTACTCTTAAAGCTTTCATTACACCCGAGCAACGCCGAGCTATACTGCTAGTATATATATATATATATATATATATATATATATATAGTTCCTATTGTGCACTGTATAGAAATGGTAAACTTTAAAAATAGTAGCAACTCAGACATTTTCGTAATGAATTTAAACACTTTCTGTTACTGGCGTGTGTTCACGTTGTTTATATAACATGCTAAAATCCGCCTTCATCTACCGACCGCCCATAACTTAGAGTTAAATCGCCGACTGATATCAGTTTGTTCGGATTTCAATCCTGGCTAGAAGAAATTGTATGTCTAACCGTATTAATTAGATGTGATACAACAAAGCAGGACTGTCTGCAGTTGACTATATATTACATTATTTTGTTTTTATTTCTTATAAAACAAAACTGATGAGAAAATCTACTAAAACTTTTGGTTAGTTTATACTGTTCTCGGTAGAAAATGTGTAAAGTAACTTACCAAAATTGCGTTTTAGATTCTAGGTAGTTTCGACCATCTTTGGTCATTTTCAAGAAAAGAAGGTAGATGTCACAGGTAACCAATAACGCATTTAAATTAACATGGAACCAGAATTAGAAATAATGTTAGTTTGCAATATATTGTGACTAAAATTTCCTTATAGTACAATGTTACAGGTAACCAATGACGCATTTAAATTAACATGGTACCAGAATTAGAAATAATGTTAGTTTGCAATATATTGTGACTAAAATTTCTTTATAGTACAATGTTACAGGTAACCAACGACGCATTTAAATTAACATGGTACCAGAATTAGAAATAATGTTAGTTTGCAATATATTGTGACTAAAATTTCCTTATAGTACAATATTACAGGTAACCAATGACGCATTTAAATTAACATGGTACCAGAATTTGAAATAATGTTAGTTTGCAATATATTGTGACTAAAATTTCCTTATAGTACAATGTTACAGGTAACCAATGACGCATTTAAATTAACATGGTACCAGAATTTGAAATAATGTTAGTTCGCAATATATTGTGACTAAAATTTCCTTATAGTACAATGTTATTCTAACACGTTTGCACCAAGACCAAAATAAGTTTTATTTTTGGTAGATAGCCGTGTTTTGATGTAAAAAGCAACCAGAATTTTTAATCGCACTGTTTCAGTTGGCAAAAACTGACTTTCCTAATCACATCGTCTATTAGCTAATAAAATTATTTCTCAGAAATCTAATTAAAACAACACACATTATAAACCCGATTTAGACCATGACTAATTACTATCAACTTCTCATTATGTGCCTTGTCCTTTCAGGACGTAGGCGATCATGGTCTTCCACGTTTTCCTAACCCTGTTTCTATCCCCTTGCTCAGGTCCGGCAAGTATACTACTTGCTGTTTTCCCCTGTCTCTTCTTTCCTTTATCTGGCCTGTTAGTATCAGGTTCTCCAAGCCCTCTTTTCTCATTGTATGTCCCAGGAAATTCAGTTGTCTTACTGATGTTCAGTATTAATTTCCTTTTCATTCCCATCCTTTCCAAAACCTCATCATTGCTCAGATGCTCGGTCCATGATATTCGCAGCATCCTTCTGTAGAACCACATTTCAGTTGCCTCAAGTTTCTCCTTGATCTTCGATTAAATTGTCCAGTTTTCACTGCCATCTTGAAGAACTGACAACACATAGCAATCCAGAACATTCTTCTTTGTTTCTAGTGAAATTTTCATGTCTTTTAATACTCTATACAACTTCTGGAATGCTTCCTTCGTCATGCCAATTCGCCTTCAGATCTTTGTGTCGCACTTTCCGTCTTCTATTATAACTCTTCCCAGGTATTTAGATTTTTGTACCTGCTTGATTTTAGTATCCGCCACACCCACCTCCTGTATTTGGCATTTTGGGATGCTCTTTTTGCTGAAGACCAGGCATATCTCTGGCCTGAATCTGCTTCTCGCACTATTCATCAGGATTCGAACGATCAGTTTTCTAATATTTTTTCTAAATAAATACACTCGAATTATATGAAAGCCGAAATAGTAATGAAATTTTAATCGAAATATAACTTCTGCAGGAAGTAAAATTGTTTAGATTCATCACACGCTTTAAAACGTTCATAACTTTTAATTCCGTTCCAATTAAACACTTCTCACAAATGACATTGAGAATTACGGTTGATAAATACCAATTCTGTTATTATCTTGGGTGGCTGCGTCAGTTTACAACAAAGAAAGTTTTACATTTTTCGGATTATTGTCCTCATACTAGAGAAAACCATTAACATCAAAAATTGCAATATGAACTCTGGTAAAAAATGGTTAATGAACATTAGGTTTATAAGTCCCAAAAATTCAGTTGTCCTTAAGGGCACATGGTCTAGTGGACATAGACGTTAGTTAGTTTCTGACGTGAATTTTAGAGTTGTGAGTTCAATATCAGGCTACAGCAGTGGTGAACAAATAACTTTCAGGGTTAGAGGGAGATAACTCATGGCTTTCAATCGTGGCTTTAGGCAAGGAATGAGGATGATATACCACAGTGATTGTACAACGACCGAAACGTCGTACAAATGTCAACAAAGATGAGGACAATAATCTGAATACATATATAGTGGTCATACTCGTCCGACCACCACTCCGAGCAAAATGCCATATAGAGACATTTAACACAAATCTACGCCTTCTCTTCTAATAATCGGATCACGACCATACCACGTACAACCATTGAACTTAAACAAGGTCAAACCTGGTCAGCACTTAAATATGTGGCCGCTTGAGAATTCAAGAGACATTCCGTCACTCCACCTAGACACACACATACACACACAGATGCACACACACACATATATATATATAAATATATATATCAACATGCAGTGTGGGTATAGAAGAATCCAAAGGATGATCCTGTACATACAGTGGTAGGATAACTCTCTAAAGCTCTAAATATATATGTATATAAATACATATAGAGCAAATATGAGAAAAATTAAGGCAAACACGTTATTTTATGGTAAATCGGAATTCTAGGCCTATTTTCAGGCGAACCATCATCAGCTTCCGTTTTTATTTTACAAAGGATCTTACACGAATGAGATTCAAAAATAGGGCTAGACTTCCGATTTACTATGAAATAACGTGCCTGCCTTAACTTTTCTTATATATATATATATATATATATATATATATAGGGAGGGTGAGTGGGGGGGGGGTTAAATTGTAATGATGCTTAGTGCTAAAATTGGTGGGTTTCCAGTAGTTTACTTATAAAAAGGCATGTTAGGAAAGCAGGTTTTTGTTATTAAGTGCTAGATATCAAGACAGAGATAGAGCTTTATTGTGGAAAAGATTGACACTTAGCTGAGCAGTGTTATTTCCGTCATACCAACTTCAAAATTTGGTGAAGACACTTTAACTGAGCAGGTTCAGTCAACTTCAAAGTTTCATAAGACGACTGTTATGATGTCATCACTTTTCAGGGCTTTTTTTTACAGCAGAAACCCAGCCCTGATATGTGAAGGCATCTTAGTGATGTCCTCACGAAACTTCGAAGTTGACTGAACTTGCTCAGTTAAAGTGACAAAGTCTTCGCATTAAAACTATCAATGTTCTATCTTCATCTGATATCAAGCACTTTATAATAAAAATCTACTTGCCAAAATAATTTTTATTAGTAAAACTATCGAAAAAACAACAATATTGGCGCTAATCACTATCACAACTAAAATATATATCTTCTACCGAGCGCCCATAGCTCAGAGAAAGAATCGCCGACTGACGCCAATTCGGTCGGGTTTTAATCCTGGGTAAAAAAACAATCGGATGTCTAACAGTACTGAGGAACTGTGATACACCGAAACATCTGTCTGCGGATGACTATCCAATGGCTTAGGGGGGTAGCGACTCCGACTGACACCTAATCAGTCAAGTTTAGATTCCTGTCAGAAGCAAGTGGTTGTATCTAGTCACACTGATGAGCTGTGATACAGTGAAACAGGCTCGTATGTGGATGACTAATATATATATTGTTTATTTGGGCAGCAATCTCTTTTATTCAGACTTCATTGAAAATGACAAGCAAAATACTGTGGTTAATTTTTTCACTTTTTTTCTTTTCAGAATATAAATTTTATAAAAGTTGTCCAAATATTTGTTTTTCTGAACGCTTCGCTTTCATCTATAGTTTTAGCCATTATCGAGAATGGATTTTATTTTACGTGTGTCTGAATATGTGTAGTGTTTATGTATATATATATATATATATATATATATATATATATATATATATATATATATAATGTATGTGTATTATATTTAGAAAACGGCAAACACGTTGTTGCTGTGCTTGTAGTTTATATGTAGGTTATGCAATGTTTTCCTTTCTCCCTCTTGCTTTCAGTCTGTCCTGAGTGTATCAGATTTTCTGAACTCTCTTTCCTCATAGTTTATTTTTGATGTTAAGTATAAGTTTTATTTTTGTTTTCTATTTCTCAAAAATTTTATCGATGCTCACTTGTTCGGAGATTACGGCCATATCACATTCAAACATCGGTTCTTGCACGTTTAAAAAAGTTAAACAACGTCGATCTTGGTCAATACCTAGATGGGTACCTCTTGAGAATATTAGAGGCTGTAAGCTTGAAAGTGTTGTATCAATGAGGTGGATACGATACACAGAAAAAGTGTGCCGAAGTATTATTCAGTACAATATCTGGATATACAAAAATTATATAATAGTTACAATACTTACAACAGTACTTACAACACAGATAGAAGAGGTTAGATCGAAAAAGTCGCCGAAGTAATTAATCCGAATATTACTTGAATAACACTCGATTATTAGTTCTCGAATGCTACTATTCTTTCCTTAAATAGACCATTTTATCCATGGGCCATTTCACCATTGTGAGTGCTGCAGGGGTGTCAGCCACTCTACAAAATAAAGTCTGTGTGGTGTAATGGATAACGGCTCGAATTTGAAAATCGAAGAGACGAGTTTCAATTCCAGTTAGTTTCGTTATAATCACTTACGCTCAAATACCCTTGGGAAAGTTATTAATCCGTCACTTCTTCAGAAAGTATGGCTTTAAGTAACCTGCAAAAGACTGCTAATCCATTATAAAAAAATTGGGTCCTTAATTTCATCATCCTTCTGTTGAACCATATTTAAGTTGCTTCAAGTCTTTTACACAGTCATAATTGTCATAATTGTCATAATTGTCATAATTGTCTAACCCAAAAATGAGATGCCCACTACTTCAACCCTATAGATTGGTATTCGTCCTGGCATCAGATTGGTATTCGTCCTGGCATCAGATTTTTCTGTCTCGATTAGCATTAGGTCTAATTTCTCAGCGTATGTGATCAAACGGTCATTTTAGGTAAACATTTTCATATCCCTGTTCTTACAGCTCTGTGTTCTATTGATATTGACGCTCATTTTTTTATTTCTGTTATAGTGGAACATCCTGCCATCCCCGAGAATGGAACGCTCTAGACTATAAAGGATGGTGACAAGCGGTACGAGGTAGCAAAACCCCTTAGGCGAAGGCATTCTCTATTTGATAGTTTATTCCGCTCCTACTCGTTGATTGCTTATCTGTATCTTATTTTTAACTGTACATTAGTACAATAAATCCGTTATATCGTATTCCTTTTTCGAGTACCATTCTTCCACTAATCTTTACACTGATATTCCTTTCCGGGATATATCAATTTCTTTCCTTCCATTTTTTTTTCTTTGGTCTTTGCGGGTAGAGTAACTGTCATCTTCACTAATATTACAAATGAATGTATTCCCTGAACTGGAACTGTTTCAAATGACAGAGGATCATTTATTTTTAAAGTATACGTAGGTAGACATTAGATTAGAGAAAGGTTCTGATGTTAATTCCAGTTGGCAGAAAAAAATAGAAAAGATAACGAAAGAAAATGGCAACGACATGGAAGCTCCTAAGAAGAAAGCAGGCGGATACATAAAAATTTCAAACCATAATGTGTGCTCCTACTTACTTAAGCGCCTCTGATTTTATTCCCGAAAAGTCATTTTTAGAATAAACTCAATAATTACACATCTACCTAAATTTGTCTCTGAAGTTTGCTTGAAAGAAAGCAAACTTCTTCTTCTTCTTCTTCTTCTTCTTCTTCTTCTTCTTCTTCTTCTTCTTCTATGTGCCCTATCCTTTCAGGACGTAGGCGATCATGGCTTTCCACGTCTCCCTATCCATGGTGGCTCTTAGCACGATTTCTCCTGTTACATCAGCCACACCCCACTTTGCGATCCACTAGCTCAAGCCCATAAATCTAGAATATAAATGTATAGAAACTAGCATGGTCACAAAATGAGGGATCAGATTATATATTGATTATAATATAGAATTGATCCCCCATTTTATATCCACATTATAATTTCTTATAAATAGTTGGCATATATATATTCTTCTATATGCCTTGTTCTTTCAGGACGTAGGAGATCATGACTTTCCACGTCTCTCTATCCCTGGTGGTTCTTAGCACGATTTCTCCTGTTACTACCCGCAACCCCCGTTCCGTCAGCCACCTGATCAGGCCCTTCAAATATGTTATTCGCTGCCTTCTTCTGTCTCTTTTTCATTCTATCTGGTCTGTCAGTATCAGGTTCTCCAAGCATGTCCTAGGAACTTCAGTTGTCTCTTCCTGATGCTCACTATCAGTTTCTTTTCAATACCATTCTTTCCAAAACCTCATCATTGCTCATATGTTCGGTCTTCTGTAAAACCACATTTCCGCTGCTTCAAGTTTTGTCCTCATTTTCGATGATATTGTCCAGCATTCACTGCCGTATTGAAGAACTGATATCAC